>NW_004624733.1:23014986-23189347 GCF_000247695.1 Heterocephalus glaber | reverse complement strand
ATATATATATATATATACACACACACACACACTATATATATATATATATTTATTTTCCTGTCCATGAAGTAGAAAGGTCATTTGGTTTAGAGCAGAAGAAATACTTAATTGCTGTAAAATCCTGGGTGGATTTGTTTGTTTGCTTGTTTGCTTATTGTCAAGGATAAAAACACCCAGAAAACCTAAGGTCTTCTTTTCTTAAGGACAATGAAATCCTTTCAGTGATACATAACATCAGTATGGCTTTAGGGTTTGGCTCCCTCCTCTAACTACAATCATATTTTGGTTTTTAAATTTGAATGCTTTAAGTAGTTGAAATATATTGACATTTGCCATCATTTCTAACACAGAATTTCTTGAGGTATACTTGTGATAACACCAGTGGCTTCAAAAGTTTGCTTGTCACCTTGAACTCACTTAGGGAGTTACATGGAAATGTAGAGGGTGGGGAGAATATTGTGTAACTTTGAATTGGTAGGATTTTGCATTGTCAACAGGAACTGACTCTAACAAACCCTGCACATAGTTTGTAGAAGAGAGGAATGCTCTGAAATTCCAGGCAAATTTCTTCCAATAGTTAAGCACCGGTCAAAATTCTGAATTTTCTTTGGCTGTCAGTCAGCAAGTAACACACGAGGTCTGCTTATTGTTGAAGATTTTGGTAGAAAGCCACTCAGAAAATAAATAAATAAGTTTATAGCTTTACAAGCTGTCAGACTTTGTGGTATCCACACCAGCCTAACATTGTAAAGTTTAACTTTTTTCTTAAAGGTCACAAATGAGCTGTAATATAGCTTTTAACATTTTAATTTTCCCTTTTCTTCCCCTGCTGTTTTTTTTCCCCTGCTGGGATGGCTCCACTTGTGAAGGTCAGGGGAATGATAATGCTGAGGTAGCTCTGTCTTTTTATTCATAGACCAGGTAGAGAGTGCACATAGCCATAAACGTGTGCCTCTATCACACGGCATTGCTATTGACCCTTGCCCTTGGCTGAAGATTGTACCTTCTCCTGGGGATAACAAATGATTCATTTTGCAGGTAGACAGAGGCCTGGGGCTTGCTTATCCAGACTGTCAATTTTCCTGAATGATTTCTTGTGATTGGTTTTCTCATATGAATAGACTATTTGTGAATACACTACTGAACTCTGTTTATTCAGGAATTTGTCTTTGACAAAAACAGCCATCCTAGAGTTGAGGTGATTAGTGCTTTATCTGCTAATGCAGGTTTCCATTTGACTGTTGGCTAAAAGCACATTTTCATCCTGGGAAAATATTACTGTCACTTTTTTGGCACCAGAACAATTTTTTGGGTGTTTGATCAAGTTTAGCCATTAAAACGACAAAAAGCAAAAATCCTTACTTAAGGTTGCTGTGGATTGACCTCTGCCTGCTAAATTTCCAGTTCTTCTGTGAGGTGACCTAGAATGAAGGAGCCAGTTCTACAAATCTACAAATATATATATATATATATATATATATATATATATATATATATCCCATTTTTCTCCCACCTTCTAATTCTGTCACATTTGGAGCATGTTTGAAATCAGGATGGAAGTGAGCACAGAGATGCCTCAGTCTGATCCTGACGTAACTTTTGCTGGCGGAGGAGGGTCTTCAGCGGGTCTCTGGCAGGGGTGGGTAGGTTAAGCCCGATTTCCACAGCAGGAGTATTTGTCCTAAAGCTCAAATTCTTTAAATTTCACATTTCAAATGTGGTATGGAAACAGCTACTATCTTTGAACAAACCCCATAAACGCAACTTCTTTGTCTTATGGAGACAATGAATGAAATTGCGGACAAAAAGGATCAAGTTAGGAGGGTGTTTTTTGGAAATATAAGAATAGAAACAGCTACCAGTTCATGAGAGGTTCCAAACGGGTTGCCACATTACCCCTCGGTCCAGAACTTCTCGTGAATATGAGGAGGACAGGAATTGCTCAGTTGTTCAGTTCCACCTAGTATAGGTGGCTCTGTAGATTTAAAATGACCAATTGGAACTCAGGGTCTCTATCTCAGTTACTCAGCATGTAGAGTTTAAAGGAATCCTGGATTTTCAACCAGTTACATATTTTGCATTTAAGTTCCTCAAAACTCAGGAACTTAATGGAGTGGCTGCAACCCTCTTAGTGGAAAGGAACTACATTCCATGTTGCCCGAGGAGGTCCATTCTTGGTCCAAAGTCCCAGTCTACTCCCTATTCTTATTTTAATTCATATCACCCGACAGTATCTCAGGCCCTTTCCCTGGCTTGCTATGTGCTCATAAGCTAATTAGTCTTCTACAATTTTATCTTCAAATGCAGTTGTAGAAATATGCACATAGTCTGTTAAATGAACTATTAAAAGCAGCTGCTACTTCCTAGAATATTATTTTACTATTCCATTATTTTTAAGCATACTTAGGTGCCTTGAAAATGGTGTCTGCCTAAACCCTCTGAGAGACTTTTGCTATGGTTTGGATCTAGAATAACCTTCAAAGCCCAGGTGTTACAGGTTTGGTCCCCAGTTCACCTCACTATTGGAAGGCCTCCTGAAGGTTTTAGGTAATTGGGGGAATGCTGTCAGAAGAGATTGTAGTACTATGGTCTCTTCATCTTCCTTTTGCTTTTGTACCCCACAATGAGGTGAACAAGCTTCATCCACCATGCACTCCCACCATAACATGCTACCACAAGTTCAAAGCAATAGAGCCAACTGGTCATAGATTTTAACCTCTAAAACTGTGAGTCAAAATAAACCTTCTTTTTTTTTTTGGTTTTTTCTTTTTTGTTTTTTCTTTTTGGTACCGGGAGTGAACTTGGGTCCATGCGCTTGCACAGCAGGAGGCAAAACCACTGAGCTAAAATCCCCGGCCCAATAAACCTTCTTTGTAAATTCATTTCCTCAGGTATTTTGTTGCAGTGGCAGAAAACTTATTGACCTTAGTCTGTAAGATCAGTTCAAACAAAGCTAAAGTAACCAACAAAGAATATGGGTCTCAGAGATGCACCTGACCTTCACAGATCAGAAGGTTCTCACCTCCTTCTCTACAGTGTGTGTGCTTTTTCTCAATTCTTTATCAGAGAAGGATGGCTGAAATGTTTAGAGTAACTTTCTAATCCTCAACTCAAAATTCTCCATCTTGCTCACCATTCATTTGATTTTGCTTCTTCTTCCTTTCCCCATATAATAAATCAGCGATCTTTTACATTTTTGGTTAAAAATATATTTGAGATTCAATCCCCAGAACCGTAGGAACACAGAAAAACTATTTGATGTTACTGCAATTAATTCCTTTGTTTCATGGAAATATCCAGGTTATTATCTCTTTCTACTTATCTATATTGGCTTCCCAGAGCTGCTGTCTCCAATTGCCACAAACTTCAGTGCACAAAATAACAGAAATGTATTCTCAGTTTGGAGGCTAGAAGTCTGAAACCACAATATGGAAGGGCCACACTCCCTTTGATGGTAGCACAGAAGAATCCATGCTTTCCTTTTCCTAGCTTCTAGTGTCTTTTACCAGTCCTTGTCATTTTTTGTCATATCTTCTCTGTTCCTGTCTCCTGTTTGTCACAGCCTAGGTCTAAGGGTCCCTAAGGCTGAAATAAGGAACTTAACACACTCCTTTAACAAAAGTATGCAGGTTTGCTGCCTGCTCTCATCAGGAAAGCAGAATTTTCAGGATGGGACAGTAAAAGAGGCATGAGAAGGATTTATTAGAAAGATACAGGAGGTACTCAAGAGCAGAATGTAGGTGCTTAAAGAAATGAGGCACAATACAGTTGGGGATTAGGGATCTTTTATGAGTTTTGGGAAGTGGAAATCTGTGGAATTAGATAACCTATAATCTTAGTCTTTTAGTCTTAGTGGACAGGAGAGGATGGCCCACCTTCTATGAGATAATGGTGTATTCCTATGGGAAACTCCAAAAGCATGGTCCCTTCCTTGGGTGAAAGAGGACCATTTGCAAGTAAAAGGGAGTGCGCAGATTCATTTGAACTTGAAAAGGAGTTGCCCAGGTTTGCTGTTTTGATAGAAAGATTAGTAAATAAAGTGGGGCTTGTTTTCTGAAGCTGCAGTTTTTCTTCAAAGTAGAATTTTAAAAATTTCAATGTCCTTGTCTCCTTTTTGTTTAGCTTTATTTCTTCTATCCTACCTTATCTCCATCCCTCTGTTTCCTCTCTTCTTTTTACAAGGAAAAGAGTCATTTGATTTAGAGTCCACCTTAAGCCAGTATGACCTCATCTTAACTAATTAAATCTGTAAAGATTCTATTTTAGATACAAAAGGAACATTCAGATGTAAGTTTTCCACCCATCTACATATCTCTTCCCAAATGACCTACTACTAGGATAATTGTTACTGGATACTGGCATGCTGAGGACTCCTAGAGATTCTCTCTAGATTCTTCTTGTTCTGAATAAAGAATTGGGCAGAACAAGTGCAAAATTAAGTGAGGTTTTTATATTTATTAACTATAAGAAAAGAAACATGCTCTGCAGAATGAGTGCAAGCTAAATAAAATTTGGAAAAGAAATACAATCTACAGAGAAAGAGCAGTCCACTGGGAAAGAGAGCAGTGTCTGAGGAGAGTTTAATGGTGCCATCTTCCATGTCCTGTGCTCCTCAAGTTGAAGTCAGATCTATGCCATCCTATCAAAAACCTGCTTGATTTCTCACAAGAAGAATTTAAGGTAGCAGTCTCTGATTGATCCCTGGTGCAGATTTGAATTTTTTTTTTCTGTGCATTTCTGGGATCTCCATTATTGGCTAGTCACCTCCACTTCCTCAGCCTATTTTACCATGCCTAATCTCGTGCCTCATAACTAGGATAATAAGAAACACAGAAGGATCTTTGGTCATTTTTTTTCCTAATTTGCTTGTTTAAGATATTTTGATGGCTGACAATTGTAGAGACCACAGAAAGTCATGTAGAATAAATTTGAAAATAAGACTGAGAACTACGGAGACAAAGCGGTCCGTGTGTGTCACTTTTGTACAGCTCCCATATTTCCCCAAATGAAGGTTTTGATGCAATTTACATTTTCCCCTAGCATAGAAATAGCCATTGTGGTGACTCAGCACAGGAAAATGTGTCAGACGGGCGGGCTGAGAGCCTCTCGAAAAGCATGACACATCTTTTAGGATATCAGTTTTATTCAATTATAAGTTATTGAATATAATATTTTAGGCTAAAATAAACATGACTACTTCTTAAACTTTTCTTTCTTTCTTTTTCTTTTTTTTTTTTTTTTTGCAATTACCATGGTTTTGAAATGCATAGATACCCATTCTCTCTCTCCTGACATGAGGGTCATTTCTTTGGGAGACATTTCCATCCATTTTGTGTGACCACAATCAGATTAATCTCAACATGTTGGGCATGTAGTAAAACTTCAATAAAGATTTGTTAGATTAATAAACCACTCTAGGAAATTGCTCTGATTCTGCCAGTCCTTAAACAGGATTCTATTCCAAAGCTTCTCATTTTTTATAAGAGTCAAGATCCTCTCCTGACATCTAAATATCTTTGTAAGCCCATCTCCCCTGTGCTCATTAATCTTTGTTCTCCTGCTCAGTGCAGGCAACAAGGGGATATTTTTACTTGCAAGAAATATTTTCTCCCCAGAACTTGAACACATTACCTAGAAAAGAGTCTAATAATAACAGTTACCTTAGAGAACTATAAGGTCGCATGCTTTCATCATTTACTGTTTGGTTCGTACTCTGGTAGTTGCCTTGCTGCAAACTCTGAGTTGCATACAATGATAGTCTAAATTAATCTCCTCTCCTTTGGTCTATTTCCTCCTTCTTCTCTCTGTTGACTGTCTTCATCCCCTGGCCAATTCATTTGCCCTATTTAATATCTTTTTAGCTTGAGTCTTCATTCCTACCTTCTGGCATCAACTGATTCTATTTATCCCTTTTTCTTTACTTATTTACCTAGATACCAGTGAGCATTAGCTGAGTGCCTCCATCCTTTATATTAGTTATGGGACAGCTTAAGTCTTTATAAGCCAAAATCTCACAAATACCATGCTTCTAAAATTATAGAAGTTGTTTTTCTGCTGCTATAGCAATCTGTAGATTGGTAGCTAGTTCAAGAAGTTGCAGTTTTGCAAGATTATTCATTCAGAGCCCAGAGTTATGCTCATGCACCCACTCCACCTGTTCATTTTGCTCTTTTCTATGTAGGCAACCCCGCTTATTAGTACTGTTATATCTACATTCCAGCCTTTTAGATGGAGAAGAAAAGGTGTCGAAGGACAAATAATTTTCTATTAAAACTTGACCTAAATGTTGCACACAAGACTTCTCTGTAACCAAAACATATTTGTGTCAGGTAAAAGAGCCGAAAACCAAGACCAGACCAGAACCACAACAAAGTTTTATTGTAGGAACGATCTGCCAGACTGTCCCCAAACAAAGGATAGAAAGCAATATGGCCGGAATAGCGAGCACTTCTTATAGGAGCTGGGGTGGGGTTGAGCGATGTAGCGGCTAGGGATTGGAGGATCCTGTGACATCACTAGTTGCTAGGAGGTAGCAAGTATCAGGCAATTCTTTCGGTGGGGAAGAGGGGCATGTTGGGAAGACGAAGGTTGTCTTTTGGTGGGTGAAGCCATATTTTTAAGTGGGAAGCAGGGTATTATGGGAAGGAGAAGGCTGCCATTTTATGTAGCAGCCATTTTAAGGTGAGGGAAATCTAACAATTTGTATGACATAGATTTAAGAGAAATACTTGAGACTTCTAATTATAAATAGATAAGGAAGATATTAGATCTGGAGAGCAGTGAGCCATGCCTTGCCTATACCTTGCCCTCTATGATAGTCCCAGTCTTATCACCACTCCTTCAAGAGTTCTCCCTTTTGACTTCAGCAGTTGCTTATTCCCTTCACTTGGCACTTACTGTGCAGTACATATAATTACCAATTAACTTGTATATCCTAATTCTTAAATCTACATAAGAAATTTAAAAATTAGGACAAATTTTTATGCATTTCATGTAATTTACAGAGATTAGTACACAATAGGCACTCCATAAATACTTCTTGGTTCAAACAGCGTGGTGGAATAAAGTTGAGGATATTATACACCCTCAATTGCTTTATTATAGTACTCACCCTAATGTGTTTCCAACTTGAGCTTCTTCATTAATATTCAAGACAGAGAACTATTATCATAAAGCAAACTAAACTTTGCTAGCTTCAAAAGAAGAGATAATAAACTACAGAGCCCACTAAGGGCAAGCATCTTTGAAGTGACTGTGTAGGAAAGGGGAATTAATCACCAGCGTTAACTGTTTCTTGGAGGCTTAGAGAAAGTACTGTATTTTGGCCACAGAATTATTTACTTAGAAAAATGATAGAGAGATTGGTTTGGAGAACCATAATGTCAATGCCTCTCCTGGCCAGCACTGGATACAGAGGTTGAAGAAGGTGTGACCCAGAAGACATGAGGCTGGGAAACTGAAAGACCACTGTAGAGGAAATGAAGACTCTAAATCTGGAGGCTCTAAGCCCTCATCAGTGTGAATGGTGAGAGCTGGGTCATCTGGTGAGGATGCTTTTATTCAGAGTCAATTCATGTTTTTCTTTACCAATTAACTTTCAGAGTCAGCTCTTTTCAACTTTCTTTGTAGTTGTGCAGTGGTGTGTGAGCTTTCTGGTAATCTGAATAGTGAAGTATCTGAAAAACAAAAATACACAGTGACCTCAAATGTCAAGCTACCTTTTATTTCTGATAAAGAGGAGCTGCTGTGAAAAGGTCATCAGAAGAACAATCTCTATTAACCAATAAATGAGGAGAAAGTTCTAATAGTACTATTAACATCTGTTTCCTGGTAGATGCTAAAACAATGAGTATGTCCACACCCTGCTTTGTGTGATTTAGTAGTGTTCTCAGAAAAAAAAAACAGAATCTGAGGGACAGAAATGGCTCTATCCTGCTGCACCCACAGAAGATAGTAGCTCTGGGATCTGTCTGATGGAGTTCTGATCTGCACTCTCTTACTTTGTAACCCTAAGACTTTAGGCAAGTCACTCATCCCTCCAACTCTCAGCTTCCTCCCCTACAAAGTGGGATTATTTCAACTAGTTTCCCTAAAACAAGTCCTCACTGTCTCACAGCAATGCATATTCTGGACTCCTCCTCCCCCCTTTTCATTTTTGCTGTCCCCTTACCCTGTCCCCTAGCCCTGGGCAGTGTTTAGCAGTCACAGTGATCTTTTCAAATGGTAAAGTAAATCATGTCACTCATCTGCGCAGGATTCTCTGCCAATTTCCCATTTAGTACTCAGAGTAAACTCTAAATCCTCATCCAAGTTTATCATGCTGCAGAAGGACAAAATTTAGGTGTCCCTCGGTCCCTAGCAGACCCTGCATACTGGCTGTCCTTCTATTTTCAAAACATCACACTCATTCATCCCATATGGCTTTGTGCCCGAACCCTCTGCTCTCTTCTGGTATCTTGGAACTTTCTGACATCAGCTTCGGCATTGCCAAAAAGAATTCTTTGTCTGACCATCCTTCTAAATCCCTCGCAGTTACTCCCTGGCATGTCACTGTGTTTAGTTTCTCTCAGAGCCCATGTCACAATCTTAAGTCTCACTGACTTAAGTGTCTACTTGTGAGTTTTGTCTCCTTCACCTGGAAGTCAACCAAAACCTTTTTCTGCATATCTGCTTCTGTTTCCCTAATGCTTAAGGGAGTATTTGGAACATGGTAGGTTCTCAGTATTTATTCAATGAAGGAATGAATGAGGAATGCATAGATATATCATAATTAATTTCTACTGCAAATTAATTGTGAGAATGCACAAAAAAATTGATGGTGGAGTCAGATATTTGGCAAAAGCCCCCCAAAATGCTAGAGATTTTTGTTATATGAACCTACAGTACTATACTCCCTTTCTACTCAGCATCCAGTACAACCCTTCACCATTAACAGTTTTTTTCAGTTCTTTAACCACATCTTTCCTTGATCTTAGAAATCCACATAGTAAAACATAGGTTAAAGTATTCTGCTTTATAGGAGTTAAACATCAGTGCTATTCATTACTGTTTATGAAAATCAGTTGTGGGGGGATGTTCTTATATCTGTACAAATACCTTCTGTTGAGTTGAGACAATGATGAAGTGGTGAGTCATGGCTTTGGAATAATTCAACATAGGTTTTAATCCCATCTGTCCATATACTAGTATTTTGGGTTGTTTGCTTTTTATATGTGTGGGCTCCAGAAACATCTCCAATCTTTATGATGTTTCTCTTGGTTTTGTGTTAAAAGGTTACAAGTCCTATTGCATACAGAGTGTTAGTAGCATACAGTGGAAGCCAAATAGATCGGTAGACTTGGACTATTATTAGTACTAAATAAGAACAGTCATGTGTTTAACCAAACTTCCACTACCATGTTTGGATACTGCTTCAAATAGTTTTCCAGAAAATAGCAACTTCAAGGTCACTGTTCCTAGAGTATATGTTAAGTAGAGTTAAGTAAAGGTGAAAAGCCCTCCCCATTCACATGCCTCCCAAGAGTAATGCTCACCTTTGCCAATATCATTGGCCATTAGTCCCCACCACCAAGTTGATGAAGATTGAGATTTTTCTCTTGAATGAGTCAGTGTAATCCAACATTTTAGTCAACCATGTTTCTAAACTGTAGGAAATAAAGAAGTTGCCATTTTCAGTTCAGAAAAAAGTACCCCTGACTCTGCAGGGAAAATAGCAGTTGAGCAAATGCGTAAGATGAAATAATGACTTCTTGTATCCTTTTTGGTACCAGGGATCGAACTTGGGTCCTGGCACTTGTGAAGCACGCGGCAAAACCACTGAGCTAAATCCCCAGCCTGAGATAATGACTTCTTAAATCTCCTTTGTGCACAACTTACTACAAGCTAAGGTTTCACTCAAGGGTGTGAAAGATGTTGAACGGGAATTAGAATCTGAGATTCCACTAGACTGTGTTGTAAAGAGTGGGAACAGATTGTATATTGTGCCTCTGACAATGCTGCCTGGGAAGCGCATCTGTATTAAAAGTGCTGAGTTCTGGCCAGTGTTTACACTATCCAGAATTTTAAAAATTAACCCTGCTTGTGAATTTTAAATCACTCTTTAAGGGCCTTTGGGGACGTATAGTCTATCAGTAGAATGCTAAGGAATGGTTCTTCACATACTTAGTGGTCATGACCACAGGCCAGGATAAAGAAATGAATAAAACATGGAGAACTTAGTGGTTGGTTTTGGTGATTGAGAGATGAAAACTAAAAGTTAAATATAAATTTTAATTTAAGAATCAGTAGAAAGTAGATAATTTGTAAGCACCCATTATGATACTCTATAGCTTACTAAGCAGGGCTACTTTGAGAACAGAGGATAGCCTCACAGTTATTTAACCATTGTCTCATTTTGGTAGTAAGGCGAGTCATCCAAGTAATCAATATAAGTTTCTTAGACTGAGGAAAGGAAGAATGAGTGAGAGCCTGACTCATTTAGGAAATCCTACCTCCCACAGACTCCCTTCAGTCCCTGTATTTTGCATTAAAAAGGCAAACCCTGCCCTAAGGTAAATTTTTTTGTCTAGATGCCAAAATTTGATAAGCTTTTTCTTCTTCTTTTTTCAATAAACCTCATGGTTAATACAATTAGACACATTTATATTTTTAAAAAGATATTTCTATTCAATGTCACCTACATATCTAAGTGTTCTCCAGCTATTGAACTTTAAATTTATCTTTTTTTTCAATTGAATCTTTTCTTAGATAGGCAATTAAGGAATGGTTCAGAAGTGGTATTTGAAACTCACTGTACATTTTTTCAAAATAGAATTCATCATTCCCTCAGCTAATGTGTACGGGGCATTTAAATTTTAAAATATGGCCTTGCTGGTTGTACATGACACCAGGAACAGGCAGAAGCTGAAATCCTGCGAGGCAGCACACCATGTTATCAAATGCTCTTTTCCCTTCTGGGTAGTATTACTTACATAGTGCAAATATGTTATGCAAAATAATCTTAAAACTGATTCTGCATCTTCGCCTCAGGTTCATACAATATTCATTGAAAGTTTTACAAAAAAAGAAATTAATTTAGGGTAAAAATCATTTTAAAATGCTCATGTATATCAGTGCAGCCACATTCCAAATGGAGGCTCAAAAAAAGAAAGGAGGAGCCCAGATCAGAATTTCATGCAGTTTCTATAATTATGTGTGCATATATGTACACATATATGTTTCCAGCATTCAGAGGCAACGGGAAAATCTGTGTGTTCTGGCTCCTGCTAGTTTCAAGGACTAGGGAAAGTACCTGTTGTCTGTGAATTATTTGTTCTGTTATTTAAATGGCACTACTAATGTTAATATCAGCTATTTCATAAGGTTTTTAAAAAAGATGAAATGAAATTATATCGAATAATGCAAGTGCTTTAAATAGTGAGAATGTGATATCCATATATATATATATGTATATATCACTCATTAAATTTATCATAAATCAACTTCTCTGACTTGTAGGTAGATATTAGAAAATGTGATAAGCATAGCTATATATTAAATCTAAAGGTGAAAAGAAGTCATGGAGAATTTTGACCCCTTCACAGTAACATGAATTAGTATTTTCCTTTGCACATGATAAAATACATTTCCTATAATTTCTATACCTTTAGGATTTTTTTCCTATAATTTATTTGACAAGTATGCAATGGACCTTGGACTGTTTCATAATTTTAATATTTGAGGCTTAAACATGAGCTTTATATTTCTGTTGTTGCAATTATATGGATTGGAAAGTATTACATGATTGTGAATCATCTTATGTAAGCAAAATTTTAGATGAATTTTCATTGTGTGTTTTATCTTATAATCCTTAGATATAAAATTACATCAGATGTTCCATCTTTAGGAAAGAAATTTTTTTATTATTAATCTCTCGGGTAAATTATAAAATGAGCCCCTTTTTTTTATTTTCTATTAAAGTTGCTTTGCTCACTGACTTTTGTACTTTGTAAGTTACTTTCTATACGATTTAGTTTTTATCAGTTAGTGAATTCATGTTCTTTGTCCAAAACATCATTGAGTGTCATTAAATGAGCATTCCTCTGGGAAGTCTTGTAGGCCCTGTAGATTCTTTCTTGTGACCTGATTTCAAACAAATGGATTATTCTGCCCCTTTGGCAATTAGATCTATTTTGGGCTGAAAGCAAACACTAAGTAAACATAACTAATAAACTACCATTTATTTATATCAACATTTCTTTGTGAGAGCTGGAGACTTTGCTAATACAAGTACTTTGCAATACGTTTCTTATCTATGTTTATAGTAAAATAAATAAACAAATTTAATACTTAAGAGGAATGGAGGAAGGAATGACATGGGGAACATTAAGTAGTTTTTATTTCTCATAAGACTGTCAGAATTTAAGTTAAAAATAAATCCTTATAATTTGCCTTGTTGAAGACCGCACTTGTGTATTTATTGGTATCATTAACTGATACTCATATGCAAAAGAGTCAACTGTTGTATGATTCACTGGCAAAAGTGGATGCAGTAATCCATATGCCCCAGGTACCAGAGCAGCTAATTGAAATGCACTACAAGGAAAAGTCAAGTTTATTACCCTTGCCTACAACTTGCAGTGTGACATTTTGCTTTATAGCATTTGGAATCTTTCACCTCCCAAGAACAATGAACTTCAAAAACATAATACAAGTGGGAAAATTGCCTTAAAAATGTAATTTTAGAAATGATTCTTTGAAAACACTGTTAAATGTGAAAGTTTGGTGAAGAGATGAAAGTAATATTCCATTCATCTCCTATTGATTCATATGTAAGCCCAATGTAAAGTTCAGATGTTTAGGGGAAAAAGAAAATATAAATTGATTGAAAGAAATAAGTCAGAATAACTCTTCAGAATTTTACTCAGGTGTTTTTATTTGAGTCTTTGGAATATGGTTTGTTGTGCATTCCTTCATTGATTTTTATTATATTTTTCTCCTCCCACCCCAAGCAACGTATGTTTTCAAAAAGAAAAAAAACTAAAAAATTCATAATTTCTTCAACTGACTTCCCTTTCTTTTAATATGGGGGCATTTTATCTAAATATGAATAATTAAATAAATTATATTGTAAAGAAATGGTAATAGAAATTACCAGATGAACCATGACCCTAAGTGCTAGACTGCAGGTTACAGATGGGTCTTGCATAACCATAGTAATAATGGGTAATTTTGAGTCCTTCACTGAGGCAGATGATGTATCAAGCATTTTTCTCATATTACATAATTTTTCCCTCCAACTAGGAGATGGATAGTGAGGGTCCATTGAGGGTCCATGTACACATGATTAAGTTGAGTTTTTACTGTGACTTTTCTCTAGACTTTAGCACAGATTTCTTCCTTTGGGGTCCATCATTTCACGCCCCAAATAAGCTTAGGATAAAACAGTTCAACTAAACATATCTAAGTAAAAGCAGCCTGTTCTCTGCACTGTCACTATTTTAAAACTCCCACTCTCCTTGTGGCTCCCACCTACCCCCTCCTCCACCTTCCAGTCAGCTTGCCTACATCCTTTCCCATATTCAAATCAGTACTGAAGAGGAGCCAGCTAATGTTTCTCATTTCCAAGGCAACCTAAAAGCTCCATATCTTCCGCAAGGTCAGCTTCCAAGATTTTTTCTATAACCAATGAGACTTTCTTACTTTCTCCACCCTCCCCTTCTCCTCAGAACAAAAGAGAGAGAAATAAAAACACTGAATCTCATCTCTTAAGACCATAACAAAGATTGAACTGAGCAATGGCAACAGGTCTAACTTCTAGAAGCACAGGGGTTAAGAAATTGTCAAATTCCATCAATTGATTTGTAAATAAAACAAACAAATAAATACTCCGGGAACAAATCAACTTATTTCAAGTAAAACTAACAGAATTCTCTCTTCTCCCCATTGCTTTATTTTTCTCTGTGAAATTGAAAAATAAACTGAATTCTGAAAATGCCTAAGGGCAAAAATGTTAAATGGACTGATACTCAGAGGCTGTCCCTTCTATGCCAACTGTACAGGGACATTGCCAATGATGCCTCTACCTCAAGCAAGAGCCTCCTAAAAGTTGCATGAGATCAAAGACCAAAGAAATGTTATAAATAAATCAAAGAACAAGACTGAATAATCTCACCATTCTGTTTACAACTTCAAAAATAAAAACTGCAAGTCATTATTGTGCTTGTAAAGAAGTTTATGAATTATATAGGGAAGTCATCTAGAATTTGAATGCTAAAAGAGGTGCCTATGCTTATTTAATAATTAAGTGGGATCCATCACTCACTTCTATAAAATCTGGAAATTTCTAGTTCTAAACTTTAAGACTGTTTATGTATCCCCAATCCAGGATTGTTTTCTTTTCCTCATACAAAAATCCATGGAGGTGGCTTTACAATACATGGGGTACCTGGATAACATTTCAGGGAAAAGTGAAAAAAAAGTACATTTTTACGTGCATTGTATTTCAAGGAGAATGTTTTTACACAGTTAAGACCTGACACACATGAGTCTATGGGAACATTAAAACTGAAAATAAACAACATTCTCTGCAGGTTACATTATACTTTAAGAGCCTTGGTTGCCAAAGCTAATGCTCCTTTCTTAGGCAAGATGCATTCAAGTGGTCAGCAGGGAGATCTTCGAAGAAAGTTGGAAAAGCTAGAGAATTTTTTTTTCCTGGGAGCCATAAAAGTATACTCAGAGACAGGTATTCATTTCTGTAAAGAAATGGACTGTACAAATAATGTGGCCCAGCACAAATCCACTGCTTAAAGCACCAGGTGCCACTTTGCAAATAGAATGAAAATCACCCACTGAATCAGATGCATGGACCCAACTTGGAGCAGCCTGTTCCACAACAGAGGACACATGCTGGTAAAGAGTATGGAGATATAAAAGAGCATGTATTCTCTACATAATTAGTATATCCCCACCAACACTCCCCAGGAACAATATTAGGCTCTGGGGACCTAATGATCTCTACTCTCACTGAGTTTACATCATAACATGGGAAGCAAATAATAAAGAAATAATAGTTAAGATTGGAAGCATTAAGAAGAAATTGAAATAATACAAAGCCACTAGGGAGCTCATAGAAATGGATTGATAACTTCCGGGCAAGGACATTTAAACTGACACCTTCATCACACGAAGGAAAGCCCAATAAGATCTGGGGAAAGCATGTCAGAAAGAGGGGTCTGTAGTAAAGAATTGACGTGGAAAGATATTTTCATTTAGAAATAGGGGAAGGACATTTCTTTCCCAGCCACCCTCATGTTTGACTAAAAATCAAATGGGTGTTCGTATTTGGGGGTACTCTGATAAGAGTTAGCTCGGGATTCAGCCTGGGAGGGGATTGCTTTAGTTCCCTTTGAAAACGTGGGTTAACAATGATAATGCCCTCTCCAACTTTCTCTGGAGCGTTGCCAGGGTGACACTGTAATTCAAAGGACAGAATATCAATAAAGCCAAGATGTACAGGAATGTAAACAAGCTTTAAAAAAAATAGTCCAAGTGTTTGTTAAATAGACCACAACGGAACAGGTCCATTGTCATTGCAGAAAGCTCTGTACTTAGTATGTCCAATTATCTAAATAGCTCAAAAACATAATCAATCCATCAGTAGTATTCAGCTTCTTAGCTCTGATATCTGATTGTGAATTCTCTGTGTTTATCCATATTTCTGCCAAATGTCGATCCAGAAGTGATGAATAAACATAAGATTGTGCTCCTCCTGCAATTCTTAGTCGAACGCAGAGAACAAGGGCTAGTCCAATCCATACCCCATGGATGTTTCTTCACATCACAGAACTGTGTTCTTTTCTTTAATAGAGTCAGCATAGGCAAGAATGACTGTAACCTTGAATCCTTGGCCTTTAGCAGCACCTCCACTTTTCTTCCCTTGCCTCAGCCTACTAGGAGTTACGCATTTTCAAAGATGAGCTCTGGTTGCTTTCTCATCCCTCAGTTTTCTTAACAGGCAAATACTTGTGGGATTCCAAAGATATTAGTTCTGCAAAGCTCTAGAGCCTGAAAGCATCCAGCAGAACCTATGCAAAGAGAGGCATGAAGAGTGAGGCAGCTGCAATGCCCAGCTGCCCCAGGCTTCTGACTGGAAACCCAATCGACTGCTCTGGGAGGCTTTCTTTGCTTGTGTGACATGCAGAGTGGTGTGCTGAACACCTGTTAATTAGTCCCTTCCGGATGTATGTTGTGAGATCCAATTGTTCTTGTGACAGTGCAGTAAGAGGAAGGGAACTGTGTTAGAGATGAATGTGTCGCACACACATGCTGCTGTGTGGCTGGCCCTACCAATGTCATTAATTTTCTTGGTTAATAGCAGCAAGTTCTCACAGTTTCCCCATTCCATGCCCCTGGTGCCACTAAAGTGAGCCATTGTTGTGGTTTGTGTCTAGATGTCCCCCCAAAAGCCTCATGCCATCTTAGAGGCTTTTTCACAGTTGGCTGAATCTAGAGCGCAAGACGCTGGGATTAAGGGTGTGTGATTACTAAATCAGTCCACTGATTGGTTTGCCAACCTAATCCTGGTAGCCTAGATAGACTATAACAGGGGGAGAAAAAGGCTGCTAAGGTCCTTTGCTTATTTTGCTACTTTCCGACCTCCATGAACTGTTTCTCCTCTGTGATACCCCTCTGCCATGACAACCTACCTTGGAGCCAGCCGACTATGGACTGAAACCTCTACGAACTGTGAACCAAATGAACCTTTCCTCCTTTAACTTCGGCTGTTGGATATTTTGTCTCAATAACGAGAAAAGTAACTAACACAATCACACTCCTGCTTTGATCTCAGTGCTATTGTTTTATGGGAGGTATGTTGCATAGTCCACGTGAAGGAATAGCAGTGAAGAATGCCATCAAACTTCTATTTGCCAAGTTCTATTTTGTCACTCTGAACAGGCAAAGGGACTTTCAAAATATGTGTCAGAATGAGTGTTCTAGGAGCATCTGGGGCCCTGACTAAACATTGAGATCTATGGGAGACACCCTAATATAGCCATCCAGCTTATTTGAGAAAAGGGTAATCTTAGTAGCATTTCTTTGTCTGTTGCAAGGAGAACAAAGTACCTATGTAAGTGCATGTGTTGTGCTTGTTAGAGGCAGGAGATTGTGTTCCACTATTGGTCTTACTTACCTATTAATGTCTATTAAATGGAGCTATGTGCTCCACTATATTAAGAGAATGTGAGACATCCCTGGTCATTTGTGAAATGCAAATTAAAACAACACTGAGATTCTACCTCCCTCCAGAAAGAATGGTTGCTATCAAGAAATCAACCAACAACAAATCCTGGAGGGGCTGTGGGGAAAGAGGAACCCTGCTCCACTGTTGATGAGAGTGTAGACTGGTGCAACCAC
This sequence comes from Heterocephalus glaber, assembly GCF_000247695.1. Next base: position 23,171,950 of record NW_004624733.1, on the reverse strand, counting down.
TGTGGAAATCAGTGTGGAGATTTCTCAAAAAACTAAAACTAGAGGTTCCATTTGACCCAGATATTCTTAGTATCTTCCTGAAAGAATTGAAAGTATCGTACCACAGCGATATATGCATAGCCTTGTTTATAGCACCACAATTTATAATAGTCAAATCTTGGAAACAGCCCAAATGCACATCAACTGACAAGTGGATAAAGAAGATGTGGGGTTTTTATACAATGGAGTACTACTCTGCCATAAATAAGAATACACTTCAGACATTTATAGCTAAATGGATGGACCTTGAGACCATACTCTTAAGTGAAATAGATCGGACATACATGTTTAAATACCACATTTTTTCCTGGTGTGAGAAACCAAAAATGGAAATAAGGACTGAAATGTATAATGGATGTTGGGAAATGTGAAGAAAGTATTCAAATGGGAAGGGGAACAAGGGAGGAGGGAGGAAGAAAGGAAGGGACAAGAAAAAAAAGTGAAAATAGAAGGAAAAAATGCAGACAAAGTTTTTTTACATAGGCAGGGGAGGGGGCTTGAGGGGGGAAAGGGATAAAATAAAATTTATTAAAGAAAAAAAGAGAATGTTAGAATAATAGTCATGGTAATAAAATTTTTTTATACTTTGCTTATAGAAAATTTTAACCATTTTCTGAGCACTCTAAGTTCTTTTGCTGTCCAGCCTTCTGGTTATGCCTTCTCCCCAGCAGTCAATTTCTATTTGTCTTTTTAACCCAAGCCAAAATATTATGTTACCAGAAAAGCATGCCAGAACTCCAAAAATGGGCATGTCTTCCTCAAAGTCTCTGGAAGTTTTACATATTGTGGACAAAGCACTTAATATAGAACTTCATAACTATTTAAATATCTTCCTCTTTGTCCAACTGTGAGCTCACCCTGACTTTTAAGTTACCAAAAGAATTAGGCAATAACTTTCCAGGATTTTATGCTACTTAGTCAGAAAGTTCATAAAAAATTAAAAAAAATATTTTCTGTCTAAATTGTTTTCCATTAGCCTTCTGTCTCCTCAAGTGCAGGCACTGTATGCTTTTCATCTCGTGTTCTCAGAAACCTAGCACCATTGCCGTACCAATGCTTGGTGACATTTTTTCAATGAATGAATGAAAGACTGTCACTTCCATGGGAAAGTATTTCAGTGACACTATAATAAATGTTAGAAAATATCCAAGTATACTCCTTACAATCAGAGGTTAAAGAAACTAGAAATGTGCTAACCTGGAAAAGAGAAAGCAGTCTTGGTATTTTCACCATTTGCAAAATGGTCCTCCAAAAAATGATGAAGTCCGCTTTGTCTCTAAGACCCAGCTCAAGGTTGCCCTTTGTGTACCCCCACTGAATTCCTGGAGGCAGAAGTGCTTTTAAGAATGTATATACTTGTGCACTCACTCACTTATTTGTGTTCCGATTCATTTACTGTTTCTTAATCACAAAACTTCTTAGTCTGTAACAAACTTTTGTGAACATATTTGCCTCTTCTGCTAAACCAGTGGTTCTCAGTCTGAACTGATGATTGCACCTCCATACAGGAACACTGGACAATGACTGGAATCATTTTTGTATGTTAAACTGTATCTGTGGGGATAAAGAGAGTGCTGTCTTAATGAATGTGGACCATAGATGCTGCTAAACACCCTCCAGTGGTCAAAGCCCCTCATAATGAAGAATGACCCATCTCATAACGTCAATAGTGCTGAGCTTGGAAAATGCTGTGCTAAATAACGAACTCTTTGAATACCAAAATTGTGTTTCAATCCATTGTTTGTTTTAATTTCCAGTCAAACACAAGATTTTTCTCATATCTATCCTCACAACATTTAATAAACAAATAATTGAAAGAACAAATGAATTGTTAGGTAGGTGGGTGGAAGGATGGGCAGACATGTGGATAAATGGATGTATTGCTCGGTCATTCTATAACTACTTTTGAGCCCTTTCAATTCTTGGCAGCATTTCCTTTCCAAGTCAGAATTGCTATTTATTATCGGAATAACAGTCTAATCAAGCCACGAACCAAGATGTTGACCTGACCAGCTCTCATTTTAAGCTGTGCTTGACCAAAGATCTTAAGACATCTATTCATAGCAAATATTACTAGCCCTTTTCTATTTGTTTGGTAACAGGGTTATTTATATTCTGTCCATTGTGCTGAGCACACGTTTCTCAGATTTTATCATCTGTCTTGCTGTTGTGATGCTTCTTATAACCGCATTATCCTCCAAGGCTGTTGATGAACCTAACCTGCCTCTCACTTCCTCCTGAAGGGTCTTCTCTCTGGATTCTTCCTAGGAGCAGGACTCAGTCATGATATCTGAGGCAGAGAACAAATGCATTTCTTTGGGTCAGCCTCACCAACTTGTCTTTTGATCAACTGCCATGTATTTTCATTTGTGATTTTCAAAATAATTATATCTGGACATGAAAAAAATAATGTTACTCAGTCTGAGATGGTCCCTCTAAGAAAAGCTATCTATGTTTGTGATGTCTTTGTAACTTTTTAACTAGTGTTGTTTCTGTATTTGCTACAGCAGGTGCCTTATGGACTTCAGAAGGAAATATGTGAGATGCATGTAATTTTTCTGTCAGCCTTCTGAAGTAGTTTCCATCTGTGCACATCCTCACTGCATTATGAGCTGGATCTGAGCAATGAATACAGGGACACCATCCACTACTTGAATCATGACCTTTTTTTTAAATCAGGCTAGCTCTACCATTTTAAATAACAAAAAGGATTTTTAAGAAATTAAACCTCAAATAACAACAGTAATAGTTATATACACACAAATATACTCAGACAGATAGATACACACACATACACACATGCACACACACCCCACATTTTCCCCGGAAATTAATCACTCAACAGGAATGGTTTGAATTGCTTAAAACTTATACTATACAAAAAAAAATGCAAGCAGTATAGAGATTTTAAACCATGAGATTGTGTTAACTCAATGTTTGCCTCCTAGTAGTAGCAAGGCATGTGGAGTGAAAGAAAATACTTCCTGGGGAAAAATAATACCTTATATCTCCTATTACTATTTTATTTTTTCCAGTTTTGCAGACAGAACCCAAGGTCTTCACATGCCAGGAGCAGGTGGTCTACCACTGAGCTACTTCCCCAGCCCTCTAGTTGTTTTCATAAATAAACTTTGTTTTGTAGGTTAAAAAAACTCAGGGGAAAATCCCAGGAACCAAATATCTAGATTGGCAAAATATGAACCAATTTCATGAAGACATTTTAAAGTAGTATGAAGGATGTGTTATGTACCTGTACCAACTCCCCATAATGAATGTAATCATAATGTACTGTAAACATGTACCAATAAAAACAAAAATTTGAAAGAAAAAAACTTAAAGTAACCTGAAGTAAATATTGAGATTTAGATAGGTTGGCAAATTTATACAATCTCAATATGGCTTGATTTTCTCACAAATTTTTCTTTGTAAGATGTAGTATACATGAATTTTTTGCATGAAAATATACATGTATCATTTAAAGGATAAAATATATATGATCATTGTGTGTGCCATACAGGACCAAAAAGTTGGACTTTATCATATGTGAAATATCTTTATGTGCATTTTTCTTGCATTTACCTCTTTCTTCTCCCTCTTTTTCTATGTATAGGTGTCCTGAGTTTTGTATCAATTATTTCTTGGTTTTTATTTGAAAATTGTATGCATGTGTGCTTTCCTCAATAATATATTACTTAGTTTTATTTACTTTAAAAACTACATGGGATTACACAGTGCATTTTCTGTTTTGCTCCATTATATTTTTCTGTGGGGTTTTTGTCATTTGGCTTTGTTTGAGACAAGATCTTGCTATGTAGCTCACATTGCCCTTGAGGTTGCTATATATAGCTCCAGCATGGCTTCTTACTCACCATCTTCCTGCTTCAGCCTCCTGAGTGCTGGGATTACAGGCATGTGTCAGCATGTCCAGGTCAATATTATGTCTTTGAGACTTGTCAGTGTTGATATGTGCAGCTGTAGGCCATTCATATACCATAACTTATTTATTGATTTTAGCCTTGATGAAGATTTGGTTCTTTCTTTTTTTGTTGTTATTGTTTGTTCTTTTTTCCCTTTTACAAACAGTACTGCTCTGAGTATTACATATATATATATATATATATATCCATATATATATCCACATATATATATATCCACATATATCCTGTGTGTGTGTATATATATATATATATATATATATCCTATTCAAATGTATATCCTATATACATCCTATATCCTTTATACATTTGAAAGTTTCTCTAGGATACATGTTTGATGTTGTAATAGTTGGGATGTAGGACACAGCCATATAAGTTGAGGTGAGGGGATATGTAATTAAATGATAGTAATAACAATAAATCTCCTATACTAGCAGGGGTTTGTTTCCCTCATTTGTTATGTGGTGTATATGATGGGTGGATTAAAGATCTGCCCAATATGTTCTTTGGTCCAACACTCAGTCTAAAAAGAAGTTCCAAATAGTCACTGTGCCATGGGTTTGTCCTCTGACAAAAGACCACCTTTCAGCTTTTGCCAATTGTCCCAATAATAATCCTTCTTTCTCTTCATACCCTGACATGTATGAAGAGTACTTGCCAGTTACTTTGCAGTATTTCACTTAGTTTAAATCTGATGTGTTCTCAGGGTTGATGCTTTTTCATAGGAATTCTACAGGAGTCCTGCTGAACTATTCTCAAACAAAACTGATTTGTCCTGTTACTGGTGTTGTTAACTTTTTATTTGGTAAAGATGGTAAACAGTAAAACCCCCTACTATAATATTAATTAGTTAAGTACATTTAATGTAGTTAAATGGATAATTTCTTATGATGAAATCATTTTAAATTATGTGTATATCCTATTGACCATTCACAGACTGGATTTAGCATTCAATAATCATTTTGCCTGACTCAGGCAAAAACTGATGCTTGCCAAGTGATGATTTTCTAGTTCTATCTACATTTACTAGTGGGCATTCTGTCATGAGATAGAGATTTTTCCCTCCCTCCTTCTTAATTAATCCATTAATTTGCTTATACCAGTGTAAACTTGTGGATTCTCATTTTAGTCAAATGTTTAAAACTCTTAGCATTGTTAATTATTTTGATGCTCATATTATTCAAGATATGGCCAGTAGAAGTTCCTTTAAACTGGTTTCTGTGACTTTTGACATTCTTTGGGTACTTATTTATGTTCTGGGTCAGCTAGTTGTTGTAGCATCGTTTCCTATTTTTCTGCATTGAACTAGTCAACACTCCTGTTGTTGGACACAATACCAGATACTCACAACTTAAAGGAAGAAAGATTTAATTTGGCTCACACTTTTAGGAGATTCAGTCCGTGGTTAGAAATTCATGACAGAAAGGCATGGCAGAGCAAAGCTGCTATGTTTATAGTGGGTAGAAAATAGAGCAGGGGAACAGTACCCAGAACCATATATCATACTAAAATTCATGCCTCTTTGACCCATCCAGACACACCCAAAAGTATACTTCATTAATCCCTTATGCATCTTCCATACCAATAAAGTTCACAAAATCAAGCTTACCTATCACATTCTACCACCTGTCAATTTGACAACTGTACACATCTCCTTAAACCACACTTAACCCTCAAAGTCATAATTCTGCCCAATGTTATATAACTATTTTGCGTACAACTTAAAACACAAAAATGCCTTCCACAAAGTCTCAGCATTTTCAGCATTTTTAAAAGTTCAAGTCACAGTCTCTTGTGAAACTCATGGTAAACATTCCCATTAGAAGAAGGAAGAGTAGGGAGTTAGGAAAGAGCACTACCAAAGCCAGCCCAAAATTCAGCAGGACAAGCATGAAATCCTATATCTCCATATACAGCGTCTGGGACAGAGAGCCGTGAGAGGTGAATTCCAGAGAGCTTGGGTGGCCCCACCCTCTGGCCTTACTGCTTGGAGCCCACATCAGCTCTCTCTTGGCAGAGGTTCTGTGTCCCTAGCATCTCCAATATCCCGGTGTCTCCACTATACCCTTGGCTTCGTACCTACAGCTTCACACACTGTGCTCTCAGGGGATCCTTGCCTGGTCTCCCAAGTTTTCCTTTGAAATCTGGTTGGAAGCTTCCCGGACCCCACAACTCTTCCATTCTTTTTTTTTTTTTTTTTTTTTGCTACTGGGGATCGAACTTGGGACCTTGTGCTTGCAAGGCAGGTGCCCGGAACCATTGAGCTAAATCCCCAGCTACTCTTCCATTCTTGATGCCAGCAAAACCTGTATCACACAGATATTGCCAAGGTCTGAATCAGTACAGGTGGTCGCTAGTCCCTCTTCAATCGTGGCAGCCTCTGAATGCCTAAATCGCTGGGCACAGGAAAAGGAATCCTGGAGCAGGGGACTCAGAGAATCTCTTCTCAAAGGAAAAGTTTGCACTTTTTTAGTTTTGGTCCTGTGATGGGTAGAGTTTTGCTGATTCCTGAGATACCTTTAAGGCATCTTCATAGTATTTTTACTAAGTACTTCTTAATTTCTTTTTAATAGTGTTAATCTCTTCACCAACCACACCTCATCTGGTCCCAACTTTATACATGGTTCTGGGCCAAATTTTACATTTTTCAATTTCTTTCTGCTCTGCTTTATGTCCCCATTTCCTATGACAAGTCTGGCTAAAAGTAGCCAGTAATCTGCATGCCATGCCCTATGTGTTGGGCTTTGAAATTTTATTCCCCAAGCTAATTACTCCACTACCTTTAATCTCAATCTTCTGCAAAGTTTAAAGACATAGTCATAATTTAGACAAATTTTCTGCCAGATTGTAACACTCATGGCCTCTGGCCCAACTGCCACTGGATCCCCGTTCTTCACTGAAACTGCTTGAGTCTAGCCTTTACTATATGCATTTCTAGCATCATTCTGGTCTTCAGAGATCCAATCCCAAATTATTCGTTAAACTATGTTTCCAGCACTCTAGGGCTTCTCTAGGATGCATCTTCAAACATTTCTAAATTTCCTCCACAAACCATTTCCAGACACATGGTCAAGGAAAGACACAACAATATCTGCACCTTTTTAATACAAATTTTCTTATTAGTTAGCCTTCCAATTACTGGACATAGTATCCAACACCCACAACTTAAAGGAAAAGAGGTTTAATTTGGCTCATATTGTAAGGGGATGCATTCTATGGTCAGCTGGCTCGTAGGGAGAAACATCACAGCAGAATGGCATGGCAGAGCAAAGTTGCTTAGTTCATGATGACTAAGCGCTAAAGCAGGGGAACAGTAACTGAGTGGAAGGTGTCAGGGACTAAATTTTGTACCCAATGTCATGCCTCTATGTCATGCCACCTAGACATAAAGAAAGTGCATTTCACCAACATGCCCAGAAGTGTAATTCACCAGTCCCCTGGGGAGCTTCAAATCAATCATTTGACACAATCAAGTTTAATTGTCACACCTATCAAGAGAAAAATTTCTCTAAAGAGTCTGTGTTTTTTAATGGAAAATTGTATTTACAAATCTGAATCTGAGTATTTACTGGTCGTACTGCTATTGAATTCTCTTGTATTGCATGTAGATTCTCTTAGCAAGCACAGATAGGAAGTATAATTCTGTATATATTTATCCTCACTCACACATATCTGTATGTTTCAATATCTAAATATATAAGTTAGAAAGCATGAGTTTCCACTGAGAGTCTATGATGCTTGTCAAACATCACTGAGTTTATTTTAGCCTTCCTTCTTCCTGTTCATAAGCCCATTCTCCAGGGGGAAGAAATCCCATTACCCTTAGTCTATTTACTGATTAGATCAATCTCCTTTGTATATAGGCACAAGCCTGCATGAGTAAGTTCAAAGATCATACCTGAGACAGTGAACACCCTCCCCCAAGGGCCTCCCTCTTTCAGATGCACAAAGGAAGAGCTCAGAGAGGAAGACAAAGGAACAAGAGGAAAGACCTCTTAGAACACTCAGCCCTGGATGTGCAAGTGGTCTATTTGTGGGTACCAGCCCGGGGCCAGGATTCGGACATCAATAGACACTAGTCACAGTCTCAAATTCCCACAATGAACAAAGGAGGCTACAATAATTTTAATGTAGACTAATTGATCAAACTTTTTCTTTATGGATTCTACTTTTAATATCTTGTTTGAGAAATCTTCTCTACTCACAAGAACATAAAGATTTTCTCAAATATTTTCTTCTTAATGTTATATATTTTTACTCTTCATGTTTAGGTTTTTTAATGTCCTTGGAATTGATTCTTTACTGTGGTGTGAATTTGAGTTTCAAATTATTTCTCTTTTTTCCATATGGATCACCAACTGTTTCTGCAACAGTTATGGAAATGTCCATCATTCCTCCACTGATCTGAAATATTAACTCTATCTTATATCTTTAAGCTCTGTATACTTTTCTATTACCCTGTTTGTCAGTTCCTGTGCTAATGCCTTACTGTCTTCATGACTGGAACCAGGAAAGGCCATATGACTTGCAGGACATAGTGTGAAATAAAAATCCAGAGGTTCTTTCCCAACAGGGATGGTAGAGGGTCAGAGCAAGCACTGGGTTTTCCCAGTCCAGGCTCCATGGGATTGTTCAGACCACTCCTTGCTAGAGCTTTATAATAAGTCATGTATCTGTTAGGAAATTAACCCATCAGAGTCTTTTTCCAATTCAGAAAATTATTTTTCTTTTTGTAAGAATCCACTCTATCTTAAATACTCAGATTTTACCTGCTAAAGTAGGTCTACCTCTTGTACTATGTTCTTGGAGAAAATTTATTTTTTTTTCCTAAGACCAAGGCAGCAAAGTACAATATCATAAACTCGGTGGCATTAGGCAAAAGACATTTATTGTCTCAAAATTCTAAAGACTTGGAAGTCCAAAATCAAGGTGTCAGCAGGAACCATACTCTTTCTGAACTCTCTAGAGGAGAATCCATCCTTCTTTGCGTCTCCTAGCCTACGGTGGTGGCCATTGTTCTTGGCATTCCTTGGCTCATGGCTGCATAACTTTAGTTTCTGCCTCCAACTTTGTGTGGTACTTTCTTCATGTGTTTCCTGCCTCTGCATAGCTTTTTGCTTACAAGGACACCAGTTATAACAGATGAAGGGCCCACCTTTAACAGTATGACTTCTAGACTAATTGCATCTGCAATGATCCTGAACAAGAGCACATTTTGAGATGTTAGGAACTAGGACTTTACCATATCTTTTTTGGAGAACACAGGGGGATCAGAAAGATAGTATATAATTCTATCCACATTAAATACCCTGCAGTTCAGAGATATACATAAAGCTCAGTGATACCAATGATATTCTCTGTGGTGTTTCTTTTTAAAAATTACTTTTATTGTATGTATTTAAGGTTTACAAGATAGTAGAATACATATATTTTGAGATGACTACTATAGTTAAGCAAATCAACATGCACATCATCTTCCAGAACTACTTTTTCTGTGTGTGTGTGTGCATGTCATCAGTGCATCTAAAAATCTACTTTCTTATTAATGCTGCAATATGATATAATATTAATTATAATGTTCCTGATGTACATGAGCTCTCTAGACCTATTCATCCTACACGACTATAAATTTGTACCGTTTGTCCTATGTCTCCTGTCTTTGCCACTGATAATTATCATACTACCATATGTTTCTATGTATTTGGCTTTTTTAAAAGATTACACATATAAGTGAAATCATGCAATATTTTTCCTTCTGTTTCTGGCTTATTCCCCTTGGTATCATGTTCTTTAAAAAGAAGATACTGCCATTTACAACAGTGTGGATGAACATGGAAAACATTATGCTGTATAATTTTTTCTTCTTAGAAACAGATTTAGCATGTGTACAAATCCAGGTAAATTCCAGATCTTGAAATGTTAACCATTGCATAGTGTCCCTTCACAAAGTGAAATTTGCAGATAGACTGGCAGGTTTGTGAAGCAACTGAATAATACCTTATTTATTAGTCCTTAGTTGTATTTACTTAAGAATCATTCTTTACTTCCATTTCCACTTATTGTATGTTTTTGTGTCTCTGTTGTTGGTGTGTATGTGTCTTTGTTATAATTACATTTAGTTTTTTTGTAGAATGATGCAGACAGTGATTAGATGCTTAAAATTATAAAAGTAAATCTAGTGGTATTGTTCAGTTGCTGCACATGCCTAACAATCTACAAGCTTCATTTGGGAGTGAACAATGAGATGATTTTTTTTATCTCAAGCACTAGAGTTGGACTGCCTGGATTTATACGTATGTGGAAACTTTTGTAAGGGGCGTAACTCCTGCAAGATTCAGTTTCCCCAAGTTTAATACAAGAATACAAGTCTTATTGATTATTTTCAGGATCTGCCCTGTGATACTTAGTGCAGTGCACCTTAGCTCTTATTGGATAGTGTGGTGTGCTTACTTTGCTTAACAGAATGGACATTTAAACTTTATAAAATATCAGCCATATTGTCTCCTCAAAGCAGAATAAAAGGGAATTTTTTTCTTTTATTTAATCAAGAGATAGCCACTGAATGTTCAGTAAATTTTAGGCGTTTTTCTAGGCATAATTATTGGTTGTGTAATCCTAGAATATGTATTATCCAGCACCTAGCACACTAGGCATTCCATTAAAATTCTGAAAACAATGTCCCTGCCATTACAGAGCTTATAGTCTAGTTAGAAAAAAAAGACATTGGACAAATACATATATAAACTACTGTTAAGTGCAAGGGAGAAGAAGCAAGGTGAGAGAAAAGTGATGGGGTAGAGACAGGGAGTTGGCTGAGCTCAGAGGATTCTTTGCTGAAGAGGGGATATTAAGAAGAAATCTGAAGAACAAAAATGCCTTCCTAGGAGAAAAACTAAAATGCAAAACTCTGAGGTAGGAATGTGCTTGGTAGGTTCAGAAAATAGCAAAAGAACGTGAAGTTAGGCAGAGTTCTTTCCTCTTGAGATATCTACTAGTGCCAAATAGTGTTTTATACAACACATGGGAAGGGAGCATAGTTTGTAGTACACATTCAAAGAAGATACCATAATACATAGTGTCTGGGATGACAGTGAAACCTGGCAAAGGAGTAAGGACTTAAAAGTGGAAGAGTTCCCTTGCATCCCTCAAAACTGGCTCAGGAAAGTACATCAGCATCTCCTGGGGGCTTACTGGATGTGGGGACCCTCGGACTCCACCATAACCTATCTACACTGGTGAGACCCAGGAACTGAAATTCTAAACAACTGCCAGGGAATTCTCCCATGCAACAAAGCTGAGAAGTGTGTTCCAGTGCTGCTTCCTGAAACTGAAGGGATGTGCACATTACCTGGAGTCTGGTAAAATGTTTCTCCATTCAGTAGATCTCAGGTAAGGCCTGAGATTCTGCATATCTAATAAACTCTCAGGTTAGGTTATGTAGACAAATTATACATTTGGACCTTAGGATTGAGGTTGGCCAAGTTTTTTGCTAAGGGACCACTTAGTAAATATTTTAGGCTCCAAAGACCACTTGGCATTTGTTGCAACATTGTAGTATGAAAGGAGCCATGGGCAATATATAATTGAATAGAACATTCCTGTAGAACTTTATTTTTGGACACTGAAATTAGAATTTCATAAAATTTTTATGTACCTTGAAATATTATTCTTCTTTTGATTTTTTTCAACCATTTAAAAATGTAAAAGCTATTCTTAGCTCATAGTTTTCTGGCCCTTGGTCTAGAGTAAAGCTGTGTAGAACAGAGAGTTTCCACATTTTTGTTCCTCATTTGTGTAATCAACACCTAGAATTTATACAGAAGAAAGTTTAAAAAAAGATAATTTCTCCAATAATAAAAAAGCTCCAGAAAAATTTTCAATTATCAATAGTATGTAAAGAATCAGTACCAGATTTTATTTTTAAAAATACAATACAGATTCTACATTTATACACAAAATACAATGTACAATTTATTTTTATATGTAAAATAAATGGTTGGAGAAATAGAAGATTAACAGACGACAAAATATAAAAACGATAGCTGACTTCAAATATATAGAGTTTGATCAGTAGGAGAAGGCTGCATCCTCTGGTTTCCTGCTAAGGGAAAACCAGGTTCTATGAGTGAAAGTTACAGGGATGCAGATTCCAGTTGAACATGAAAAAGAACTTGACTGATAATTAGAGTTTGAAAACAACCACAGCATTGGTTTTCCCAGGAGATAATGCTGTCCTTTGTACTTTTCTGGTGAGCATGACAAAAAGATAAATTCTACATTAGATCTACAGTTAATTCCATGTCGAAGAGTTCTTTCAACCACATTCCCTTTTCTGTTCTCTGTAGTAGTGCCTTCATTAAGTTCTTGTGTCCACTCTGATTAATGCTCTAAGAACTTCCTAACTAGCTTCTTTGGCAGACTCTTACAAACTGACTCCAGCCCAACAGTCATGAGTCAGAGAAATTTTTAGAAATCACTGTTCTGATTATATCATTTTCCTGTCCCCCCAAATCTTCCATAGTTCAGGTGATATTCAGTGAGTATTTTATTCTGGCCTTCAAAACATTTTTCAGCCCTGTCCAGCTTTATAGTACCCAATTCTTCTCAGTTAAAATGGACCTCTTGTTAGCCAAAGTGCAGTGTAGGTCCTCACCTGTTTCCCCTTGCCCTGGTTCTCCCCAGAAGCAGCTCCTCTCTTTCAACCCATCCCACTGCTCAATTTCCTCAGTGTAAATCCTGTCTTTCAAAGCTCATTTTAACTATTACCTCCTCCTTGAAGATGGGTATTATTCACACACACACTTTCCCCTGTGGCATTTTATATTAAACTCTTTTTTTTAAACAACCATCCATTTTCTGAGCTATTTTTCTGGTAATTTGTCTAGTTTCTGCACATCTCTACAGTCTTAGCTTGTATGTCTCCCTGCTCTTCTGCTATGTTCCTCCCATTCTGGCTTCTCCTGGTTCCCTACATACTTTCAACTCCTTCCAATCTTGGGTTCTTGAAATCTTCTCTGCCTCTAATGCTTATCTGAAGGTCTACATCTTTTCCTGGCTTATTCTTTCACAATTGAGGTCTTGGTTCAACTACTGTCTCCTGTGATTTCCCCCCATGTTCTCTCTATGCTGTTGTTCTATTTTTACTTTCTTAGAAGCATGTATTACTCTTTGACATTTTCTGAGTTTTCACTGGGTCACTTCTTCCACAGTACTATTAGGGAAAAAGTACATAAAAGCAGATACTGCAGAGAAGTGCTGGGAACATGGTAGTACTGAATAAATGGAAGGTTGAATGACCTGTTAAGATTATTTGTGCCTTAAGAGCAGATCCGTGATCATGTTCACTCATTCCTTCCCACTCAGTCATTACTTGTTGAGAGTTAGTTAAGATAGCTAGTTTAATGCCTCAATAGACAGCTGTATATAATTTTGCTTCGAGAGTCCATCAGCCACTTAAGCCAGGGATATCTATGATAAGGGGCTAAATAGCAGTCAAGGTGAGAGATATTTAATAATTGGTAGCAAAAACTCACAAGTCAACAATGCAAGCTGAGGAGGCAGGTATAATATGATGTCCTTTCTGAAAGCAAGAAATGGGCCAAACTTCAGCTACAGAGGAAAATAAGGAAGGACATGTATGTCAGGTCAACTTGGCAGAGAAGGGATTGATAATTGTGCAGGGAGGACAACAAAAAATGCAAAAGAAACAGTTGTGGAAAGTGTACAGTATAAAAACTGAAAGCACTCTTAAATACTACATATTAAAACATAAGTTTTTTCCATAACATATGGACAAAGGTTAGGGAATAAGAAAGGCTAGAAGGCTAACATAAATCTAACATCAGGAGAAGAGGTCAGAGAGACGGGCTGTGAGAGTAGGCTTTAATTTCTCTAGTACTCATCTGATTTGATGTTTTCTCAATAATATATCAGTGATACTTGGGCAGAAATTACACGGCTGGACATCTGCTTCTGCTGAGCTTAAATGCCTTGGCAGAGAGAATAGCTCTCTCAGTATGCCTTCTGAAAAGTTATGATGAAAGTCATAGCAAGAGAACAAATAAAGAAAGCTAGTCGGCCAAAGATTCAAGAGTCACTTTCCTGATTACTATGGCAATTTTAAGTATAGGGAAGAAGTCCAAGAAAAGGAGGAAATTCTGTCAGAAGCAAAGAACTATATTTAAAATATAATAGAGGCTCTTCCTTGTAGATCTCCATTACAAGTCATCCGAGGGCATCTGCCATTGCCAAAATCCTAAGGGCTCTCAAACTCAAGAGGCCAATGAAACATCCACAACAATTCCTGTGACACACACTTCAAGCACTCTCAGCATATGCCCAGTGGATGGCACACGCCCGGAAAACAAGGAGCCATCCACATTATCTCTAATTGCATACTATGTGCTTTGAAAACCACCCACAAAAATATCACACTGGAATTACAAAGGAACAGTCCTCATTATCCTTATTATCTCCCTCTTATGGAATTAAAGAAATAACAGTGTGCACAGTAATTTACAATTTTTCTTAGCATTATAAACACATCAAAAACAAGCTTAGTTGCATCAAGGCGAGTTCAAGAAACAAAGGCACTAGACCAACTCTCAGGTACTCGTACTTTAACTCTCCCTTTTATGGTGTGTTGGTTAAAAGAGGATGCTCTGGATATGCAGAACCTACATTTGAAAAGAAATGTGTGATCTTGGGCAGGTAATGAACCTCCTAAGTCTCAGATAGCTCCCTATAAAATATGTGTAACACCAGTACACATTAATGAAAGATATAGAAGAGTGTGGCAAAACTCCTTACATATCCTAAGTGCATGATAAGCAATAGATGTCAGCTATTCTTATTGCTTTCTCACTGTCCTGAATAACGTTCAAGTATATCTTTGTTGGGCTGGCTTGATAGTTAATGCCTTTCAGGAGGAATGAAATGTTGGCGTGAGACAATCGAATTTCACGCCAAAGGTATATTCTTGAAAAGGTCTCATCATTTGGAACTGACATAATTTAAGATTAATTTTGCCATTGTAACAAATAAAAGGTAACTGGAGTGAATTCTCAAGGAGCTTAAATTCATAATGACTGTGGCGGTGGGGTTAATTCTGTAGCTGTGTCACCACAGCTTTTTTTCCACTTTATTTGCCTTGTCATATAAGACAGTTTTGCAAACTCAAAGTGTAGCTAGGGTAGAGATGCTTTTTGTTTTCTCGGTATGAGCTCCAAAATTTTCCGGGTATCCAGTCCTTAATAGCATGGTGAATCATGCCCTTTGTGACACTGAAAAGGCCTAAGTTCTTTTCAGAGTTACTACTGTTCATGTGGGGCACCATCATTGCTAGAAAGTGAATAATCCCGTGACTTTGTTAGAACCAAATTAAAGTTACAGAAAGAGTACATGCTAAAATAATAGTCTAATATTCTTCCAAATTCTTTATATCTTCTGATATTAGTAAACAACAGCTGGAATCACCTAATTCTGACAAAAGACTGTCTTTTCCTTTAATGGCCAAAATTAGCAGCTTATGCTAATGGTAACATAATCTATAACCTTCTCTGCCTAAAGTTTTAAAATAATTTAATGAGTGACAATTTTAAAAAATTTGTTTGACATATTCTTTTATGTCAAATTTTATTTCCACCGTAAAATGTATTTCAAATATATATTGTTCAAATTTTTATAAAAAGTGACTGTATTTGTCAGATTCTGGTCACTGAAATATCTGAGACAACTATTGAAGATTAAAGTTTTATTTAGATCATAGTTCCGGAAGTTTCTATCTAAGATTAGGAGACCTGGTTGCTTAAGCCTCTGGTGAGTAGCCTGATAGTAGTGGTAGGAATTGTGCAGAGCAAACTGCTCTCATCACAAGTCTGGAAGGAAGGAGAGAGCTAGCAAGGAAGGGTAGTCTGTTTCCTGAGACTCACTGGAAGTAGTGGTTTTGAAATAAGGTAGGATTTCACATGATGTTGTGTTTTAGACCTAAAAATGTCTCGTGTGTTTGCAAGGTGATTGGATCATGGGGGTTCTACAGTATAATTGAATTGCTGTTAAGTCACTGGGGGTGTCATTGGATCAATCTATTCTTATCTCCAGCCCCTTTTTCTGGTTGCCATGCTCTGAACATGTTTTTCTCCACCATGCTTCTCTGTTACCTGTTACCCGTTTTCTGCCTTGGAGCCTGCCAACTATAGACTGAAACCATGAGCCAAAACCAAATCTGTCCTCCTTTAAGTTGTAGGTGTCCAGTATTTTGTCCCAGCAACAGAAAGTGACCAAGACAAGTGATTACCCACTTGTTTTAGTAAATCAAAATGCAGCAATGTGAAGGGTCTATTTACCTAAAATTTACGACCTTTCAGAAACTTTCCAGTTCATTGACAAATCTGTTTAAATTAATAGTGCCAAAGGTTTAAAATTGAATAATTTGCAAATTTCACTGAGTTATGGGCTCCTCATTCTTGTCTCTTTTGATTTATTTTTTTTCTATTTTTATGTCTCTCTGAGTTCCCTACCACTTCAGCTCTGTCTCTCTTTCAGAGGAGCCTTGCTGAATGCTGGCCCTTCATACAAAATGAAACATTGTAAAATGTTCTTTGCTCTTTCTGAACTTTAAATCTGTAATTAAAAATGGGTGGTGATCTCTCAAAGATTAAAAATTTATATTTTATACTAAAATTTCTGAGCAGCACAGAAACCATCCTAACATTGCTTACTTGAATATTTCCAGGAATTTCACCTTGTCACCATCTATTCCTGCCATCTTTTTTAAAAAGATGACATCTTCAGAAACACTGAGATGAAACCGTCCTTGCTAAGGCCTTGGTTAGCTTTACTGAGAGAGATAGAGTATGCAGGGTAGTACTTCTGCATAATGGGTAATTCATAACTGTCATTATCTTTAGTCCCAAATTAGCAATTATCAGATAAATGCTTGAGTGTTTGTGTGTTTACGTCCACACATATGTATTTATCTAAGACAGGTGCCTCACATTCTCTACACGCTAGGTTTTATCATTTTAATTGCCTGGTCAATGTTGAAGTTCCATCACAGTAGCTGCTAAATTCCAAGTGTTTGTCTTTATTTTTCACCTTTCATATTACGCTTCTTATTTTATTTTTGTTATCTTAATTTTCTGAAGACTTCTTTGTGCTTTTATGGCTGGCTGCCAGAATTCTGGCAAGTGCATGATTTTAAATCTTTTTAAAAAAATACATATGAATAAAATGTTCACAGAAAGAAAAGCTATCTCCACAATTGGTATTGTTTTACTTTTCAAGAACAAGCTCTAGTTGAAAAAAAAGAAGCATTATTTATTTCTCATGGGCCTGTCTTTTGGCTCACTCTCTGGGAAAATCCTCGTCCCTTTAGATCAAAACAGTGAACTGCCTCCCAGTGAATTAGAATACAATCCACATTTGCCACAATATCACACAGTAATTTTAGAAAGCTGGGCTTATTCACATCTGGGGAATGATGGCATGATGCCCCTCGTTAGAATGGCTTTCAGAACCTACACTGGTGATTCTGATTCCTTATGCCTCATTTTCCATTTTTTTGTTTTGTTCTTTACTCTTACAGAAAACTCGTTCCCCTTCCCAGGTTTTCCTGATTCACACACACACACACACACACACACACACAAATCACACAAAGGCCAGGGGTGAAGAAGTGAAAGGTCACCTTCACAATGAGTTTTCCAGGATTATTTAGATGTAATGAATAAAATTGCAAATTCTATCGAGGCTTTTAGAACTAATGAAAATTATCAATGTGTTACACAGCTGCATTTCAGTTTTGTTTGTCTGAGCCTGGAACAGAATAGATTTTATAAATAGAACTTAAATGTGACCACAGAGCATGCATACTAATCAGTTCATTTTAAGATATTGTTTTGCAATACTTTTAAGATGCACACATGCTGGGAAAAATTACTTGTCAGAGGAACAATGTGGAGCAATTTCTTACCAAAGTTGCTAATGGAACTACTTTTTTCTTTTACTTTTTCTTTTCTGTTTGCTTTTTAATATGAAGTATCTACCATTATCTATCTTTTCTTTTAGGTAAATTTTAAAATGAAAAAGGCTGAGAGAAAAGGAAGGTTTTGCTCCGGGAATTTCTATAGGAAATGGGATTCATGGGGGTTGGGGAGTGTCCATTAATTTGAGGTTAAAATAAAGGTAATCAAAATATCTTAGTTACCACATGCGGAGTTGTAACATTTATTACACACTTCCTCTGCTCACATAAATATGGAGGGGATTTTTTTCCCTGGCTCTAAAGCGATTGGAAGCGTGTGGGATGGAGCACTAAGTGGTCCCCCACTGAAAGTGTTCTCTATCCGCCACTGATTTCCTCTAAGCAGGCAATCCTATCTGAATAGTTCTGACATCTAGGTAAGTCCACTCCTCTGTAACA
The DNA here is from genome assembly GCF_000247695.1 of Heterocephalus glaber. Next base: position 23,153,554 of record NW_004624733.1, on the reverse strand, counting down.
GCACGCCCCCTGCGGGAATGCATTTGTTTCACTTGTTTGAAGGTAGAAATCTCCGGGTGGGTTTTGATGTTCGATGAAGCACTAAGCCCAGAGCTTCCCTTAAAGGTGAAATCCAGACACTTTTTCTGGAAGAGCAAAGGTGACTAAAATGAAAGCTTCACTTCCCCAATCATTAGCAAGAATGAATGTGAAATCGTTGACACTCAAATGCACTTTAAAAGCCAAATGGGGCCTCTGGAAGAGTGTATCTCATCTGTTTCCCACTGGGCCTCAGGAAGGTGCTCCGAAGTTCCGGGCGCCATTGGTGACAATGAACCAGAGCGAGTTTCGAGGACTCGGTCATGCTGGAGAAAGGGAGACCGGAAATGACCTGAAAAATTAAAATCCATGGAAATCTGAGCCATCAAAATGTTAGGGGGTCTTTAGCACCCAAAATCTGACTAAGCTATCAACAAACGGAAGAAAATAGACTTATGGATACTAGTTATGCTCCAAAGCAAACCAGCAATCGTTTATTGCGTCCCTACCATAATGTACTACGGTTCTTTATGAAACTCTACCGGGCAAGCGCATTGCATTGTTCCAGAGATTGGCAATTACAGCTCCTCCATCAAATGCAGCCCACAGGCTCTTTTTGTACAGTTTAGGACCAAAGAATGGTTTTTATCTCTATAAAGCTTTGAAGTAGAGGGAAGCAGAGAAGGAAGAAAAGGAATGATGAAAAAGTGGATGAGAAGTAGTGTGGCATATCCCTGTTATCCCAGCACTCAGGAGGCTGAGGCAAGAGAATTGCAAGTTTGAGGCCAGCCTGGGCTATATAGCAAGTTCATGACAGCCCAGCCCAGGCTATATATGAAGACCTTGTCACAAACTACGAAAAATTTTAAAAAGAAGTTATAGAAAACAAAAGAGAGAGAAAAAGAGAAAGAAGGAGATAGTATGTGACCCCCCCCCCAAAATGTAGAACATTTACTATCTGACTATTGACCAAGATATACTGCCTCTGTACTACACAAAATTGATTAATCAAGAAAATAGCCAGGAAAAATTGCAGTCCCCAATAATGCTACCTAATGAACCTAGAAAGTAGAAAATTGTTGTGCAATTGAAAGCACCAGAGTAGGCAATATGTTCTTTTCTGGACTTGTACAATTTGGGGAACAAAAGGGACTTTGGAGATCATGTAATCCAAGATTTCCAAAATGCAACCCCCACATAATGAGCAAAACAATCTCAGAGGTACATGGAAGAAGAGTTTTTATTTTAATATACCTTATCAAACAGATGATTTCCCAGATTTTATTGCTTGTGATGAGGCTTAAGCTTTAAGTAAACAATAGTACAAATGGTAGTAGATTTATTAAATTATAGTAAAATATTAAGGTGTTTTGTGAGTAGTCTGTCTAGCACAGAATCTAGTCCAATCTTTTGTGTTTTGATTTTACAGTTGTGAGAAGCAGATTAAGATTATACCTGAATCTTAAAGCTAAAAGAAACACAGTTTGACATCCTGTGATTGTAAAGCAATGTATACTATTTGAAAAATCAAATAAAAATAGATAGCATAGAAAATGAAAATTTGCAATAATTCCCTTTCAAGAGTTATCCACTGTTAATTTGATATTCCTCACTCCAGACCAAATTTTTTTAGGCACATAATAATATTTTTAGTATGTACTATATCTACAACATAATTTTTGGTTTAGAGTCTGATATTTCTGTCTTATAAATCATTTTTATTATTTGGGCTTGAATTATATTTAGATGTATAAAAGAAAATAAGGGCAATTACCTAGAAAAATAGTTGCAATCCCAGAAAGTACATTTTGGGAAGCAAGGTGTGAATGGGGAATGCTTTCATTCATTAAGTCCAGACACAAAAAGGGTTGGGAAGCTAAATGAATGATAGCAAGGAGCTAGCGCGGCTCTTCCCTGCATTCTTCATTTCTGCCTAGGCTGCAAGTTAACCTGTGAGGTTAATATAATTGCTGACAGCTTGCAGGCCCTGGGTGATGATGAAAGATACCTCCTCTTCCCAAAGAGTTCCTGCTTCACTCTCAGCTCTCCTTACCTCATGTCCACACTGTGGTTCCGAAACTTCCGGGCTCACAGACCAGTTTCAGAGAGGTCAGCTCATCTCACCCCACCCTGCCCCTGTCACTTAGGGTACTCTCAGTGGGAAATAAACTTGTTCTTGGCAATTAAGCTCAAAGGAATCACATTTCTGCTATCTGGAAGATTTAGCTTAAGGGTCTCCTCAGCTTGGAGCATTGTTTTGACTCCACTTCTGCTGATTTGCCTTGCTCTCTGTTTGCATAATATGCTGGGCGTACCTGATTTAAAGTGCTTATCTGAGTGTATTTTAATTTGGGGGTTTTCTTTTCTGCCTTTCTCATAAGACTTATCTATACTGAGTACCTCCTGTTCATTGCTATATTACTCAAATTCAGCACAACTATGGCACTTAGCAGATTAACAATAATTACTGGGTTCAATAAATGATCTCCTTTAGTGTGATAACTTAAAGAAGCAGTAATACTTGGTACCACAAATAGGAGTAGATGCAGCTATCGAAATCACCATATTTATTAGGATGATACAAATACTACCTCATTAAAACTTTACATTCACCATTAAAATGACGAAGCTACTTACAGGTAAAATGATTAGTCTAAGAACACAAAGTAGTACAAATTTGAGAAGGGATTTTATCCTTGGTTAATCTCACTCAGAAGCTGTGTTCCTAACCTCTGTGCTGCTTTGGGCACATGCTACCAAGTATTCCTTCTGTGCAAATCATCACAGCCATTAGTTATTGCTATAGCTTGAACATATCCTCTGCAAAATTCTGACATTCCTAAATGTAAGCAGTGATTAGACCCTGAGAGCTCCTCCCTAATGAATAAGATCAAGGACAGTATAAAAGAGGTACGTGGAGCATTCGCTGTACTTGTTCTTCTGGCTTAAACCCTGTGAATACACAGTGTTCCTTCCCTCTAGAAATGAAGCCCTTACCAGACAGTCTAACTGGGTGGGACATGGATTTTTGATGTCTCAACGTCCATCACTGTAATAAATAAATCATTTTGTAAATTACCCACTCTGTGATGAAGAGCAGTAGACTAATTGAACTCTCATAGGAAATCTCAAGTCTGCCCAGCATTCAGGTTGAAGCATGGCTACTGCTGGCTGCTTTTAATCGGATGCACAGGGAGAATTGGGGTAAAAATTGGAGAAAATATTTGAAAACCCATGAGAAATGTTAGGGTCAAAGAAGTTATGGTTGCTGAAGAGATGAGCACCATTAAAGAGAAATCAAGTACTTTGTACAAGGACAAGAAGAGAGATGCCTTGAGGGCACCTCAGAAATCAGCAAAACCCTCCTCTTAAGGGTGCTAAAGTATCAAACCTTCATGTGAGAAGAGTCCCTGGAACCCTGCTGAGAAGAATTTCCTAGGGAATTAGTTCTCTGGGCCTCATTTCACTGTAATCAGCCATCTGGGCACTCAGAGGTTGATGCAGCCATGGTACAAGGCAGCCCAGATACTTCTCCCACTGGCAGCAGACTTTGGTGTCATCAGTGTGATGTTGGTATTACTGGCTGCTGCAAAATTGAAGGTGGATTGTCAAGTTCATTGGTTTACCAGCTGCCCATGGGCTCACTAAAATACGCTTCTGGGTATATCTAGGTGAGTCATGGAATTATGACCCTGAGGTCTATATCTGTCCCTTTACCACTTCCTCTCTGGCTACAGTTCCTTTATTTTGCTTCCCAGCTGCCATGAACTAAATAGCTTTGTTCTGCCTTAGCTTTCTGCCATGATGTTCCTGCCTTGGAGCCAGCTGATCCAGGACTGAAACCTCTTAGATCATGACCCATATTAAACCTCTCCTCTTTTAAATTGTAGGTGCTGGATATTGTGTACCAGTATCAGGAAAATGACTAATACAAAAGTGGATGAGTGTTTAAGGTCAAGGAAGTGTTTAAAAGGTAGACTGGGTCCTCTATAAGATAGTACCATTTTGCAATGTTCTTGCTGGCTGTATTAGCTTTTTGTTACTACAACAAAAAACCCAAGGAACATAACTTATACAAAGAAAAGGTTTAGTTTGCTCACAGCTTTGGAGAATCAAGGGCATGGAGCTAGTATAGGATAAGTTTTCAGTTACATCACATCATGGCACGTGACTGAGTCATGAAGGGAGAACATACCAGAAGAAGGAAATGAGTACATTTTAGACAAGGAGCAAAGAGAGAATGAAGTAATTGGGGCCAAACTCAGGCTTTTATAAAAACCCTCTCCGGAGAGCTACCTTCCAATGGCATACTTTCCAAGGACCTCCCACTAGGCCCGCTCTCCCATAGATTCCACAGCAGCTGCCAGTACTGCCATCCTGGGCACGAAGACTTTAGTCACAATAGACCCTTGAAGACACTCAGATGACAATCAGATTGTAGCGCTGGCCAAATGCTCATTCAAAATATGAGCTTTTCCAGATATTTTGTGCTAATTTAAAGCAGGATTAAAACTTTCCATTGTAATTAGGAACCACAGTCATGCTTTTAGAGCACTGAAATCTTCACCCACCCCAAGTGACCTCACCCTTCAGCTTCCATGTTGAAACAGGAGGTTCATAAATAGAATAGAAATTTTATTTAGCTTCTGGTTCCTTTTGATTCTTTTCCTGGGAATCTTAAAACTGTTTTCCCTAAATTCTTTTCTACTCTTTTTATTTTCATGTTTTTATTACTACATGTTTGTAGTGCATAATGTTTACATTCTTGTGTTGTTGGTAGCTACAGATAACACATATTAATGTTTTTTTCATCCTCTTTCCCTCCCTTGTCTCTCCCTGCCTCCAGGTCTTGCTCCCCTTCCAATTTCAGAAAGATCTATCTTCCTATTATCTATCTTTTGCTTTGCCCTTTATTTATATTTTTCGTTTCTCATAAAGAGAAACTATGTGAGTCTGATTTACTTCACTTAATTTTATGGTCTCAAGGTTCATCCATTTTTCCTATAGATGACTCGAGTTTGCTCTTCTTTGTGGCAAGGTACTGCTCTTACTCACTCTTCATTAGTTTTCTGTGAAGGAAGTGTTCTGTGGTAAAATCCAATTGGGAAAAGGTTGGCCGAAATAATTAAGTAGGTTTCTGTCTGTCTCTCTGTCTCTGACTCTCTCTCTTTCTGCCCCTCTTATCTCTATTTCTTTCTTTCTTTTCATTCATCTACAAAGCTTCCCATTCATTTTTCCTGTTCTATGCATTGTGACTTCTAAGAAAATGATATGATTTGGAAGAACGCTAATCTCACTGTTTATGTTCTGTGTTTGGTTGCATTGGTATGTCAATGGCAGTCGAATTATGTAGGAATCATGGGATAAAACATTTTAAGTAACAAAATTTCCCTTTTTTCTTCTTAACCCCTGAATCATACATTGATATGTCAGGTAAGGATGGCTTTGAATTGCTTCCAATACATTTCATGATTAAATCTATCAGAGGCTCATTGATGGTTTTGTTCTTGTATTTTCTCCTCGAACTGAGGAGATTTTAATAGCCATATTTTATGCAATTCAAAGCCATCCATATATGATATGTCAGTTTGTATTACAGGGTTGAGAGAAATGAAGATGGTCAGGAGAATTCATCATGGAATAATTAGGTTGTAAGGTTGGACTAAAATCTGTGCAGTGATTGATAAGTACTGAGGGCAAGTGGAGTACAAGAAACACCTTCCAGAAGGTGAGCAGCCTGGGAAAATACCTGGAGTTGGTATGAAAAACTTCTAAGTAAAGCAAAAGTCCTGGTCTGATGGGAATAAAATATGGATTTGGTATTCAAAGAGAAAGAAAGATAGAAAGGTGGATTGGAGGTGAACTTGACAGTCACTAATGAGTGATGTTAGAATACCTCTAAATTTCTAAGTGGTAAGCATATCATTGAAAATTATTTCAATATCTTCTGAAGCTTTGAGTGCAGATAGATAAGTGACTCCTAATTTTCGTAGCTATTCCTGAAAGAGAAAACAGACTCCTAAAGAATGATCTGAAACAAAGATCAATTTTTGGGGGGCCCCAGTAGCTCACATATGGGTCTCCTATGCAAGAATGAAAAGACATGTGTAAGATATAAAGGACAAACCGCAGAAAATGAGTCAAGATTCTGAGGGCAGCTTGAGTTTGAAGTAGATAAGGAACCGTTTGGAACCCTTGGTTGCCTTCAGGGTTTATGGCGGGGAAACTGAAAACCCTGGTTCAGAATGGGCTTCATGTAATTCCCGCCTCCTCCAAGGGATTCACGCATTGCTTGCCAAAGTTTTACTTTAATAGCGCAGTAGTTAAAACAACAGATTACAGGGTATGGTTGGATAGATATGAATCTCGATTTCTCTAATGCCAGTTTCATCACCTTAGGGAGGTTATTTGATGTGTTTAAGTCTCAGAACCCTTGTTTGGAAAATAGGCACATTGCAGTATATATTTGATAGAGTGCCAGGTAGAATTAATGAAGCTCTTAATGAAGCTTTCTCTACATAATGTTCAGAAAATATTAACTGTTATTTTGTTGTTAGTACCCATAAATATATGAAGGAATCCAAGAATCTTCATTCTCTTAAAATCCACAAAGGAAGACTAGAATGCATATATGAAAAAATGAAGTTAATTGAATTGTTTTATCTCTGGCAAATTAATACATCTTAACATATTTTACATGAGTAGGAACCTTAAAAAACAATCCTAACATCAGCACCTTTGAGTCCAGTAAAAAGTTATTTTTTCCTTTTAATCTCCTGTTGCATCAATTTTGCTAGTACCCTGTACATATTTAACACATTCAAACAAAATGCAATTCATAAGTATATTAATATATGTTAGAGTAATTTTTAGAATCTGATCACAAAAGTGACAGTTGGCACAGATTTTTACTTATTATCAATTTATCTGTTTCTCTATTTCTGCTATATGACCATAACAGTTATTAATTTCAGTATTTCCAATGTTTTTTATTCTTGGCTACTTTTCTGACATATTAGTTCTTAGTGAGAAAAAAATGACTCAGTAATAGTAGACATGAATTCCACTATCTCTTCACAGCTCACTAGGTTCAGTAATAGATAATGGCATAATTACTTTTTGAGTTTTAAAAAATCCAATTGGAATGCCTGCAGGTATATGTACATTTATTTGGTTTGGAAGTAATTTTTTTAGCATAATTCATTTACTATATCCAGTATGATGGGTCCAAATGAAACCAAGCATCCAGAGGAAATTATTTTTTAATACAGACTCATAACCCGGGTATTAAGAATATTTCTTTTTTTCTCACCCAAAGGCAGAAAGGCAGTTTCTCTTCTCAAACCCATTACCATCATCTATAAGGAATATTTATTCTCTTTCTCCTAAGATTTACTCCATTGCTACAGTGGTGGTTTGTGTGTTAAAGTACAAGACCATCTGTACTGATCATTCACCCACTCAGTGAAAGATATTGAGGACTAATTTGTACCAGTGCTCCATGCACTGGGGATACAACCAGGAATATACAGCAGATAAAACCCCCAACCTTCATGGGGTATCATGATAGCAGTGTTATGTTAACAGCACATGATGGCTAAAGAAGAAACTCGTGTCAGAGCTCAACAGAACTGAAGTGAAGGTGCAGCACATCTTTAGCCACGTCTCTGATCACCCCAACTAAAATGTGCTGAGAGGGGCCTGCGACTTAGCTCAGTGGTGCCACACCTGCCTTGCAAGTGCAAGGCCCTGAGTTCAATCCCTGGTACCAAAAATCAAATCAAATAAAAATTAAAATATAAAATAAAATGTGCAGAGTCATTACTTGGGCATGTTAAGTCAGGAAATGTGTGAAGGATGGGAGGAACCAGATTTCTGGGTCAGAGACAGTTTAATTTTCCCAGCAAAATTAGCAATAAGAGGAGCCATATGATAGCATTTGTTCCCTGAGCCCTAACCTTGCAGTACAGTGAGAGCCAGATGGACCTGGCCACCCAGGGGTGTGCGTTATAAGAAATTACTGCGTATTTAGCAACCTTTCATTTAATATTGGGTTTGTGTGTAGACCTGTCAATTCTACTCCTCCTTTCTGCTATGGGAGAAAGATTCTGCCATCTCCCAATAAAACCAGAGGGACCAAGCCTTTGACACACAGGCATTTGGGGCACACTCAAGATCCCAATTATAGCTGTACACAAGTATCTTCAGTGAGGCAGATCTCATGTCTCTAAGTCTTTTTGGAAAGAGTTACCATTTTTTTTTTCACTACTGAGATTTGAACTCAGGGTTTTCACACTGAGCAACATCTCCAGCGCTCCCTCCCTCCCTCCCTCCCTCCCTCCCTCCCCTCCTTCCTTCCCTCCCTCCCTCTCTCCCTCCCTCTCTCTCCCTCCCTTCTTTTCTCTCTTTCTTCTCTCTCTCTCTCTCTCTGTTTCTTTCTTTCTTTCTTTCTTTTAATTTCTAGACAGGATCTCATCAAGTTGCCATAAGAAGACTTGAAATATTGATTCTCTTGTGTCAACCTCCCAAGCCACTGGGGAATTACTATCATTTGATTTTACTTATTGAGCAATATCTCTTTCCAGAGCTTTCTTCTTGTACAACCTTTAAGATAGGCCTGATGCATATGAATCATTATTTACTGAATGTGGAAAAATGCACAAACTTATAGAGAAATAGCTCCCAATAAGGAAATTGTACAATTAGAATGTAAGTCCCATGAAAGCAGGGATGATGTTCTCCCTTATACATCTTCATAGTTTTGGGCAAAAGACATGTTCTTAGTAATTATTTGTTTAATATTCAACAATACTTGCTTTTTTTTTTGGTACTGGGGATCAGACTTGGGTCCTTGTGCTTGCACAGCAGGTGGCAAAACCACTGAGTTAAATCCCCGGCCCTGCTTATTGTTTTTTAATAAGGTGATAGTCACAATTTTTGCCTTAGGTTTTCAAAAGGTAATCACTCCTTTTGAAACTCAGGGTATACTCCTCCGGACAAACTCTAGATAGAATTAAGAAGTCTACTAGCCACATTCATTCAAAAATATTTTGGAGTAGGACAAATTTGGGAGTTTGGGAGTAGTACCTCCCAAATTTGTGGGTTATTTTTCTCATGGTGTTGTGGCTTTATTCTGTTTCTCTGATGGTAAACACTACACCTACAAAATGCTCAAGTTAAATAAAATTATAAAAAGAATTAATAGAAAATAATAAACATTTTAATTGTTTTTACTGAAGATGTATATTGTACACTGACATCTTCAAATGTGAGAATTCTAAAGTAAAGTACAGTGGACCCATGACTTAAGAACTCAATTTCTTCATGAGGGCTGGTTGTAACTCAAGTTGATTGTAAGTCAAGACTATTTTTCCCATTAGAAATAATGGAAATACCCATAATGCATTCTGAACCTCCCAAGGGTGTTAAAGCACCCTTTAACTGACTTTTTCATAATAAAAAATGGTTGTATAATGTGTTTAATTTACCAGAAATATCAAGAATTTTCCTAGTGTATTCACCAAAAAGTTATAAAATGTGCCTAATTTACCAGAAACAACAATTTCATACTGTACTCACCATTCAAGTTGACATCTTTGGCTTACAGGAAGAGATGATGAAATGAAAGGTGGTTATTGTTTGGAAGGAGAGTCCCCTTCTATAAGAATATGAGGAGTCTGGCTCTCTAGTGTCCTTTCTCCCCTTGGGAGAGTCTGTGGCCCACTAGGGCCTGATTCTGGCTCACTAGGTCTCAACCTTTTCAGAACTAAAAACTGATCTAAGGTTGTGTTTCTGTCTTTTCTGTAACATTATTCTATAGTATGACATGACATTGTTATTAAGCAAGTAAAGGCAATGACTAGCTTTTTCTCTATCTGTGTGGGTCTTCTCTACAAATATTTGTAGCTCTGTCCATTTTTTAAGAATTTCCTTTATTTCAGAAGAACTTTGCTGTACTGTTGATACTCCTCCTCTTCTTAAGAAAGCTCCTCAGCTTCCATTCTCTCTTGCTCAGCCAGAAGTTGGTGAAGTTCCTTTGTAGACAATTCCTCTGGTGTTTCTCTACTATTTCCATAACATCACCACTGTCTACCTGCAAGCCTGTGGATTCTGCTGGCATGACAGTGTCATCAACCACAGGGTCACAGGTCATTGTCATCAACCACAAGGTCTACACAGCCTTCAAAGTCTCTTCCTTGTATAATTTTAGGCCATACTTTCTTCCAGGCAGAGCTCAATGTCCTTAGAAAAATATTGGCTCAAGATTTCTCATTTAACTCCACACAAGAAAATCAGCATTCGGATCATAACTCAAGACTTTAGTCACAAGTTAAAACTAAAATTCTGGTCATAGACCAAGTTGTTTGTATGTGAGACTGGTTGTAACTTGAGGATCCATTGTAGTAAAATTAACAATAAAAATAAACAAATAAAAATCAGTGCTCTGTTTCATTGTTTAACCTGACTTTTTCAGGTATTCCTTTTTTAATCTGTTTAAAATCTACTAACTTCTCATAGGGTATGTTACAACAAAAATGCATTTAGAGAAACACCAGTATGTTTTAGGTTCCTTGATACCCATAAAGTATTTTCTCAGATTTATAGTTTAACTTAAAAATCTTAGTTCTAGAAACTTGAACTTCCCTAGATTTCTCAAATCCAAAAATATTTTCATTATACTCTTGGATGTTATTATATGCAAGCAACACATAAAGGCAAAATGGGAATGAGTGGGAATTAGCTGTGTAATCTGGGGGAAAAATGAAAGAAATTTGTCCCAATTGTAAAATTCCTTGTTCTGGGAATAGTGGTGACATTGTCACAGGTGTCCCATGCCTTCCCAGTTCTGTTCTCCAGCTTACTTCTGTGTATCAGAAACCATTTGGTAGGTGCAGAATGCAGAAAGTTTCTCTTTAAATGTCTCTTTTTAAGATGAAGGAAAATCTTTTCTAGAAGTCTAGGGAAGACATTTCATCTGATCTCATCACTCTAAAAGAGATGGGAAAGAATTGTTAGCAAGCAAAGGGGGTCCTATGATTAGATCAGCCCAGTCACTACTGGGGACTGTCTCTCTTGAAGACATGGCCTCCCTACTGATAAAGCCAAACAGGGGGTTCTTTCAGCAAAGAAGGAACACAGACAAAGGCTGTCGGTTATAAGGCTGTTTAAGGATGTTGGACTCATGTCCTGCAAGAGGCAGTTAAGGTTGGAGTATCAGCATTTTCATTTTAACTCACATACACTGTCCCTATGCAATCATGGCCACCTCATATTTCATCCAGTATTTATAAAGGGGGCCCAGTGGATATTCTTATGCATACTTCATGTTTTATAGACATTTGACAGGCAAGACACGATTCCAATGGTTCTTGCAAACCCTATAGCTAGCTGATAAGACAGGATTACTAAAATCTAGTTGCCCCAACTTCTAGAACTCTTTCCCTTTCCCCTTACTCCTTTAGGCTCTTCTAGTTACCTGCATTTCCTCATGAAATGACCCAATGGTTTTGGCCAAAGCGTACAAGTTTGATGGCAGTGTGTGTTAGCCGGGTGAGCACCTGCGCCTTCCGCAAGCCTTCCAGCAAGCAAGCCAGTGTGAAACGAAAACAACTCTTGTTGGCGGTGTTGACAGAAGGTGCCACTCAAAAATTAGAGTCAGCTCAGAAATTAGCTGCCAGATTCTTAATCTGAAAGAAATATTCACAGCACAGTCGCTCCCTCTCCACTCTGGGTGAGCATTCTTATCTGTTGATACCGACCTCCCTGCTTCCTCCAGCTCCATGGGACAACATTGGAGAGAGACTGCTGTCTTCGCCAGGAGAGATTCAGCAGGCAGAGGCAGCTAGGCAGACTTTGGCTCTTGTGAACCTTCTGGTGGGCTTTGGCTGTGTTTTCTGAACAAAGGAACTCAGCTGTGAAACCCAGGCTTTTCAATCCCTAGACCTCACCTCACTTGAATGAAAACAAATAAATGAAAAAGTTAGAAGAAATAGATTAACACTGGTAATCTCTCATGAACCTTTATAATATAATTATTTTTTCTTCAGGTTAAAATAACACAGTATTTAGTAGAGTATAAAACATATGTATCTGAATATTGAAGTACTCCTTAACTCCATGTAACTCAGAGATAACTCATTAACATTTTTTGCTTATTCCCAGAGATTTAACTTTCTGTGTAGACAATACTATTTTAAATATACTGTTATGAGGCTTGATATTATAACTTAATAATTGAATATATTTTCGTGATGATAGTTTTGATATATTTTTCTTTTTAATGGATGTATAGTATTTCATTATGTGAATATCTTATGATTTATTCATCCAATTGTTTATCAACATATATTTGCATGGCTTCCAATTATTCACCTTTGCAAATAATTCTGTAGTAAACACCCATATAAACACATCTTTGGTTGTTTATCTCTATATTTCTGCAGGATAAATTCTTTCAAAAGGAATTGCTATGCCTAGGGTCCAACATCCTTTTCTGCAACTACTTAAGATGCAGTATCACCTAGGCAACACCTTCAAACCAGATCTGGTTGTGGAGTGAGAAATCCTTCTCTATGTGATGGCCTGAAAATTAGCAAATCTCCAAAAACACACTTCTGATGGTTCTTTTCACTTCTTATCCCACAGGCAGACCTAAAATGATTTCTTTCTTGCTCATTTTTATGGGTGATAATATGTTCCTCCCACCCGGCACTTCTTTTTATTTCGCTACAGCTATAACAAGCACTTATAAGATCAGCAATCTAGGTTACCTGAAAACCTTTTCCTTGTTAACTTGGCTCAAAAAACTAAGACTGGACATAGAATCAGAAACCAGCAGCTCAGTCATGGTTATATAAAGCTGCTCTTGGACATATCATTAACTTTTTCTCCTTGGTTTATCTCTTTAAAACTATAGATGCAATTCATTTGCTAGGCTTTTGTGGACAGCTCAAAGGCCTTGTTAGAATGTACTGTATACAGTTTATTACTCCCCCTACACACAAATGGAAAGCAGTTTACTTTAAAATAATGCTAAGTGAATGAAATGCTTAATAATAATAACCTAGTATCTTAATACTTTCTGATTAGCACTCAGTAATGACCAATGTTTAGACCTCCTTGTTTCTGTCAAAAATCCATTTTATCAGACATGTAAATGGTCTAAATTATGTGATATGCATTAGCTATGGAAAAGACCTCATGCAGCACTAGATATTCAAGTCTGTGACCCTTGCAAGCTGGGGCAGCAATTAGGCGAGCTATCTGTTCCATTGAAACCCAAAAAAGACAGAAGTCACTGCCAGCAACACAAAGCACAGCAGCTTCAAATCCAAGATACTGTCATTTCAGTATTGACTCACACGACCTCCTCCCAACCCCTTTTCCCCCAGTTGCTCTTATTACCCTACAACCAGCTAGTGTTTCTCAAAGACAGTGCACGGCCACCTGCAGAACATCACCTGCTGGCTAAATCGAAGGCCCCTTCCTAATGTAAAGGAAGTAGGCTCAGGAATATGCAATTTTTAACAAGCACACCCTAGGTAGTTACGAATCCCTTTAATATTTGAGGACCTCTGCCCTCTGATACCATGCATCTGAAGTATTCACATGCATGGGGGAACTTGGGTAGCTTGTTAAGCTTTTCATCTGATTTAGAAAATTTGGGTAGGGGCCTGAGACTCTGCACTTCTAATAAAATTCCCACATCCCAAGAGGCTGACGTTGGTGGTCCATTTGCCACACTACGCACAATAGGACCTTCCCATTAACACCTGGAAGGCAGAGCTCTGTAATGCATCTTTATAGCCCCGGTATGTCACACCAAACTGGAATCTTGCATGTGTTTCTCTGATTGAACAAATTAATACATTCCAAATCCTGGATAGTGAGAACATTGAAAAAGTTGTCTACTCTATAATTAACATGGAAATTACTTTAATAGATGGTTTATAGGATATATATAGTAATTAGGATATGTATAGGAATTAGGTGTTCAAAGTTGCCTTATTCTGATGTACACATTGCACACAAAAGGCCATAAACCAGAAGCAGCAATGTAAGATCTTCAGCTGTCTTATCTATGAATATCAGCAGGGCCTTGATAAATAGTAAGAGTGGAAAAAAACATCAATCGGAAATCTGGGTAGTTCAAGACATGTTCATTGATAAAATACGTTAGAACCAGTTATTGATTTTGCAGGATATAATATTTGAGGGAAAACAACAAACTATATTTCTGGATTAGCAGGCAATAGGAAGTAGCTGGGTTCAGGCCCACTGCCTCTTTGTATTTGATACATTTAAGATAATTAAAGTGACCCATAAAGAGCTATATAATCAATACAGGCAATGCCAATTGAAATGTACAGCTATGTAATACACTTTCTCTGTCTACTCAGTCCTTGACAGAAAAGGGCACATAATTTGCAACAGACTTAAAGTTTATATTTCGAATATCTTCTGAGGGTATTTCACAATTGGGTAGGCTGAGGCCAAAAGGAAAGAACTGGCTTTGGCACAATTATATAGTTATTTGTCCTCCGATGGTTGGAGATCTATTGTGGGACCATCAACTCTGATCCATATCCTAGTTCCTGGAGAAGAAAAGCAAAGATCTGAGGCAATGCGCTGAAGTACAGAAAGAGCTTAGCTCCATTTTGGTCTACTGTCTCAACCAATTGAGAAATAGAACATTTTTTCTTTAATGAATAGTTGTATCTTCCAAAGCACATATTGGAAATCTCTAAGTCTTCTGTATCAGTATTTCAAAGCAAAAGTATCATAGTAATAATTATAACAGCAATGCTTTAGTAAAATATAAGATGAAGTGCTAACACATTTTATTAAATATTAGATATTACAGATACATCTTTCTGATTGAACACTGACTGATAAAGAAGTGATATTTGAGGACAGTTCCTACAAAGGTAAGAAAATGTGAAATCATTTTCAATTATGTTTAGGGGACAAAGATCTCGTATAACAGTAAGGTGTTAGGACACTGGTGATATGGTACAAAGCATTTTGAATGACTGTTCAGAATGTAGAGATTTAATTTAAGCATAGCTTGAAAGAGAGGTCCTACAGTGAATTTTTCCTTCCCTCTGGGGCTTCAGAAGGATTGTGGATACATGCACAAAGACAGAGAAACAAGAAGGCTAGACCAGACCAGGGAATATGAAATTTCACAGTATAAATTGCATGGATGGTTTCCTAGAATTGAGTTCATTACGTATAGTTTAAACAGAGATGAGGGAGTAGAGTGTGTTCTGATCATCAAAGAACAAATTAAACTGTGCTGCTACTCAAATGTTGTATTAAATGTTCTCTGAAAGAGGGCCTGGGCTTGAGAGTCTGACAAGGAGGCTCACTGCTGGTTGCTTTTGTTTCTCCTGATATGACTCTTCACTCTTCAGCTAGATCATGTCCCTATGCAAGTTAGGTCATTCTGGCTGAAGTGACCAGCTCAGGAAAGTGAGCGATGGCACCACGTACCATCTGTTGCAGAATAACTGTAGGAACCCAGGCCCAAGCTCCATGATGGCTGTTGGCAAGCTCTTTCTGTAAATGGCAGGGTCAGGCATATATAAATTGCTTTAGGTTATCTGGTCTCTACTACCCCTTCTCAACCCTACTTAACCCTACCATTGTAGTATAGAAGAAGCTACAGACAATACATAAACAAATGAATGTGGCTGAATACCAATTAAACTTTATTTATAAAGGTAAAATATTAGAATACCCTGCTCTACACCAACACAGTATAAATCTTTGCCTTACTCTGTTTTCTGTGGGTAAAAAACAAATACCTTTCATAGTAGAACTACCTCTACCTATTCTTTATAATGAGTTTAACAAATATTTTTTTTTATTACCAAATCTGTGTACTATACTTTATTAAGTAGTGGGGAATCAGGAGGCAGTTTGGGGGTGGAAGGAAGGAAAGATGTATAACATCAGGTCCTTCCCCTAGAGTGCTTTAAATCTCCTCGGCAGATATGGTGAATAGAACAAGTCAAGAAGGGAAAGCAGGTTTACAATAAAAGCAGGTAGGTACAAGTTACACACTGTATCTATTCCTTGGTATGTTCCATTGTCCCAGTTGTTTATGGATGGTACAGAATTCTCCCAAAGCCCAAGGAGTGAAGTGTGGAAAGATTATGTATTCATCTGTGAAATTCAGTGTATTGAGGTTAAGGATCCTTTCACTCCTCCTCATCTTCAGTCATGATTCCTGAGGCTTTGATCCAAATGTGAGAGAGATTTTGTACACCTGGTCTCACTGCTTTTTTTTTTTTTTTTTTTGGTACCGGGGATCCAACTCAGGACCTTGCGTTTGAGAGCCAGGCGGCAGCACCACTGAGCTAAATCCCCACCCCCCTCACTGCTTTTTAAACTTTAATATTCTTAAGAATCCCTACCTGGGGGATCCTGTGAAATTCAGGTTCTGGTTCAGCCAGACTGAGGGAAGCCTAGGTTCTGCAGTTCCAATCTCCCTGCTACCAGTCTACTGGAGTATGTTAGTCAGGAAAGAGTGATGATACCCCACAAATATGCAAACACCATCCACCTTATGAGGCGGGCAGCATCACAAGGCAAGTATTTCCTACTCCAGGAATTTCAAACTGCTCACTTCCTTATATGCCTTCTCAACTTCTTTCCCCACTACTATGTACTCAAATTTCACACTTACTTATTACTCATCTTTACATTGTGAAAGCAACTGAGAAGTGCAGTTAGATTACCTGAGTTTGTAGTAAATCTTAATGTTATACTACAGGTAAAAATGGCTTCTTGGATAAAGGTGAACCTCCCAGCAGGACCCTAATAAAATAGGATAAAGGGAAAGAAAAGTCTGTTGAGAAGACAACGTGCCATAAATATTTAGGTCATAGAAGTTTCGTTGCTTAAGGCAACTAAATCCTAGATTAAAACTGCTGAAATAGCTGTGGGCACATGAAGGGACTCCAGTCTGAGGTGAAAAGAACAAGATGAAAAGAAAAGGATCCAGAGGAAACAGGGAGAAAAATGTCCAGAGGAAAAGTGAGCTAGGGGAAAACACTGGAGAGCTGAATGCTTTCTGGTGAGGGATGAGCTTGTTCTAATTTTCTCACCTATCTGGTCCCAGGGCAGCCAATTTCTCCCCAAGAACAGTAAATCAGGATGCCCATCTCTTGCTGGTAATAACCCCTGGCCAAGTACATCAGAACCTCAGGGAACTCTGATGTCTGATAGATTCCACTGTTTTGAGTATCTGTAAAGTACTCAATTTATATATGAAAATCCAGGGCCTGGGAACATCTGACTGGTCCATACTTACAGAAGTCATACTGCTAGAGATGGTCTTTAAATGTAAGTCTCCTGGCATTCAAGCTAATGTCTTCCCCTAAAGCCTCTCCCCTTGGGTGATAGAAGAGTTTGTTAGAAATTCAAAGGCTTTGTGTAGAATATGTATCACTTATTCATTGACTACTTTCTCCCCCAGTGTTGTGAAATTATTTCTTACAAATTTGTGGAAAGATATGTAGCATTCACATATATGTAAAATTTACATTTTAAAATTATAAGAGTCTTTCTTATCCTCATGAACACACCTGCATTATTGACTGTATGATCTCAGTTAAAATTTGATGAATTAATTGTGACTATCCTCCCCACCTTATACTAAAATTAATGTATTAAAATGTATTTTGACAAATTGGATGCACATGAAAATACTTGAGAAACATGTTAGGAAATAAAATATATCTAAACATAGACTGTATCCTTAAACTTGTACTTTTAGTGATGAAATAAACATATATTCAATACAGTCCTTTAAAAATATTCAATAATCTGCAAAGAAAAAATTTCTCAAGAGATCCTTTTATAATGTTGCATGTACCCTGTTAGAGTAGTTTCCCAAACTATTTCCCCCAAATCCTTTAAAAATACAACATGTGCACTCAATTAGAATAAATTATCATGCTGGAATTTAAATTGTTTGCTGTTTGCATATTTCACTACAAGAAAAAAAACAGCAAGAAAGCTTATTGCCTAGCATGATGACTACATATATTAGGCAGCAAAACAATTATTTGGTGATTGAATATGCATAAATATATAATCACATGCCTTCTATATATGGAATCTTTTTTTGCTATATGTAAAAATATTTTGTCAAAGGTTATTGTCGAAGTGGTAGAGTGCTCAACTAGCATGCAGACAGCTTTGTGTTCTGTCCCCAGAACTACAAAATAATAATGATGATGATGATGATTATAATACATTATTTATTTAGTATATGTATTTATATAATTTATACCTTATATATAAGGTGAAATTCACTATGATATGGTTTTGTGTACTATTTTGGAGAAATAATTTGCCAGTAAGGCTATTTTTGCATCAGTAACTAAATAAATACTTCTCAAACTTTAATGTATAAGATTATACTATCAAAATCTGAAAATTAATGGAGAATGCCAGATATTTTGCATATACGTGCTGTATATCTATAAACACCAATTTCTTCCTTCTACAGAAATGTTCCTGCTTTGCATAAATTATTTCCTTTTTATCCTCACAATAACCTTTTGTGACAAGCATGTTTATTACTGCCATGTACAAATAAAAACACTAAAGTAGATAGCTGAGGTCATAGAGTTATTAAGTGGTAAAAGAATAAAATAAATATAAAAGTGCTCACCAGACTACGCAGCATTCCAGGGCAAATCCAGAAGCTGCTAGTTTGTTAAAAAAGTTTTATTGGAGTTTGTTAATAAAGTTTTATTGGACAAGATGTCAATAAATGCATTGGTTCAATTTTATGATTTTTTTTATAATTTTGAAATGTATGTTGCAAATAATATAGGAGAAAAATGCAGATTGGTAGCCCAATTTTTTCGACTTATATTTCCAGATACTATAGTATAAGGGTAAAAGTTCATCACCATTTGTTATATTTTCTATCATTTTGTTAAGTAATTTATAAGACAGAGTGATAACTGCCTTGCATTGGCCTTAGTAGATATTCTAGACATTCCAGACAGAGGTCAATGTATATTAGAAATGTATGCTTTTTAGGATTAATATTTGAAGTTATAACTTTAAACAGATTGCAAAATATTTATAAGCAGTAAAATCTAATGAAGTTTTGGTGGTATTCTTTTACAGTAACAACTTCAAAATATATTTGTTTTTAATTATATTTTCTTGCAAAGCTCTGTTTTGGAAGCTACAGGAAAACATACATTGTAAAATTGCTAATAAATTGTAGAGGGGCTGTGCAGCATATTTCTCTTACTAATTTTAAGGGGGAGTTTTTCAACATTATTGTGAATCATAATTATGTCATTATATGTTATAAATATATTACATGTATTTACACTACATAATTAGACCTAATTCTAATTATGTAGATTCATGGTAATCAGCTAAAATTTGCTTTAAAAAAGTAAGATAATTCCTCTAACAGATGCTACCTTAATAGAATATTAAGTTTGAGAAAAATCTCATGAAAATAAAAAAATTAATAAGTAATGGTTAAAACTTAACACGTAGTTGGAATAGGGTGTCATGTCACCACTCCCCAAAGCTTCATTATAAGAAAATGTGTTTGTTCTCAGATACACTTGAAAATTTTGTAAATAATGTTTTGGAGAAAATGCCTCTTAAATTGAAGGAGAAAGTAATCCAATAAAAAGACTTCAAAGTTTTAAAGATTTGTTTTGGTTATAACATAAATACTCTCTTTTCAAAGCTCTTATATAAAAAAACCTTTTTAAAAGAAATGTTCTAGTAACAAAGAGGTAAATAAAAACACCATTTCCCACTGGAATCTTGCTCTCTAGATGTTAAATCTAGCATCATTGCTGTAAATTGCTAGTTGTAGTCTTTGATTGACATGTTTACCCAGATAATGTAACAGTTTTTGTGAAAGAAATCTACTTAGTGTCTGGATGACATGAAACATGTTTCTTGTGGAAGGAAAAGCCCCAAAGTGTTCTTTCAAATGAGAGTCTTTTCTCTCCAAATCTTTCCAGCTGATAACGAATCGTGTAATTTGTTTTACTCCCTCATTTACACAACATTAGGAGTTCAATTGCAGCGTGCATCTAAACATACTTTGAAATCCCCTCAGTGGCTCTGTCCTTGACTTTATTTCAAATTAATTTACATTCTGAGTCCCAGGGAAGGCCATTCTGTACTAGAAGACTTTCACCAGGGAACTCAGTTGGTGGTCCTGAGCACTATCTTTTCTATTGGGTTTAAACCTTCCTTTTGCTTTGTAGATACCCAAACAACATGCCATAAATGCTTCAAATGAAGGAAATCATTCATTGTTTCTAGTAATTTTCCCACTAAATGTAAAATACACTCTTTTCTTTCTCTGTAAAATATATTTTTCCTATTAAAGCTGCCACAGGTTTTAAATTAACATGGGGGTGATGAAAGATATATCTACCTTAAATTTGAGTGGGTGAGCTTTATCTTCACACTACTGTGAACCTTGAAACTATATAAAATAGCAAATAGCCAGGATACACAAGAACAAACCAAAATTACTTCTTCTGAGAAAACTGGTCAAAGTAGTCAAAAGACAGTCTAACAGGGCCCTGAGGTTGTTCAGAAAATGTACTTGGGGTTCAGCAACTGGCCTTTAACAAACTTCTCTATAGCCAGTCAATCTTGAAGCGATAAACTAATCACTTGTTTAAATTGACCAATCACACTTCTCAGTGGAATTTGTAGCTAATGTTTCACAAGTCCTACCTTGCCACTAATTTGGGAGACCCTTCATGAGAGGCTGCACTCTTTTTATACCTACATACAAGTTCCCAATGCTTTGTCTCTAAATTAGTATCCCTTCGACAATCTGAAAACCTCAATCCACAAATCCTAATGTGTGCATTGGAATAGGTATTCCTCACCTCCAAGGAGAACAGTAAATGTAGCTACACATTCGTTTTGTCTTAGTCCTTATTAGTTTTTTTTAACCAGAAAAATTAAATCAATCCTGAAACAAAGAAAGCAAATCAAAAAGTTTTATGCCAACCTTATCAATGGAAGAACCATAGCAGTTAAGCATTTAATACATTTGATTTTGTTAATGCACATTATTTGCACATTTTTATACTAAAATCCAAATTTGAGTTCTTATAGACTAGCTTGAATGCTGAAAGACTCATGGTGAAGGGATTATGTTGATTCTTGTTTGTATACCAACTGAGGCAAAGTTAGCAGAGCTTAATTTCTTTATGAACACTGACTACTTGCCTGACTAGCCAGTGTTAACAAGAAAAAGTCTAGATGTAAGAAAATGTTTGTTCTTGGCACTTCAGAAGCTAAGAGGAATGGTACATAACACAAAATGGACAGATTCATGCAAGGTTTTTTTTGAAGAAATTTGTATATTTCTGGCAAGTCAAAGGTTTTGTGCCTGTTGCTGTCTGTTTCTTTGTTTAAAGAAGAGTGGCTTGTTTCCTTTGCACTGGGGACTAGACCACTTGACTATTAACATTTTAATACAAAAGATTGTGCCTCTTATTTAGTAGACTGCCTGAAGAGCCGAACAGGATGCCTAGAAAAGATACTTTGTCACTATTTGGAAATGACTTTTGTTTCATTTTCTTCCTTTGTATATTTATGTACAAAACATAAAACAGCATACCACAGTCACAACAGGTACTTCAAATAGTCTGGAGAGCAAAATCAGTTGTTGAAGTGAAGAGGAGAGACAGGGCCAGTGTGTGAAAGAAGCCCCATTCCTTCTGCTTGTCTTGTCCGAGGTAGACATTGCTAATCCATCACAGCCCTCTCTCCTGCTGAGCCTGCACACAGCACTGAATCCTTCTCCATACAGGACTTCTGTCAGCCACTACCAGTCAGCTGGAGTTGGCAACTATTTACAAACCATTTGCTATTGTTGGATTAAACTTCCTTTCCCTGGCGACACAAACAGAAGGTAGCACCTTTATGTCTTGAGCCTGACTTGCCTCTTCAAACCAGCACTGTGATTATTTTTTTACTACCTGATTCATCTGGTGAATTCACCTCGTGAATTTCAAGTGCTGTCCTAGATAAAGGTGTTTTTGTGAATACATTGTGAAAAGCAGCTCCTTAGACTTGAGAGTTATAGAGTAGATTTCATTATTTTGTTTCAATATTTTAGAGTGAAATGAAAATTTTCTAGATAATAATTTGAAAAAATTATTATGAAGATTATTATAGAATCCCCTTTGCCAGTGCAGAAATTCTCAGTCAGGGGTGACTTTACCCACTAAGGAACATTTACCAATGTCTGGTGATATTTTCAGTTGTCATAAGTGGGCAGAGGCAGGTACAACTGGATAGAGGCCAGTGATGTTACTATACATGCTAAAACATATAGAACAGGCACCTACAAACAAAAATTGTCTAGATATGAAATCTCAGTACTGTTGCAGTTGACAAATCCTGCTATTAACTATTAAAGACCTTAATTCTATGTAGATATTGAAGATAATTTTGGAACTGAAATACGTAAACTACTAATTTGATTTATAAGAGAACGTAAATAGTCCTTTACAAAAACTGCTGCCATCATGTTTATTTTTGGAGTCTGTCTTGAGTCCAGTGTCACAAGTTGATGAGTAAGACATTTCCCCAAAATAAACAGTCAGTGGGTGCCACAGGGCCCGCCTCTAGACTGCAATTGAAACTTGACATTGTACTTCTTTTTCATCATCAGTGAATGACCAGAATGTGAGCTCTTCAGTGTTTCACACTATATTGAATCTCACACTGAGAAACTGCTCTTATAAAACAAGATGGATTTCAAGGGTTCTCCATGTTTTTAAAGTGTTAAGTTTAGTCTCACGAGATTTTTTTCCCCTACGAAAACTTGGTTCTGTCTATACAACATCCCAGTTGCTCATTTTTTAAATACTCTCATTACTAGATGTGGCCATGTTTTGCTTAAGTGATGGGAGTGAAAAAGTTTTCACCTATTATACCCATCTCCCAAAAAAAGCTTTGCTTTCTGAGAATTAAGCCTCATACCTCTTCCCTACCCATTTTCAATCAGAGATAATGCGCGCCTTTTAGACTGATTCTCCAGACATGCTGACTGAGAACATTTCATATTAACTCCAATATATAAGCCTTAATAAGCCAATTTCCCATTCAGTTTAATCTATTTTCAGTCGATGAAAATAATTAAAAATGCTAACAGTTATGGTAATTTTCAATACACTGTGAGAGAAGCAATTTAGATAGCACCTTCCCAACAAATCTATATTTGTATAAATGCTGATCAAGAATATTTGTTCAATTTTATACAAATCAAACATGAATAATTTCTTCCATATTACTCCTTCCATTGTTGCATTTTCTCTCTATCTAGTTATCCATTTGCTGTTGGCATGCTGCTCTAGGAAGATTTGATTAAAATCAATAAGTTATTGGGAAGATGGCAATTAGCAGTCTTTCACCTATAATAGCATTGTCTGTTAAGCTTCCTTTGTGTTAATCACAATATTTTAGCATGACTCTCCTACCTAGCCATGCAGTTTAATGAAATGGAAAGTTTAAAAAGCATCCTTAATTTAGGGCACTAGAAATATGCTTCTGTGTTTTCCACTGTTTTGATAGGAGTATCCAGAAATTATGTAGTACATCAGAATCCTCATCTCAATTTGAGAATTTCCTGGTTTTAAGATCTCAGAAAAAACTGCACAGAAGTTTACAATGCATAAATTTCAAGGGGGTTCAGTGTAGCGTAAAAAGACATCAACAAATATTACTGTATGGATTTCTTCACTATTTCAAAGTGACTTGATAGTATGTTTGTAATAAGTAACGGACATGGAGAAGTTCTCTACTTTGGCTAAGTGCCATTGAGTGGTAAAGGCCTGAGCTGAAGACCCAACCTTGACTAATGGCTCTTGACTGCAGTAGTGATTGTCAAAGCCCTTAATTACCATGAGATCATGGTATCCTTCTTTTTACATTTGTTATCATTTGTTATCATTTGTTTCTGTATTCTGAAGACTCCTTTGTTTATTTTAGTCACTTTTTCCTTAGTGGAAGCACACACAAGCATACACATATATACATACACACACACACAAGCACTCACACGTTTGCACAACTGATGTGCTTGTTATTAAATGATGTATTAGGTTTTCTATCTAAAATTCTAACATAATGACAATTGCTATGAAAACAAGCACTTAAACTAGGAAGTGAATGATATTCATTTTAGCTCTGTAACTAACATCCTAATTCATAAAATAACTAATAATTCTCCACGTAGAGAATTGGCATAACAAGCATTAAAATGGAAATACTCAGGTAATTAGTGGACGTTTGGAAACACTTTGGTTTTTTAGGGAATTGCCTATTGATTGCCTAATTCTGTAAAACTTAGTGTGCCTGTCAGATATTCCTCTAAAGAAATAAACTTCAAAGTAGGAAATCCAAAACTAATGCAAAAGAAGTATGAAAGTGAGTTTTACCCTTAAGGAATTGTTTGTCTAAAGAGCTAAAAGATGTAAAGAGATAATGCAATTACAAGGATCACTCATGGCAACTCATTTTTGTAGGAAAAGAGAAACTATGATATTAATTACTCACTTGTTTCCCAGCCTGTAATGTCCAAATTTTTCTAATAAATTGTACAGTCCTCCATTATAGTTGTCGCAGAAGATACAGCCTAAAATAAATGAAGTGACTTCTAGTACTCAATTCTCTTAGCTCCCTATTTTTATGTAATAATTTTTATATCCATACAGATAAGAGATCTGATACTTGGTGTCATTTTTATGCATCTAAGAAGTTTAGATGACTATTTTTAATAATAATAGGTCTTATTATAATATACTCAAAAGAAAGTTGGAAGAATTTTTCTTCTAGCTAACATCTGAAATATTTTGTAAAATCTTTTTACAGAATTCTCGTATTATAATGAATGTTACTTAGATGTCAACATCACCTGCAAGAGAACACACATATTATTTTTCAGTAAGTAGTGAATTCATTTTACCCTTTTAAGAATTTGAAATACACAACTTCCCTAAAATATTTATTATGGAAATATTCTGGCAAATGACAAAATTATGTGTCTTATTACATAGCTCCCTGTTACTTTATGTCTTGAATGTATAGTGTTTTGGAGGATGACTTGAAAGGAGCAGAATGTTTTTAATGGCAAAGAGGAAAAGGAGCAGAAAGGGCTATGATGTTGCACCATCCACTGCATTTAGTTTTCTCTGTAATCACAGAGCTATTCTTTCTTATTTTTCTTGTGTTAATTAACTCCATCTAACTTTGTAAATTAGAAATTTGGAGACATTGAAATAATCCAATTCAACATTTTATCCTTCACAATTTCATGTGCATATTGAAACAGTTATTCAAAATATATGTGTCCTTACGCTGGTGAAGATGTAAAAAAGTTCAGTAGTGTAGAAGAAAGGGAAAGAACTGGACACAGTTTTGTGGCTCTTGGGAGGCACTACATTAAAGGTGTTAGACATCAGAGTACACTAAGTGGGTGGAGGACGACTACCAGGACTGGGTACCCAGGAAGACGTGAATGGATGCCACATCGCATACTGGTTCAGTGGGCATTTTGCCATGAATACGTCTCATGCTACTCCTAAAAATGGGGTGGGGGTGCTCAGTAGGGATTCCTGAGCCAAACTCTAGGAACACTGAAAAAGTATCTCATTCATGAAGCCTAAGAAAGTGGATTTTAACACATATCTTTGTTGATTCACATGTAGGAGGTGCAATGTTTGCAACTACAGAAACAGTGTCTAGGTAACAACTGAAAATCCATGTGCTCTTCCGTCCTTCTCTACCCATGTCACGGTTAAGTATCACCCAGACAGTATTATCACCACTTGATTGAATGTGATTGAAAGATTTGTTCAGTGTGATTTCTTAAATTAGATGCCTCACTAGAAATATTGTGAGTATTGCTTGGTTCCTCGAAGTACTTGAACATACCATAGAATATTTTTGATGGGAATCTATGAGAGTCTGATGAAGTCCCAGGCTACTTGGGCAGGTCACTGTTCTAAAAGGGCACTGACATAGTTACCACCAGGCCAGTGACATGGAGGATATTGCACTTTTCAGAACTTCTTTCTGAAAGGAATAATTCAGTTAACTGCTTGGCAACTTGGGGTGGGAGGCAGGTGAGATTCCCAAAGTAAATGCTAGAGTTACAGTAGCAGACCCTTCTGTGCCATTTTGAGAAAGTTAGCTGACTGGGTTTTCTTTTACTGAATGTGTTATACGATTTTGGGGTAGATATATGCTTTTTGGGAAAATATTTGCTACCTATCCTACAATGCTCTACAACAGAGTAGATATTGTTTCCAGAATATTTTCAGTTCCTTCAGAAGCAATACATATGTAGCTATTTTTGTACATTTTAATCTTCTCTGACATGGCTGGGAATTTTTAAAAAATAAGTAGTTTTTTGCCCTTAAGTATTTACAGGCTATGTGGAAAACAAGTGTGTAAATAAATTCATACCATAGCAAGTGTGTTGTTTTAAAGGTACTGAATGTACTAGAAGTGTAAAGAAAGACAGTATTGTACCCTGCGATATCTCAGGAGGTTTCATAAAATGATATGTGAATTGGTAAAACAATTGAAGAGGAAAGCCAGGGCATTCTGAGAAGCAGGAACAGCATATGCAAAGGCAAAATGAGACATAAAAAGAATGCTCGAAAAACAACAAAGTGTTCTTACAGTGGGAGAGAACGAGAGAACAGCTAGAGTCTGAACTCCTAATCTTCATGCTAAGACACTGAGATTTTTATCTTTTAGTGCTATTGATGACTGCTAATCTGAATTTTAACAGATTTTTCAAGCAAATTTTACTAAAATTGAAATATACAGATTTTTGTTCACAGGAGTTTTCTTAGTTGTAATAAATTAACTGAGTTGTAAGACTTTGAAATATATTCCTCCCATCTAAATTATATATTTCATGAGAGAAGAAATCAAATTTATCTCATTTATAACATTATAGCATAATGATCAGGGTTCAATCAGAGAAGCAGGGCCATTTAGGAGCTACATAATGTAATATGATGGGCTTCTCCATAGGCATTTGACCTTATGCACTGTGTGAGGTACTAAAGTCTTGGTGGGGCTTTTGTGTTCATGTCTGATATTGAAGCTTAAAGTTCACAGACAGGAGGTTAGGGAGGAAGATGGCTGTAAAATATAGAAGATCAAGAGGATACTGAGACTCACAGCATAAGCTAGAACCTCATGAGGTTGCGCTGGAGCCCATATCACATCTGCCTTCTCCTGACCTCTATGGGGTAGTTATTCTGCACAAACCAGGGTCCTACATGGAGCTCAGCTTGCATTTCTGGCCTGTCAGTCAAAGAAGCTTAAGGAGGACCCAGGGGAAGGTAAAGCCCATAAATGAGTGATAACATTAGCAGATCATTAACAGTGTGTGTGCACTCAAAAATGGCTGTTGCATCACTTTGAGCTCCTACCTCTACCATGAGAAACACCTCTTATAGCTCAACCTAACCAGGAATATCAAGGGAAGAGAATCCTACAAAATGTAGTTCTGCCCTACTAAACTGATACATAAAGCCCCACAATAGCTATTATATTCAGGACCTTCAAAACACCTAGCACTTAGTAGGCTCTGTATGTTCGTACTTATGGAATAAACATACAGATGAATGACAGACATATATATGGCAAGGTGAGGGTTTGCCAAAGACTAACATGAGTTCAAAGAACAAAGACAAAAGAACTAGTCATCCTTTATTGCCTCACAGAAGGGAGTCCTATGTCAAACAGAAAACACATACAACTCTGCCTCTGTGCCTGTCTCTTACACATTCACATATCATTAACACGCACACACATACACATTATTTTTCTTCCTTAAAATGTATAAAATGTAGGTAATGAATTTGTTGAAACATCACTGGCCTAGTTTCTGGGCTATAAACTCATCACAGTAATAACTACAAAGGCTTTACAGTAATGGCATATGAGTAGGAATTTGCGAGATGAAATTTTTGGCAGTTCATTAGTAAATTTCGGTTTTGCCTCAGCCTTAGGGAACAGAAGGAATCCCAGAAGGTATAGCAATCAGCAGATGAACAAACCCTCCCCTCAATAATGTGAAATGCTATTTTAGAAGAATGAAACAATAAGATGTAAAGCCTGGAAAATGAAATAATAGCTCATTAAAAATAATCATTCTGAGTTATGTGGGCAGGGAGAGGATACATTCTAATCACCAGTATAATTCCAATAACTAATGTGGCTCTTTTAAAGGAACTTTATTGTGTGTTCCCCACACATGCCTTAACACTGGTCAGTTACATGCTTCAAAGTCTTTATCACACTTTAATTCGCCTTTGTGTCCCTGGTACCTCCTGAATGCTAGCATGTCTCATTGCTCAATAATATTCATAGCAAGATGAAATAATAGAATGACTAAAGGATATGTAATAACAGACATGGGAAAGTTCTACTCCATGAGTTCGACATGGCTTGAAGAGACTAAAATTAGTTAATGAAATAGGCTTGAGTTGAGGGGCAGAACAATATGCAGGGCTCTTGCTGAGAGGACAGACTGACCTGGCTATTGTTTCCTCACTTAGAGCAAATCCTGAGCACGCTATAAAATTTAGAGGAAAGCATGGACGTGAGGACTGAGAAATGGAAACAATGAGGAGCTCTGAGGAGTCCAGTGTCTGCCTTGCCAACGTGGGTGTGTAATATTTGAAGTATGGAGATGAGGACAACACAACGTAGTATACTTTGCTGCTATGTTTTGTTTGTTTGTTTGCTTGCTTGGTTTTTTTCCATTTAGTTTATTGGTACATTTTAGCTATACAATACGGTTACATTCATCATTGGGATCTTGTATCTTTACGTGGTGCATCTTGGTTCTTATTTTTTTCCCCATTCCCCTGACCTCCTTTCACCCCCGCTACCCTTCCCTATTTACAAAGACTTTGTTTCCATGTTTTTCCTTTTCTCGTATTTTTTCCTTTCCCTTCTTTCCTTTCCCCTTCCCCTCCCACTTCCCCTATTCCTTTAGATATTTTCTTCCTATTTCACTTGTTTTAACTATAGAAGTTGGTTTCAGTAACTTAGGCCTCCAGTGTTGAAAAAGAATGGGAGCATGACTGAGGCCAAACCAGTGTCATATTAATGTGATTGGACAGAAACTCGCAGGCTGCCCAGATATTCTCAGCAATTCATCTCTCCTTTCCTCCAAGTATCTGCCTGGACAGGTTAGGATCCTAGAGGCCCTCCTCATCTCAGTGCTGTTGCTTTATAAGAGCTTAAAGGGAATTCATGATGAGAGGAGCTTCCTGTTGTATTAGAAATAAATAGAAGTGCTTGGTAGTCTTCATTTTTTTCTGGAAATCCATGTACAGAGTCTCTTTTTCCTCTTCTAACTTCTTGTGTTCATCTAGAGGGACACCACCGAGGGCCTTCATCCATCCTGTTACAGATTATAGACTGGGAAGCAGATTTCCAAGGCACAAATTTAATTTACAATAACTAGACACTGGACACAAACAACTATTAGCAAAAGGCACAAAGGAACAACATACCCCATCTGATGTGGAATCATTGGAACACAGAAAAATAATTTGAAATAAACACAGTAAATGTACTGAAAGATAAAGGAAGATGCCTTAACTCTTTTCTATGAAAAAAGGATATAAAGAAATATGAACAAAGAACAGGAAATCACAAAAAGAACCATAGAAATACAGGAATGAAAAATGATAGAAATAAAGAGCACAATAGTTAGAATAAACAATAGGACATATGGAGATTAAAAGAAGATGAGATTGATGAATTTTGGCAGGAAGCTGGAGAGAAAGATTATGAGATTGAAAATATAAGAAGAGCTTCAATGGACAGATATAAAAATACCAGTATCTGAGTAAAAGAAATCCCAGAAAGCGGAAGAAAATAGAAAACTGCCAAAGAAATAATTAAGATAAATTTTCTAGAATTAGAAAAAGTGCTGAAATGGATCAAATTTGAAAAGATTAGGACAAGGAAACAACACAAATAAGGACAACATCACATCTAGATAAAGTGAAATTTAAGGACAAAAAAGGTGAAACTAAAACTTTCAAAGAGAGATCACCTACCAAGAAACTACACTGACCTTGTGTTGTTGTTTTTTACAATAGTGGAATCTAAAGGCCAAAAGTGTACAGGTTCTAAATTTGTGAGAAAAAAAAACCCTAAAGGTGTATATTTACCCAAATCTTCATTTAAATATGAGGACATACACAAAATATTGTGAGCCATACTGGCCCTGCTTTTCTGTTACCCAAGCCACACACTAGAAATATACTTGAAAGATCTCACTGAGTAAAATAAAAATTCAGAAGGATCCTGTAAGTGATATAAAAATGAAAGAAATCAAATAACTTGATCAAATTTATTTTCTTAAAACAAGCTTGAGTATATGGAAATTATATTCATAACTCAAACCACCTGGAAATAAAAGTATAGACAATAAAGGAGAAGATATATTGATAAATTTAAGAAATTGGTAACAGAGAATACACCTTACCTTTGACCTTACAGGCAGAAAACACACACAAAAAACTGTGTAAAGCATAATTTTTTACATATGAGAAAAAGACTTGTTTATATAATGGAAAGTAGGACAGGAGCAGATGGTGGGAAATAAAGTATAAGAAATGAATAAAATATAAAACAGCAGCAAAGTCCTTCTATAACAATATTTGAAATAATTAAGGCAAATACCACAGACTCTTAAGAGTGTATTTTTAACAATAACAAAAGGGATTTACCAAAATACTCTTTATAAAAGATAAATTTGCTATAAAAATTTAGAAATATTAAAAAGCTCAGGAAATACAAAGCCAAACCAAGATCAGTCGGTACTCTTAATATCTGTTAAAATGTAATTTTTAACAGTGTAATCTTGAGCAGATTTATTTAAGATTTGGTGTTACCTAGAAAAAGAATCAGCCCCACACACCTCTTTTCTCTTGGCAGAAAAAGACTGCATCTGAACTCAGCTTCTCATGGGCCTATGGCTCCTACCGGAGAGGAGAGATCAGAGATAACTTCTATAGCCAGTTGCCATCCACATTCAAAATGCCTAGCATCCACCTTGTCTGGGACTCTTTACATCGGTAAATTTACATTCCTGTTTCCTATATAAAAGAGGTCAATTAGAAATTTAGTGCTGCTTTTTGAAAGATACACTCAGCCTGAGTGGTTCAGATAAGCCTTTCTGTTAGGAAGCTAGGGGTTAGAGGAGTAAGATGAATGTTTTTTTCCTTTCTTTTTCTCCTGTTGATGAGGCTTCATAAGGCGCCTCTGTTTCCTTAACCATGTACCAGACAATTTTATCAAAATTGTTCTGAGAACTGGTAGGAAGTAGCCACTAAGGAACCTGTCTAACAATGTTATAAAGGGCCAAAGAAAGGTATTTTATATGAGGTATGATCAAAACATGGTGAATGTTTGAATTAAGAAAAGTATATTACAGTAAAAGACACATTGTCCGTTAGTTCTCCTCAAAGTCCTCCCCCTTACCTTGAACACATTTATTCCCATCATTCTTGCCACTTTTTGAAGCAGTTCTGGAAGTCCTCTTTTGTGATCATCTTCAGTTGAATTGTCCTGACTGCTTCTATGTCCTGAATAGATTCATAATGTTTACCTTTCACGGTCATTTTGACTTTGGAGAGGGGCCAGAAGTTCCTTGGTACCAGATCTAGTTAATAAGGTGGGTGAGAACATACTAATATTTTTACAAGGCTCCTTTTCCATTGGATGGTACTAAGAAGCAGCAGTCACTGTATTTTTATCACACCTCACAAAGACATTCATGAAAGACTTCCAGAACTGCTTTAGAAAGTGACAAGAAAGATGGGACAAGTGTGTTCAAAGCAAGGGGGAATATTTTGAGGGGAACTTAATGGCAATGTGTTTTTTACTGTAATAATTTTTAAAATTTAAACACATACCATATTTTTATCAGCCCTCGTATACTTATAGAAAGGTCATTAGGGCAACATAATATTACAGCTATGCATCTGACATAGAACATATGAATAAAATGCAAAGTTGTTTCCTTGAAAATATTTTCAGACTGTTGGCAAGACTCACTGGAGAAGGAATGGGGGAAGGCAATAATCGGTAAACCTGATGAGCAGGAGAAATAACTACAGTAGAACACAGATTTTTAAAAAAATTACATTATCTTAAGTCTAGCCTAACATACTTGAAAATACAGGTAAAATGGATAAATTATCAGAAATAGCTAAAATACCAAAATCGATGAAAAGTTGCAAGAAATACTATACTTAAAATTTGAAACAGTAATCAAACACATCTCTCTCCATAAAACCTCAGACCTATATAGCTTTAGAAAGAAGTTCTAGGGCTGGGGATTTAGTTCAGTGGTACTGAACCTGCCTGGCAAGTGCAAGATCCTGAGTTCAACTTCCGATACCGAACAAAAAATTTCTAGGCAACTTGGAAGAAAACAAGTCTTACTTTACCATATTTTCCATTCCAAATAGAAAAAGAACAAAATTCCCCAACTTTATTTATATGGCTGAGTGAAATATTGTTTCCAATATTAGAAAAATGTAAGAGAAAATAAATTTATGCATCTACTTTTACTCATGAATGTAGACATAATAATTTTGAATACACATAACTAACCAAAGCTGAAATACTACCTGAAACATTAATGAATTAATATTGAGAAATGCAAGAATGGTTCAACATCAAATTGCTTCTCTAAGAAGAAAGACTAACACTGCTCAATCCAGTGGTTCCTAAGTGTAGCCTCAGAATCTTATGGAGGGCCTGTTAAAACACTATCGGCTGGCCGTTTGTCTCAGTGATTCTGATCAGCATGTCTAGGACAGAACCTAAGAAAATGCATTCCTGACAAGTCCCAGTGGATGCTGATGCTGCAAGTCTGAAGATGACACTTGCAGATCAACTTCCTTGGGACAATGAATATTACTGGTGCTGCTATGCCACTGCGTAACATCCAACCCTTTTGTATCAGACATTGTGCCAGGTTTCCTACAAGCATTATCTCCTGTAATTTATTCCCTTCAGCAACCCCCTTTCGCTAAACCTACAAGTGCTACGTTCCTTGCATACAGCTTTTCAGGTGTGAATGGGTTCCAGCCTATGACCTCCTTTAAAAGTCCACACTATTGTAGTACACATCTTCCCATTGCCAATCACACTTTGTCTGAGGCTGCAGAGAAAAGGGACATAATTTTCTCTTGCCCCGTACTTCCAGAAAAATTCAACCCAAATGCTTTTCTCTACCACAGTCTCCCAGAACAAACCCCTGTATACCACCTGCAGCCTCGAGTTCCCACAGTACAGCACACCTCTTAGGACATGGATGATTCAGTTTAGTTGTGTATGTAAACAATGGTTAATTTAAAACACAACGGCATCAATGAATTTCTCATTTGAATCACAGAAAGCATCTGGATTGTGTTCTATACCTATAAATGATTTAATGAGAAATTTAGAAAATGCAGAACTTAAGGAAATATTCTTATTTCGTTAAAGGTTATATGTCAAAAGTAAAAAGTTTACTTAATAGGAAAGCTTTAAATTATTTGTCTTTAAAATTGGAAACAAGAGAAACCTACTTATTTTCTAACATGCCGCTGGAAAACTGCTAGTGTTATAAGGAAAGGAAAATAACAACGGTTTTAAGGA
Source organism: Heterocephalus glaber (assembly GCF_000247695.1). The sequence goes on along the minus strand of NW_004624733.1, from coordinate 23,119,798 downwards.
TTTTTGAAAAAGAATTTTATTGTCTACAGTATATATTATAATACACGAAACACTAGAATTTATAATAACATTCAGCAAATTTCCTAGATTAAAAAAGTGGATAAAAATTTATCACCAACACTGACCTAGTTGAAAATAAAATAAATGAGATTCCATTCACAATAGATATATAACTGTGAAAGTGTCTAGGCATTAATGTAGCTAAGGCTATGCATGCAATCTTTGGTGACATTTAAAAGTTCTAATAAAGCACAAAGAAAATAAGTTACTGATATAGTCTTCATTGATATAAAATTAAGTGGTCTTAATTGACATAAAATTATGTAAAGTTGGTAGCCTTAAATTAGCTAGTTCAGGGTAATCTCACTTAAAGTTCTCAATAGAGTTTTTATGGAACTTGATTAACTTATCAAAATTTGAATAGAAAAAAATAAAAGCCACAACAATTGCTAAATGGTTAATGGAAAAAGAGAAAGAACAAGAGCTTGCTTTCTCAGATACAGAGACATGCTTCAAAGTCATATTAATAAAATGATTGTTATTGACCTAAGAATTTATAAATAGAGTAATGAAATAAGATAATTCAGAGGCAGACTCTTGATGTATAAGGTGTATACTTAAAATATGGGAGGTTTCTAAATGGATTAAAAACTTAAATGATGAATTTGAATAAATTAAATTCACAAACCTGTTCAAAGAACTCCATGAACAAATTTAACAGTTGAAAAATGAGAGAAGATATTTGAAATGCACAAGCTTGACAAGGGATTGTGACCTAGAATTCACAAGGAACTCCTACAAATGAACAAAAACACCACAACGCTAAAGAAAAAAATGGAAAAGGTTAAGAATAGGCAATTTCCACAAGTGGGCTCTTCAAAGGGTAACAAGTGTATCAAGAGTTTCTGAAATGTGTTAGTAATTAAACTAATGTGAAAATTAGCTATTACTTTATACCTAATAAATTAGGAAAAAAATATAATGCTGAAAATACCAAATGGCAGCTGGGATAGAGATAATTGCTATTCCTCTGAATAACCACCAGCAGTCTTTATTCAAATTTAGTATGTGAATATTCAATATATGTATTTTGGCAAACTAAAAAAATAAAGGCAAGGGAGGGCCAAACACAGATTTCTAATATTAAAGTGTCGTGCACTGAGTATAATTAACTAGCTGGTTCTAAGAATAACGAGGGGAAAAAATATAGAGTAACCACTGAGTAACAAAGGAGTCCTCCAATACAATCTGTAGTAACCTCATGGTAAAAGACATGGAGACTGATTTGGAATAGAACTGATTTGTGAGGGAGATTTCCTACTAAATTAAAAGGATCCTTTGGGACAGAGAATAATTTTCTAGAATATGAAAATATATATACATATATATTCTTTTTGAAATTTTTATTTTTGAAGAAACATATATAATGCATTAAAATAAGTTCAGGGCTATTACGTAATAAATGCATTTTTTTTTTTTTTTTTTTTTTTTTTTTTTGGTACTGGGGATCAAACTCAGGACCTTGCGCTTGCGAGGCAGGAGGCAGAACCAAACCATTGAGCTAAATCCCCGGCCCATAAAAGCATTTTTGAAATACTACACCATGTTTTAACACGTAAGGATAAAGTACACAAAATCATTACAAAAGCAGCAGAAAGTTGGATCCCAGCTTGTTTGGGTTTTCTTTCTGCAGTTACCACTTAGAGAAAATGAGTTTGGGCAAGATAAACAAATCTTATGAATTATGAAATCCTGAACCCATTATAAAGCCCTGTGTTTTAGTACTATAGTCAGCCTTATCAGCTTACCTTAACCACAAAAATAGTTTCTTCAGGCCCGGCATGATGAACAAAACTCTAAAATTAGTCCCTTATAAATCTGAAGAAATGTGCATATCAAAATGTTGGATTAATAAGCTCTTAAAAGCAGCCAAATTCAATCAAGTGAATTAAGTACGAGGGATAGCTAAGTGAGCAAACCACACAAAGATAGAGTGCTTGCCTAGGATACACATGGTCCTGAGTTCATCCCCCACCACCACAGAAATGAAGACACAGCAACACCTGAGTGTGGAAATTCTCTCTTCATTAGTAAGAAGTTGAGATGTTGGCATCAGCTGGAAATGAGGGAAAAATCCTATAAACCCAAAACTCGGCCCTTGAAATCTCTCTCATTCTCTGGGTACACCAATCACCATCCTCTTCCTTATTTTCCTTCAGTCTTTATCTTGCTGTTTGTTCTTACATTTTTCACCTGTAGCCCTAAATCACATCAGCCGAGGCTACGGAGCATGATTTTTCTAGTACCTCCTTTCTCTTCCCCTTGTGGTTTACTTGTGTTAGTTATCACCTCTTGTAGGGCCCTTTTCAAGAGGTCTTTCCTGAGTTTATCTCCTCGCCTGAGATTATCACTAAATACAATGATATTCTAAGAACAAAGATCCTTGAGTGAATTTTGTATTTCCATAATAAAGAATTAAATTTCTCTCAGTAAACTAGGTCAGTATCATGCTTCTTTGAGAAATTCATGACTTCGTTGTGGGAATTGAAGTTATCATTTTGAGTGCTTTGAAATCCTAGGTCCAAGAGTCAAAACCTGTGTAAAATGGCAAGTTTTTTAAAGTCCCTGAACCACACCTTCTAAATAGTTTTTCTTAATATAAATAAAGGAATGGACACGGACATGTTTCTCTAACCTTTACATTACAGTTCTTCTAAGAATAAAGCATAGCAACAAGGCCATTTCTAGCAGAAAGTATTTGAAGTTTATTTCACCTAATTAGTTCATCATCTTGAAATGTTTATTTTCTGTGACATGTACCTTCAGTAAACAAGATGATCTTGACTATTTTGAAATTTATATTTCAGTGTGGGGAGACTGATAACAAACAAAAAAATTAAATAGGCTAAAGATCCCCAAATTAGTGATACCTTGGAAGCATTTTTTTGACTCTTTTTTTAGTTCCGTTTTTACATATACTGATATACCAGAGAAATTATGTGTTCTCTGTCCTAGATACTCTGCTAGATAGAACAAAAGTTGGCCAATATTTTCTGGAAAGGGTCAAACAGTAAATATTTTAGGCTGGGGCAGGCATAGTTTCATCTCTGTACCTACAGCACATAAGCAGCCATAGATAACACATAAGCAAATAGACATGGCCATGTTCCATTAAAATTTTACTGTGGACACTGAACTTTGATTTTCATATATCACTGAATATTAATATTCCTTTTGTTTTCAACCATTTAAAATGTAAAAACCTCTCTTAGTCGGCCTGCCAAACAAAACAGGCAGCAGGCTGCAGTTGTACCCTAGGCCAGAAGCTGTGCTTTTGCCTTGATTGACACCTGTTTCTTAGACTTTGCCGTGTGCAAATGACTTGGTATCTTGCAAAAAGGTAGATTGTGAGTTGGTAGGCTTGCAATGGGACCTGAGATTTTTACCTACTGATATTACTGATTTTGGGATACCAAAAAATGTAGAAATCTTTGTTGTGGCCACAAAGGAGTTCTGCTTGGATTCAGAGAAAGGTGCTGTAGAGTCTATTACTGGGTGGGGCTCAGGACGATGTGGAATAAATGAGAATTTCACTATTGCCTCTCCAAAATGCTTTTACTTTTAAAACAGATTTTATTTTTAGAATAACTTTTTAAAAACACAAAATTTGGGATAGACAAAAACAAATTTGGCAGAATCATATGGTAGAATTTAAAAAAGTTATTAGATATATGTTTTCCAAGAACAGTAGCAGGCCTGGAAAATACATTCACAATCATTTTAAGAGAAAATTAGAATATGTACTGTATATATTCACCATACCTATACACATGTGCATACATACAAGAAAAGGAACTCCACATAATGTTGCCAGGGATTGTACTTGGGGAGTACAATGAAAGTTTTACTTTTTCTTTTATATTCTATATTTTCCAAATTTTGCCCTGTAAGCATATATTATTCTAAAATAAGATGCATGAAATATTTCTTATGAAAGTTGAAGAAACAAGTTAAAAATTAGGCCATGCTGAAATTAACTATCCTTCACTCTCAGTCAAAATTCATTCAACAAATGCTCACTGACCTTGAAAAATATGACCTTGAGAGAACAGGATTATATTTTTATTGTGGGGGCCTGCAATTTCCAGTCACGTCCCACAGTTTGGAAGGGAAATTTTTCTTGCAAGACCTGGGTAACTATATAAAATAGAAGTCTCATTCTTTGTTCTTTGAAAATAGAAATACAATCTATTTTTGTTCAATCTGAGGGACATTAAAGGAAATATATACCAATGAAATAAACTTACCATCTCCCCATAGAACATGTGTTATATTTTAGTGATGTTTATTGTACAAAATACAGTGTTCTCCCAGGGACCATATAGAAATGTGGTAAGAGATACAAGGTTCTTTAAGGGGTCTGAATCCCTGCTCTTCTGCCCGGAAGTTAATTTCATGACTTGTCCCTCTCACTACAGTCTCCTACATTTTAGTACACCTTACTAATTTCAAAACCTTTAGCACCCTTCTCCAATTTAACATTAACACTATCTTCTGATGTAGGGTGCGCAGTATCTCTTAAGAATCAACTCTGAGTGGTTTCATGGCTTGCCTACGGACACACAGTGCATAGATAATGGTGCCCACAATAGAAGTTGAAGCCTTTCTTGGCCTTCTTCCCTTTCAACTAAACCTCCCTGTTGATTTTGCAAAGGAAATAAACACAGAGCCAGCTGACAGACAACTAGATTTGTTAGGACATTTCACTTTGTTTCAAGCTAAAATTTTCTGTAGTTGTTTGGATCCAACATTGAATCCAGTATAAATGAAGCAGGAACTGAAGTAAACTAGGGCACATTTAGCCCTGATGTTATGTGTCAAAATACCATTTGGATCTGTCTATTTAAATCTACATTCCAGGATTTTTCACAACAAAGAATAAATAAATACGTGCATTCTTAAGCACAATGTTTCATGAATCTGGGAATTTCATTTTGTGATATATTTTTTTGGTATTGTGATTACTAGTCCAAGCTCATCTTCTGATCTTGTAAGATAAATGCTGTATATTTTTCAAAGAAATTGCTGTTGAAGTTGCTACTGTGTTTTGACTTTGGTACGTTACTTTATTCACATTTTCCTGGGGTTTTTCCTACTATATTTTACATTACAGGGTCTTTGAGAAGCACCTTTTTCATTTGTAAAATTCCAATTACAGAATTTTAATAAAAAGGGGTGTGGTCAGACTTATTTGTTATTAAAAATTGAGTTAAAGTCCATTAGTAAATTAAACTGAAATTACTTCTCTTACAAAGGAAGAGATTTATAAATCAAGAAACCCAAGGTTACCATAGCAATCTGTGACATCTAAAGATTACAACAGAGGACTATATTCCACTTTCTAGAAAACACTTCATTAGAGAAAAGATATATGTCTTCAGGGTGGGACAGGACAATAAAAATAGATCATCACTTAACCAAAATACTTCCATTTTCCTCCCAACTAAAAATAATACAAAGTAATTTGGACAGTTTTTAGCATGAATGTGCATGACACTTCTGTCTGGTATCATTTGATATTTATTCAATAAAAAGAATCAGGTAGGATTGCATTCTAAGCTGATTATTTTTATAGAAAATACCCTAGATGGAGAAAAAAATGTGGTAGCAAAAACTATTCAAAAGGAATGAACTTGCAGAGAGAAAGACGTATTTTTTTTTAAAATAAAAAGAGAATGAAAGAGGAACAAAGTCAGCCAGATCTGAGCTAGACTTACAACTTATTCTAGGAATTAGCAAAAAAGTGTGTGTGTGTGTGTGTGTGTGTGTGCGCGCTTGTTGCTGTACATGTTTTTGCATGATTTCTGGTCTTTTGGCTCATCAAAAATACACCAAATAAACCTGCTGCAATGGACATCTGTTGTTGTTGCCTGCCCAGCATCCATTTCCCCTTCTTTTGGTCAGAGCATTTTACATTTCCTTTGAAAAATTACACTTTGCCCAATGTGGATAATGTTTGTGTGATATTCACTCAAGGTATCCTGCTCTGTTCTGACCAAGGGGTAGGCACATGACCCCAAACAGGCTGGCCAGACTGTCCCTTGGACATTTGACTTGTTCATGAATGATAAAAGGGCAGAAAAAGTTTGGCAGGGATCCATCTCAACAGGAGTGCCATGAAGAGTTGTTCTTTGCATCCTGCAGTTTTGATACTCAGAGCAGCCCACTCATCATCTTTTCAGTGGCTTGATTGCTCAGGTTTTCCTTCTATTTCGATTTATTCTTTTATTTATCTATTTAGATTAGCTCAAGTAAACCAGAATTAATTTCTGTTACTCATAACCAAGCCCTAATTGATATTCACACCAAATGGGGCATAAGATACTTCGCAGTGCTAGAGTGTGCATTTAACAGTTTCCATTTTATAATTAAGTTTTTTTGGGGGACACATTATAATCCAAACATCGACATTTTCTAGAGATTGGATTCTGAACTATTTACCAGCATCTTCATTGTGAGAACCTGTTAATATCTTATTTAACTCATTAAATTTGAGATTCCCATGTATAGAGGAAGAAAAACCATAGTGATTTTTATCCGTGAATAGTCCAGCTTGATTCACTCAGTGAAAGAGCAAAGTAAAAAGAGTAACAACTAATACACCCGCAGGTGGGAGAGTTTTGTGCAACCAAGACCACAACAGATTTTAGCCACAGATTAAGATGCTCCAGCATGGAAAAGCCCAGAAGAGAAGGGAAAACTTAGTGATCCAGGTATTTTATATAAATCAGATCTTTTATATAAGCAGTTGAAAAAGAACTTAGTGGACATAGTAGCATTATTCACAGAAGCTAAAATGTGGAAGCAGCTCATTTTGTGTCATGGATGCATGGGAAGGGCCATGTAGTGTGCACATGTACAAGAGCATGTTACTGAGCATTAAAAGGAGGAAAAATCTAATATATGCTAAAGCATAGATGATCCTCCAGAGGATTATACTACATGAAATGAGCCAATAACAAAAGATAAATCCTGCATAGTTCCACACACATGACCATAGTACTCCAGTAGTCATAACCATAGACACAGAAATTGTGGTTTCCAGGAGCGATAAGCTGAGAGTGGAAAGTCAGAGTGTAATGGTCGAGAGTTTCTGATTTAAAGGGTGGAAACCATCCTGAAGGTGGATAGCGGAGATGGTTACACAGCATTATGCCTATCTCTGATACCACTCTTCACTGCACACTTGAAAATGGCTAAGATGGTAAATTTTGTCTCACATATTTTACCAAAATTAAACCATGGAAGCAAGAAGTGACCTTACATGAAAGAAGCTCTCAGCTTTTTGTGAAGAACATCAGGGCAAGGGCTGTGGGTGTGATTTTTATTTAACCATGTAGTACTATGAAACCCACATGTTTTGTTTTTTACTGTCAATTTTTTTCAGACTCTATCTCTGGAAATTCCTTTAAAAAGTTGCAAAGATAAGATGAACCCATTTTTCAGATGATGAAAAATAAATGGTTCTGTTAAAGAACTTAGTCAAAATAATAAAGCTAATAAGTAGAGAAGACTAGTCCTTGCTCTTAACAATTAGAGTGCTATACATTCTATAATTGGAAGTAAACTTTCAATCTATAAGTTTTATAAATTACAATATACTTTATGTGTATGTATTGAATGTGGTACATGGAGATTTCTTTCAATAGCCAGAGATTATTTGTTTTAGTCTCAAAAATATTGTTAATTTTTGTTGAAATCCCAGGTGTTCTGAGACTTATATGCTCTTGCAGAAATCATAATCAATAATCAGGTTGGTCATAATAATTATTACATTAAAGATCTCTTTATTTCTTAGACTGTGAAAATCACAGTGTAGGTATCATTTCATTTAATGCTCACAGTGAATTTACAAAAATGACATGATTGTTATTACTATTTTCTTCCTTTTACAATGAAGAAACTTGAACTTAGGGAGGCAGAAGTCACTTGTCCAAATAAGCCTACCAGTTACTAAGAAGTGGTGATAAGATTCAGGAACAGAAAGTTTGACCCCAGAACTGAGCACTGCTCATACCACATTCCTACCTCTTGAGCTTGAACTTCACTTCTGCCTGGTAGGCTGCCTCATGGAGTTGTTCCTCAAAAAGTGGTACTCTCTTCTTTCACGACAAGAAAGAGGGAGTTGAATTAGATTCTCTTGAATGGCAAGACATCATTCTTCCTTTTTGTGGCAAACGTCCTTCCCACTTTATGCCCCACTTCTGTTTGTTCTATTTCTTCTGATGAGAATCTTCTGGGTTCTTAGTTACCCCTTCCTTTGTTCTCCTACTGGACCAATGACGATTATAATGGGATTTGGGGCCTATATAGTTGTCTTCCCCATTAGATTGAGAATTGCTCTACCTTCCGAATTCAGATTACTCATCATTATCTCCAGAGCCTGACACCATCCTTGGCACATGGTAGCACTCAGTAGTAAGGGCTGGTGAATAAATGACCCCATGAAGCCTTCATTTGAAGTCTAAATTGACCTTCTCTGCAAGTCCATTTTTAAAAACAGTGCTCTGCCCACTTGATGTCCTCCCCTTCTCTTGATTTCAATTATTTACATCAGAATTACTTAATCATGTGGCAGATAATTAAGGAATACATTATTTATGCTAAATAAATTACCCTGACATTACTTCTCTTCTCCTTCCCCTTGGCTGCAGAGTTGGAGATTCAGACATCTCAAAACCATCTTGGGCATCATCTCTGCCCAAGCGACAGCATCGCCACACCAGGTCTCCTTAGAAGATTTTCTCTTGCACTTGTGCTTCCAATCTATTTTTTCAACCCCTTTGCTGTTACAAATCAGCTTTCACACCTAGTACCTGCATACCTATAAAGTCCCCTATGTTATTTGGGCCCAGTTTCATTATCTGGTAATGGTTCACTCTCCTTTGCCACCAAGTGGTAAATGCTGTAAAGATTTAATGAAGGAATGCTTTTGCCCCTTTAGCAAAGAAAATGACAGCTCAACCACTCTACCCCCACCAAATACATGAGATTGCACATCTGTAGGAGGGATATATATACTTACTTGAAATAAAACGGAATCACAAAAGTATGGAATATTAGAGCTGAAAGCATTTTGTTGTAATAATCTATCCCAATGGCCCTTTTGCAAAGGAGGAAATATGCTCAGAATGCATAAGTCATTTTATCATGCTTCGTAATCTATTAATAGTAATGATGAACATTTATTGCTAATAGCCAACATTTAATGAGTTACAGTGCCAAACATAATGCCAAAGACTTACCACGATTCACTTATTTAAAGATCATGGTACCTTGAAAAAGGTACAATCGTCCTCACTTGATGGGGAAACTGAGGAAGGGAATTTAAGTAATGTGCCAGGATATAGAGAAGTAGTAGTCAGTGTCAATGTCAGGGTTTAAGCACAGGGTCATCTGGAATCAAGAGCACAAGTTCTTGCTCATTATGCTAAATTACTTCTCACAAAGAGTAAGCAGCTGTGGTAGAGGTCAGATAGACACAGGTACTCTAACCTCTTCCTTCCAAGTCAGCAAATCCTTAAGACGTTATCTTGTAGTCCAGCAGGTTGCCTACGGCACTCCCCACAGGTATAGATCCCATCTCAAAGAGAATGTCTCTTTGTTGCAGACATAGCAACACAGGTCTCCAATGACCTCTCAATAGAGTTTTATTGGTTGGGTTTTCCCTCTCAGCATCCATGTATCTACTTAGATATTTTCTTTAGGGCAGCATTTGTGCTTGTGTTAACACTGGTTAGAGCACTCTCCTTAGCCACCAAATTGTAAATTCTGTCTGAAATATCTGCAGGATTTTTATGCCTAATGGATCTATCCAAGCACATTGAGTTAATAATATATATTTAATCTATAGACAATAGCTATTTCCTGTGATTTAGATGGGCACTTATTTGTGTGGTGTATGACACTCAAGTGTTCCATCAGCCCCAGACAGAGCTTTCTGATTTCAGATGTTGAATATAACTGTTGATTCTGGCTCAGCAGTGTTCCATTTTTCTCTCCAGTGCTTATGTAGAAGCAGTTGAGGACTTCAGGAAATTTATACACCATGCCAGTATTTTAGTTAGTTCATGTGTGTGAAAATGCTGTGTCCATACTCATTGCATGGACTAGGTGTTTTATTAAATCTGCAGTGATGGTTGGACATGCTGTGGTCTACAGAAGACAGCGTTTTCCCTAGAGAGGAGATCCTGTGTCAGACTGACAGTGCCACTGACTGAAAGGTCAAGGTTGCCTAGTGGTATTGGCTGTCTGTTATGTTGGCAGGTATTTGACTGAAGGCCATTAATGTGTTTGTAATTTCCCACTTGATCTGAGAATAGGGTTAAAAAGATGTCATTGCCATTGGGAGTCAGAGAGCAGATCCACACCAGCAGTCTACCTCTGAGCTTCCCGCTCAGAATGGTCTGGGCTGTGCTCAGTTTTCCTTTCCTCCAAGTCCTTGAGGGGGTAGCCTATTTTGTCATGCTGTTTGTAGAGGAAAGCAAAAGGAAGTTCCCATCAGTGAGATTATAAAAAAAATGTTTTAAATCACTCAGAAAGGTCTTGATCGTTATAAATCTTTCTAAAGCAAAATAGCGAACTCTTCCATTTTACAAGAAAGCAATGAAATCTCAATATCTACTCAGGTAATCAATTCTCATTGCCCCATTTATCTGGGAAATCAGTGCAGCAACAATGGATTCTGATCAAGACCTTAGGATGCAGAGACATGGACCTATTTGGAGGCCTGTTGAATGTGTGAGAACAGACATTATAGATCTTGAGTCTGTAGAAAATGGTCATTTCCTTGTACCTTCACCAGTGCAAAATTCAGAGAAAGGAAAATATTTCAGAGAAAGGTCAGCTACAAAATGTCGTCACAGACAAACTGAATGCCCAGGAGGGCCAAACTGGCTAATAGGAAACAAGGTTTTAATATCATAATGAGTGCATAAGTACATCCTGCTAACTATTGAACTGCTAGGCAGCTCTTCCTTTTCAACTACACAAGGAAGAAAAGTGGACAGGAAAGCAATTCTTCAGCAGACTACAAGTGAATTAAGAATAGCACATTTTCAGACTGGGTGTGCTTTGAAAAGAATAGTCATCAAGAAGGACAGGACTTATCAAGAAGACTCATTGCCAAAGTTTAGCATTTGGGTGGGAACTTCACCTCTCTGGAAATGTTAGTTAGACAAAAGATCCATATGTGGACATTAAACTTTCAGAGGTAATCCAAAAACTTCAAAATTGTGTGAAGATAAGTCTAGATCTCTCTTTCCTCATGATTTTTTTAATCACTGTCCAAATATGGTTGAAAACACTCAGGTAAGTATTTAGACCTTAAAACCAGTAATATCTCGGCAAAGGATATCTTTTGGCCTACCTCAAAAGATAGGTTGTCTAGATTGTCTCATCTCTGAGAGTTGAGGGGATTTGGAGACTTTGGTAGAATTTAGAGAAGAGAATTGGAGTTGTTTTTATTTATAACCCTGCTTTGCCTTCAGTTGGTAATAAAAAAAAATCATTCCCTAAAGTTCTGCTTTCTTTGTATTTACTAAAATGTATTCAGATCCTTTTTTTTTGGTGGCAATTCATCAGACTCACTTCTATTTTTTTATAAATTTAGATCTAAAATGGAATATGATAAAAAAATGACCATTCATTTTATATGCCAATAGAAGGAATATAGTCATGAATATAGCTAAAATTTATGCCTGAGTAAAAGTATTCTTTCTGTTCATTACCATATTTAGACTGATGTTTACTGGGCTGTAGAGAAATTTTATAGATTTTTATTATAGACCAATTGAAACATAATAAAGAGGTTATCAAATAATTAAATTATCAAAATCAAGTTGCTTTGCTTGTCTGAATGTATTTGCTAAATTTCAAAGCAGATTTTTTTGGCAGGTGATCAATTAACTTAGTTTTCCAGCATCTGAATTGTGTTTCATTTTTCCCTTTTTTTTTTTTTTTTGGTCCTTCATTCATCAAGGATACACTCATTGAATATAAAATTCTAGATTGACAGTAGTTTTCTTTTGGGTTTTTTTTTTTCCCCAGGACATTTAGAAGGTCTTAAACTTCCTTCTGGGCTTCATGGTTTCTGAAAGATAATCTGCAATCATTCAAACCATTCTTTCTGTGTAGGTAAAATGTTGTTTTTCAATTTTTAAAAATCTTTAAAGCACTTTATGATATTTCTAGGCCTGAATTTCTTAGAATTTTTCCTGTTTAGGATATGCTGACCTTGAATTTTATACTTAATGGGCCAGGGATATAGCTCAGTGGTGCCACAGCTGCCTGGCAAGCACAAAGTCCTGAGTTCGATTCCTGATACCGGCAAAAAAAATATAAAACAAAATAAAATAAACAAGACTTTCACCAAAATTTGGAGTTTCTCAGACATTGTTTCATTAAAAATTTTTATATTTCCTTCTTTCTCTCTATCAGATAACTATAGCCATTCAGCTATTTTCCCAGAGTTTCACCCATTTATTTCAAACATTTTTTGCTCTTCGTTTTTTCAGATTGGATAGTTTATATAATTTAAGATTCAACTGCTCTAACATATGCTCTCTGCTACTGAGTGCATCCAGTAAAATTTTAATTTCATTTATTTTCATTCACTATTCCCACTAATTCTTTTTGTATAATCTTTTTCTACAAGTCTTTCTGTTTCTCCATGTGTTTCAGGTGAGGATATGGTAGCTTCTTAGAGCATTTTTATTCATTAAACTTCTTAGTGAGTAATGTTAACATTTCTTGTAATCTGGGCATTGGTATCTATTAATTGACCTTCCTACGTCTAGTAATGTTGCATTAAGTCATGGACATTTGAATACTATGTTCTAAGACTTGCATCTTGCTAAATCCTGTGGAGAATGTTTATATCTTTGGTTGTGTAAGTTTGGTTGAAACTACAAGTTGCAGTGTGCCATGTGTGGGTTATGGCTTCACTGTCACTTCAGTGTCCAAACCTTTGCATTGATATTCAGATTTGCTCCACCTGTGTACCGTGTAGTGGCCCCCTTGGAAGTCAGGCAGTGTTCTATCTGTGAGTTCACCTATCAAATTCTTAACGTTCACGTATGCACAGCCAACGTGTGAGTCCAGCAGTTCATAAAGAACTGTAGGGAGTTGCTTTTCTAGCCACCTTCTCCACAATCTTCCCAGTGCATTGCGTTTCCTTGGAGAGCTTCTATTCTCTGTATCTAAAAAATACTGGCATTCTAGAGAACTAAGAAGAAGCTTCCCAAGAGATGGAGGGGAATGGGGAGGGAAGGAAGGTAAAGGGATTTAAAAGGAATCAAAGAACACATGGAAATAGAGCTTTTGCAAATTTGGAAGGGGTACAAGAGTTGATGGGAGCATGGAGAGAGGGGATGGGAAGGGGACGGCAAGGAATTAAGATGGGTTATGCACGTGTACAGCTTCCTCATCATAAAGGTAATCATCACATACTGCAAACATGTGCTAATAAAATAAATTTCAAAAAGAGTGCCAGGGCTTTGGGAAACACCTGGTGTTGTGCACTTCTGTGATTATGACTATATTCAGGGCCAAGTTACAGGAGGACTGAAGGTAGGGATGACATGCCTCCCATGTTCTTAGAATTGCATTCCCACAAAAGAAAGAAGGGAGTTCCTTTTTCAGATCTTAGCTTCCCACACACTCCCGTTTTGGGGCCACTGCTGCTACTCTAGGATCGCTCTGCAGCTAGTGTAAGAAGTGGGAAAAATAATGAAAGAAGAAAAGTGGGGGTTTACTTTGGTCTCTTCCTCTTCCTGCTGAGAACTACCTTTCCCTCTCCTCCAGCTAGATTAAGAAGGAGCTGTCTTTGTACCTCACAACAGCTTTTGAGTTTCAAAGTACATGGAGATTAGGTTGCGGGAAACTAGAAGGAAAACGAACAGAACAGCCCCCATCCTGGAAAAAACAACAAAACAAACAACAGTAAAACCGGTTCCCTCATTGCCAGTGATTTGAGGGATACTGTGGGCTCTTGCCTTCTCCAATCTGCTTGTCACTCTTTAGAGTCCTCTAACCCTCATCCATTGCATGCTTTCCAGTTGCACAGCTGTATTCAGTGTAAGAGGTACAGCGGCATATGATTACTCCATCTATGCGGCACCAGAGCCAGTTTGCTTAATTTCATAGATTAGTAATAACAGACCCAGCCTCACATCAAGCTTTCACAATACTTAACACAGTTCTTTAAATGGACAAGGTTAGTGCCAGTAATTCAGCTTTACTGTTCCTGTTGATAAGAAAGACCAGAGCAACGCTTTCATGAATTTTAGAAATTAATAGACATTCTAAATGTTGAATATTGAGTAACTGAATCATGTTCACAACAGTTTGTCTTTTCTTTAAGGCCACAAATTGTCTTCAGTGAGTCTTCAGATCAGCTGTAGTACATACTCTTAGCAGAGACCTATGCTATCTGAATATGGCTCATCATTTATTTTTTATATCCTTTTATTGGTACATTTTAGGTATACAATATAATGACATTCATCATTGGAAATTTGCACCTTTACATACTCTCTTAGCTCTTATTTTTTCCCCCTTCCCTGCCCTCCCTTCAACCCCTCCATTCCTCCCTATTTACAAAGACTTTGTTTCCTTTTTTCCATTTTCTCATATTAATTCCATTCCCTTCTTTCCTTTCCCCTGCCCCTCGCACTTCCCCTTCCCCTTTGCCCCTTTTCTTCCTATTTCACATTATCTATTATAGCTTTTAGTCCTTATTTACACTTTCAGTTTCTCACACCAGAGAAGCTATTCAGTATTTACACATGTGTGTCCTATTTATTTCACTTAAGAGTATCACCTCAATGTGCATCCATTTAGCAATAAATGTCTCTATCATTTTTTGTAACAAACTCACAACTGATACCTTGAAACAAATCTTTAAAATACTATTCGTCCTATTTTGTAAAAAGGAAATATAAGCATACCTTGTTGATCAAGATAGAAGCTCAGAATCTCAATATAGACTAACAAGAAAAAAAAAGCTGTGAAACTCTTCTACATCATTTGAAATCTACTTAAGTGCATAGTTAATTAAAATTTTCAGTTGTTCTATCCTACGGAATGCTCAGTGCCTGTGGGGCTCTAGAAACCATGGTCCATTTTAATAGATATTTTAGATAGGATTTCTTCTTAAGAAGAAACTAAACCAGAGTTTTGGGGTATGCAAGACAGAAAGCATTATTGGAAACCATGTTATTGTTTTTCCTAAACAGAAAGGTAGGTAACTATGATCGCTTGTAACACTGCTTGCCATTTGTGGTAGTTCTTTGCTCATCTTTCCCATTTTTACAAGGTTATGTTGCTTTCTTCTAAGCCAACTGCATGATAAGAGATTTCTACTTAGAGTTTTGGCTGAAAACTCTATTACATCCCTCATGGATGGTGAACTATTGAAAAACAGGAAGGCTGAAAGTATGCTAGAATTTCAGGCATAGTGGCTGGCAAGAGAAAGCAATTCTGGGTCAGGAGCCACCCCCAGTCTTCACCATTAAACAATAAGGATAAATCTCATTTATGACCCTAAAATGTCCCTCCTGTGCCTCTTTATTATCCTTCAAAAACATTGTTTTTACGCTATCATTCACAGAGCGGGGAAAGGTCAAAGATACGTAAGATCACTATATGAGAGAGAATCAACAGCTAATTACTTATTAATACTAATAGGTGAAGCAGCAATTCTTTTGACAAACTAGAAATGGTAACTATGGGTGTTTTTACCCCTGGTAACTGTACTTTTGTTCTGTGACTACAATATTCTACTTCCCAAAACAATGACTCAGTTTGTAAATCCCTATCGTTTATTTGCAATATCAGATTGTTAATACTGAAAGAATGGGCCCCTTCACTTAGAAGTTTGCAGTCATTGAAGGCTTGCAGGTAACAAAAAATGCATTGAGTTACTCATGAACTAGTAATACTTAGAACTAAAATTCATCAAGTCTTTATGTAAGCCAAGGATTAGGTTAAGCATTATATATGCAGTACCTAATCACCCATTTGTCATACAACCCACATGAGCAGTTACTGTTCTTATATGTTACAGATGTGTGAACCAACAGAAGCTAGCACACATTTCTTGGGGTAATTCAGGTACCATGTGTTTGCTCCGGTTTTCACACCCAGGCATGTATAATGTCAAGGCCAGTGTCTTAAATAGGCTGTTATAAATACATAAGAAACAGCTATTTGTCTTACACTTTTACTTCACTTTTCTTTGTTTGCTTTTACAGTCTCTTAAACTTCTGTTGTTCTAAACCAAAGCTACTTTGAGGCTTGAGGAGGCTCCCCAGCATGTCTTCTGGATTCATGAAATAGTATTTGTGGCATTTATGTAGCATCCAGGCTTGCTTCTTCTTTCAGACTCCCGGGGAGCTCCTGGGGGGTCTCTGCTGCCTTACTGCAGTAACAGCTCATCGTCCTCATGGGTTCCTACCGTAGGCTCCTGGAGAGTCCATTGTTCTAAAGCTTCACAGCACCTAAAGGTATATCCTTTGAGAGATGGGTAGTGGGTCCTTCCCTTCCCCATCATGATCTCCCTGAAGTAGCTACTACTGGAGTCTTGTTCTTCTCACTCTTCAAAATGACAGCTTCTCCTTTTCTTATCCATGTACTGCCATAAGCCCTTTTTGACCCTACCATCTAAATTATGTCTGTACATCCACCATTTCTCATTTTCCACTAGGTACACTCTTCATCTGCTTTGTGCTGTGAAAGTAAAACATCACAGAGTTGGGAATTTACAGAAAGAAAGGAATTTATTTCTCACGGTTCTGGAGGCTAGCAAGTCTGAGACGAAGGCACTAGCATCTGCCGAGGGGTGCTATCTCCTTGAAAGATGGTGCCTTGAAAGATTTGTTGTGCAGAAGGAAGAAAACCTTGTCCTCACATTGCAGAAGACAAAAATGAATGAAATCCCTTTGTCAAGCCTCTCACAAGAACTCCTAATTCCATTCTTGAGGGAGAAGTTTCATAAAATGATAATCACCTCAAGGCCCTACCTGTTGATAGAAGCACATAATGGCCCATACATTTCTTTTATTCTCTAAGAAATGCCTTTCATTTCATTTTGAAAGTTTTTCTTAGTCCATGTTTGCAGTACATGATGTTTGCATTTCTTGTGTGGAGTCGGTACGTGTACGTAACACATCCTAATTCCTTTTTCCATCCCCTTTCCCTTCTGTCCCACCCCACCTCCCTCCAACTCTTGATTCCCTATTGATTTGAGGAAGATCTATCTCCCTACTTCCTATCATCTATTTTATTTTGCTATTTATTTATAATTTGATTTCCCATATAACAGAAAGCAATGTGTATTTAAACTGTGCATCTGACTTATTTCATTTAATATTATAATCTCAAGGTACATCTATTTTCCTACAAGTGACCCAAATTTATCCTTGTTTATGGTAGGGTAGTACTCCACTGGGTCCAAATAGCTAATTTTTTATCCATCCATCTGTAGATAAACATATAGGCTGCTTCCAGATCTCGCTATTATGAATTGTGCTGCTATAAACATCAGTAAGCAGGTATCATGTAATATATTTTTATCTCTTTCAGGTAGATACCTACTAGGAGATTAGCTAGGTCAAAGGGAATTTTTAGTTCTAGTTCCTTGAAGAATCTCCGTACTGATTTCCATGGTCATTGTACTAGTTTAAATTTCTACCAGTGGAGAAGGGTTCCCTTTTCTGCCCAGCCTCACCAGTATTTGCTATTGTTTGATTTCTTGATGATAGGTATTCTTTCTGGGGGTAGATGAAATCTCAGTGTTGTTTTAATATTCATTTCTTTATATTAGTCCTGTGTCTGAAAAATAGCCACAATTTTTTTTTTCTCATCCTGCAGGTTGTCCTTTCACTCTGTTGGTTGTTTCCTTTGCTGTACAAAAGCTTTTTAGTTTGATATGATCCCATTTATTGAATCATGCTACTATTTCCTGTGCAACCAGGTTCTGATCAGAAAGTCCTTGCCTATACCTATGACTTCAAAAGTTTTGCCCCTTTTATCTTTCAGCAGGTTAAATGTCTGTGTTTTAACATTTAGTTCTTTGATCCATTTTGATTTTAGTTTAGTACACGGTGAGAGATGAGGCTCTAGATTAAATCTCCTGCATATGGTTAGCCAGTTTTCTGAACACCATTTATTAAAGAGGCTGGCTTTCGCCCAGTGTTACATTGTTGGCCTGTTTGTCAAAGATCAAACAGTTCAGTGTGCTCACGGTTTTTTCAACATCCTCTATCTGAGTCCATTGATCCTCATGTCTGTTTTTGTGACAATACCATGTAGTTTTCATCTCTATAGTTTTGTAATATAAATTCAAGTCCAGGATTGTGATGCCTCCTGTTTTGCTCTTGTTACCCAGGATTGCTTTTACTATTTTGGATCTCTTCTGGTTCCATATGAATTTTAGGATTGTTTTCTCCAGTTCTGTGAAGAATGCTGTTGGGATTTTGATTGGGATTGTGTTAAATCTGTCTATTAATTTTAGAAGTATGGCCTTTTGACTATATTTTTTATGTCTACCCAAGAATGGAGAATATCTTTCCATTTTCTGATGTCTTCTTTAATTTCCGTTTTCAGAATGCGGTAGTTTTCACTGTAGAGTTCATTTACTTCCTTAGTAAATGGTTAGGTCAATTCCTAAGTATTTAATTTTTATTGGCGCTATTGTGAATGGTATTTTTTTTTTTGCTAATTTCTTTTTCAGTGGGTTCATTATTGATGTATAGGAACACTATTGATTTTTGTGATTTGAGTCTGTATCCTCCTGCATTATTGAATTTGGTTAATAACTCTAGGAGTCTTTCGATGGATTATTTTGCATCTTCTGTGGAGAGGATCATGTCATCTGTAAATGATAATTTGATTTTTTCCTTTCCTACTCATATCCCTTTCATCTCTTTTTCTTGCCTAATTACTCTTGCTAATGTTTAAAGTACTGTGTTGAACAGGAGAGGTGATAGTGGACAAACTTGTCTTGTTCCTGATTTTAAAGGGAAAACTTTCAGTTTTTCTACATTTGATACAATGTTGGTAGTAGCTTTGTTATATATGGCTTTTATCAGATTGAGATAATCATTCTATTCTTATTTTAGTCACTGTTTCCTATCATGAAAGCCTTCATCATCAAAGGCTTTTGTTGTGTCTATTGAAATAATCATGTGATTTTTTTCCTAGTTTCTGTTCATGTGATGTTTTGCATTTACTGATTTATATATATTGAACCATCCTTTCATCCCTGGGATGAGCCCTATCTGTTCATGATGTATGATCTCTTTGATGATTCATTGGATTCTGTTTGACAATATCTTCTTGAGAATTTTTGTATCTATCTGCATTGAGAAGTTTGGTCAATAGTTCTCTTTTCTGATTGGATCCTTGTCTGGTTTAGGAATAAGGGAAAGGGTAATTCCAGGAATGTCTTTGGAAATATTCCTTCCTTTCAATTTTATCAAACAGTTTGAGGAGAGTTGGGGTTAAATCTTCCCTGAAGTTTTTGGAGAATTCACTGGTGAATCCAGCCAGACCTGGGATTTTTTGGTAGGTTTTTATTACTGCTTCAGTTTTATTGCCTATTATTATTGGATTATTCAGCATTTGTAAGTCATGGTTCAGTCTGAATAATTTATATATATATATACGAATCTATCCATTTCTTCTGAATTCTGTAATTTATTGGTATACAAGTTGTGAAGTAGCTGTTAATGATCTTTTTTATTTTCTCAGTATCCATTGTAATTCCACTTTTTTTCATTTGTAATTGCATTGATTTTGATTTTTTTCTCCAGTTTTGGTTAGATTGACTAGGGGTTTGTCAATTTTGTTTATTTTTTAAGAACACACTTCAGTTCATCAATTCTTTGTATTGTTCTTTTTGGTCTCCATTGATTTCTGCTCTTATCTTTATAATTTCCTTCCTTGTACTAGTTTGGGGTTTGGATAATTCATGTTTTTCTAGGACCATGAGGTGCATTGTTAGAGCAAGCCTCCCCCCAAAACCTGTTTTTTTTTAATGTGGTCATTCACAGTTATAAACTTTCCTCTTAAGATTGTTTTCATTGTCTCCCATAAGTTCTGATATGTTATATTGGTGCTAACATTTATTTCTAGAAAGTGGAATAATTCTTTGTTGATTTCTTCTGTAACTTATGGTTTATTTAAGAATGTGTTGTTTAGGGCCTATGTATTTGCATAATTTCTGTGTTTTGTCATTGATTTCTAGTTTCATTTTGATATGCTATAATAATATGCATGGTAGAAATTCTATTCTTTTACATATACTTAAGCTTGCTTTATTGACTAATAGGTGGTTTATTTTGGAGAAGGTGCAATATCTTATTGAGAAGAATTGTATTTTGTTTTAGTTGGGTGGAACACTTCATAGATATTTATTAAGTCAATTTGTTCAAAAGTTTCGTTCAACTCTCATATTTCTTTGATTTTTTTCTCTAGTCGATATGTCTATTTGTGATAGTGGGGTATTGAGGTTACCCACTATAATTGTGTTCATGTTCATCTGACCTTTTATGTTCAGTAACACCTGTTTTACGATGTGGGGTACAGTTGACCCTTGAGTTGCTACTAGCCTGAAATACAAACAACTTGGGTTATGTCTGGAATTTTAGCTTTAACTAAAACTAATAAGTTTAGTTTTAACTTACGACCACAGTCTTGAGTTATGATCTGAATGCCAGCAGCTTGTGCTTCCACATCGTTTCAGATACAGATTAAACCCTTAAAGAATTCTAGAAGGAATAATACAATATCCTTTCCTGTTGGGGTTTCCTGTATGGGGTTAATTAAGAAAACCTTGGCCAATATTTCTTTAAGGACCCTGAAATCTGCCTATATACAGAAGAGAGATTTTAAAGGCTGTTTAGAGGAGCATGAGCCTTCATTGAGTTATAACCAGTCCTCATGAATGAATTGAGTTTATAAGTCAAGGGTCCACTGTATATCATTTATTCAATGCATATATGTTAATAATTGTTATCTCTTTGTTATGGTTTATAATTCTATATCCTCCCAAAGCCTCATGTACTCATAGGTGGGGGTTTTCGGAGCTGGTTGTACTAGGGTATGTCATATTGACTTTAAAAATGTCGGTACTAAATTAGTACCCCACAGTACTAAATTACCCCACTGATTGGAATTAGCATAGTTCTGGGTGTAGCTGAACAGATTTACTGAAGACAGAAACCCCACCTTGGGTGTCAGTGGCACCACCCAAAAGGCTTGTAGCCTGGATGGGATAAAAGGGAAAGGCAGACTCGCTGCTGCTGCTGCAGCCACTTCTGCTGTTGCTTGCTGCTTGATTCTTCTGCTTGCCCTACAGTGGACTGGTTTTCCTCTACCATGTCCTTCTGCCATGCCACCCTTCCTTGTAGCCAGCTGACTGAGTATGGACTGAAACCACTACAAACTATAAGCTGTAATAAACCTTTCCTTTTTTAACTTTTGTTGTCAGGAATTTTGTCTCAGCAATGAGAAAAGTTACTAAGAAACTCTTCTTGTTGGATTCTTTAAACAATATATTGTGACCTTCTTTGCCTATTGTGATTAGTTTGGCTTGATGTCCAATTTATCTGAATATAGGATAGCTACACTTGTTTTTTTCAGGTTCCCATTTTATGAAATATTATTTCCCATCCATTGAGTTTTTAGTCTATGAGTTTATTTATTGTTCCTTCTATTCAGCATGCCATTGGGTATTGTTTTTTGATCCAGTCTGCCAGTCTTTGTCCTTTGATTGGATACTTGAGACCATTCACATTGAGAGTTACTACTGTAGGAATTGACTTATTGCTGTCATTGCATATTTTCTTGTCACTGATTCCTCATCTTTCTCTTCTACTTAATGGCTAGTGCTACTTGGTGTATTCATTCTATTATACCTTTTGTCATTGTTAGCTTCACTGTTGCTTTCTAGGATAAAGTTGAGAATTTTTTGGAGTCCAAGTTTGGTTGCCAGGCATTTCTTTAGGTGCTCTTTATCATGAAAATATCTTATTTCTCCATCAATTTTGGAAGATAATTTTGCAGGATATATCAGCCTATATTGGGAATTATTTTCTTTTAGGGCTTCAAACACTTCACTACAAGCTCTCTTGGCCTTTATGGTTTGTGTTGAGAAGTTGGCTATAATTATAATGGGCTTACACTTAAAAGTGATTCATCGCTTTTCTCTAACTGCTTTTAAGATTCTGTTTTTTTGGACTTCCAGATTTTGACTATGATGTGTCACGGAGAGGTTCTTTTTGATCATGGCTATTTCCAGCTTCTACATGCCTCACTTAACTATATGTGAAATTATTTTCCCATAGTTGAAAATTTTTCTGTCATTTCAATACACAGGTTTTTTTTATGCCGTTTGTGCTGTCTTCTGATTTTTCATGCATTCTGGCTAATCTCAGATTAGGCTCCTTTGCATCCTCTAGGAGCTGTTGAATACCTTTATCATATTCTCTTGCTGTTTTTAAGGTATCTTTCATTAAATGATCAAAATGATTATCCTGTGATCTGGGTCTGACACTTTGTCCTCATACTGGTTACTTAGGCTGCCCATACTTTCAGTAGACGTTTTAATCGCCTAAATTTCTTTTTTAAGCATTTTTGTGAACTCTAATCTTTTCTATGCTGATCATGCAGGTTTTGCATCATTTTCTTTAGTTCTGCCAACATTTTATTAGAGTCTTCTGTAGACTCTCTGATCATTTTGTTTATTTGGTCCAATATCTGTTACTTACATCCTCTGTGAGCGTTCCAAATGCCTTCTTGGTCTGCTTTGTTGTCTCATCCCATATCGTTTCGAATAATTCACCTGTGTGTGTTTTGGTTTTCTCCTTTTAAATGCTCCATGGCAGCTTTCGGGGAGTTGGGAGTCTCTGGAGGCACTTTGTTGGTATGTCTTTTCATGTTTGTATTCTTTTTGTCTATTTGTTTTTATTGAGGCTGGCATGTTGATTACAGTGGAAAGTTTTGTCTCTAATATAGAGTTATTTTTAGTTAATGTCCACTTTTCAGCAGTATCCTCTTGGCATGCCTCACTATTGGCCTTTGCCTCTGTTCCTAGACCCAAACACCTCCATTTACCTGAGATGGGAGGTTACCATACATTTGGCCCAGTATTTAGTTCTCCAGGAATAGGATACAGTATTTTTAATGACCTGAAGGTAATCAAGATATTGACATCTCCTCCAAAAAATAATTAATAGCAACAGCTCTGTCACCTTGGCTTTAGTAATAAAGTCAATATCAATTACAGCATCAAAGACAAACTGAATATTGACAAACCATAAAGACTAATAATGTACCATCCTTCACTATAGAAAAGAGATCTATAATTATAGTATGAATGCTAACAAATATTGACCTACTACTATTCACCTACTGTATATATCTATCGAATGGAACAACTTTAACTCCACTAACAATGGAACAGGATCCAGTAGTAGTAGGGCTACCTAGGGAATCATAAAGCTTAGTAGTTATACTAGTAAAGGTAGAGGGGTTGGGAAACCAAAGAATGAAAATGACAAATTTTGAAAAACTAATCAATAGGATATGAGGAGGAGAAAAAAATTGAAATAGAGGTCCTATTGAGGAGTAAAAGGAAATTAATAATGTTAGAAAACTGTTACAAGGAAATCTGAACAAGAAAAAGGAGAGAAAAGAAAAAGCAGAATAAGGGAAATAAAAGACAGAGAAGTAGAAAGAGAAAAACTTGAAAGTGAAAAAGAGAAAAGGAAAAGGAAGGAAGTTAAAGAGAAAAAAAGTCAAAAAGGAAAGAACAAACACCAAGTTCCCCCAAAACCCAGTGAAGAAGAGCTGGGGATTTAGCTCAGTGGTTCTGGTGCCTGTCTGTGGTTCTGGTGCAAGTGCAAGGTCCTGAGTTCATTCTCTGGTACAAAAAAAAAAAAAAAAAAAACAGTGAAGGAAAGTGAAAAATAAGAAAAAATAGAAAAATTAAAAATTTAATCAAGTTAAAAATTGTTCTGTGTTTTGAAGGAGTGATTTCTTTCCTAGATCTGCAGTCTTGGGATCCCACCAGTCATCATTTTCTCCACCTAGCTTTAGGGCTTATGGGTTTTTGAGGTTCCCTCCCTGCACTAGAGGTCTGACTGCTTCTTACAGGGGGCAGGGCCCCCTGTCCTTCCCAGCCTTAGCTTATACTTCGTGTGGAGGGTACAGGGGGTGTACATTTGGCCCAGTCTCTCTCCATGGTGGTCTCCTGTGGTTGTCTCTCACTAATCACTTTGGGAGGGTAACACCTGGAGTCACTGAAGTTGCTGGCCAGGTTGGGTCTCCCTGGGTCTACTGGCTTTAAGGACTTGCCTTCTCTCCCCAGGCATTTCTCTCATCAAGGATAGGGTCATTTGGTTACTCTGCTCCTTTGCTTCCCTGTGCCAAGGGGAAACAAAATGTAGAGCCAGCTTGGAGATGCAGATGGTTGTAGCCTTGTGCATCAGGGGACACCATGCCTTGGGTGCAGGCCTGCTTGCTTGCATGGGGTAGGGGGACACTGTGTGTCTGGCGGGGGGCTGCTTGTTCTGCCATTAAGTTTCAATATGTGAATCATGGGGCAACCCATGGAAACCATAGCAAGTACTGATCACAATTTATAAACATAGTAGGTTTATCTGTATTTCTGGACACATATGTGCGTGTGCACACACACCATAAAAATTTTGCCCATTAATATCTGAAACTATGTTAGTACTAGAATAAAACATAGGATGTACGATCTAAGACACTGGCCTGGGGAATATATGACTATTTGATGCTCTCCTTCAGCTATCATTTTACCTACTAGGTGGTAGATTCCATGAAAATGGGGTCCATTTCTGTTTTACTCTTCTGAATTTTCCTTAGTAATGCGGTGACCAGCATGTGGTGCACATGAATTAAGCTACTAGTTAAAAGTGTAAGTGAACTTCAACCTGAGTCTGAGCCCCTTAAACTTGGTCTAGAATTTAAAATAATCAACATATAAAGATGTTTAGGGAAGAAATATTAGAAGTTAAATTTACTATTTACAAGGGATGATCAAAAAGTACGGTGAATGTTTACTCTTTTTTTAAAAAAAAATCTATCACAGTAAAAGTCATATTGCCATTAATTGCCTTCAAATACACATATTTGATTGTTCTTACCACTTTCTGAAGCAGTTCTGGCAGTCTTCTCTCATGAATGTCTTTATGAGGTGCAATCAAAAATGCAGTAAATCCTGCTGCCAGATGCCATCCAACATAAAGACAGGCTCATCATAAAGTTATAGTGTTCCTCATCCACTTGATTCGGTGGATTTGGCATCATACGACTTCTGGCTCTTTTCCAAAGTCAAAATGATCATGAAAGGTAAATGCTTGAAGTCGATTCAGGACATCAAGGGAACCACAACAGCAGAATTATTGATAGTCATGGAAAAGGACTTCCAGAATTGCTTCAGAAATTGGCAAGAACGATGGGTTAAGTGTATTCGAAGTAAGGAGAGGTACTTTGAAGGGGATTACTGTCAATATGTCTTTAATGTGATACTTTAAAAATTTAATTACATACCTTATTTTTCAATCACACCTTATCTGTGTATACAGAAGATAGAATTAGCTTTAATAACATTTTATATACACATTGATTTGAGCTATCTCTGGGGGAGACTGAGAAATCCATATGAGAACTAACAAAAGCCCCTTCTCCTCTGATGTCTGCATTCAACTTAGCAAGATATATTGCATTCTGCATATGCTTGCAGATTGTTATGAAATTTAAACTAAAATGGACAGGCTACATACATTCTCATGAACAAAAAGGTAGATTGGAGATGATCATATACTTATAGTGCAAACAGATGAATAGTTGAAAATTATAGTAACATGTTTAACACTAGAACAAAATCCTTGAAGCCGGTAAAACAAGGAAAAAACAAATACATAGTAACTATCTAATCAAATTTGGTTCATTGAAATCTTGGTTCCAATTTACCAGGAAGAAAATCTGATGCAAAAATTTATATTTACTATTATCAAGGATTCCTTGGCACTAAATATATATTGTACCTTGAGTATTAGCTAATGTTTGTAGAATGAAGCCATCACAATTAGTGAGACATTTAAAAACTAACCATCCAGAACTTGAAGGCAAATCCTGGAGTTGTTTCAGGGACAGTAGAAGGCATATAATGCTCACTCTGGTACCTTACAAAATTTTATTACACTTAACAGTTAAATTTTAGAAGGCTATTTTGAGGATATTTAATAGCAAGAAATAAAAAGCCGCATATTTGTTCTTCCTGCTATTGCAAAAGTAGCTAAATTAATATACATAAAATTTATTAATACTATAAAATGATGCAAAGAAAATATTGACAGAAATATGAAGGAAAAACTGTCATTTGAATTATGCAATATGGATCTTAGCTGTATCATTTAATGTACAGGTATTATAACATGTCTCACCTGATGCTATTTGCTACATTTTAATTCAATAATTTATTCATAAAGAACTTTTTGAGTAACTAAAGGAAGGAAATTCATTCCCAAGTTATATTTTTACTATGGTACAGTTTCTGTAATACAAGCTATAGCCATATTGTATGAAAGTTTGTGGGATTTTGCCAATAAGTGGAATTATTCATGACATACCTTTGTAGATAGAATTAAAAAAGACTCCAGGGTGAAGGTTATGGAAAAGGCATGAGATGTACATTTCGTTCAACAATTCATCGAAGAACAAGCTAGAAATGCACAATTAATACACATTATCAACAATATAGCTAATTTTATAAAAGCAAGACTTAAAAAAATAGAAGTCTTTACATACTATTTAATGAAATGAAGATTGATAAAAGACTTTTTGTCCCTCTTTGAAATTATCAGATTTTTCTCTTGGCAACATTCTTCAAAGAGTTCTTGTATTCAAAGATAAGTTATGTGTGAATATGTTATCTGGAAGATATATATTTTCAAAAAGGCATACTTAAACACTCTCTTTGAAGTGAAGGTGATAATTTCACAAGAGTGTGAGAGGACATATTTTTAAATACCTCTTGCTCTGAGAACACATTTTGAAATAAAATGGGAAAGTTTACATGGATAATTTTGGTACCGAAAACTGTTACAATAAAGGAAAAAACCAAAGCTCATGTCTGAGCATTTAAGTTTCAGAATGGCATTTTCAAAACTATTTTAAACTCTTCCAAATAATATTCCTAAATTAGGTTTTAAATTAACCTTTACATATATAACACTTTCTGAATACTTTGTAAGAATAGCAAAATGACACCAAAGAAGACTGAAATGTATGGGCTGTTTTAGGCAAAAATACCTTTACAGAATTAGTGGATGAGATTGAAAAATAAACATCATGATTTAGTCTGCACAGTCAATGATTTATAATTTTTTCTTTTTATCAGTGAAAACGATTAAGACTACCTGCTAAGAGAGAGAAGGAAGAGACAGAGAGACAAAAAGACAGAGAGAAAGAAGAAGGAAGAAAGGGAGGGAAGGAGAAAATGAAAGGAGGGAAGGAGGGAGAGAAAGAAACTAAATATAAACTTGGAAAAAGACCGTGAATTACTGAAACACAAAGTAAAACTTCAGTTACTTTGCCTTCATTAAAAACATATCAGCGATGTGGCTGGGGATTTAGCTCAGTGGCACCGTGCCTGCCTCGCAAGCGCTAGGTCCTCAGTTTGATCCCTGGTACCAAAAAAGAAAAAAAAAAACATATCAGCGTGATGAGTATAATACTTCTAGACCCTGAAATACAGGAGGAAACAACAGATAATAATGAATGAATCGATCCACAATATTTTCTTTTGTTTTTCTTTTATGCAAATATAACCACTTTCCAATACTTAGACTTCTACTCAACTTAAAACCAATAAAATACCTTTTTACTTTCTGAAAAATTAATGCTTGTATATTAACTATTATTCCTACATTTTATAAAGCGCATCATGCTTCGTACCATTAATACATTTAGATTTCTATTTTTATCTTTCAAATATTTGACTGTTACAAGCTAATTAGCCATGTTACATGCTCACAAAGTGCATCTAAATAAGAGCATACTGGCCCTGGGCTGGAGATTAGCTCAGTGGTTCCACCGGCTGCCAAGCAAAAGCAAGGTCCCGAGTTCAATCTCCCACACCAAAAAACAAACAAAAAAAGGAATATATTGGGCTCGTGCTCAATGCTTTTCTTTTGGCAACGATATTCAATTTTAAAAGGCTGAAAGGCACTGAAGTAAGTTTTCTGTCCATTGGGATAAGTAGAGTGTCGTGGTTTAGGATACACAATTTGGCACTCATCAACCCCACATATGATGGTCAAGCCTGCTCTGTACCTATCAGTTAATTAAATTACCTACACCCTAGTTTCCTTTACCAAGCAATGAAGATAAAATTATATACTTGATGATTGCAATGAGAATATTATGTAGAACACAGATCACAGTGGTAATGCCTAATGACAATGAAAAACATTTTACTTGTTTCTGAAAAAATAGCAACTTCATAGGACATTATCAAATATATTTTGAGATGAAAGTATATATGTTGGACATAGTATTTGTCTCAAGCAGATAAGGATTTATCTGTATTTACGAGCAAGAATGATAACAATTGCAGTTTTTAATAATTGTACTAAAAATGGAAACTGAGACTTAGTCATAAGAATGTACAATTAAATTGTGTTACATGTCTTCAAGCAGATAGTATATGAAATAAAAACAAATGTACTAACATGGACTAACAATGTATTACCATCTCAACAGGGCAGTCCTGAGTTTCTAGAAAAATAAATTATGGTATTAAAAAGGCAAGTTATATAATATAAATACTAGTAAAAATGTATGAAAAACAATATTTTGTATATTGTTCACAAGTAGATGTCTATAGAATGAAGGTACAGAGAGAAGCTTGAAAATAATATGCACATATTTCATGGTCATAGTTACCTCTAACCATGGAAGGTGTGGGGAGGTAAGAACATGTTTCAACTGGAACTGTAAAATTTTATTTCTTAAGGTGAGTAACAGAAATATGAAAGTTGATTTTATTTCTTCTTTTACTTTTGTGTTATTGCAGTTTTTACTATGCAAACGAAAGACAAAGTAAGAAAAGTATTTGTTTCTATAAGCAGCCATGAATGGCTGGCCATTGGAGACTTCGGTCTTGGAAGGAAAGAAAGAAGGAAGAGAGGGAGGAGAAGATTAAAAAAAGAGGAAGAAAAAATATTTCAATAAAGGGAATTTTCTTAGCATTTTCCTTCAAAAAGCATTTTAGAGAAGCACCCTTGTTCCCCCCACCGCCCCAAAATAAGGTGCTTTGGGTGGCGAGGGCATATCTGGTTAATGGGTTGGCACTGAATACTTACTCTTCTTTAACACAAGGATGTGTTTTAACATCTTGAACATCCAGGTAGCTCTCCTTGTTTGAAGACTCAGTGAGAAAAGGAATTGCACTGTTAGTCTCTATACCTTTCTGCTTTTTATTTTAATAAGAAATGGTATCACTGTAGGCAGACAATTTGATGTCATATTTTTCTATGATATTTTCACAGTGCACACCAGGGTGTCTGTACTCCGCAGCTATATGATGCGCTGGACATTTTTTTTCTTTTCTTCACATAAGAGCCTCAAAAACAAGCTCCACGGCACCAAGCACAAAGACTATCAATAAACATTCCATCTTTATATTTTCTCTTTTGTTATTTAATAAAGAAAAGGCAAAGTCATGATTTCTGGCTATTAGCCAGCAAATATTTTGGAAATAATTTCTCTCCTTGTGGGTTTTGATGACCCAGAGCTTTCCCCACTTCCGGCCTCTGTGCTCAGGCTCCAGGGGATGAGCTGGCAGCCGGACTAGAGGCTGCACTACAGAAACTTGCTGAGCACACTCCTTAGCCTTCCCCCGGGTCAGTCTGAAGGGGCTTGGGCGCTGACCTGTGCTTGTGGATTACCATTGCCTCCAAGTCTATGTGACCAGTGGGAGTGGCTTGCCTACATGCCTGGCAGAGCGCAGGCCACTGGTGTTAGCATACCAGTACCGCAGCCTGAGTTGCTAGGGAGCTGCCCTCTGAGCATCCCTTGATCTATTTTTAAATTTCCATGCTTGTTGCCTCTCTGAAAAGAAGCAAAGAATAATACCGCTTGGCTTTCTCCTCTTTTAAGAAACAAAGTAACCAACAAGGCTAAGACCTGTTGTGAAGTTAAAAAGCATTTGCTAATTAAGCTTCAGAATGTTGTGGTATTTGTGCCCATCTTCTTTCTGCTTAATTAATTTCCAGATAAGGCAGCGTTTCAAAAGAGGTAGAAGCAGTGTCTATAAGGAGTGTAGGTGAAATTTGCTGGTGGTATTTTTGTTTAAATCCATTATGAAGCTCTTGAACCGCTATCCTTTCAAACATTCAACAATAACCTATTGTGAGGACCCCAGAATCCTCCACCATGGGGAATAAATGAGAAATCTGGAGGGCTATTGAGTAGTGAGTTTTCACAGCTGATATACAGAAAACTACTTAGCACAGGTGTTTCAGTAACTGTGAAATACTGAGGAAATTCAGTCTTCTCTGATGCTTAGATTCACTGTCTTGTGTGGGATGGAGTCTTATGGAACTTGTAAAATATCTGTAATATAAATAAAAAAGGAAGAACAAAATTAGCTTTTCACAGAACTCCAGAAATTGTTCTTGTATGGAACAGTCTTCCTTTTTGGCCATTGGTAACTAGCAGTTTTCTTGGTATTTTTTCCCCTGTTAAAATGAATTCAACTTCAAATGTTGTTAGTGAATTTTTAAATGATGTGTTACATGCATGCAGGTGTGAAGAAATCTGGTGGAATAACAAGGGTGCTAGTCTGTATGTGTCATATTTTTTTTCCAAGCCCTTAAATAAGAAAGATTTCTCTCCCCTTCTATAGGCTTCTTCCAACCGTCAACATCAGCTGATCGATAAGGTTAGCAGCTGCTCCCTCTCCAAATTATAATGCTAGTACTAAGTTATAGTTTCTAGAATCCAGAGTAATATTCTGGTGCTACAACAGTACTACCTCAGCTCACTAATACTTTTGATTGTGAACAATTTGGCTCTCAAACAGAAGCATTTGGCAAAATTTTGTTTTTGTTTACAAACTCTACATCAGGTACCAAACAGGACTGCAGCCACCTCTCCTGCCCAAATGCAAATGTTCTTTTTCAAAATTATGGAACAAATTATGTTTGTGAAAGTTATGAGCTATACAGTTGTCAATCCTCTGTACCTCTAAGAATATTTGGGGAAATAGATGCATTTTGAGAAGACTGTTAATCTACATACATGACCATAAAGCCCTTGAGCTTCTCTTTGATAACCTTCAGCCTACTATATTTTGGCCAGATGAGATACTATGAAAACACAACACAATATATGCAATACATCACAATATTTGATACAGGAAGTACAAGATATAAAAAGGAAGTCTTTCTTTTCTTTCTTTTTTTTTTCCCGGTACCAGGGATCGAACTCAAGACCTTGTACTTGTGAGGCAAGCACAGTGCCACTGAGCTAAATTTCTGGCCCACAAAGGGTTTAGTACAACTCAGTGTAATCTCTAGCTTCTGTTGTTGCATATTCTGGGCCAGTGATCTTTCTAATTCTTCATTGTCTGGAATACTCATAAACCCTAAATTAGAGATACTATTATTATTCCTAAAACTACTCTGGTCTTCTGATATAAAGGTATTTTCAATAGGGCAATCAATCCCAGAGCCTATAAACACAAGTGCTGTTTTATATGATGTCCCTTCTACAGACTGTGTTATATTTTTATCACTGTGACAAAATACGTGAGATAATCAATGTATGAAGAGGATGGTTTTGTTTTGGCTCATGGTTTCAGAGATTTCAGTCCATGGTCACTTGGCCTTAATGCCTTCTGGGTTGTGGGGAGGCAGCACAGAGCAACAGGAGCATGTGTTAGAGAAAGCCTATCTGCCTCATGGCCTGTAATGAAAGAAAGGAAAAGACCTGCATTACATAGTCTCCTTGTGAGGCATACCCCATTAACCTAAAACCTCCTGCTCAGCCCCATCTCAGAAAGGTTTCTGCCGCCTTCCAAAGCACCATGCTGGACACCAAGACTTTAATACATGGGCCCTTGGTAGACATTTAAGATCTGAGCTATAGAAAACACATGCTATCGGTTACTGACCTTAAGTTGAAATTTGAAAAGTTGCTCAACTAATCAATTTAAGGCATTTAGCAACATGGAATTCTGCATACAGGAATGCTCACTCTTTGGACAGGAGCCTGGGAGAGGCAGGGTATATGGTTGTGGGGTTTTGAAGCCTATGAATTTCAATCCTGGCCCCTATACTGATGAACTTAACTTGCATGCACTTCCAGAGCTCAGTTTCCTATCTATACCTCCTTCACATGGTGTTAAGAGATGCTATCCATTAAACACTTGATGTATAACAGCATTCAGTACATGGTAGCTCAACATTAAGCCTTCAGTGCCAAAGTATAATTTAGAAACTATAATCAGAATGCCTTTGAACTGAAGGATTTTACTCTTCCAAGATCAGAGACAACTTCTTCAGTAAGTGTTAAATTCTGAGCACCAGAGCTTACTTGTGAATTTTCAGTAGCATGTACCAAGATGTAGCCCCAGTCCTGGGAGCAAGAAACCAGAAGGGGAGAATACTTAATCAGCATAAAATGTCAGAAGCATATTGAAGTGTGCCCTGCTTTATCTATCTTTTCAGTGTTTTGTGGGGTAATGGTGTTCTTGTAAGGATAAAGTTTCTTCTTTGGCCTCTAGTTTGTTTTTTCTTTTAAATGACTAAAAATCTTTAGGTCCCTTAAAATGTAAAATCACTGGTGAGAAATTGGTTTTTGTTTCTTAAAGTGTTCTGGAAGCCAGTGACTGACATTCAAGAATCTCATACTGATCATTTGCCATTCGTAGAAGAGGAACAAAGGAAAACATCATGTCTCCCTAGTGAAATGTGATATTCTTGCTCTGTTTTTGGTGAAGGGCTATCAAGTATTGTATTTTATAATGGGATAAACATGATAAAGCAATTGCTGAAATGACAAACTCAAAAGGTGCTAAAGAGAACCTCTGGGAGTTACTCATGTTCCTTTTTGTATTATCTACTACCTGCCTACCCCACAATACCAAACACACAGTGCTATCTATGTACTGTTTACCAGAAACCACTAAACACTGAGATACAGGGCCCCATTGACTCCACCCTGCTCAGCTGCATGGCAAAGTACATAGGCAAAGAGGAAAGGCAGTGCCCTAAAAGCTCTGGAGGACTATTGCTAAGGGACTAAAGGAAAGATGGGGTGAATTTTTCAAGGCATCCCAGTTGTTCACTCCCATCTCCCTTTGGTTCCCACATCAATTCATTTCAGGAATGAATGCAGGAGTGTAAGAGATGAAATGATCGGCTTGCTTACAGTAAGCTGAATCAGAGTGACAGGGTTTGAGTGCCATGCCTTCTCCTTACCTCCCCTTTCCTTTCCCATCATTCCTCCTGTCTCTGGCAGAGAAACCATGCTCCAGCCACTCCCCTGGCTGGGCCTGAGTTCACCTACCGGGTCTTGTGTGGAGATCCATGGGGGTGGTTTCACAGAAAGCCTCTGAGAGGACGACAAATACGCAGTAACACTTTTCCTCATACCACAAAAGTGAATTCACCCTGACTCCCACGCACATGAGTGAGAAATGTGGTTAGAAACAAGGGTGAACACTTTTCCCAACCCAAGAACCAGAAAGAAACAATATTTTACCTCAAGAAGCAACATGTTTAGAGGAAAAAATCTGCTCCTCTTCCAGTGTTTTTCTAAGCTGAATCGTAAAGGAAGAAGAGACTTATGGAGAATAAGGGAGGCAGAAAAATTCTAGACAAACCACACAACATGGGCAAGGATGGAGGTGTTTAAAAGGGCCTCACATGAGAGATGCATAAATACAGAGAACAAAAACAAATTTTCTTTCTTCTCCAAAGTAATATGCAAAGGGAAAATTGTGATAGCAATTTATATTCCTATTTTATATAGCAAGTATGACTGAAGGAGCTAAGCTACATAAGCACTTCATATAACATTGGTTAACAAATATTATCATTATTGTTACCACTATAATTATATTTATTACCCTTACTGTTGTTTTTATTGCCACTGTTACTGCCCAGCTCCATGTAAGTGGCATTAGTAGAAAGTCCCATTGTTAATAAGGACCAAGCTAGTATGTGTCATAGTGAGTCCTATAACCAGTAAGTGGCAGAACTAAGACCCAGTAACATGGTGTCTAGTAGCCTCTAAAGGCATAATAAGCACTTTCATGAACTGTAAAGGTTACTCGATTATATTAACAACTTAGCCTGTCACTGTTTGGGGGGTCGGGGCACAGAAGACTCCTGACTGAGAAAAAAATAACTTCATTACCCATAGACCAGCAGGAAGCCCAGGATTCACATTCCCATTGGTTTTCCTTGTCCCCAGGTCTCACGGAGGTGACACGGAGTGGCCCAGGTAGATGTGGCACATACAGTGCATTCACATCACAGTGAAGGAATCACAAGCTGAGAAAAACCCTTATTTCTCAAAGACTTGAACCTTCCCAACCTTTGCCTGGAGAGAGATATTATCTTTATTATCCTGGTCAGGAAACAAATCCGCTTTCTGCCCCAGAGAAAGACCACCTGTTCTAAGACCTTGGCTACACAGGCATCCTTGAAAAAGATAATCTGAACCAAACACTGCATAAAGCATGCAAAACCAGAGAATTGGCTCTCAACATGGCCAGTGGCAGAAAGTCACCCTCAACAATTTCCCCTCCAGGCCACATTACTAATCTAACGGTTCTGAGAAAGCTAAAGCAGTGCAAATAACAGAGGGGTCAGAGCTAAGTTTGGTAAACAGGTCCTAGTTCCCTGCCTCTTGTTTACCACCCTTCCTTTGAGCTACTGGTGGAAGAGAAAGGAGCTTTCCATGGGAAGGAAATGGAGCAATGTCTCAGTCCCTCAGATCACGCGCTGCTCAGAAAGCCAGAGGGACTGACGGTTTTCCCCTACTCAGAACAAATGCGTAGCCTTATGAACCTTGCGATCTCCAGAAAGTGAGGACTGAGAAGTAGATATTATGCAGTAGACATGGCCCGGAAAAGAACCCGTCACCAGCAATGAAGTGCTGCATTTTTTTCTGGTTAGAAGCAAACTCATAGATTTGAGCCCTGAATTCTGTCTGTCTTCTTTGTAGACGTGCAGGTATATTTTTAATGCATTATTTAACTTTTAGAAATGCATATGTCTAGCTCTCACCCCTAGAGTTTCTGATTCAATACAGGCTGAGGAATCCTTATTTTGAAAAACCTTTTCAGGTGATTAATGTACAGTTTAGACTGGGAACTGCTGTTTCAGGAAAGCTTTTACTATTTGGCTTTATGTGTGAGTAAGATAAGTGATTTGTAAATAACTATTATAGCAGCTTACTATTTAAGAATTATCTTTAAAAAGCCCCCTCCCAAACAAAGTAGAGAGAATTAAATAGTAATCTTTTGAATCCTATTTTATATATGGAATTAAAATGTGTTGTTTCATTAGGTATCTACTCGCGGAAACTCTAATACTTCCTTTTATAAGAAAATAGATTATCGTAGAAAAGAAGCTCCACTAGGCAGTATATCTCAGTTTATTTTTTCATCTTTAGAAATATTAGGCCTTTGTAATATACTGCCAATGAAAACTCATGTTAACTTTGCTCATTTTTAGGGACACTGCAATGCACAACTTCATAATTCATCTTGAGTCTGCCAATTCCACCACCTAATCTCTAATCAAAAATAGGTGCTAGGTTACCCCTGTTGATGGTGAGCATAATCATATGCTAATTTTGAATTTCTGTTTTTCCTGACACCATTATACAAATTCAAGACTCCTCATAAATAAATCTCTTCCACCATTCCATTTTTCTGAAGAGCAGCCCTGTCTTCCAGAGGCCATAAAATAGTCTTCATGTTTTTTGTACCTACAGACCAAGTGCAACCACAGAGGGTCCCAGATAACCCACTGCCTAGGGACACTTCAACTTGCACACTGAACTATACAGGAAGGATTTTCATTCTTTTCCTAACATGAATACTAATATTAGATGGATAAAGCAATATTAAATGGATGAAGCAATTAAATGGATAAATCAGGAAAGAATGTTCAGAGGCACTATTTTTTGTTTTGTTTTGTTTTTTTGGTAACTATATTGACATTTACCACGTTTTTTGAGAAAATTTGCATTTCACGTACTGCAGTTGTTTTGATACATCAGGGTCGGTTTTCCACCTAGCACTTTTATCTAAAGAAAAAAATGTAGTGGATGCTGGGGATTTAGCTCAGTGGTGCCACTGCCTGCCTTTCAAGAAGTGCAAGGTCCTGAGTTTGATCCCTGGTACCAAAAAAAGAAAAAAAAAAAATGTAGTGGAAACACTTATACTCTATTTGCACATGAGGGTGAGATTAAAAATTCTAGAAAGAATAGTCTACTGTGTTTTGTATTAAAATATGATTTCATTCGACAATAATAATTGAATGTTTGTTAAAGACACGTAATAGTAATTGGTGCTCAGAAATATAAAATGTAAACGTAATCCTATTATTCTGTGTGGTGTTTGCATTTTAAGTATCTCTTTAATTTTTATTATCTTACTCTGTGGTGTTGGACAAAGTACGCATTTTCCAAGGAAATTGTACCATTTGGGATTGGGGTTGAAGAAATAACCTACATTCAATCATAAATTATTAGACTACAAAGTAAAATATGATGTCTTAGCAATCAGATCATTTTTACACAAAATAAAGCAGAGCTTTGGGATTTATTTTGACCAATATTTCACAAAGATCCTGATCAGTCATGGCACGTAGACCCAACTTATGAGTGTAAACTGTGCACGTAATTGCGTGGAAGGCTTAGGGTTAGTTAATAAGTTGATTTGGTAAAATATTTTTAGGTAGTTCTACTTAATGACCTCCAGGCTTACACTTTTAGAAGGGAAAGAATTCCACTCAAAGATGAATCTAGCTGCCCATCAGAAAGGGTGGCAATGAGGTTCTTAATACCAATACTCAGCTTTTTTTCCTGTAATAGATACTGCAAAAGCCACAGGAAGCAGTGGGGAAAGTTTGTGATTCTGAGGCAAACTTAGTATCTACAATTTATTCTGGCATCTAAAGAGGATGAACAATGAAACCTGGAAAACTGAGTTTATAAAAGGTGATTAAAATTTTAAAATCAAGATAAATTTTTCCTTAGCTGTAAAGATTTTCTTCTTGGATTCATGAGCAGTTTTAAATGCACATGAAACACTTGTTTATAAAAAAGGAACCTGAAAAATAGAAGGAAATATTGTTTTGTATATTGGCTTTTCTTGCTGAATGTATTTGAACAGAATGATCCTGCTGCTTAAAAATAATTTTAAAGTGATTGCTTTTAATGAGTTTTATTTGATAAAGTTTTCCAGGTTTAATCCTGGAGCTGAAACGATATTCTGTCCACATTTATGCATTTTTTCTGACCCTTACATCACTTTATCTAGAAGTTATTTTTGTTACTTATAAATTGATAAAGGTTTTAATAATGACTTTTTCTGTTTCAATATGCTTGAAAATGTCAGTTTTTAATCCTTTTATCAATAACTTCATTAAGCCAATTCAAACTTTACTTTCTTTGAATTATTCTCTCACAACACATTACAATTAACAGAATGGAGAGACTTTTGGGGGGCCACTGATAATATGCCTTTGAATAAACTTTAGTCATCTTGTAAAGAAGATAGATGAACACCTAGCTTCAGGCCCTATTACATGAAACTGAGTCTTTCATATATTTCTGTCAAAGTTGTTTTATATCCTATCGTATCCACACAGTCAAACAGCAGCAAGCCTCAGAGGGAGGTCTGTTAATTCTTTTACCATATTCCTCAAATTTGCTTGGAAACTTGAATTGTTTTAAATGCTTTGTCTTTGTTGTTTCTTAACCTCTTTTTATCACTTTAAATTTTGTAAACCTTTCCTAACTTCTCTAAAAATGCATTTAGATAAATTTCACATCTCACTGCCATTTAGAATGTTTCCACCTTTAAAAATGTATCATTAACATCATTGTGCAGAATACTCATGTATATTCACCTATGTACACTTCTCTCAGTAAACGTTTCTCATCTTTCCAACCTGACTGAGAAAGTAGACACATTTTAAAGACTTTTGGTTACACAAAGATCACCAAATTGCCCTTGAGGAATTTGACAGTCTTAGGAACAGACAGAGAGAACAGACATGCCTAAATGTAGGTTTCTTCATCTTTTCTTTGTTTAGCCTTTCTATGTATCTTTTTCTTGAAAAGAAGTAGCCACCATTTTCTGAGAGAAAATTTGGATAATAAGAAAATATGCAGTAAGTATGCATCTCACTTCCCAAGGAATCCAAATGGATTCTACCCTTTGCCAAGTGTGCTCTCCTATTCCCCATCGTCTTTGTGTTATAACAGGGAAAGGTGGTACTCCATTTTGTCCGTCTCTTCCATCTATCCCTCCATCACATCACGTTAAGAAGTACTAAAAAATATATCACAAACATTTAAGAAGGGAGCGGAGAAACTCATTGATTTTCTGAAAGCAATTTGTTAATTAACATCAAAGGAATGAATTCTGACTTGCATAGCCTAGTGAGTGGCATTTTTCCATAGTCCTGGTTGCTATGGTGATGAAGGAAACTCGTTTGTTCTGGGTCACTCCTAAATTTGTGCATGAAAGCATAAGAGATTATTCCTGTCTAATCAAGTTATATGGAAAAGTTGAAGGGAGGTGCTGTGTTTTACAGCCGTCAACCTCAACATAATAAAACACAATAGCTGAGGAAAAGGGATTATATCTTCCTTTAAAAAACAAAGCGGAGAATTTCTAACTGACCCTTCTTCTAACTAGAACACCCCCCCACACACACACACACACACATACACACTAATATGAAGAATGTGGAATCATGTTTCTTAGAGGGAATTAGAGTACATATTGAAAAACTCTACAACTCGACTTTGCATAATGAATAAGGAGTAGGGTGTGCATTCATTAAACAATTTTACTTTTGAACTTAAATTCTACAGTGTGTCAAATGCCTCACTAGCTCTGCATTGCCAGGAAGCCAAGTTCTGTTACAATTAACATAATTGGGAAAGCTAGACTGGAGAAGGAATGGCTTTCCTCTTTTTTTTACCGAATATCTTGGCCCCTGTGGTATATAGATTTAAGCATCTTTTGCACATCCTTCTGCATGATCAACACCTCTGTTACTCCTAAAGCAGATGGTAGTTTTGTATGTCATTACTGGGCTTTCTGTATCAGCCCAAACATCACTTTTACAAAAAAATGTGGCTTCATTATATTGTGATTTTTATTTATATAAGGCTTATTCATTTTTCCCCTAAGACATACAGATGTGAATTCTAATTTTCCATTTATTAGCTATATGGTTTGGTAAAATCTCTTAATTTTTTGATACTTCAGACTTTTTATCTATGAAGTGAGGATGATAAGACTTACTTATTCAAGCCCTGGGGGTTTAGCTCAGTGATTCTGCCACCTGCTTTGCAAGTGCAAGGTCCCCAGTTTGATCCCCGGTACCAAAAAAAAAAAAAAAAGACTTATTTATTCAAGAATTTGTAGGAGGCCCTACATTTATCTCTTGATGAATAACAGAATATACCTCATATCTGGCAGTTTAATGCAATAGGTATTTATTGTTTATGCAATTTTCCTTAATACCAGGAATCTGGAACAGTTTAGCTGGGTGATTCTAGGTCAAGTTTTTCTCATGACATTCCAATCAGACATCAGTCATGGCTACAGTCATCTAGAGACTCCACAGAGGCTACCAGACCTGCTTCCAAGCTCACCCACGTGGCTGGCCCGGGACCTGTTCCTCCTTGTGTGGTTGTCTCTTCTGCCAGCAGATTTGTCTAGAACGGTGCTCTATGAAAAAAGGCAATATCACAAGAACAAGAAAAGGCACTAACACAGGAGCCACAGTCTTTTTAAGGATCCAATTTCAGAAGTAAGAACGATCATTCTTGCGGTATTTTTTTATTAGTTTATTATTACACATTCATATTACAGTTTTTACCTTCCCGGTGGGAAGATGGTACATGTACCTAACACATCCCAATTCATTTCTTCCATGCCCTAACCCTTTGCTCCCTCCCTTCTTCCTCTATCTCTTGATCCTCTTCCCTGATGAGAGTGATCTATCTCCCTACTTCCTATCACCTATATCATAGTTTGCTCTTTATTTTTACACTGGGTTTCTCCCATAAGAGAAACAATGTGATATTTAAGCTTATATTTTCAATTTATTTCACAAACTTGCTGTATTTTTTAAATTAGAAACAGTGACACATAAGGAGTCTACTAAGACTACACCCAAAGATAGGACCCTTGAACTCCACTTTTTACAGAGATGAGTATCAAAGAATGTGTGGACATATTTGTGAAGCCCTAAGGCTTCCTTAGGTCCACAGTTTCCATTCATCTCATACACAACATAAAACCTTCCCAAGGCAAGCAAAGTCTCATCCTACTACAGCCTCAGCTCAAAGGCCAGAATCTCATCATCTAAATGGAGTCCTGATGTGCTTATGAGACATTAGATTTGGTCCCTCAAATACAGCCTGTTAAGTACACTTTTCTGCTACCTCTGAAAGTAAAGGGATTTGTTATGGATTCCCAATCCCTATAATACATATGCATATACATGATAGTAGGACAGGTGTAGGGTAGCTACTATTGGTATTTTTGATCCAAACATGAGAAAATAAGAGGCACAGAGGTTTCATTAGTGCGTAGCTACTGTGAAATTCAGCTGGGCAAATATTGAATGTTCACTGATCAGGTCTTGTCATCTGAGGATAATTTTCCATGGCTCTCATCTCCAATGCCTGGGCTCTTGGACTTTTTTCTCTCCTTTTCTGGAATGACGAGTACCTGCTAATAACCAAGCAGTTGTCTCAGCTTACTTTCTTCCAGTTGAATTTTTTGAGGTCCAAATGTCTCTTTTCATTTTGTATTGTCTCTGGTCCTTTGAATTCAAGTTGATGATAGCATTGCATATATAACTCCTCTAAAAACCTTACTGAGGGCTGGGATATAGCTCAGTGGTGCTGGGCCTGCCTGACAAGCACAGTGTCCTGAGTCAATCCCTGGTAGTGGAAAAAAACCCAAACAAACTCAGTGGTCTTCTGTGAAACTTATTGGGCATTACTATATTACAGAAAACCACACCTTTCCTATGCTTTAAGATTTTGTTATGGTTACTAAAGGACAATGCCTTTAATATTCCTAGCACCTCTAGTATATGATTGTAAAGATCCCTAAAACACACAATTAGCATCTTCAAAGGGTCTTGTGTCTGACCAAAACCAACTCGCAGACCCTACCGATCTCTTTCGGAGGTCTTGTGAAATAATTTTATAGACCTACCTGTAGCATCATGTTTAGGCTAGATCTCCCAGTCTCACCCTGTATATGCTCTTTTGTTAATTTTAGATTTATTTGCTGTCTAAAATTTCTGAGAATTTACAAAACCATCCAGCTCCTTTAAATGGAGGAACCTCACCTTCAGATTCTTTTTTCTTCTCATATATTTCACTTTAATCAGCAAGAAGAAACTAGGAAGTTTCTTGAAAAAGCTTCCTTAGAAATTATGATGTAGCAATCCACTATCAACTGAGACTGCACTCACCCCAACATTTAAGGGGGGCTGGAGAACCCACTTCCGGTAACTGTTGTGACAACAGGTAGTCAACCTGAGTTCCTCACTGTCTCCTGGTTAGAGATCTCTGTTCTTTATCATGTGATCCTCTTTTTTTTTTCATATGATCCTCTTAAAGTAGATGGCTTCCCTTGGAACAAACTAGTCCAAGAGGATATGAGCTGGACTATGAGTGAGATAGACCAAGCAAGTTTAGAGGGCAGCCTTTTTACAACCCAAGACTGAAGAGACATGCAATTATTCTACCATATTCTGTGCATTAGAAGTAACTCAAGAGGGGGCCAATTGAGTACAACCTCTTTAATGGAAGAGATTTGAGAGTATGTTTCAAAGACTACCTTATTCTACTATGATCGACTGAATTGTGTTCTCCACAGAATTGTTATTTTGTAAAGTTCATGTAAATATTCTATATTATGCAGTGACAGCTAACAATGTTTCTGGTGTGCTGTGTTTACGTTGTGCTGGCTCTGACTAAAAGACCTATTATGCAAAATAGGTTCTCAATTAATAGAAAAGTTTAAATTAAAGATAGGCATTTTCTTTTACTTGTTATCCTAATTTGCATGAAATCCCCATGAGAAATAGGACTCTTATCCTTACTTTACATATGAGAAACTTAGGCTCAGAAAAGTCCATGGATTGGCTCTACGTGGACATTCTTAATATGCAGCAAAACTGGCCTCACACCACCAAAATCTGCATCCTTTCCACTGTATCAAGCCAACTTCCTAAACAAGCCCATGGTTTGGTACAGTTTACTCTTTGGAAACTGACATTTTAAGTAGGAACAAGTCATTATCCCTCAGAGACAGATGAGTAGAAAAAATAGTGTAAATTATTTTTTCATACTGAATCTTTGCATACCAGACATACCTGTATTTTCTTTTCTTTTGCAAAAGCACCAAGAATTACATATCATCCTTCTCTAGGAAATGGAAAAAATGGTACACATGTATTCATTCCACATTGTTTGAGCCCTCCTACTCAGCAGTTAGTCATTATTAGAGCCTACAAAAGACTTGCTTGACCTCTGAACAACTCCACGATATATGATCTGTTGAAGGAAATTAGGTATGAACACAAAGCATCATCAGTTTATCACTTGGCTATTGCCACAGAAGTGCTGTGTAACAAACCACTCTAAAACTCTGCAGCCCGTAATAATAATGTGCTTACTTGTCTGTGAGCTGCCCAGGCAGTGTTGTCTGACCTAGCCTGCTTTCTGCGTGGCTTGATGGAAAACAATATGCTGCTTCAAGACCTGCTTCAAATGAGATTCATCTTTCTTGAAACAGTGAGATGACCAGAGTGTGTTATTCGCATGGCATCCAGATGCATGAGGAGCAGACAAAAGGCTCTGAACATACTGCCACCTTCCCCATATTCCACTGGTAAAAGAATACATGTGGCAAGTTCAAAATGAATGAATTAAGAAAATAAACTTTGCCTTTAATTAAGGAACTAAAAGTCACATCAGAAAAGACATCAGAGAAGAATAATGAGAGCAATAATAGAATGTATTACGGTAAGTAACAGAGTGGTAAATTTCTTAAGAAGCATCAAAAAGAGAAGAGTATGTCATGGTCAGAACCATTAGAACTTATTGAAACCTATCTCCTTCTCTGACTGTATATGAATTAAGTGCTTACCTGCTTGGCCACCTCAGTTTCCTCATCTTGAAAATAATTTTCCTAAAGATTAAGTGTGATCATGTACATGGAAATGAATGCCAGTGTCTGGCACATAGCAAGAACTAGCCAAAGCAATAGAAGTGCAAGGAGCGATGAGTGTTCATATACTCCTGGAGAAAGAATGAAATCTATTTGTGAAACAACCAGAAAATGATTATAGGCAACCCCTAAGCAAGAATAGGCAGCATATAAAATTTGATCCATGTAGAGAGGGCTTCATTAGGAAAGTCTTTTTTATCCATGTAGAATAGAGCTCACAGAATGGAAAACTTCAGCTTTCTCTCTCTTTTATTTCTTAACAATTAATTTCAGGAGAGCATGCATATATTTCCATTCATCTTAACTGTTTATAAGATATTCTGGCAATGAAATGACATGGTTGTCATGGAAGCAATCAAGAATCAGAAATCAGAACTCAGGAGAGTATATGCAGCTGACCAGGCTCATTTTTGCAACATAAGAAATTTGGAATTTTTTTTTTTCTTTACAGTAAGTCACTTGTGAAGGAACATGTCCAAAAATATTTTCATTTTGTGATTCTAAATCAAATTCATTAGGCAAGTATATTTCTCCTAGTATCTAAATAGAGACACTATATATGTTTCTATATTTAATATCTATATGTACCTTACATGCATTTATACATTCTAGGTAGAGCTCATTCTCCACTACTCATTGCCTTGGCTGAGTTCTGAAATTCTTTTCTGCTTTGGGTATTGAGACTCGAGCATTCTTTTTATTCAGCTTTGTTTCCTCAGTGGGTAAAATCTCTGCTCTCAAAGAGTTTCAAATTTGCTTGGGGAAATGAAAAATATTCAAAAATAA
The DNA here is from genome assembly GCF_000247695.1 of Heterocephalus glaber. The sequence continues at coordinate 23,075,391 of NW_004624733.1, read as the reverse complement.
ATGTTTATGGAAACAGATAAGGATACACAGAAGGACTAATTGGGCTCAGGTGCTGTTTCTACCCTTCTGTGCATTCTGGCTAGACTATGTTTTTAACTTTCAATATTTGAACAGATTTATTTTCAAGGGTATCTTGAGATATTAAATATATATATATGACTATATTATATATACATATGCCTATATTATATATAGTTTTATATATAAATGTATTATATATGCCTAATATATATAATATATATATTTTATATATATATGGTTATATTTAAGCCCTAGTAAGAATATACTTGCTTAATGAATTTGATTTGCTGTTACAAAATGAAAATGTTTTAGGGCATGTTCCTTTACAAGTGACTTAGTATAAGTTATTTCAGTCCACTTTAGCAGTGACCGTGAATGTTCCTAGAGCAGAGCCTGTGTGAGGTGAAAGTGACTACGTAAAGTGACTAAGACATCCAGGCTGCCCCATGACATTCCAGTCCATAGGAGAATCAAACTTTTAAAGAAAATTGAAAACTGTCTTTTGTTTTATACATTACACGGAAGAATAAACTTTGGTGTGTTTCTTGCTGTAAGGGAAGAAAAATTCACCAAAAAGGTGACATTTGAGCTGCTCTTAAAAGATGGACAAGATTTAATTAGAGAGATATACATTAAAAGCAAAGTCGCTTAGAGAGAAAAATATGGAGGTGTCTTACAGACTTAGAAACTCTTGATCTTGAACTAAGGCAAAACACCGGAAGTGGAAACTTAGCTGTGGGGTGGAGGGAGAGGGAGGGGAAGGGGGAGAGAGAGGAAGGGGTGAGAGAGAGAGAGGAAGAGGGGAGGGAGAGAGAGAGAAGGGGGGAGGGAGAGAGAGAGAGACTATGAATAGATAGCAAAAAAGCATAGAAATTTACAAAAAAAATAGGCAGAATAATAAAAATCAGCAAAGGAGACTAAGGAATTACCGCAGTGGGAAATTAAAGAAGTGCAAAGTAGGGCTGCGGATTTAGCTCAGTGGTTTCGCCGCCTGCTACACAAGCGCAGGGACCCGAGTTCGATCCCCAGTACCAAAAAAAAAAAAAAAAAAAAAAGAATTGAGGTTGAGTAAAAGTGGCTCATATGGGAAGAAGTGCAAAGTAGGGGCCCGGGGATTTAGCCCAGTGGTTCCCTCGCCTGCCTTGCAAGCACAAGGACCAGAGTTTGATCCCCGGTACCAAAAAAAAAAAAAAAAAAAAAGAAGTGCAAAGTCATGGAAAATAAGAGAAGACCAAATTCAACAGGAAAATCAACCAGTAGATGCATGAACACCAAGAGGAAGATGCTGGTGAAAATTAAATATCTTCGTGGACAGGGAATTTTTCTTTAGCAACATAATAGAAAAAGAACAAGTGAGCAAATATTAAAATTTTAAGGAGAATGAGAGAGAACTTTAAAAGGTATACATAAAACAGGCTTAGTGTGACCATTTTACTGACAGATCTTCACAAGGGTGAAGCCAGGTCGTCACTTCGTACTTTTCGCGCCTTGCTCCTTAAACTGGAGGCTGAAACCTATTCTTTCCTAACTAGATGAAATCTCAGACATGTACCAGTTTTTTCTCGTCTTTTTAATTCTTGAGATCGGTCTTATTTTAGTAATTAAATAGTCTCAACCAATATTTAATCTTAAAAGCAGTTCAGTTCAGGACCACCTCTACTTTCTCAGCATAAACTTATTTTAGGTTTATCAGCTTGCAGTGGGGGAAGGATGCATGGATTCATATTTCTCTCTCCATTATTCACTTCTTCTCTGACTCCCTATTTGTATCTTATTACTGTAGGATATCGTTAGAGAGTAGAGTAAGGAGGTAATTGGCCCATTGATGTTACTGAAATAATTGTCGTGTGTGTGTGTGGTGTGTGGCAAGTTTTAGCTACTTAGTTCTGGCTGGCCTGAAACTTGCTATTGTGTCAGTCTGGCCTCACAGTTATGATCTCCAACTTCAATCTCCCAAGGGCTGGAATTTTAAACACGTGCCACTCTGCCCAGCTCACCTGTTGTCTGCATTCCCCTCAAGATAGATGTACAACTTAGAACTCCGTGTCTCCTGAGAATCTTTTGTTGGGTTGTGCAAAGGTTCTCCCATTGGCAAGCATGGATTGCCGCTGGAAGTTCTCGATTCCGGTTATCTCTGGTCTTCTGGGTGTCCCTGTTCTGCTTGGTCACCTCATCCTTCCATGCAGTTTCTAAGATGTTCCCAGGATGACACTCCCTTGAGATCTCAGGAAATGTGCACCCTTTCCAGCAACTGGTAGAGAAGCCATTTCCTCCTGATGCGGTTTTACCTCTTGGCTGCAAAGCAAGACCCTGCAGGCACCAGCTTTTGAGTTCAGACTTTTCCCAGAAAGAATCATAGGCCAAACCTTAGGTTCTAACTCAAGGGACACCTACTAAAGTAACTTTGTGGTCCATTCAAAAAGTTTCCCACTTGATGTAAAATGAGGAGCAAGGATATGATGTTACATAAACATTTCCACAGTTCTCCCTGGTGAAGTTTTCTCATGATCTCTTAAACCATAATGTCTTATACATTCAAATGGTTCTGTGTAGCAGAGCTCCTTTACAAGTCCTGTGTTTAGCATCTCTCTTTGGAATGGGGGAAGATTTGGCAACCCTTCTGTTATTCTCAGCCAAGGGCCTATGCAGAAAATTCAAGATAACAGGAAGAGTTGAATTTAACATCCTGGTACATTAGTAAAATGGGATATTAGATTATTTATAAAGACCAAATGAGGTCATTTAGAGATTTTTGTGGTTAATAAAAAAGAGAAACAGACTCTAATAAGTGGGGCCGTTAGTCAATTAACAATGAGGAAGAGATTTGGGGAAAAACAAGTGTGAAGCTTGATAAGATCAACATGAACTACAAGCCATCAATACACTTACAGAAATGTTGTTGTCAAATCCAGTCATATGGAAATGAGAGAAAGAAAAGAATAGACTTCTCTTCCCAATCTTGTGATAATAATTAACAAAATGTTTTGTAGCATAGAAGGGAAGAATCAGTGGTAAAAGCCTGCCTAAACAAAATAGGTTAGATAGAAGACGAATTACAGTAACAACCTTAGCTATTCATTAAGCACTTCCTTGGTAAGTTCTTTTTTTTTTTTTGGTACCGGGGATTGAACTTGGGTCCTTGTGCTTGCGCAGCAGGTGGCAAAACCACTGAGCTAAATCCCAAACCCTTGGTAAGTTCTTCCCTTGATCTTAGCCAAAAGGCAGAAAAGCGATACCCTCGGTAAGTTCTTAATACACGTGGCATTATCTTTGTTTTACAGAAAAGAAAGGGAATAATATACAGTATAAGTAAATTTTCCTTAATTCATTGTAGCTCTAAAAGAGGATAGAGATTGGACTGAGGTCTGCCCCACAGAGAGGAAGAGTAAAGCAAGCTAGAGATGAATGACTATAGATCTGAATGAAAAGAGGAGGTGAGGTTTATGTGAAGTGGAGAGGTGGGAGCTTGTAAATCAAGACTGGAAGTTCAAAGCTGCTGTCATAGATCACTAATGTAGTGCAAGTGTGGTTAGACAACTGAGGTGCCAAAGTAGAGTAGAGTTATGTTTCATTGGAATAGAAATAAATCAAAGCATGATGCACAGTTTGTTGTTTACTTGATCTCTTTTTTGAGGGCTGTATCTACCTGAGGAAAAACTGAAAGACTGGGTGAAAAATAGACAATCTACCTGAGGGGAAAAAGATGTCAAAGAACTTAGGGAATAGACTGTGGAAGTAGATCAAAATTGGTGGCAAATTGAAAAAAAGTTAACGTGGACTTCATAGAGAACTGGAGTTGATGGATGGAAAAAAATGAGAAATAATTGTGAAGTGGTACTAGGAAGAAATGAAATTTCTAAATTTGGGAAAATGAGTCACCTCTGAGAGGAACTGAGCAGAATACCTGGTTTTCAGAGAAAGGAGGGAACCATCATATCCATTTCCTGTGTTTCTAGAAAAGTTTTTCCTTGTCACTCAGTCTAAAGTGACTTCTGTCTTCAATCATTTGCCATAACATTAGCCTCTTTTAATTTCTCCCTGATGCTTATTGTTATGTAGAACAAATTTTATTTGTTTTTAGCACCTATGTATCATTAACACAAGTCCTATGAGTACAGGCCCTTTGATTAATGACTGTAGCCCCATGGAGAACAGAATGGTTCATAGTAATTGCTCATGAATGCACGAGTTAGATTGAATCTTGGAGGAAAATCTCAAGAATGTGTTTGAGCATTTTAACAGCATGTAGAGATATCAAAGAACAGAAGTAAGAAAGGCAGTTGATGTAGGTCCTGAAGAAAAGACCTGAACTAGAGAAACTTTTCAGTAAGATAAACCAGAGATGTTTAAGGTTTATTTGTAAATAGAAATTTCCAGAATGCTGGAGATAGTGAACTGGGAATCAACAAGCTACTGAATGTTCAGTATACTGAACATTGAAGCATACTGAAGTTCAGTATGGAAAGATAATTGGACTTTTGGACTTTAGAACTCTGTATTCCTGCTTGGAATACCTATCTATTACCACAGAGGACTTGGGTGAACTATGGCTCCTTTACCACATGTAGCCATGTCTCACTTCACTTGCTTGCTTATTACTGAGAAAGGTTAGTAAGGATACATCATATCTCTGTATCTCTTCTTGCAATTCCTCTTACAGTGATTTTTTTTTTTTTTTTTTTTTTTGGAGACAGGGTCTCACTATGTAGCTCAGACTGGCCTTGAACTCACAGTGATTCTCCTGCCTGGGCCTCAGAGTACTGGGATTACAGAGTGTGCTACTATGTCTGGCTTCCTCTTCTGTTTATCATGAAATCATAAATAATGACTCACTGATTGTTATGAAACAGCAGCTTGTATTTTCTTCAGGTTAAATGAAGAATTAAATTAATTCCTTAAATAATTTTGTATTTTTAAGATAGAAATTATAGAATACTATTGGAGAAAGAGAGCCCACAGAATAATTACATTGATTTTCATGATGTAAATGGTACACGGGAGAATGGGCAGTATATGGAGGAGATCTCTCCATAATGATAAAGTCTGAAACAGGTATGGGAGTCAGAGTGTGGAAAGGGTTGAGAGAAGTAGAATTTTTCTTTTGTCTTATTCACATTGGAAACAGGCTGGCACTTGGATCAAATAAGCAATGTCATTGAAAGATTATACCACCTTTTCTTTGAGTTCTTTACTGGAGTTAACCAGAAACAAAATGCCTGCTTGAAACAGTCTTGGTGCTTCATTTCTAGGGAACAAGGGTGGGCTGATGAAGCCTCATAAACTCCATAGTGCAAAGAACTTTCCAAAATCTCTGGCCTTGTGATAATTTACAAAATAAAGCAAAAGGACTAGGCCCTGGAGTTTGTATTTGAAGCTTGTTTAGACCTGAATGGACTGAATTAAAGCAAATCACTCAAATACTTAAAAAAATTGATTCTCTAAATTCTGACCAAATAGTTTAGAATGGTTGTTTATCTGACTATATTAGGGCTCATTAGATAAAACACAGGAATTGCCAGAGAGGATTAGTGGGAGTTCGTTTTGTTTGTTTGTTTACATTTGCTTACTGGGATTTATACATTCAGTCTCAGAAGGAGGGATACAGCAGTGACTGATCTGCAAAGAAATTAATTAAAATATAGGAAACCGAGGGATTTGGTAAATGATCCAGATTAAACCTTTAAACAAACATGGGAAAAATTCTGAGAACAAACAAAATGTAAAAGCATGGTGAGGCAGGAATTGCCTCTACCTCCACGGTCTCCTCACAGGAACTTGGAAAGCAGCCCTTCCAAAGCCCCAGGGTGACAAGAAGCTGTCCCCAGATGTCCAGGATGCCACAGACTGTGTTACCCAGTGCTGAGGGCTGGAGTCCTCAGCCCCAAGACTCTCGGTTTCACACAAAGATTACTTCTGAGCAGATCTTGGGCAAATTACTTTGCTTTCCTGAACTCTTTTCTCAGCTGTGAAATGAAGATAATAATGGAATCCACTAAACAGGATTGTAGAGATTGAGAGCATTCTTATAATAATACCTGGCTTTCATAAATATTAATTATTTTTTTATCGTCACCAACATTATCCTCATCATTATCATCAATATCATCATCACTCCCGGTGCTTCTCGCAGTGCCCGACACATATTAGCTATTCAGTAAATATGTACGGACTGAGGGACTGACTGAATGAATGCTAGCTGAAATGAGCATTTCTGCCTCCTGCCATTACACTGGAAGTCTATGAAGAGGGTTCCACAGTGGGCCACACCTTTAGTAGCTGCATGGTTTATGCCAGGCATGCAAATGTATGAAATGCATATAGTGTAAAAAAATACATAAATCTTCTTGATTTACTGTGCTATTTGTACACTTTGGGTAGACACCAGAGTATGAAGAACTATTTCTTTAGTCAGTAGAAAAAATGAAGTGACGGAAAGAAAACAAGGGACTCTTCTTTTGTATCAGGGATACAATAGGAAGTGGTAGGGTTTGTGCTAATTAGAAGACCCCACAACCTACAGCAGGCAGTCTGTACTCGGGTCCAGACAATCATTGCTTTCCAGACTATAAGCCTAGTGTTTGCAACTCTCATTTTTCAGAAGAACCAGGCACTTTAAAAAAATTGATTTTTATTTTTGCATGTTCCCTCAATGGATTTCATTGTTGTTGTTTAATTATGGCTCATCTTTCTATTGGACAGTAGACAGACTAAATAGTGTTATCTTACTCTTGACTGGTGAGCCAGTGCCCAGCCTCTGGGCCTCCTGGTGGGAGAGTCACCTGTTATAATGATAATCCCTTTGGAAGGTGTAGCCCTAACAACACTGTTAGAGAAGAAGTGTGAACATCTTGGAAAGGTAAAATAAAAGAAGTGCGAGGGAGCCAGAAGCAAAACTTCCATACTCCACCCTTTTAACTATATCTGGTCATAATACAAAGTAGAGGAAAATGGGAAGTGATTTTTGAACAGTGATGCAGAGTGAAGGCACAGTTAAAGGAAATATATCAAAGTAAGAGCTCTTGGGGGAAAATGAGCAAATTAAAAGCCAAAAATACTATTTCCCAGTCAACATAAAAAACACGAGGCAAGGGATTTTAAAACCACCCATTCTATTTGAAATACAATGGGTTTTTTTTCCCATATACTTCCAACTATCTCATGTTTGTTTCTCAGAGACCCAAATCCCTCAATGCTTTTTAATCTTTCAGAAGTTTGGAGAAATTGAAAATTCTCGTACCGCTGCTGAGAATGTTTTTGTTCTGCCCAAAATTTCTATTCTTGTCATTGATAATGATCTTCTCATATATTTGTAAAATGCTTGCCTTTGGTCATGAACTAAATCCCTGCAAAGCTCCTATCATTGCTTTCACACACTGTTTTTTTTCCCATTGTCCACATAATTTAATTATGACCTCATGCATTTAATTCCCTATTCAAGGACAATCAGGCTATGAAACAGAAATGGAAGATCCTGACTCTTTAGCAGCTTAAAATCTAGTGGAAAAGACAAGATATGATATAATAAGAATGAGAGATGGTCTCCATAGTATTATATTATTTTATATGCTATGCTGTATAATATATAGTACACCATTATTACCAGGTTTTGGGGTGCTGAAGTCTCCTTCTAGAAGTGGTTTCTAGGGTTTTTTTGTTTGTGTGTCCTGAAAAAGAATTGGACAATGCAAGTACAAAGAAACATGCTCTGCAGAGCGAGTGTGGGCCAAATAAAAGTAGGAAAATAAGTACTTTCTACAGGGTGAGAACAGATCACTGTGAGAGAGCACAGTGGCTGAGTTCCATGGCGGCCATCTTTCGTATCAGCAGCTCCTCAGGCTGATATCAAATCTAGGCCATCCTATCAAAAACCTGTTTGAATTCTCACAAGAAAAATGGAAGATGGGATTCTCTGATAGGTCCCAGGTTCAGGGCTTTGAGAACTGTTTTTCTGCATATTTCCTGGATCTCTATTATTGACAAGTCATGCCCACCTGCTCAACTGGTTTGTCATGCCCTAATCTGCCTCATTATGGTATAGTTTTCCTGAAAAGTATTACCTTGCAAACAGAAAAACCAGAGCCTCAGTCTGATTCCTCTGCTGACTAACTGGTGAACTTTGGGCTTATCTATAAAAATGTAATAATATATCTACTTCCTTTGTAACTGACAATAAAAGGAAGTCTTTTTTTCTGTATTTTTCTTTTTTCTACTGTCAACATACGACTTATAATAAATGCCCTAAAATAGCAAACACATAAAATATTGCTTGCCTTTAGACAATTTATAATCTAGTATAGACTAAAGCTGTACCATGTAAAAATTTAAATATCTAATCCATTGCTACATGGCTCAGCAATATAGTGAGATGTTTTGAATCAGTAATTTATAAGTGATAGCAAATGGAGATATTGGTTAGAATTGCTTTATGTCAACTGAGGTAACAGAAGAAATAAAGATAGGTAGAAAGGAGACAAGGAAAATAAAATTGTACTTTAAGAAAGACTGTACCCTCACTACACCAAGTTAACCAATGTTACGATGTCTTTTTCTGTTCCAGAAAACTCATTCCAATAAATTAAAAAAAAAAAAGATATGGAAAGCCTGTAAACTGGGACTTTGATTTTCACCTGTAAATTGAGCCGGCCCTTGCTTTTCATGACTCCTATCCTCAAGGAAGCAGTATTATTAAGTAGGAAACATAGCTTCAAACACATCCAAATGTCTTGACTCTAAGCTGGACCAGCAAATAGATGATCTGACAGATGCAAGGAGTACACATACCAGATCACACATCTTGTGGACAACCCCAAGGCCACATAAAATATCCCAGCCTCTGTCCACAGTGTACCTCTCTTGAGGGCTCACACTGTTCTCTCTGAGTGCATAATTGTGTCTGATCAATATTTTTTTTTTATGCCCCTCACTGAGCTGTACTGCAATACTTTTCTGTTATATGAGTCAGTGAACCCACAAACCTATGTTGTAGGTGGAATGATTTGAGGTCCCCATCTCCTCCTTGGGGGAATTCCTCATCTCACATCCAGTGAAATTGTGTCTTTCGAATGCAGATAGAAAGAAAGAAGTATGGAATGAAGGAGGAAAGAAAGGAAGGATGAATAAAAAAAAGAATGGGAAAAAGAAGGGAGAGAATAAACAGACATGTTGTAAATAGACAGACACAGAGTTGATTGAGGTATATCACACATATCATAAAGTGCATGAATGTTAAGAGTAAGCTCAAGGGATTTTTATATACCTACACTCATATAACCACTACCATAATAGTTCGTCATCTACTCTTTTATATCTGGCTTATTTCCTTAAACATATTTTTTTGTGGCAGTCCTCTACAAGCAATGTATGAGAGCTCCGTTTATTTCACTCTTTGCCAACACTTGCTACTGCCAATTTTTTAATTTAGACAGCTGGGACAAGGAGGGTACAGTGGTATCTACTTGTGGTTTCAAATGGCTTTTTCCTATGTGTAATAATGACAGTTAACTTTTTTTATATTTTTATCGACCTTTTAGATATTCCCTTGTTATTCTCTTTCTCTTCTTTCTGAAAAAATATTCAAGTCTTTCGCTTATTTTTTAAAATTGCATATTTGGTGAATTCTTTTTCTTATGGACTTATTTCTTTATATTATGGATAAAACTGAGACTACCTTTCAGCAGTCTATGATTTGCCATTTCAGCTTCTTAACAGTGCCTACATATAAGAAAATCAGTTATTTCATTTAATTCCATTTTATCAAAATTTTCCTGTATGATTAGTATTTTTTGTGAACCTAAATTTCTGCTTATGAAAGTGATATTCTAATATCTAAGTGATATTTTTGTGATATCCAATATCTAAGTGATATTTTTGATATAGGGCAGCAAGTAATCTGAAGCAAAAAAACCCAAACAAGGGAAATATAACTCCCAACCTGGTAAATATCTGAAACATGACTTTGTGTTCTCTAAAATTGAAGGATGAATTCTAGGAACAATGGAGGTTAAGAGTAGGAAAAATTTGTTGAGGGAAAGATAGCTCCTAAGAGAGACAGAAGGGGGACCAGAAAATGGGTTACCTGCCCACCCTGTTTCTCACAGGTGTTTTATGGGAACAAAGCGAAGAGGTGAGGTGGGTTCAAGGTGGGACAAAACTATAGTCAACTGGTAAGATTACAAGTACAGTCACTTAGGTAATATTTATCCAATGAGAAATCACAAGGTGGATAAAACTATGATCAACCAATAAGATTACAACAAGTAGAGTCCCTTAGGTAACAGGTAACATTGATTAAATGGGTAGCCAATGGGGAAGCAAATAACCTAGTGAGGAACAAACTATTCAGAATATCAATCACTGCTATTCATCCTTAAGCGAAGTACATGGGTATGGTAGTTTCTCTTCTTTTACAATGCTGGCCTTCAGTGAATGTGTCTCCAATCTCCTCCATGTTGGCTCCTCCTGGACTGGCCCTGTCTAACCGCCTAGAAGATATCTAGTTTACTTACCTATCTACAATACATTGACCAAAGTTTTCTAAATACTTGATGAAGTACTTCTGAGGTCGAGAGGATTCTGTCTTGTTTTAATTCTTTTCTCCAGGACAAAGTTAATAGTTACATTGTAAATACAGTTCTGAGTTCCTTTTAACTTAAATGCAATGTAAAGTGGCAAATTTTTCCCTGATCTGTGCAGGAGAAATCAAAGTAGATTGCTTAATATAGAAAGTAGAATTAATTTATTTGAAATTATTATTAATTCTCCCTTACAGCTTAATTTTCAATGTTAATGGAGAAAGAGGATTTAGGTCATAGTATTATTATTATTTTTTTTTTTTCGCTTAAATTCTTTTATTGGTACATTTTAGGTTAGGTCATAGTATTAATTTGGTAGGTCTGCCATAGCAAAGTTCCAGCAAGTGAGTTAATTAAACAATAGAAATGTATTTTCTCACAGTTCTGGAGATTGAAAGTCCAGCATTGGAGTTTCAGCAGGTTTGATTTTCTGTGAAACTCCTCCTTCCCTTGAAGATAGTTACCTCTCATTGTGCATTCAGATGTTTTTTCCTCTGAGTTCATGCACTCCTGGGGTTTATTTGTGCCCAGATTTTCTCTTTTGATAAGGATACTACTCATACTCTATTAGCTCCACACCCCCAGCATCCTCATTTTAACTTCATCAGAATTTTAAAGGCCTTATCCTTAAAAGTACTAGAAATTAGAAACTCAATAAGTAAATTTCTTTGGAGGGGAAGAGACCCACTTCGGCCCATAACAACTACTAATGTGTATCAAGAGAGTGGAATGAAGGAATATGCTACATTTAGGGCAGCAGGTACTTTGTGGAAATATGCAATTCTTATAAGACTCAAGGATTTAAGAAATAGAGTTGACATGAAACTCACATGAAGCATTACCTAGTTGTATAAAAAAGTAGTATAAACTAAGCAGCTAGGTGGTGGAGATGAAATTTAGGAGAACAGCATACACTGGGCCAAGTAGAAACATGAAAGTTTCAGGATTGAGAAAATTTGAGAACTGATTTTTGGAGGTGATGAAGATGGTAGATTTTCTGCAATATGGAAGATATTATCTCAGAGAAGAAAATTAAGCTCATGGACCAAAGCTGCCAACATGATACAAATGGGTAGGATATACATGATAAAATAGCAGATTGCATTTCTTGGTTATTTTCAAGTTTGCCTCCTGAGAACTTAATTTGATGTATAAAATCCTGTCATTGATATGAGAAGATATTATTGAAAGCATTTGTAACTGAATTCTCATGAAATCTAAGCTCTTATTTCCTGAAAGGGGGAAAAAAACCAAATCCCTAGTCAAAATCCACATCTCTAAAGGTATTTCTAAATGTCTCCAATGTCTCCAAATCCTAAAACTCAGATATTTTATGGAAGACTTTAAATCCCTGTAGACCTGCCAGACCACCAGCCTAATACAGAAATTCATTTCCAAGATCTGTGGAAGAGAAAAAGGTGGACCTGCTGCCAACTCCCGGTAGGCACGCCCCACAACCTGCAAGGTGCTTCTTCTCTGTAGAGTCCCAAGCAAGGCAGCTACTGAATGTGCCCAAGTAGAAAACCCTTTGAGATTTGCTTTCCTGATGAGCTATGTGCCAAAAGCATCTTACATGATACTGTCATTCAAAATGGAAATTTTCTTCTTCTGAAATAAAAATTAAACCAGATTTTAACATTTTTTCACATAAAACTATGCACATTATTTAGAATAAATCTAACAATTCAACAGAATGTAAAGAAGAAAAGAAAAATGTGAAAAGCTCCTATCCCAAATTAGCCATTGTTTATTTGTGTGTGTGTGACTATTATTTTCAACATTGCTCACTAAGTAGGTAATTATAAAATTATACATAGTGAGATCATACCATACAGGTTTATTAACAACCTATTTTGTCATTTAATAATAAGTTCTGGACACCTTCTTCTATCAGCATATTTAAATCTACCTCATTATTTTTAATGGCTGCATACTACTCCTTTGTGTGGATAAGCTATCACTGTAGCACTGATTCCTCTTTGAAGGATGTTGAAATTGTTTCTAAATTGTTTTCAACTTTTCCCTATTATGAGCAGGCTTTAATGACATCCTTGAACACTGGTATATATTCTTTGGATAAATTCCTACAATCTGGAGACATTCTTGAAATGACTATGAATAGCATATGCCATTTTCGCAAAATGTGTCAGCCTTCTTTTTATTTTTAATAAGATTTGCACATCTTTTTTGAGTGGCTTTTCCTTTCACCTTCAAAGGTGGTAGAGGACCACCTTACCCTCAGATGCTGAGGGGAAATGGGGAGACTGTGATGCTATTTGTATTGCCGTGTTCAAGTTGCCAGAGTTATTACTCATGAGTGCAGATGGTAGAAAGTCTTAAGGGAGTTTAGTGAAGTGCAAGGCAACTGTGAGATTGGTGACTTTTGTCTGGATCTTGTAAGAGGGACAGAATATGAATAAGGCATACAAGGAGGGAAAACCAGAAGGAGAATTGTCACAATCATTGTATTGGGGGAGGCAAGAAGGTATATCGTGATTAAAAAATTATGGCTAAATATCTGTCTGTCTTTGCTTCTCCAGACACATCTTTCTTCATTTCCTTTCGTCATGCAAGCTGCTATAGGGAATAACTTTCAATTATTTATATATGGCATCTTCTTTTCTATTTTATTATTTCTTCAGCCTTATGCCTTGAAAGCCCTTTTCTTGTCATCCCTGTCTTTCTAGAAAACACATCCATTCATTTGAACAAGAAATGCCTGATCATGTGCTCATCTTCTGTTCAACTTTGCAGGGCAATCTGATTGGGAAGCCTTCCCTGCACTAGTCAGACTAAGTCCGATGTCCCTTCCATTTGCATCTATTCTGCCTTTTAACATTGTATCAATTTCATTGAATTTAAATGTCTCGTTTTAATTATCTGTTTCCCTCCATCCAAGGATGACACCCTCGAGTGTAAGTGACTGTGTCTGTCATATTCATCCTCATGTCATCAGAATTTAATTCAGTCTTGGCAAATTGTAGGCATGGATGAATGCATAATGCAGCTGTACTGCTGGAATGTGCCATTACAGAAGCAAGCAGTTGAGAATGAGAATGAAGACCCAGAGCCTCTACTGCAGAGGGTCTTCAAGGTAGGCAATGGAATATTTAAAAACAATTTGGCATTAGAATCTTAATCTAGAGGCAACTATGTACCTCAAAAATGTAGAACAAGAAATCCTAAAACTTCTCAGAAGCTGAATATCTTTTCTTGCAAACTTGGGAGGATCAATGGCTGCTTCAAGCTGGCCATGGGAATGGAGTTTGTGCAGTCAGATGATTTGCTGGGAAAACATCTGATTCTCTAGGAGACTGGAAGAAGTGAAAATAAAAGGAAAACTGTAAATACTACAGGGTTCTGTCCCCAGTCATGATGAAGAAGAACCTTTACCAAAATGGTGTTTTGTGGAACACAGTTTCAAAATGTAGTAACAGATGTGTCCAAAGACGTCAAAGTTGGAGAAACACCGCCTGCAAAATCTTCTGGAGATTTGCCACATACCTTAACATATTAGACCATTTGATAAAATGACCATTGTTTAATTTTTTCTACCCTCATATTTCCCAAACTTCATATGATAGAGAATTCTTTTAAACCATAGCTATTATGGTTGGATCTTAAGTATACTTAAAGGCCTATAAATTCATAGCTTTGTTGGCAGCCTGTGGTATTATGAGGAGGTGGTGGAATCTTTAAGAGGTGGGGCTGAATGGAAGGCATTCAGCTCATTGGAAGCTATTGCTAGGGATTCTGGGATCCTGGCGCTTTCTTTTCTATGTTAGATAACCAGGCTTCTCTACCATATTCTCTCCACTGTGATGATCTTCTCACTAAAGGACAGCAAAGACAAGCAACCATTTATACTGAAACTTCTGAAACAATGAGTCAAAGTAAACCTTCCTCCTTTTAAGCTGACTTTTCTCAGGCAATTTGTCCCAGTGACTGAAAGTGGACTTACATGAGACCTACTTGTCTGTTGCTGAAAAGTAATGAGAAATATTGCCTTCAGAAGTCAGAAAGAGTATTTCTGAGAGTATTCAGGATGAATATACTTGGTATTATTTGCTACTGTGCTTCATAGGGCTATTATGATCTTGTGTGGTTTGATTATAATTAAGCAGCTTATTTTAAATTATTTAAAACATATCCCAGACTCACCAGTTTAAGACATTCCACAGAGACAAAAAATATCTGAGTTAATATATACTAATGATAGAGAGTATGTTTATTATTCTTGGATACACACGAGATCTAAATATACTGAGAAGAGGTGCCACTAGACTACTTTAAAATGTGATATAACAATCATTTGAGATTGGCATACTGTTTGTAAACAGCTACAAGATTTCTGTTTTTTTTAAAGTGCCTCGAATATGTTTTCCTAAGGAGGATAAATATTCCCAGTGAACTTCTACTTATCCTCCTAATTTGCTCATCTCTAAAATTCTATAAGTCAATGAATTTCAAATTGGCAGAGTTTGAATTAATGTGATTTAGATCATAGATCAAAGACTTAGCATTTTAAATGAAAATACATTTTCTATTGTGCTTCAGTGGCAGAGTTTTGTGAAGTGTGTAGAGCACACTTCACAGGAGTAAGCACCTCTAAGAATTATCTATTCCATTCATTTTCAGACATTTTGAGAAGAAATTTCTCAAAACTTTTTTTCATCTGTTGACAACCCAATTTATAAGAGCAGGAAAAGGTGGTGTTTTGTTTCAAGTGGGAATCAACATTACTGAAAATCGACTCAAAGCTAGGATGCAGAAAAGCTTTAAAATTTGGCAGAAATATATCTTAAGGATAAAAGCTACTATATAAGCAAAGTGTTTGGAGAATGCTACGAGGCAGTGATAGCAATGTACAACAGTTTAAAAAATCACAGTTCTGCCACTTATTAGCTGTGTAACACTGGTCAAGTCACCATGTATAAAACCGAGAAGATAAAGTTACCTCCATCTTCTGATTGTAGTGGTAGTTAAATGAGTTAAAAGAGAAAACTCTTAGCGTAGGCCAGATACACAGAAAGTGCTCAAGATATTTTTTAAATCATTTTGTTATATTATTATAAGCTGATACATAATTTCATCCTGTAATCTCCTTAGTGCTATTTTCAACTGTTTCAGGAGGCATGTGTTACTTATACCTGAATCTCTGTGCCTTATATGTATTATGTATTGTGAGTATTCAATATGTATTTCCTATTTATTGGTTGATTTATTAGTATTTATTGATTAGTTGATTTGCATTACTGGTTTGTTGCTATTTAGTTGCTTTCATACCTTAAATCTGTTTTCCTGTTCTTTTACCAATTATGTGATTTCCAGATGTCTTAGATACTTGCTGCCAAGACACAATACCTGACACCAACAATTTAAAGGGGGAAAGGTTTATTTTGACTGGAATTTTGTATAGGTTTCAGTCTACAGTCACCTGGCTCTGAGGCAGGACAGCATGGCATAGGAGAAGACACAGTATATAGGGTAGTGGAGTAACCAGAGAGAGAGAGACAGAGAGACAGAGAGACAGAGAGACAGAGAGACAGAGAGGGAGAGAGAGATATCAAGGGAGGAAAGAAGGAGAGAGACCTTTCCAGGCCACACCCTCAGTGACCACCTCCTGCAACCAGGTTTCTCCTCTCAAATTGCGTTTAGCTATAAGTTCATTGGTGGACTCATCCAAAGATGAATATCACACCTCCATGATCCAATCACCTTGTGAAAGCCCCACCTATGAGTTCATGAGGCTCGATGGGCGAGGGGGTAGTGTCATCTAGATACAAACCATAACACCGAGTAATAGAGAGGCCATGTCTTCACTTGTATCTTCACATCTTTTTTTTTTTAATTTTTTTAATTTTTTGGTACCGGGGATTGAACTCAGGACCTTGTGCTTATAAGGCAAGTGCCAGAACCACTGAGCTAAATCCCCAGCCCCTGTATCTTCATATCTTTATTAATTTATCTCTCCTGGTTCAAGATGTCTTTTTATTAGAGAATATTATTTTTTTAATAACCAGGTTGGACATTTTTTTTCTCTTCATTTTGCACCATTCTCTTGTTAGATCCTTTACTTAGAATCTGTCCATAATTCTCACTGCTTCCTGTTTTGGTTTTTCCAAGAGGAATGAGGAAAATATTTTGTCTCCTCTATGAAATGTAGTACTCATTGAAGGTTCCTGATAAAAAATAGACTTTGGACAAAAACTAGCTGAGGCTCATGTTACCTCTTTCCCTTATTAGTTATACAATCTCAGCCAGGCTATTTCTCCACCAGAGCCTCACTTCCTTCTTTACAAGAGTACATTACCCTTGATTTTTAGAATGGTGAAGATGAGAAAGCATGTATCCAAATGGAGAGGCTCTATAAATGTAAATTTGAATCACTGTCATGTCTCTGTTTTATTACACCAGTCACATGCAGTTAGCAAATCAAATGCTATAATTTATTTCAATATTTGTATTTTGCTAAAATAGGAATATGCTTAATCATCATGTATAATTTGAGGCCAACTTCTGATTCTTCTGTCATTTCAGTTGATGCAGCATTAATTCAACTTGTTTTCTACATACCAAACAAATAGTATTAAGATTGAATTTTTAAAGACCCCATTTTAAAGATCCCAATCAAGGAAAGCTCTTGTTTGATGGTTCATCAACATTTTAAGTAAAGGTATTTTGAAGACTATGAAGAGTACAAGGCATGCTCTAGATACATAATCTAATTTTAACCTCCAATTAGCACTATATTTGAAATGTGATGCAGAGTAAATGAACAAGCGCAAATTTATGTGTCTCTGTATCTCTGTGTCACGTATTTTTCTACTTCCTAAGTGAAAATCTAATAAAGAAACTAGACTTTGGGAAGCCAGGTAATTTCTGTGGTACAGGTAAGAGTCCTTCAGTAATCAACTCATTCACATTTGTGTTCGCCAGAGTGGCTATGCAGCATGCTGGAATTCAAGGCCTTGGCTTTGAAATGTTACCCTTCTGGGTTCAAACCATCTTTGCCACATGCCGGCTTTGTGTCCAGAAGCAAGCATATTAACTTTTATAATCAGTATTTTTTTTTTTCAGTACCAGAGATCAATCTCAAGACCTTGGGCTTGTGAGGCAGGCGCAGTACCACTGAGCTAAATCCCTGGCCCTATAATCAGGTTTGTTTGTTTTTTTAATGGGACTGTTGGCACCTATTCTGAAAGGTGGTCATACAGGATAAGTGAGATACCATGCTTATCATATAATAAGAAGATCTTATTAGTAGTATAGTCATGCACTACATAAGGACATTTTGGCCAATCATGGGTCTCAGAGATGACCAATAAACACCACATAGCCTAGGCATATATAGGTTGCAATACGTAGGTTTGTGTAAGCATACTTTGAAGCATTCAAACAATGAAGAAGCCTCCAATGGGACCTTTCTCAGAACGCATCCCTCAGAACATTTCTCAGAACATATCCCTGTTACTATGACTGTATTTCTTTGTTCACGACTCCACACTATATACCAAGAGAAAGTGTTAATAAAACAATGACTCAGACATAGTCCCTGCTGTCACTGAGGTTTCGCCCTACCTGCTACTGGGACAGAGGGCCAAAATAGAAGAAATGGGAACAGCATTTACCTAGGTCCCATCTGAAGCTGATCCCATGTGCTCAGTTTGGACTTGAAAGTGACTTGATTTGACAATTTCTAGTCCTACCATGTACTAGCTGTTGTGATTTGGCTCTAGAGTGTTCCCCAGAGGCTCATGTGTTCCTACACTGGGCTTTTTGAGGATGGTTGGATCACGGGCACACTATACACATCAGTGGGTTCATGCGCTGAGAATCCATAGCTTCGTGTAGTGTTAGGAGGTGAGACCTGGTCAGAAGAGGTGGGGCACTGTAAGCCTGTCCTGGAAGGGTGATCTCTGTCCCCAGCTCCTCCCTTCTCTCTCTGCTTTGTGGCTACCATGACACAAGCAGCTTTCCTCTACCAGACCCTTTCACCATTCCCTTCCCGTTTTGGAGTCATTTGACCATGAACTGAAAATGTGAGAGAAGATATTCTCACTCTTTAATTTGCGGGTGTCAGGTGTTTTGTTCCAGCAGCAAGGAAGTGACTAAGACACAAGCTCTGTTAGTCTAGGCCAGTTATTTAGTCCCTCTGAGTTTTTGTTTCCTTGTCTATAAAAGAAAATAATAGGAATAATAGAAATACAAGTTTGTTGGTCTGCTGTCTGACACTGGAACAAGTACCTGAAATAGTCAGCTTATGAGAAGAAAATATTTGTATTGGCTCACAGTTTGAACATTTCAGGGCCTAATTGGTTGCCTCTGAGCACATGGCAAGGCAGCACATCATGGCAGCAGCATATGAGAGGACCATTTACCTCCTAAGGGGGACATGATGAAGCCAGGGTCCCATATCCCCTTTGAGGGCACGGCCCCGTGACCAAAGGCCTCCCCATAGGCCTCACCTCTTAACGTTTCCATCACTTTCAAATAGGCCAAGAGGCAGACAGAGCCTTTAACATGTGGGCTTTTGGGAGACGCTTGTTCAATGCACAGCAGCATATAGTGCACATTGATATGAGAAGTTTAAAGACATGGAGGTATTCTCTATTATTACAGCAAAACAGAAGATATACTTCAGTTATTTTTTTTAAGAAAAATTTTTTTCCACCTATTGCTAATTCTGGCAGAGCTCATAAGGAAGTTAAGCAAGCATAGATAGAAATGATTATTATATTCCATCTTTTTCATTCATGGAGACAATAGGTTCTCACTCAGCACCATTTCAGGAGCACTAAAGTTAATATTAATAAGAACAATGACCCCTCTGTATGCCTGGAGAAAAGAAAAAGTCATCACTTTTGTAATGCTCTTTTCAAGGAGCCTACCATGCCTCCTGTAAGTGCTCAAGACTGTCTTGCTATAGATTTCTTCACCTTTGTGTCAGAGTCTACATTATTGTAGCATCTCTAATCATAACACAGTGAGATTCAGATATTTTATTGTAATTAATGTCATCTTAAAGGATGTGCTGTGATGAATATATGTAAATATCTCAGGAATATGACCATGCTTTCCGCTCTGAACTTTGGCTTCAGGAGTCAGCACAAACTAATTGAATAACAGGAAACTCATAATTTAGCAACCGTAGAGAGACTGGAAGTATCCTGCAAACTATGCAACTGGATCAAGATACTTGATTTTGTGTACAATAAAATTTGAAAGAATTCTTCAGTTTCCTCGTAACTCCTGAATATCATATCGACTGAAGACATTAAATTGGAAGGGGAGGATATGACACAAATTTGGAAATTGAAGACTCATTTTAGATGTGACTCCTCTGGTCCGCAATATAAAGCATATTACTTATGCCTCAGTGGATGCTCCATAAGTGTTTGTTACCCACAGGAAAAATACTAGAAGGTCTCAAAGGAGACAAGAATATTTCCTCATCTTCTTTTTTTTTGGGGGGGGGGAGGGTTGCTATGTAACCCAGGCAAAGTCCAGTATTTCTCTCTCTTAATTTAGAGGGATAACAGTCACATCCTCTCTCCCTCCTTAAGGCCAGAGCTTCATCAAGTTTCATTTAGATTGCTAAAACTATTCTAGTTTGTCTCTCTTTGAGCATATTCCTTCTTTAAAAGGACTCTGAAATGCTCTGGAATGATTCTTACCTACTTAGGTAATATGGAGATGAAAAAGAGATCATAAGCAATGATTACAAGTATGGAACATGGGGTAATGTGTCAGTTGGGACAAATTGAACTTTAGTAGACTTCAATTAAACAAATAAACAGAAATTTCTGGCTAGCTTAACTGAAGGATCCATCAGGACATTTGCTTCCAAGAAATCATTGTCGGAAGATCTGGTTTCTTTTCATGTCTTTGTCTCACCCTCCTTCATAGATTGATTTCATTTTCAGAAAGGTTTCTACCAGTGGTTATACAGAAGTTCTCATCCAAAGGAAATAAGAAAATCTCTTTTCCAATGATAATCACAACTGTCCTGATATTTCCTCTCCTTGGACAGTTTTGGTCATATTTCCCTTCCTGAACCAATAATAGTGACCAAAGCAAAGCAGTCTACTAATAGGCCCAGACCTAACCATCATGCTCCATTCCTAGACGACCCCCAGAGGTGTAGAGACTGAAAGTAATAGATGGGTGGATCTCTTTAGGGTGATCAGGAATTATTGCCCAAAATGGGTGATACTAGCAACAAATGTATGTCATGCATATTTACTATGAACATGACCTCTGTCTGTAATATTAGCATGGCTTTTAAAATGCGATTGGTAATGGGCACAATTGGGTGGATATGCAAACATCAAAAGTGCAAAAACATGTCACTTGCTCTACACAGTGTCTAAAAGAGGATTTTTAAGAAAGGCCTCTGGCTTCTTAGAAGAAGATGCAAACATTGCCTAAGAAGAAATGAGAAAGAAGCATAGAAGAATTCACAAACAAAAATTAGGAGGGGAAAAAAGAGAGTATAGCTTTCATGTGTGGTATTTTGGAAAATAAATAAATTGAATGAGCAGAAATAGCATGTCCAAGAAAGTAAGACAACCTATTTATTAGTTAAAATGAAATTCCAGAAAATATTTTGATAAATATTTAATATTTATTATCTAAAACTTTTTCTTTTTTCAAAACAATGAAATGTACATAGCTTCTAATAGCTTACCTAATTCTTGCCATTTCTGTTCAATATAATATATACTTCTAGTACCACTGCTGAGGTATTTATAAGTGGGGAAAAAGGAAAAGAAAAGATATGTTTTCTTGAGTGTGTCTGGCGAGAAATGGCTCTTTCCTATTAATGGGAGTGCCAGTGATTTCCCCTCTGTAGGTTGGTGAGTTGAGCTGCATGTATTGTGAATGTGATTATTAGTTTATGACTATTACACTTTTCACATCCTTTTTTCCTTACTTGTTGATATATATATAGAATTAATCACATCCCACTAGTGATGCGGATAATTATAGAGCAGATTATTATTTTTCAAAAATCCCCTCCAGGTGAAAGTTGTCATCTATAATTTTCTGTCAGCTTTGCTATCTTCTCACATGTAGGAGGCTATCTTGCTGGTATAACCTACGTGAAGTGGACTGTGCAGGGTTAGATATGAAAGCATCCAATATCCAGCTGACTCTGTTTGAAGCATTGCCACTCGACTGTAGCAGGAGATATTTTAAATCAAAGGAATAGAGAGTACCATAGAGGAACACTCTTTTTTTCCTGGAAGTTTGTATTCTTGAGATACTGCTTGGAAGCTAGGATTTTCCCAACAAAATTTTAATTTCTTCATAGTTAGTGAATATCCCTTTTAACCTTTTTTAGATATTCAGGAAAAAAAAGAGTTGAGGGAGCACGGAATATACTGTAGTCTTCTCTGGCCATGGTAGCCAGTGGGAGGTCGGGGAGTAGGCACAAGAAGGAGAAAAGAAGATATTTATCTTATTCAGGACTAGGTTGAATACTGGCAGCAGTAATTAACTAAACAAAAGCATCATAGGATAAGTTTGTCCATTAATCTTGTTGACTTGATTAGATTAAAGAACTCTTGGAGAGGTGATTGGATCCTGGGGTGTTATACTCATCCGTGGGTTAATCCACTAATGATCACAGCTGATTACATGGTTAGGAGGTGGGGCCCAGTTTGAAAAGAGCAGCTGAGGACATAACTTTGGGAGACATGTCTCCTGAGGGCACACTTTCCAACCCACAGTGCTTCTCAATTGCCGTGAAGTGAGCAGCTTTTATCACCCGTAGTCTCTGCCATGAAGTTTCTTCATGGGAACCAGTGGACCATGGACTGAAACTGTGAGCCAAAATTAAATCTCTTCCCCTTTAATTTGTGAGTCTTGGATATTTTGTGCCAGCGATGGGACCATTGCCCCATACAAATGGACACACTGAGCAAGAAATCTAGAATGGAAGTATCTGCCCTGTCTCCTATATTTTTTACAGCTAAGAAGATTTTATATTTTTCAAATATTTAAAAAAATCAGTTTTGACACCTAACAATTACAGAAAATTCAGATTTCTGTATCCAGAAGCAAAGCTTGATTAATGTATTATCACACTTGTGTATGTGTTGTCTAAAGCTCTCTACTTGCTACAGCCACAGCAATGGAGTTATTGTGACCTATGAACTTTGAAGTGGAACGTATTTATTACCTTTTATAAGAAAAATTTCTCAACTCTTAGTCTGGAAGACAGAGAGGATGTATGAAGGGCCAGTGGATAAAGCTAACAATCTGGGTATACTCTATATTATTATTTTTATAGTTTTACAATTATTTGATGGAAGTGACTTTATTCACAAATAAATTCCCATTGTTTATATGCTAATTTAAAAATCCTAGTCATTTATTTTATTGTTTTCCCTAGAAATAGAAAACCTTAAGGAGACTATGTCTAAGTTTGAATGAAAACCACCTTCTTTCATCTAGTTGAATCTTCTACCATTATCATGAAGAACATGAGATATTCTTAAAATGGATCATTTCTACATTGTGTTGTTTTCTGAGTGGAAGGTAGCACCGAGACGCTTGTATTCTGTGTTAAAGTAAAATAAGTCTAGCTGATCTCTAGGCACCCTTGAATATTGTGTGTCGTGGACACTAGACTGACATGGAAAGAACTTACGAAATACACGGACATATGTAACATGTCTGAGTTAATGAAGTATAGCTTTTGTACAGATGTGCAGCTATTGGGATCTTAAATGAGTCAGTTTTAGGTTGTGATAGAGAAATCTTCTTTAGGTTTGAAGTGGAAAGGCCCAGATGTCAGGGTCATTAGCACTTTTATCATATGACCAGTACAAGAGCTAATATTTATTGAAGTGAGGACATTAGCCTACCTTTTAAAAAGTGAGGTGGGTTAATTATGGCACTATTCCTATTTGAAAGGAAGAGAAGCATAAGCAAATAAACCTAGCATGTTCTTTCCTTAGCTCAGACTTTTTTCACAAATTATGAGTCTAAGCAGTTTTACCCAGTTTGATATTTTCAGAGTTGATGTCTATATAAGGACTTTTTCTCTTTTCTTGATTTATTTTTGTAAAATTATTTAATTTCAGTACATGAACACATGTGAAAATTGCTTGTTTTAGTCAATCATTTCCAATTCTTATGAAAGACTTGCTAATTGCTTGTCAATTAAAACTCCTGGTCTCATGATTTTATGCCCTAATAAGAGGGACATGAACAAGTGACTTGAAATTAGGAACCTAGAGGAAAATGTAAATGGATTCCTTTCTTCTATGAGGAAATTCAATAATGGTTTATAATGTCTAATTTACAATTGAAAGAACAATGAAATTCTCAGTAATGTAAAATTGGAAATAATTATTGATACACTTATTTTCATTTATTACTTGCTAATAAACAAAATGCATGTAAAATGTGTCTTAGCAGTTTACATTTCAATTTTTAGTAAACTCTGAAGCCCTTAAATGCTGAGAAAATTTCAGTCTTAAGAATATTAAGGAAAATAGATGCTCCATGAGACCATAATGTTAAGTGAAATAAAGTAGATACATAGGCTTAAGTATCACATGGTTTCACTTGTAAGAGAAACCTAAAATGCAAATGAAGAGTTAAGTAAAAGATAGGTAATAGGAGGTTGGGAAATAGATCTTTCTCAAATGGGAAGAGAGTGAAAAGATGGGGGGAGTGGGGAGAGAGAGGAAGGAAAGGGGATGAAAAAGGAATCAAGATGTGTTAGATACATGTAACAATTCCCCAGAAGGAATGGAAACACTGCATCCTGCAAACATGTATGAATAAAGAAAGAACACTAAACAAGTATTGTGCAATGCATGATATAATTAAATCATTACAACTAAAAATTATAGCAATAACAGCAAATCATTGTGTCATGAAAAGTGACAATTTGAACCTTGTAGTCAATATTCATGCCCTTTAAAATGTATGAAGATTTGGGTTGGCTTTAAATATATCAATTTTGCCTTTTACAGTAAACTACAAAAAATTAGTAATAAAAAGGAACATTAAATTTTAATCATAACATTGAAAACACATGAGTACTACCAGAAATAATGGAAGGAATATAGGCTAGATGAGTTTTATTTATTCTGCAAAATAAAATGCATGTGAACTGAATACTGACAATTCAATTATGATAGTATAAATCAAGGTATTCTGTGAGAGTCTCTAAGAATAGCGAAATGTAGAATTGGGCCACACAGGTATATAATTCACTTTAAATAAAACATAGAAAAATAAAAGCTTATTGTGTTCAAATTAACTGTTAGCACTCTATGGTCCAGGGACCAAATTGAGTCTATCTACTGTTCATGTAAATGAAGTTTAACCGGCATACAGCCAGATCCTTCCTTTAAAATATTATGGCAGAGTAGAGAAGTTGTAATGGAGCTCTCAGGGCCTACAAAGCCTAAAATATTTGTCCTTTTGAAGAAAAATTTGCTGATGTCTTATCTGAATATCACGTAGGTTTCTTTATTTTCTGTTAGGATTTGATGGCAAAAGTTTGGCTTTCTGTATTCATTATCAAAAATTTTAATTTCACACCTTTGATTACTTTTTGACTATCTGTATTTCATTGTAATAATTAACACTGTTTTGGGACCTATCAAAATATCATCAAGAATTAGCAAGGAAAAGAAATCTAGTTCAAATATGAGCATAGGCTACAAAGAGGCAATTTATAAAAGATGAAATCATCCATTATCAAATTCATAGAGAAATGGTCATCATCACAAACCAGAAATCAAAACAAAGCATAATTTTATATCCATCAGATAGACAAAGACTAGAAAGCTTGATATTACCAAGTATTGGAGAATATTTTGGCAAGCAGGAATCTTTATTTTCTGTCCCATAGGCATCAGAACAATTTCTTAATGAGGTAAGCTGGCAGCAACTAGTGAATTTAAGCCTTTTTACATTTTGTGCCTCAAATATATACTTCTTTGTGCTTAGCCAGAAAAAAAATGAATAAATAAAAAGTGTCTTTCACAGGTCCATAAAGCATTGTCAGGGACATGGTTGGTCCAGCGGGGAAGTGAGATATGTAAGATCACGAACCAAAACAAAAAATAGCTACAAAACATCATACAACAACAACAACTAAAACACAAAGAAAATCCAACCATAGATTGCCCAAAAATAAATGCATTGTGAGGGCCACATAATGGGTCTCTAGTCTAATGGCAACTTGGAAGTTGCACAATTCCTTTGCTTTCTTATTATCAATATTTTATTAAGAGCATTTGTCTTGTGCAGGATTTTCAGTAACTTGTTTTTTTTTAATCCTCAATGTAGAGTTGTTAATGACCACAATACATCATCTCCTGTGATATATTTTGCTTTATTTTCATAAAAATATCTTTAATTTTCCCCACCTAACTCTTCTCACCAAAAGTGAGTTATACATTTAAGAAAAGTTCTTTGAAGATATAAAATCCAGATACATAGTATAGTCCTCTTTCTGCTTGCCCACTTGAAGTTATTCAATCTTTTGTACAGTCATTCTACAATTTTTAAAGAAATTGCTTTGCAAAAGAAAAAGGCCTCCATCTGCACTTGGAAAGTTGTGACAGCAGTTAAAAGAATGTGATCCTCTCTCCCTTGTGTTTATTTACAATAAACTTCCTAGGCACTTCCCAAGGTGAGAAAACCATAAATGATAGACTGTATACATTTCTATTTCATTCCCTGAACACTCTACATGTTCATGCCCACACATGATTGTTTGAATAAATATATTGTTCCACATAGACAGAGGAGTGCTCTGGTCCCAGGCAAAGATTCAATGGCACACACTCCCTAGTTTCTAGGACAATCTGGGTCCCATAAGCTTTTCGCTTCCTAATGATTACTACATGCGTTGGTGTTCTGAAGTGAGCCTCCTCCCTGTAAATGTGGTGAGCTCTGCCTTTTTCACTGAATATGCCTCGAAGCCCTCTTAAGTCAGCACGGTTGGCCTTGCATGCATTTCTAGAAATAATTATTATTGGTTTGGCATTGTTGAAAGCAAGAACAAATGTCTCTATGTGACAGATCATGGTAGCAAATAGAACTATGATTGATTAGTCAAGGAGTCTTACCTCCCACAGTCTCAAGCATTTCAGAATTTTCAAGGGTGATTTTGTGTTAATAGGACTCACTTTGGAGAATCGAAGAGAAGATTCAATAGTTTTGCTTTTGTTATTCATAAAAATATTTTTAAAAGCGTATTAGTACATACGTGTAGTACATAATGTTTAAATCCCTTCTGGGGAGCTGGTACATGTGTGTAATACATCTTAATTTCTTTTTTCGTCCACTTTCCTCTTCCCTCCCTCCCCTCTCTGCCTGTTTCTTGATCCAACGACCACAGATGTTTACATTCTCTCTGTACCTTATTTAAGATTCATAATCATACAATGTTTAGGGATACCCTTCTACAGTAACAATTTATATAAAATAGAAACAGTTATATTGATAAAGCAGAAGCAAAGTGATTATCATGTACAGCTAACAATTGGAGGAACGTTGCAACTTTACATTTTACTCCATTTCCCTGTGATTCTAGTTTATCTGTTTCATGAGAAGTCACATCCATGCAATTGGAAATGTGACTTGTCTGCATTTCTAAGTGGTTCCGTGGGGCATTTTCTACTTTTCTGTGTCTCACAAACTTAAACGTAAACAACAAGGTTATCATTTTATAGCTGTTGAAATGGTGCCATTCATCTGCTGTGATGTAATTTTAACATAGTCAGTCTAAACCGTAGCTGTGCATAGCAGTTCCAATGATATTCTGTCAAATGTCACAAGCTTTCAAGTTCAGTACCTACACATTTATTGCATTGAAGCTAGAGATTACCTGAAAATCGTCTTGTCAGTTCGTTCTTTTCCTTAGATATAAAGAAGATATAGAGGGCAAGGGAGGAAGCTGCTTTCATGCATATGGTAAAAAGAGTTTTCCAAATACTAGCGGTGTTTCAAAAGAATGATTACAACTTATTTATTTCTGTAGCTCTGTGCCTAGCAGAATTCCAGTTGTATTCTTACATATGGGGAGAGGGTGATACATAAATGAATTAAAGGAATGCAAATGACTGTTGTCAGTTAGCTCAATATTGCTTAGCAGTCATTGATCTTAAAGCCTTCTACTAAGCAACGTATAAGTGAGTATCAAAGGAAAAGGAGGGAGAAGAAGGGGAGAAAAGAAAAGAGGAAGGAACAGAAGTCATTGTTTTTGTTACTATGTCATAGGGCATAGGATACAGATTTTTGTGTCAGATTATGATTTTGAATCTGACCATACTGTTTTCTTCTAAGTAGCAAGTAGTTAGAACTTCAACATATGAATTTGAGAGGAGGAAGAGAGAGCCCGTAAGAAACACCATCAACATTATCTCTAGCAAGGTTACCTAGCACTGGCCTAAGATGAGTTGAATCAGAATCCTCTGAAAATGGATTTAGCAGCTTAGACTTTACTCCTAGAGAGTTTAGGGCACAGAGAACTGAAATGTTAAACTTCTTAGGTAATGTTCATATGGATTCAGGCTTGGAAATTTGTAGTACAACAATAGAAAATAATCGGAAAGACATCATATATATATATATATATATATATATATGGTGGGGCTAGGGTTTCATACTGGAAGGGTGAAGCAAATCTAGATAGAAATTCTTTGAAATTTTGGTCTTAAGACACCTTGGAGCATATAAAGAACATCTGTTTATCTGAGCTATATCTAGCTATTTTACCCCATTAGAAATTAAAATTGAAACACTAAACAAAAGTTTAATATACTAAAATAAACCATTATATGTTGTTATAAATGACATAACTTTATGGCTAAATATCTAAGTTTTCTAAGGTAAAAAAATAGTAAAGAGTACCATTGTTTTACATTTTTGCGACTCTCTTTAGTGTTTGGCTCAGGGTAAGAGCTGGGTTCTCTTATCTGGCTTAACATTCGCTCTGTAGTAATATCATTTGTCTCATATATACATATTCTCTGGAAAATGCCACTGTGCATTTGTGGGACAAAGAGAGTGAAAAAGACTAATAATATCTCAGTAACATTATTTTTGGGGCGGGGGTTACCACGGATCAAACTCTGGTCCTTGTGCTTGCGCAGCAGGCAGTGAAACCACTGAGCTAAGTCCCAGGCCCTCAGCAATGTTATTAAAAACTGTGAGACCAAAATGTGTCAGGGATTTGCACAGGTCCTCTGGACTTGAGCACACTTTGTGATTTGCTATCGATTCACAAATTGTTCCTGTTAGGTGAATTGTACAAGAGAATACTTCCTAACAGGAATGCCTATCACCTGCTGAAGGATAACGTGGTTTTATGAACTAGAATCCAGTGGAGATTTTGTTTCTCTTGCTCTTAGATACTATTCTCCATTCATAAATGGAATTGTCCTTATTTTAAAGAGATATCTTCTTGTTGTACTTGGACACCTTGCTTTTACATTTCAATAATTTTATTGTTTTTTTCCAGCTGAAAATTGGGGGGGCCTCTAATGATCAAGAATAGCAGACTACTAACTATTTCAGTAAAGGACAAGATGGTACATATTTTAGGCTTAGCAACTAATGTGATCTCTGTGGTTGGCCACACAGTGCTCCTGTAGAGGACTACGTACAAGAATGGATGAGGCTGTCTTCCAGTAGGACTGGATTTATGAAGACTGAAATTTAAATTTCATGTGATTTAAAGCCGTAAACCCATTGTTAACTTTAAGTTATGTAAAAACAGGCAGTAAGCCAGAATTGGCTCCTGGGGTGATTGTGCGTCTCAAGGTCTGGAGATTGTGTGTCTCAAGGTCAGGCTTCGCAATCAGATCAGGAGACAAACAGTGATTCAGTAATTTATTAACTGAGTGATCCTGTGCACACAACCCCTCTGAGCCTCACTTTTCCCATCACTAAGATGGTAATAATGATAATGACTTCAAGAGGGTGGCCTGGGTTTAATATGCACAAGTGACTAATCAATATGTCGAATGATACACTGACCACTTTCTGGTCAAATACCTATTGGTGGTGACTGTTTTTATCAACTACACATTCTAGGTTAAAAACTTTGAGATTAATCTCATAATTGGCTTAATTTTTCATCTAGTAATGAAAGGAAAAAATCATAGTTTATTATAGGAACAAAGACCAAAACTAGTTGTGTATGTATTTGAGCACTGCATTTTTCTCTCTAGCTCTCATTTTCTTTACTTTTAAAATGAAGTTGGTGGAAGCCAGATCCACTCTAAAAGTCCAAAGATTCTGAACTCAGACACAATAATTGGCTTGCTTACATTCTTAGTCTCCTATCAAAAATAAGAATGAAACATTATGGCCATTCCCCTTGAGAAATATCAGAATTTTAAAATATCCCCCAGAGAAAGAAAGTTCAACACTTCAGGTCATTTTAATTAACCAACAAATATAAGACCCCTCGAGACTATGGAAAATTATTGACTCATTGCATTTCTGGTTGCTTACTCATGCTGGTTGCAAAATTCCTCATTTTCTAACTTAACTTTTATGTTTAGACCAAAACAACATAGTATTTATTTTTTTTACCTTCGTATACAGTAATTTAGATCAAGCTGAGATCAAGTTCTGAAAGAAGGAATTTATAATTTTGTTGTTTAAATCTTTTGATAGGAATAGAGACACAATCAGACAAATTTAACTAAGAATCTATGGCATGGATGTACATGAGAGGCATCTATGGCACAAAACCTTACTAGCCACTGACTTTTGCTTTACTCCTAACAGAATTGATTCTGTGTACTCACAGCAAGAGCCATTTCTGTTCATTTAAACACAAGTAGGCAGAGTCCTTTAAACCAAACCTTATCACAGAACACTTGGTCAATCTTTATTGAGCACTTACAAAATGCAAAGACTTCCTTTACACACTGGAGATATAACTCTAAGTACAGCAAGAAGTACCATACTCTATTAAGATAGGAGAAGAGAAAAATGGAAAATACATGGGCTAATTTTAGACAGTGATAAGTTCTGGGGATAAAAAGGCTTGGGAACTACTTCAGATGGGTTAGTCAGTGTAAACAATTCTGAGGTGGGAACTTTCGATCCAAGATTTGCGGAATGTAAGAGACTGACCCTGTGAAGTCAAGGCCGATGGTGATGATGGTAGGACAAACACATCCAAGTGACACCCAGTGTAGGCATTGGTCCAAACACATTGCTTTTTTGTGTGGTAGTAGGAATATTTGGCGTACCCAGGGTCTTTGCCCTAAGTTTCATGCCCAGCCTTTTGTTATATTTTACTTTTTGTTTTAAGACAGGGTCACACCAAGTCATTAAGTTCCCCAGATCGGGCTCAAAATTTTAATCCTCCTCCCTCAGCATCCCACAGTCCTGAGGTTACAGTACAGGCCACCAAGCCCTGTTTAAGTGTATTACATTCAGCAAATCATTTAAGCCTCAAAATCTCACCATGGGGTAGGTAGTATTAATCAGTTTTACAGGATAGGAATCAGACACATGTAGAAGTTAAGTCCTTTTACTGAAGGTCAGAGCTTAGAAACGTCAAAACCAGAAATTGGGCCTAAATCTTAGCTCTTATTTAACATGCTATAATGCTTCAGAAGAAAGAGCATTCTGTGCGGAAGGAACAGCAAACATAATGTCTATTTTTTGAGTCAGTCTTACTTCAGCACTGGCAAGGTTTCCTTGAGCTAGAGATTGTTGGCGAAGCGAGTTTGGGCAGAAGGAAAAGTTGTTTAAGCTGCCATTGTGACCAGAATGTCCTGTATCGCTCAGCCTGTATCAACCGGTTCAATCCAGTGTGTTTGGAAAAACGGTTAAAAGAGACTTGTTTAAAAGCACATTGAAAATGATATGTAAGTACAAATTGTTGGACTCAATTATCATTGGAAAAATTGGTTTGGCCATTTTTTTCCAAGTCATTTTGACCATTTGGATTCAGCCTTAGCTATTGATTATTTGAAGTAAATCATGTGTTATATTTGCTCATTTTACTATGTTATTGCTCTCTTCTAAAACAAATTTATTCTTTCAATGTATAAAATGTGGTACTTTTTTCTGAGTTTAAATTATATCCTACATAACTGAATGACGGTGGTTCTATCTGCCAAGTCAACACAAAAACCAAAGATGTTCTAGAACCTTGGTTTGCATTGAAGATGTGTGATATCAGAACAATTACATGACATCTTTTTGAAATGTCTTAAGTGTTGTTGGAAGGCATATTAGAAACTGCAGTGTTCTGTGGCCATGGATGCACACTGATTTAATAAGAATACCAAACACAGTAGCATTCAGTGGAAGAGAGAGAAATAAAATCATTCAAGTAACTATTTTGAAAACAGCAGTTAATGATGAAAAATAACACATTTTAGGTTTTTTTTTAGTTTTTCTTCAAAGTGTTTATAAGCCATCTATTAACTGTAAAAATTCTTCTACTGAAAATTCAGTTGTGGTTTTTAAACATTGATTGAGTCTGAATTTATATATATATATATATATATATGTGCATGTATATCAGGTATTCAACTTAGTATCCATGAAATAAAACAGTGTATAAGACATTTTTTAAAGAATATGATTCATAGAGGCTTCAAGATAATCTGTAACGTAGCTTGGGTAAGACACATAATTATAATGCAAAAATAATAATGACATTGGTGATACTAACATTTATAGGTACTTATTGTGTGCTAAATACCATGTGAAATATTTTATTTGCACTATTTCTAATTCTCAAAAGACATCATTGAGGTGGTTGTTATTATTGCTGAACAAGTAGAAGCTCAGAGAGGCTAAGTAGCTTGCCCACAGAGCTAATAAGTGGCAAAATCAAGATTTGATCAGATTTGTCGACACAAAAGAAATACCTGTTATGTTATGACATTTCCCTGAGTGTTCAAAAAGATTTTATTAAAAATGATGAACAAAGAGTCTATAAGGTCAAATCAGTTTGGGAACATTGGGTTAAACTGAGTTAAACAGGTTTATTAACTGAATGGCTTTCAGAACCTTTCATATGATAATATGCGAAGTGAATTTCCAAGGGAGTAACATAATATAAATGTTGACCATGCATATTTAATTCCTGAATATCACACTTAACCATCTACACACACACACACTAAGATAAAGTATATTTTGACCTGCCTACTCCACCCAACATTTTTGTGCATAAAAGGAAAGGAAAGGTATAAAATTTTTTTGGAGAGGAAATAAAAAATCTGACTCAGAGAAGAAATAAGAGTAAAATGGGAATTGTGAACTCCACCCTGGGAAAATACAGAAATTTTAAAAGATAATGACTTCTTTGAGCCATTCAGTAAGTTTTTTGCTGCTGTGACAAAATACCTAACATAAACAGCTTAAAGGATGAAGAGTTTATTTTACTTCACAATTTCAGAGGTTTCAGTCCATGGTTAGCTTGTTCCATTGCTATAGGTCTAAGCTGAAGCAGAACATCATAGATCATAGCAGAAGAGCATGGTGGCACACAGCTGCTAATTGAGTGGCAGCCAAGAAGCAGAGAGGGAAAGAGCCAGACAGAAAGAGGTTGGGGACCAGATACAGTTCCCAAGGTCATGCTCCCATGATCCTCTCCTTTCAAGTAAGCTCCACCTCCTTGTTTCAGTGACTCCCACTAATGCCATTTCAATTATGATCTCATTAGTGGAAGATGTCAGCGCCCTCATGAGGCAATCACTTTCCAAAAGCCTATCCATCCATAACTGAGTCTTCAACATGAGGAGCCTTTTGGGGGGATTTCAGGTAACAAAGATAGCAAAGAAAGTATGAAAATAATAGGAAACTTGGGGTTTCTGAACAAAAATGAGCATAGTCAAATAGAGATAAGTTACAGGAACAGAAAATTCTCCAGTAAAGCATTGTTATGACAGAAGGCAAAGAAACAGAGGCCACCATAGTTGGGAATAGGAGGAGTCAAGGAGTGGAAAAGCAGAAGAGGAGCTGGATAGCACTGAGGGATGGATGCGTGGTGAAAATTACAGCTAAAGCAGCTGGGGTCAGGATGGTATGGAGGACAGAAAACCATCAGCTATGTCAATTAGGGAAATTTCAGTGAGCCAGAGAGTCAATTCTTTGAGTAAAGAGGGCTGAAACTCTGTTAGATGGGGTTAAGGAAAGTGAGGGTAAAGATTGTAGAATGTTCTTTTTTTTCTTTTTTCTTTTTCTTTTTCTTTTTTTTTTTTTGGTGCCAAGGATCAAGCTCGAGTCCTTAGGCTTGCGCAGCAGGTGGCGAAACCACTGAGCTAAATCCCCGGCCCTCTTATTTTTTTCTTAAGTTGGCCAATAGCTCACTAAGCAGTGGCAATGGCAAGGGCAGCTTCACTTCCGAAAATCTGAGTAGATTTGAAGGCAAAGAGCAAGGACATAGTCCTTGATAAAAGTGAATATGAAGGATAATTAAGAACCAATATTCCAGATGAGATTTGAGAGGTTAGAAATCAAAGATGTACATAGGTCTTATTGGATTTGAGGCTGATGGAACTCCACTGAGATCAGAGAAAAAGTGAATAGTAAGAAAAGAACAGAGAAAAAGAAGACAAAGAATTCCTTTCTTGTGATCACATAGCCTACCCAATGAAATAGAAATAAAATGATTTATTCAGTACAAGTGTGTGGATTGTTAATTTGAGGGTGGAAGAAAGATTTTTAAAATTCAACTGGAAATATTACTTGGAATAAAAAAATACTTAGGTCAAATCTTATGAAATTACTTATAATTTGACTATTTTTACTTACATTTTTTTTTTAACATGCAAAATTTCATGTGATTTCATATAATGATATCAATGCCTCACAGGTGGAGTTCAATTGCGGCCAAGTAGCCAGAATTTCAAATCCAAAATTATTTTCTATAATTTTTTCAGGGTGAAAGAGTAAAAAAGTAAGTAAAAAAGAGTAAAAGCTCAGGACATGAGTGTGAGAAGAAGACAGATCAAAATATTAGGGGTAAACCATGCAGGGTACAAATGAATATCTTCAAACAGTTGATCAACTACTAATGAGCTATTTGAGGTCAGACAGGGGTGGCTTGCGGGAGCAGGCCTGTGTGAAGAAAAGTGTGAAGAAAATAGATAACATTTAGAAATTAATTTTAAAATGAAATAATGTTAAGAATAATGATATGACCTCTACGGGTTCTTGGGCAACTGGTGTTGCTGTCCATGGTGCTGACACATCAGTGAACATTCAAATTAGTATTTTCCTGTTCCATGGTGATTAGTACACAAATCTGAACCGAAAAGAGGCAGACAACAATAGCAGGGGAAAGAAGAGACATCAGAATGAGGGAAATTAGGAAGATGAAAGAAATGAGCAAAAACTACTATCGTAGATGGAAAGGTTAAGATATTTTTAGAGAGAAGAGAACCAATGTATCTTACATCAGACATTGTATCTTGTTTTTGTTAGTAGGAAAGAAGCCTGGTGAATGAGGGCGACACACAAGTGTGGCATTCGGTCTTCTGAAATATGTGTCCTGCCTACCACTCCTGCACCTTATGCTAATCCTGTCCTTAAGATGCCGAGTCCAAACTCAGACCTTTATGTTGGCTCTTATGGGATAAGAATTTTGAGAGACTGGGAGGCCAAATGTTAGATGGGTAATAGACTTTTAACTTGCAGAGGAAAGACAGATATGCATCTAAGAATAGTGCATGATAATCTTTCCTCATCTTGCGCATCATTAGAAACAAGAGAAGGGGAGTCCAACAAAGGTTCTTTCTTAGAGAATTACATTAGAGTTTGGTTTCATTTAAAATGAGAAAATCAAAGGGGTCAATTTTTTAAAAGAAGTATATTCTAGTGAAATATGATCAAGAGTCAATAAGAAATGACTCAATATTTGTTTTCTTTTAGGCTGTAAAAAATTATCATGAATTTGGTAGATGAACACATCACACATATTTTCTTTTATAGGAAATCACATCATGGGTCTCACTGGAGTAAAATTTGTATGTGTACAAGTCTTTGTTTTATTTTAGAAGGTCTGGAGAAGATTCCATTACCTGTTATTTTTTAGTCTAGAAGCTGCACACATTCTTTGGTTCACAGCCCCTTCCTGTGTACAAAGCCAAAAATCATTCACTTTTCTGATCCTTCTTTCACAGTTACTTTTCCATCTGACTTTTTCTTCTTCTCCCTGTTATACTTTTGAGAATCTTTATGATTATACTTGGCCATTTGGAAAACCTAGGGTAGTTTACCTATACTAAGTCCAGATGATTACCAAGTTTAGCTCCACTGGCAACCTTAATTCCTGAACATATTCAGAGTGTCCAATGGTTAGGACAAGGACATATCTAGGAATTTACAGATGGATATCTTTGTATTCAGACATTATTCTTCCTGACACAAAATAGGCAAACAACATGCTCACCTCTTATATCATCTACTGTGGGAAGCCTTGCATGATACACTGGGAGATTTTCCTCTCTTTTATGAGAAGAAAATGAGAGCATGCATATAAAGTACTTAGGAGAGTGGTTAGCACATGCTAAAGCATTCTGGGTGCTTTTCATTTCCTCTCTCATGCAAGGAAATAGTGATTTCAAGAAGAAAGGATTCAAACCAAGGTCTGTCTGACTCAAAGCCTTTACATATAGACATGAGAAGCCTCCATCCAGGTTGGATCTTAAATAACAGAATCAGTATACTATGTGCTATTGCTTTAAATCTCACTTTATAAAACAAAAAAGGAACTACCAGGGTTTATGGAGGAGCTGATAAAATACAAATTTATCAGGGTTTATTGAACACCTACACTGTGCCAGCCTTTGTTGTAAACACTGGGGAAAATGATAATTAACAAGATAAGCAATAAGAAGTAATACAGTATATATTTTTAAGTTTAAGAGGCAGTATAGTAGTTAATGCCCATCTGGCTTCTTCAAAGATGTTTAGATCCTAATCCCTAGAACCTCTGAATGTTACTTTATGTGACATAAGGGATTTTGCAGATGTGTTTAAAATAGGACCTCATGTAAGGATATTACCCAGCATTATCTTGGATAAGCAATGTAACCACCTAATCCTTAAAAATAAAAGAAATGAGGAGAAGAGAAAGTCAGAGTACTGTATTATGAAACAGATTCAATTCACTATTGCTCTCTGAAGTGGAAGGAGAAGACGATGGGTCTAAGAATGGTGCAGCGACAAGGACTTAGGAAACACAAAGAAATTAATTCTCCCCTCGATCTCCAATCATAAAATGCTTCCCTATTGCTACTATGAGTTTCATCAATTAAATGGAAAGGGGATTAAGAGATAGAGGGAGAGGGGAGAAGGAATGAAAAGAAAGAATTAAGATGTGTTTTGTACGTATACCAACTCCACACAAGGAATATAAGCATCATATACTCTAAACATGTCCTTAATAAATTATAAAAGAAAAACAACAACAACAAAAACAATCAGGCTTTTGAGTTCCAGAACCCTAAGATTTAAAATATCTATTATTTTAAGTCATTATGTTTATGATAATTTCTCATAGCAGCAATAGGCAATGAATACAATCATCTTTGCTAAGGTATTTTATATACCTAAAAGCGCTTTTTTTGTTCTGAAACAGCCAGGAATCGTTTTTTCATAAGTAATGAACCAAATTAAGCTAGAAACAACAGAACAAAGTTTATTAAGAGTAGAAAGGAAATCAAGTCTAGGACCAAGAAAGAGCAGGAAGATTGTGTAGACTTTGTCTCTTCACATTTCCGTTTTACTTCTCTGAAGATCTCTCCACACAAGTTCCTTTAGTGTCTTCAGTGTGTACAGTTGAATGTAGTGTTGAAATATCTCAAGATTACCTAGTACAGGACCAGTCACACAAGGGTAGAAACTTTTCTTTCCCTGGATTCCTCTCTCTCTCATCCTCATTTTTGGTAAAGAAGTTCACATTATTTCATTGGGTCAAAGTCCCTAAAATGTAGAGTCAATGATACATTATACGTACAATAAAATGTCTGCTCAGGGAAAGGAGTATTGTTACAATCTGGACAAACAGCCCAATGTATGTATTCTACTGTGTTTATTTCACAACTGGCATATGATTTTAGGAAAATGTACTGTCCAGTTTAGCCCCTGGTATTCAGTATTGGTTCCAAAGAATTGTCTGAGGCAGTGTGAAAGACACAAAGGCAAGCAACAAATGTTTACCTGATGTCTATTTTTATACCAAGAGTGTAAGACCGAGGGCCTTACCAAATGCTCCGAGGAGCTGACTGCAGCGAAGAACACCCAGGAAGGAACACACCGGACAAGTTGGAAAATAAAACAGACCTTTATTAGTCTGGCCAGACGGCACTCCCAAAGCAAAATAGCTTAGAGAGGCAACTGGCTCAGAGTCCGAGGCTGTTCTTATAGGGGGTTGAGGGAGAAGTTAACATATAGAATTAAAGAAAAGGGGACAAAGGTTAGTGGTCGACTGTCACGTATTGATGGTCAGCAGACATTTGCAGCTTGTTCTATAGATTGTGGTGTCCGGAACCTCAGTTCTGGGCAAACAAGGAGTTGAGTAGTTTACTTTGGGACTTTAGGTCTGTTACAGATTTTATCTAGTGTCCCAAAACTAACAAGCATCTTTATCCATTAACTCACATTTAATCACAATGGGGCTGGAGAAAAGGAACAAAGGTTATGCAGTCCCACAAGAGCTCTGCTAAAAGCTTGGGTCATAAAGACATAGGAAACAGTGTGCTCGAGGCACGGAGAAGAGAAGATAATTTAGACTATTGAGTGTATGCATGAATGGAAGGTCTTTGCAAATGGCTTCCCTGTACTGAAAATGAAACACTGTACCTGGCTTAGTTTTCCAATATGAGATGAGAGTGGAGCAAATTCCCAGAGAAGGTGATTGGAATATTAGGTGAACAATGACAGAAACAAATTTTAGGAAGCAGGACAGCACCTAAGACCTTATGCTCATGAAAATAACCAATGAGGGTTGGATCCAGTCAGCAGTTTGGAGGCACAGGGTTTGCAGGGGACAGGCCCCCAACTATTGAAGGCTCACAGTCTGACGCTTGAGTCAGAGTTACCAATAAATAACCATCACAAGGCCAGAACACATCAGTATTCAGGAGTGACAAAAGAGCATACTCTGAGAATTTCTGAGGTAAGCTTGGGGATACAGGGTCATGTTCAAATCCAACTGGGGAGACTAGAAATGTTCCTAGGATAAAGTGGCTTTTAAACAGTTGCGAAAATAGTCTGAGGTTGACAGGAATGAGAAAAACAGAATTTGAAATTAATTAAAATGCTCCTCTTTGGTTTCCAAGCACACAAACATTATGCAAAGCAACTTAGCACCATGTGCATCAGCACTGAATTGACACAGCATTTGCTCCCCAAGGTGACAGTGGTTTCCATGAAACTGACTCTGTAATGATTTCTATTGTCTTCCTTTTTTTTTTAAGAATTGCCTGGTTTCTTTAGAGAAGGCTGAACTTTGTCAAGCAAAATATGGGAAAGTATCTTGAATACCGAACAGCAACGGGAAACCCCTGAGGAAAAGAATTTCCATCACAAAGTGTTCTCTGCTCTTGGAATCTTTGAAGTAGGCCACTGGCCTGCACATACCAAATTCCTCTTGCTTTGTTTCGTTTTTAAATTAATCATTTGAACATGTTGGGGCTTCAAATGTTTACTGAGTGATTATAAACACACTGAAGTGTTGGAGGAACTCTCCGGGGACACCATCTTCAACCTCATCATCTTTTTAAATTTTATTTTGACATACCGTCAGTTGGAATTTTTAATTCAGATTATTCTCAAATGTTGCAGCAATTTTTCATAGTATATTATCAAAGTCCCAAATCCTTTGATAAGGGTAATTAAACATGCCAAGTTTGTTTCTACAGCTTTGAGTCTGTCGTTCATCCATTGGTTATGATATGGTAGTTAGTTTACTGCTTTCTGTGTTTTAATTTTATGATGCTGGAGTAATTTATTCACTTTTAATTCCTTGTAAATTTTGTACTGAGGCTAGAGAGAAATGAAGCCTATCACTTTCAGGCTGTGGAGGAGAATTCCTCAAAGACATTGTTTTTCTGAGACATTCTTCATGCATGCATGTGTGTGTGTGTGTGTGTGTGTGTGTGTGTGTGTGTGTGTGTGTGTGTTTCTTCTAAAGATAAGGCTCCATCTTCTAGGAATCAGATATTGATTATATCAGTCCTTTGACATAATCCAACACTCCTATGCAGACAAAAACACCATTGATTTTTATAAACTAGTGGCATTTTTTTTTCTATCATTGGAAGTTGTGTTTCAAAAAAGGAGAATGAAAGCCAGTTCAGAGTAATCTATCTTTCTACATAAGTATTTCTGTGG
Source organism: Heterocephalus glaber (assembly GCF_000247695.1). The sequence goes on along the minus strand of NW_004624733.1, from coordinate 23,035,435 downwards.
CACTTATCACAGCGGTAACTGGGCACTCAGAAGCACTATTAGACTAAAACACATACACGGGAGAGGGGAAAAAAACACCCTAGATGCTAAGAAAACAGAAAGTTTAAGGCATCAAGAGAAAAAGAAAAAAAAAATTCTTTGTTCATAGGCAACCAATGGAGGTTTAAAGAAATTCCCAGGAACAATGGGAAAAAAAATTTCCCCCATCCATTTCTATATTTAAAAGGCTTCTAAAGGATTATTTTGAACTTTTGATTCATGTACAAAACAATGCCAAGACTTGCTGGGGTAAATCAAGGATAGGATAGGCTCTAATTGTGACACTCTGGGTAGAAGACAAAAGAGAAGGAAAAGAAATTCCATCAAAGTAAATGAGATGTTAATTGAGTTGAAAGGTACTTAGAATTCGCTGGTAGGACAATCCTACTCTTCCTATGTACTCAAAAAATAGACCTGGTGCTCGTCCAGTTGAATATCCATATATCATGCTATCTGCAGTGAGACATAGGTAGGAAATCAGTTGTTTGATGGTGAAACTTGCAGAACTAATTAATTTAAAGAGAAAGGGGCTGAGATTATAAATCAAATTTCAAAGTGGCTTTGTAAATTATCTTTTATCTCTTACTATAAGATTAGTAAAATTACAGTATTATATGCCAGATGTCAGTTAAGAAGGCAGAACAGTTTGTAGTATTAAAGGCTATTTATTCCATTATTTTTGATATATAAAAGAGAAATGATTAAATAATTGCCCATTTTATACCAAAAATATTATCTGCTATAGAATTATATATAAAAATTCATGTTTGAAAATGAGCCAATTTTCTTTAGTGCATGTAATTTACAGATTTATATTACAATCCAAGCCAACATATTGAGAAAAAGCACATTAATGGGAAAGAAATAAATATCTAATTTACAGGAGAGTAACTGCCATAAAGTTTTATTTGTACCATGATGTAATTTCTGAGTAAAAATACTTCCTGCTCCATTTCATGGTGGGTAATCTGCCGATTCTTATGATTTCCCTCCTATTTTAACAAAAATGATTCAATTCTTTTTAATGTGACCTTGCTATATAGTCAGAAATGCTACAGATAGAAATTACATTTCAAAGAGTAAGCCATCTTCACTTCAGATTTACGTAGAAGTTGGCAAATTAAAAGTATTTTAATAAGGCCGGCAGTGATAGTTCAGGAATAAGATTTAAACTGAGCTCCTGTGCCAACGAGTGCATTAACTTTATTCAAAAATAGTGTATGTAAAATGGCACACAACTGACATGAGCTGATTATGATAATGTCTTAGTACAAATTTTTGAAAATCAGGTACTATAAAAATATACCATTAACTTTATGTTAATAAAATATTTTGCTTGATGCCTTTTAAATTATTCATTTGAAGTAGTCTAAAAATATAAAAGAACTCTTATTATCATTCAATTTACATGATTACTTTTAAGTTCACTTTTTTGGTTTAACATAAACAGAGTGTAAAATTCACATCAAGCTTTTGGTATTTAAAATGTGTAATTTTTATGCAAAAATTGAATGCTGTGTTACATTTTTAAGGTTGTCATTAGTATAAATATAATTTTGATTTCTGATTTGAAACAGTTTAACCCTTAGGAGAAATTATCATGTTTCCCAGGTTGAGTCATTATTGCTGCTTTGATTATAGATGAATTTCTTTGTAAAAACACGTTTTAAGGAATCTAAGCACCTACTCACAACACCAGGGGTTTCCACAGATGTGTTTGACGAAATGATGAGAATTACCAGGAAAAGATGATCCTTTTCCCTCACAGAGTTCAGTTTTGATTTTAATTCAATATTACACAACTTTTGTGTGTCCATGATTATGTGGAGCTCTTCATGGGTTTTCATAGGCAGACAGCACCTGGCTGCTTCTCATGGCTTACATTCAAATTGAAATTTCTACCAGGAGTTACAACAGTCATAGCACAGAGTTGGGCACATAATTCAAGAATTTGGATTTCCATAGTCAAAGCATAAAATAGTGATACCAGAAAGTAAAATTGAGTAAGAGCTCTAGATAGAATGATGCTTGAGATGAGTATCAGAGACGTAATCTAGATTTTTTTTTTTGTTTGACACGAGGTCATGTTATGTAGTTCAGGTTGGCCTTGAACTCTTTCATTATGTAGCCCAGACTGGCCTTGAACTCCGGTGATGTTCTTATCTCACCCTCCCAAGTGCTAGGGTTATAGGCAGGTGCCACCATACCTATCTATAATCGTGATTTTTAAAGAAGAGAAGATGTAGCCTTTCAAATGGGAGAGGAGGTGAATGGAAGGTCAGTCAGTTCCTTCAGAGTATAAGCAACATACTCAAGCCCAGTCTCAGAAATATTACCAGTTTGCATTTACATTAAAATATGCACATATATATTTATATGTGTTTCAGTCTGTATGTAAATAGAAAACTAGTTCTAGAAATAATTACTTCTAGTCACGTACAATTCCAAAAATAATACTCCACATATACACTAAATATCCAAATGGCAATTAATGGCTCACTTGTTTCAAAAGACTTTTTTTGTACATTTATTCACAGAAGGTAGGGGAAAGACATAGAAGAATGAAGTAGAAGCTTGACCTGTATGTACTGTAAGTCAGCCTGATCCTTCGGGTTTCTACATAGGCCCAAGTGAAGATTTCTTCACTACTATAGGATCAAGAGTCTAAGGGTCTGGTGCATCTCATTGCAGACAAACTTACCTTCCCATCTAAGCTTTGACACAGTCAGATATGACTTTTTAAACTATGGCATGTCCTAGCACAACTGTATCTGTCAAGAATGCTACTAATTTAATGGACAAGACACTTAAGTGAGGGTCTCAGGAACTTGGTAATATTGTAGCCTTAGAATACCTCATCCTACCATATTGCCTTGCCAAAATGGCAAGGAATTGAACATGCTGGTCATCTCTCCTCCTATGCAGTTGAAACTCTTTGTGTAACATCCTTAAGAGAGGTTCATCCAACCTGTTTGAAGGGTAAAGAAAATGAAGGTACTATTTTATGAGCAAAATTTGCTTATCCACAGGTGTTTTAAAGGTTTAAAGATAGATGCTATATTATTTCAATAGCCGTCTCCACAGTATATTAGCTCATCTCCTTTTCTTATGAAATTACGAATTCTCAAATTATTATCTTCCATCATCTTGATTTCTTCAACATACTTTCAAGTTTGTCTTATTTTTTCTAAAAAAAATATATTATTGTTGCTAGCATGTAGTGATCCAGGAAGCGCACACACACACACACACACGCACACACACACACCCTACTTGGACTTGGGAAATTTATACTCAGAGGAAGTAGGGTAAGCCTGAATCAAAGAAAAACACAAATATATAATTGTTAACTATTAAACATGAAAACAACCAAAATCAACACAGAACATCAGAACACTGCATAAAATTGTGGATCTCGTTGGACCTGCCCAGAAAACAGAGAACTATACTGGTCTTGATTATAATGCATATCTTTGATTCTGTAGCCTACATATTATATGAGTAATAACTTTTGAACTAACCTGTGCTTACCTCAAATTTCTTTGAGGTTTTTTTATTGTTGTTTTCAAATAAAATACTGTCACACTAAGTTTTCCCTGTAGTCTACTTCTTACTTGATTTTTGGTATAAAACCTTTTACCTATGCATGCAAAATTCCATCACCTTGGGGTTGACCTCAGGGTCTGTCATGTCAAGGTAATTTTTGAGCCATATGTAAGGCACTCAACATAAAAAGACCTTTGAAGTTCAGTAAACTCTTGCATTGTCTGAAAATATAATGAACATCACTTTGGAGACTTCTGTGAAGTACCAAACCAAAAGCAGAGCCCCCAGGTATTTATCAGAGACTTCTCCGAGTTGATGTAATGATCCACAAATAAAATCTCGTATATCTAACCATATGTAGTAGATGTTTATCGGTTCTGCTATTCAATGTTCAGTTTTTCTTCTTGTGACAATACATTGTTCTTAGCCTTTTCTCTGTCATGCTCACTCTGTGTGATTTTGAGGGCTGAGTCCACCCTGGTTTCCATGCTGTCCTATGACCCAGCTTAGTTAGTGAGACTATTAAATTTCAATGTGTACCCTGCAGAGGTGCCAAACCCATGGCACACATTACTTGTTTTTCTCTTAAAACAGAAGATGTTAAAGTATGATTTTTTTTTTTTCTAAACTAAAATGCCAGTATTCAGGTTTAACTGCAGCTCTGGCACTTTGTGATAAATAAGTGGTGTTTTGGATTGTAGTTTGGGCACTTGTCTGGAAAAGGTTCGCCATTACTGTGCTACAGGATTGGGTGGATAACCTAAGTTATTCTATCAAAATTAAGTTCATGACTTTTGGAAGAGAGGCTCTTACTAGAATTGAAAGCGAGAAGACAAAAATGGGTTAGGAGTTACCTTCTGGAGTGGGCCTCACTAAGTGTGCAAGCTACGGAGAAAAAAGTGGAGCTAAGAGCTGAAGAGAAAAAAAAAAACCATGAAACTCACTGCAGATTTTGAGTCAAATTCAGGTGTAGACTTTTGTGTTACATGAATCAAAATAAACAATCTTCTGCTTCAACCAGTTGACATTAAGTTTCTGTCATTTGCGAGCATTCTCTCACGTGATACCCACACTATTACTGAGTTCACATTTTCCTTTTGGTGGTCAGAGTATTATGGAAGTATTTATCATGTGTTTTATTAAAATCCAGATATATGATCTCTGCAATGCTTTATTGGCCAGTCTAGTTTCCTTTTTTATCAAACAAGATTAGATTTATTTGCCATGATTTGTAAATTTATACTCCTTTATAGTTATCTATTTTCTAAAAAATATCTTTTTAATAATATGCTTTAAGAGCTATTTTAGAGGACAGATCTCCAGCCCTTTGTATCATTAACCTTGGACTAATATACATTTTCCCTCTGATCTTTTGACTTTTTTTCAGTTCTAGCTATTGAACCCACCAGACCTTTCACATTGACCTATGTCTCCAGCCCTTTTATAAAAATTATTTTTATTTTGATACAGGGCCCCATTAAATTGCCCAGGCTGAGCTTAACCTTGGGATCCTCCTGCCTCAGTGTCCATAGTGCTAGGATTATAAGGGTATACATACTGTATTTAGTCTAGCTGAATAATTTCTTTTGTAAAGTTTCAACCACATGGTGCTCTAAGTTTATGTGTATACTCTTTAAATATCAAAAATTCCATGTGTTCCGAAGCCTGGAAGTTGTACTTTCATAGTTATTTATTTTTAAAACATAAAGGCAAACAATTATTATGAATCAACTGTCCTCTTTAAATGAAATCTTCATCAATTGCATACAGAAAATATTGCTCATGCAATCTATGTATGCATATATGTGTAAATGACTTCCTTATCCCATTCTGTATGGGCCTGGGGAGAGAAGGGCCCAACGAAGTCCTCTTACTGGGTATTTGTTTGACCATGCTTAACATTTTATCCCTAGCCTTTTACAAATACATGCAAGACCCCATTGTCTCTTTCTTCTCAAATCCCCTTCACTTCTTCCTGTCAACTTCTATGGAGGCTGCTCTTTTGACTCTGCTCAATAGGAGGCGTGAAATGAAAAGATGACCTGACGAGGAAGAACATTTAGGCTCGCAGGCCCACAAAGAAGCTGGGACGTGAGCTGACACCAGAAAAACTTCACTGAGAACCAGAAAATGGGGTTGGGCATGGGGCATATCCCTTGGCTTTCTCTACCGCAGAAGAAAAGGAAGACTGCAGTCCAGAAGTCCCAGGGGATAATTACCTGACAGGCTGACCCCCATGAAAAAGCACTGCACAGCACCTTCTTAAAAGCTTTTGGTGTGTGCTTTTTTAGATAGTGGTACTCAATGTGGACAACTGATAATGCCCAAATTCTCTTTCTGTCTGCTTTAGGCAGTTTATTTTTAAAATGAGGTTAAGCAAACTGCAGTTGAGGGGGGAAACACATTTATTTTTACCTTAGTAAATGATTGTCACTTCGACATATCACCTTTATGGTTGACACAACCTTGACAATGTGACACATTAACTAAAAAAAATAAAATAACCTTTTCACAATCAGAACCTTAAAAACCCAGCAGTGGTATTTTTCTTTGAGCACACTGCTGTTGTTAGGCTTTGCTATCTGGAGTCTGACACTTCATGATGCGTGGTTGGTAGTTGCAGGGTTGCTGTCAGCCCCTTCCTTTTTGCTCTCTCTGCATTTGTGAGATGCATACTTTGTCCAGGCTCTGACTTAATTTTTGAGGCAGTGGGACAATGTAGATGCAAAACTGGTAAATGTATCCAATCTCTTCCCATTGCTTGTGATTGAGATTTTGGTGGAGGTTGTCCCAGATAGCAAAAGAAACTGCATATGAAGAATTTTGTAGTGTGAAGTTTGAGTGACACTTATCACAAGAAGGGAACCACAGGGAGGTGATGGATTTCAGGGAATCATGGTTCTTTGTTGTTTCCATTAATGTGAATGGCCAAGGAGCTGCCGTCTCTGGGTAAAAATATTTTTGTAAGTGGCCAGTTGTTGAAATCTGGGTAGGCAAATGAGTAGTTCTGAGTAATGATGAACATTTGAAATATATCAGTATTTTTATTTTGGTTGTTCTCAAATATCCTAGGGAAGCAGTTGGTTTTATGGCACAGATTAGGGATATAACTATGGTTTCACAAACATCCCAGCAGCTTGAAATTTCAACACCTGATTATCGAAGTGGTCTTCTTGTCTCTGATTTATGTTAATTCTCTTTTTTTCCAGGAAAATCTCCCCCTAAAATATTCTGTAAAGTATTGTGGCTATTTTTTTTCCTGTCACATTGCATTTGCATTTCAAGTCTATAGCCTAGGAGGAAATAAATAACCTTCTATGTGCTCATTCTTATAAATCTCAAATTAAAAGTGATGAAGAAATGCCCTTTACTTCCTGTGATATTCTTGTCCCCTGTCTGACCTTCTTTCATCACTCTGTTAGTGTGTGTGTTTTAGGGATAGCACAGCATAGTGACAGGCATGTGACAGAGTAGGAAGATCAGGAAAACTTGTAAAAAGCCAGGCAGGAAATATTTCAGGTTTTGCTCACTAGATAGCCTCTGTTTTAACTCCTCACCTCTGCTATTGCAGAAGGGAAATAGTCATAGGCAGTACCTGAACACATGGGATGGTGGTCATTCACATTTTATTTACAAGCTCAGTGAAATGTGTATGTGTCATAAGGTATTTTTCTTTGTTTTATTCAAACCATTGAGAAATCTGTGTGTGTGTGTGTGTGAGAGAGAGAGAGAGAGACAGACAGACAGACAGACAGACAGAGAGGCAAAGAGACAGAAGAGAGGAGAGAGAATTACCGGCAGGAATATGTGACAGTTGAGATGAGTTATTAGAAGAACAATGAACAACTAGCATGGTCCTTTGATCTACAAGGATTCCAAAATTATGACTGTTCTGGGAAATCAGTTAACACATTTCTCATATCTTTCACATGTAACCTAAGAGGATCAGCATGTAATATTCATTCATTAATAGCTGGTAATATGGAAAGGACTAGATTTCATCTCTCCACTGTCTTACTAGAGAGGCTATGGAAGGAAAGCTAAGAACTGAAATTCTGAGGTCACACATCTCTGATTCATATCCCACTGTGTGGGCCTGGGGAATTTTATGAAATTCTTTTAATTTTCAGCACTGTGCCTTAAAACGGGAATAAGAATGATGCCTACCACATAAGGTTATTGTGAAAAATATATGAAATGGTGTATATAAAATGATTAGAGTGCCTATCCCTTAAGAGTTACTCAATAACACAAAATACATTAGTACTATTACTAACATGAATACTATTAAATGGCTTCAGAGAGCCAGGGCCTACTGGACCTTGCCCAACTTAAAGTACCTAATCAACTAGTTTCTCCTAAGCTTTCAAAGCTCTTTCTGTGTGCCTCATGCTGTTCTGCCTGTTTAACCTTATGCTACTCACCCCTTCCTCATTACCACTTAAATGTCTTTGCTCACGAGCTTTCTTTTATCTAGAAATCTTTGCTCTAACTTTTCTTCAGTGAAATGCTGTTAGAATTTCCAGGTTCCACTCAAGTTGTACCTTTAGAGGCCCGCCCCTAAGAATTGTGGTCCCCATTGATTTTTCCTTCAGTTTTTACCTAAGTGACACTTCTTATAGTGTTGGGTGTAATTTTGTACCTAATTGTGTATGATCTTGTTTCATTATCTAATTGTCTCACGTTTTTAAATCGCGCCTTGGGAACCAGTCCATGATTACTTGTAAGAGAAGAAATTGTGAGATCCATTCCTTTATGTTCTGGTCTTTTATAAAGTACTTTCTATCACTTGGTTATCTTTTGGCTGATATAGTCCCTTGGGAAGACTAGGTCTACCTTGCTCCTGATCCTAACTACCTCCCTATGAAATGTTCTCTGCCCACGGGGGAATGTAAGACACTATTTTTCTTATTGCGTTTTTATTGCAACATCATTGTTCTAACTTCAGCTGCTTCAAGTGACATAGCCAGATTTTTATCCTTAACATCAATTTATTTGTTGAAATTTTAAGTGTTTAGGTTGCCTTTTGAGGATTCTATGTAGATTCTGAATTATTCACCACACAATCACTGCTTTGTTCACTGGGGTTTACTAGAAGCCTACTTAATTGTGATTCATTGGATAGCATTTGGCAAGACTGGATGTGGTCATTTAAACAGATTCTCTTCTTCTGGATACATTTTCTGTTGTTATATTAGCTATTCAGGAGAACTGCTGTTTCCTCCCTTACTTTGCCCTTCTTTCTTAAATATTGCATGTGTTATTTTTTTATTCTTCGGAGGCAGATGAAAAAGCCAAAGTGTGGGACCTGGAAGAAGGGGAAATATATGATGACATTATTACTTTTTGCCAGGGAGACAGCTCTTCTCCGTGTCCCTAGCCAAGGAGGTTCCAGCCAGATGTCCTTCCAAGCTTGTGAGTTCTCCTGCCTCATCAGCCACAGGGTGCACAGTAGGCTGATCATCTAGACCTTCTGGTCTCACAATCCCACAGCCATGCAAGGTAGAAGGGAAGCACTGCCTAGGTATGGAGTGAAGAGAATGGGAAAAGACAAAAAAAGCATATTTGCCAACTCCTCTATTGGCTGCCACCTATCTGCTGCTGTGGAAGACATCAAGCTACGAAAGTTTAAAATGATACAAAAAATCAAGACCTGAATCTTTCTAAATAAATGCAATTCCTTCTTGAGCACAGCAGAGAATCCCATTCAACCCTGACACTAGTGAGAAAGACTGAGCATCTTTCTGGGAGTTCTGACTCTGAAAAGGAAAGTCAGGAAAAGAAAAGCACCTCTTTATTATAACAAGATCAAGGAGGAAAACTATTTTTTCAGCTACAGCTCTGTCCTACCTTGCTTCATCCTTTTGTTTGGGCAGCAATCACAGATCCATATGCTAAGCGGTAGCAGATATTTTTCAGAAGCATTTGTCTCCTTGGGAAGCTTCTAAGCTTGTTTTATTGGCATCTAAGAAATCACCACTGGGTATGTCATGTGGTTATTCTGCAGATGGTTTGCATGGGCGGTTTGTTTCTACTGGATGAAATCTCCCTTTGGACTACACTTTGGTTTTAAGAAATTCATGCACTACTTGTCTTTACTTTCTTATGATAAATATCCTCATGCTGTTTCACCTGGACACCTATTGTCCTTTGGACTTGAGGAGGAAATAGAGAAGAAACATGATGGAGGCCCAGGCCAGTAGCTGGGATGCAAAAGGACAGTCTCTGGAGCTTCACCAGCCATCGTGGTCAATTCCATTCCAGTAGGGATGGGTGGCAGGTGGTCTGGCAGTTTTCATAGTGTATATAGAAACCAGCATCCAATGGAAGCTCAAAATAACCTTGCAGGATTTCACCTAAAGGCAGATGGCAACAGTAATATCACACTTGCAAGATATTTTTTTTCTTCTCCTCCTCTTCCCCCAAACAACCACAATTACACATGGAGTTCATGCCAGGAACATTTATATATACGTGCCCAAGAGAGTGCAGTCCTTTTAGATATACTTTTATCACTTTAAAAATAGGATGCAAAAGTATAAAATAGATCATTCTCTTTCTCAGGGGAGAAAAGCTGCAGTCTAACTTTTGAAAGATTTTGGTTTCTTTTTCTTTCTTCAGTGTCCCAAAAGATTCAAAATGGAACCTGCTTTCCTTAGGTCAAAGAGAGAACTAATTGACTGTTGAAATTGGCTTTTCAGAGTTATTCAGAAATGGGTTTGACATGGAGCACCAGTTGTTTACTCTTTCTCAGTCTGGTTGTCCCTTTATAAAGTGGGGATAATATGATCTCAATCAGAGTTGATGTGACAGATGATAGAGCATTTAAAGTTCATATTAGCATTGCATTACCATAACAAAGCACCTAGATAAATAACTTACAAAGAAGAATGATATATTCTGGCTGATAGTTTCAGAGGTTTTAGTGTATGGCCCATTGATTTTAGGCTATGGTAAGCAGAGCATCGTGGCAGGGAGAGAAGGAGTATGTGGTAGAGCAAAGCTGCTTACCACATGGTAGCTGGGAAGGAAAAAGAGAGAGAAGGTAGGACTAGGGTCCAAATATCCCCTTCAAGGACATTCTCTATTGACTTAACTTTCTCCCGCTAAGACCTCTTAAGTGTTCTGCCACTTCCTAATAGTACCACAAGCTGATGACCAAACGTTTAATACATGGGCCTTTGTAGAAGACTTATCCAAATCACAGCCGAAGCAAAGGGTGTCGTGGAATACGGTCAGCTATTTTTTACTGAATATTTTCTTTTGCTACACTTTTGAACTTTACCTTTCTTAACTTATTTAATTCTCATGATAATTTTGTGAAGCAAATCAAATGAACAAAATATATTCAGATGAGAAAAAGGAGCAAAAGGTTTAACTTTGCCAAGACTACAAGGGTCTTCATTAGTTCCAATAGGGTTTGTGGCCTTTGTCTTTGTTGCCACTCCACTCAGTCTCTCCATGTGGCCTGTAGATGATCAGTGAATTTTAATTTTCTAACTCTGGCTCCTAACTTTCTAGGCCTTTATTTACTGTATCTATAAAAATGATATTATTAGGCTAGTCACTCTGGTCGAAGAGATGCACATCAGCAAACCCTGGAGAATATTTTCAAACTGTAACCTTATGACAATTCCTTTCTGGTAATATTTATTTATTTGAGGTCATGGAATACGAGTAATTCTGATGCAAAATTTATTCTCATGCAAATCTCCAGAAAGGAATCAGGTAGACAAAGTCCTACTACCCAGTATGTTATTTCAGTTCCATTTCCTACGGTTCTGCATTAATCCATTGGCAGAAGCAGATCTCTCTTTGAAAACATTAGTATATCTCTTCTCAGAGGGTCACTAGTTGCATTGTGTCTGTGTGTGTTTCTCCAAGGTTTCACCATCTGGTTTCTCCTTTGTAAGTGACTGGGAGACTTTAAGGTATTCACATGGAGCTGTCTTGCTTTTTGTAGTTTAAACAATGCTCATTTCAGCCATGTACTCCATAGCAGCCTTCCCCTACTTCCATGGCAGTAGTACAATGCAGGCTTTTAAGACAGGGTTAACAGAATTACTCCCATGCTGCTTTTTTTCTTGACATGTCTTTGTCATTAATTCATTTCTAGAACTTATAAGAAATTGTATGTTTTTTATTAGCATTCATCTAAACTGAACTTAAGTTGTGATCAAATGCTTCAGTGTGCATAAAGGACAGATACAATTTTTATGACATCGGAGGGAAAAACAGAATTCAAGTTCACTATGATTCCAGACATGAATCTGAAGGAATCTGTTTTCTAAAGGAAATATGAATGCTAAGGAAACTTTCTTATTGAGTCAGCCAGCTTATTTGTTCCTTCTCTGTTGCAGATTTGAGTGCTCATTCTAACCTAAATTAGCAGAGTAATATATCCAAACCTAGAACAGCTAAGAGGTGATTGGCATGTGTGTTTGTGGGTATGTGTGTACATTCTCATTGTCCTTGGAGGCAACTAAAGAGGAAAAGCAACATAAAATATCAAAAATCATTATGAAACTGACAAACCCAACATATGTGAAGCTTTCATATCAAACTTCATACAAACATTAAACCTTCTAACAATTGTGTTTTTGTTTTTGCACAGAAGGAAAAGAAACAAATCTTGAAAATCATATAATAAAATCTAAAAATATTTGAGATGGATTGAGTTCTTGCTATGTCACCATCATGCTTTGGTTTATATTATTTAACCTTCATGGCAAACCTATCAGATTGGTACTATTATTAGTATTTCCATTCCTCATATGAAGAAACTGAGTCTCACAGACACTCAGTAGGTCCCCCAAGGTCATTTTGCTAGATTGGTGAAATCAAGACAATCTGATTTACAGTGTGAATTCTTTATCCCTTCCCAATGGGATATGCCAGTGAGTCTGAGGTCCAAATCACCAACTGTTACAAGTAAAGAAAATGCAGTTGCTTACATAACTAAACCAAAAGCTCTGGGCACCCTTTGACTGCTACAGTAGTCAAAGTGATCAGCCAGAATTGATGTGAATCATGAGGGAAGTGGGAAAAGGGTCAGAAGGGAGGTAGCTCAAGACGAATGGAAAAAGAGAGACTACAGATAGCAGCAGCAGCCATGGAGAGAAGACGGAGGTTGCCAGAGACAAGTGCAGGGAAGAATGCTGGCTCCAAGGACAGAGAAGAGAGGACAGCTCTTTAACAAACTGCTTAAATCTCCATAGCCCCTCAGGGCTCCTGGATGCCACATTAAAGGCCCATCCATCACTGGGCAGATCTGCAGTGAGAGCAGGTGCTGGGGCATTTAATGAAAGGACCAGCCAGGTCCCGCTTTCTGCCTTAGCCTCTGAGAGCATGAATCATCATTTTCACCTAATCCCACTTTGCACTAATCAGGACAGATAATGGGAGGGCTTAACTGGGACTGACGTGAAGGCATTCATCCTGCTGCAATGGGAAGCTAAACTACGCTGTAGTAGAATATACAAGTTATAACTTAAAACGTATGGCATAAGAGCCGTGGTTTGAAATACATCCTCAAGCGTATGGTCCCAACTTAAAGGAAAATCTTAGAGTACACCTCTAAGGAAATTAATTCCAATTTTATCTTTGAACAAACCTGGGCAATGCACCTGGCTGCATGTAATTGACAAAGAGGGAGGAAATAAAGAGGAACAAAAAGTGGCAAGAACAGTGAAAAGGAAAAAAGAAAGGTGGGAGAGAAGAGGAAGATGGATCATATGTATAAATAAAAGTAATTAGGTGCACATTATATTACAGTTAATGGTGAGGCTTTTAAATGAGGCAGTTTTTTAAAGCTAAATACAGCTAGTAGAAATCAATCGATAACTCATGGGGCCACAAAACTAGTTAATGGTTAACTAAGAGCAAAGTCTCCTAAATACAGCCAATACAACACTTGAACAGTTTTAAATGGCTGACTAAATGCATATGTATCATTTTAAAATAGTCAGATTGAATCTCAGTTAATCTTCCATTTACCCTGAATTTCCATAAAAATAGTAAGTAATAGGGAGTTATTATCCCTCAGCTTTCTAGTATAATAAATACTCAACAGAGTATGTAAGAATATATACTCTTCTGGCCAATTTGATGATCTTTTGGTATATTCAATGAATAAGTCAGAGTGGCAGGCTTACTTGAGGAAAATAAAGTAACCTATTGCATGACCCATGGAGAGTTTACCTTAAATAGGGTCATGAACATTTTTTCTTTAACTTTCTTAATAGGTTTAATCTTGCTGTAGCACCAGAATCCCAGTCAACATATTAAGGCATTCTGTAAAAAGAATGATCAATCCCATTATATCTTTAAAGATAAAATGTTTGTTGTATCTTGTTTTATATTTAAGAGTCCTTTGTCAAAATTGCACACATACATTCTATTCTATGTTCTGAACTTCTGGTTATACATACCGCACAGGGTTTGAAGTATCGTCCACTCTTCAAAATTCTCTTGAAGTGGTGCTGGATTTTCCACACCCTGTCCTCACCTGTGGAAGCATGCTGAGTGAGGCAGACAAACCCCTGGGTGTAGATTTTACTCTTTGTATGGCTAATGCACACTATACTCTGATTCCTATTGACAAGAAAAAAGAGAATGAGGGTATTGTGAACAAGGTGATTTTCCAGAGGAGGAAGAAATTGCTTGGGAGATTGATATTTTGAGCTTTGATTCCTTAGTATATTTTGTAGAAATGTGGCTGTTTTATCTTTCCTGATCACTGACATGGGAGCATCTCTTTTCTCCATTTTTAAAGAAAAATGCAAATTTTCTAAATAAAGTCAGATAATAGTAAAGGATTTTTTCTTTTAGAAAATAAATTCTTGGTGCATCCCATTTAACCTGCAACCCACTGGGTCTCACACCTGTGAAACAGTACCATGACTGATGAACATATCAAATGCTTCATGCCATCAAGCAAATGTATACCACTATCTAGCATTCTGTACAAAAGAAAGATAAAAGGCACATGACAATGTTTGGAAAGAGTTCTGCTCCCCAACAATTGCAAATTTTAAGATTTGGTTCTCTGAAGTGTTACATTAACTACTTGGGAAGGCATAACTAACTACATATAACCATTTTCAATGCCCAGTAAACTGATATATCACTCTATTAGTAAAAAATCTGCATGGAGAAATTGTATAGAACTCATTCTAGAGTGAGTTTTATTCCTGGTTTTGCCATTTTCAAGCTGTGAGACCTTTAGCAAGTTACTCAAACACTTTAGATTTCAGTTTTCTCACATAGAAAATGGAGATAGGAATGCTATTTCAACATGCTGTGTCATTGTATACGTCGAATATGCAGCACAGGGACTGGCTCAATGCACATCCCTAACAAATGGCACATATTTTTGCTTTAAATGTATTTAGAAACAGTACTCGAGTTTCCAAATATTAACTAATGTCAATATATTTTTTGAAAACTTCTAACTCATGCCCTCTAAGAATAATTAGCGTAGAATTCTCAGCACAAAGGTGTAAGTTCATCGATGGTCATTAGTCCTGCTCTGTCCCTTCCTGATCTCTAGCAGTTCAGTATCCAGCAAAGCCAACCACTTAAACATTAGATGGTATAGTCAAGTGGTATCAGGGTCACCATATTGTCCCTCTCCTGTCTGGGCCACATGAGTGCATGTACAGGTTCAATTTGTACAAGATGATGACAGCAAGAAAGACCCACTGGCTTTCTAACCAGTCAATAAGCAATGGGAATTTTCATATACTGAACACATACTAGGAACCAGATGTCAGGAGGAATGTGTGTGTGAGTTCCTTTAGCCTGGTAGTTAAGGAAATGGGCTTGAAAATCAAGCAGTTTTGGGTTGAAATCTTGGCTCTGCCCCTCGTTTGCTGGAAGTCTTTTCTTTTCCTCAACTTTGAAACTGTTGCTGACACACATGCCTTTCAGGGATCTGATGTGAGAGTTAGGGGGAGTGATCCATGTTAAGTGTCAACAGTGTCATGTAATACCTTGTAAGTTTCTTTTGTCTCTCATGGCTGCCTCTGCTTTTCCTCCAGCCTCACAGACTGTATCTTCTCAGTCTCTATGGGAATTCTTGGCTCTGCCAGTTGGAAATGGAAATTAGAAATGGAGTGCCTAAAAGCTGTGTCTGGTTCTCCTCTTTTCTGTCTCTCCATTCTCTTTATGTGGCTTCATTCACTCCCATGTCTTTTTTTTTTTTGGTACTGGGGATCGAACTCGGTTCCTTGCGCTTGTGCAGCAGGCGGTGAAACGACAGAGCTAAATCCCCGGTCCCACCACTCCCCTGTCTTGAAGCATCATCTGCTTCCCAATGAAAGCTCTGATTTCTGTCTTACTAACATAGCTGCAATGGTTGAGGGGTTAAATTGTCCAAAGTCACAAAGAAAGTAAGCTGGCCCAGAACCAATATTTGTCTGACAGAACACCTAGCTCTAACAGTACACCAGGAGAGGAAGATAACTTAGGTATATCCAAACATCAACTCCCCAACCCAACAAATAGAGAAGGAAACATTCAAGTGTTGACTTGAGTTGCTGTATCTGAAGAAACATGCAGTTTTCCGTATGATGGTACAGCTTATCCTTTAATTAAAATTTTAAAAATAGTTTTTGAAGGTTAAGAGTTCTGTCTAAAACTTCAAATCATTTTCAAGGAAAATTAGTGGAAATTATTAATTGTTATAGCTCATTTATAAGAAGCCAGGTGAGAACATTATGAAAAATTAGTAAAATTATTATCAGATGGAATAATTAAAGATCAATTGTGAAATAATCACATAATTCTAGCTATACGCTATATCGCTCTTCATTAATCAAAGATAATCTGGAATTGCAATACTTAATTAAATGCAAGAAAGTGTTTGTGTGTTCTGGCTCTGAAAGGAGATAATTGGAGAATGCAGAAGCTGTACAGTTATCAGCTTTTGCTGATTTTTTTAGAGTTTAGAAATGTAGATTCTATCGTGTGGGTGTTGGTCATTTTATGGACTGTTTAATCTTCTCTAAAATAGATATTGCTGCTTGCTATGAGAAAATAATATCATTTTCCCCTTAATTCTAAAAAAGATTTTTTAAATTCATCAGTTAAAAAAAACAATAACGTATCTGATTTGGACAGATTTTTGTTGTCAAAGGCCTATGAACAAATTTCATCTTACTTTGCTTTCTTCACTGTCAGGGTTACCTCACTGGTTAATATCTACCAAGAAGAATATGATTCTACTCTTTTCCCCCTTTGAAAATAAGGCCATATATAATATATAATACCCATACTGACTTATTTCTTTGTGGAAAGTATACTGAAGTCACACACTGATTTTAAATGTAGTTCATATAAAACTTTGATAAAAGTAATATTTGCATACAATAAAATTCACCAATGTATACAAACACACCAGTAAGTCACATACACCCATATAATCATCACGACAGTCAAAATGTGCAACATATCAGTCACCATGAAGAAGCTCTTTGTGGCTTATCCCAGTTAAATTTCATCCACTTCTTGGCAACAGGCAACTGCTACCCTGCTCATCTGACATTATACATTAGAATTGTCTTTTGTAGGACTTCATTTGAATGGAAGCATACAATAAATACTTTTTTGGATAAAGCTTTTGCTCAGCATAATACTTGTGAGAGAGACTCTTCTTGCCTCATTTCTTGTTTTGTAAATTCTTCAGTAGTAGCACATTGGATAAATATGCTACTGTTTGCTTATTCACTGACATGTTAGTAGATATGTGGTGTATTTCCAATTTTGAGTTATTGCAGATACAGTTGCTATGAACACTGTGTGTAAGTCTCTTGATTAGTTATCTTTAATTTGCTTCATATATTGTTTTAAATCATTTTACCCTTGTTCACTCTAACATCCTCCAAAACTATATTATAAAAATACCCCAGAATGGAGGAAGATTTTTTTTATGCTGTATTTCTGGAAATGTATACAAATATAGATATGTCTTCTTCCAAAAAGAAAATATTTTACATACTTTATTTCTTTTCTTTTTCACATCATGCCTTTATAATGTACCATTGATTAGTCTTAATTTATAAATTTGCAAACTGAGTCCCAAGGGAATTAAGTGATTTGCTTAAGGCTATGTAACTCATAAGTGCAAGAGTCAAAACCATAACATACTTTACATTTCTATAATCCAGCATTCTTTCTATTCTACCATGCAAGAAAATGTTCACATGCATATTTATTAAACACGTGCTATTTCCCTAACACTGTGTTAAGATGTAGTCAATCATAAACAATTCAAAAGTTTGATGTGATCCCTCAGCAAACTTCTGATTTAATTGAGATGATAATATATGTACATAAAAATTGAATGTAGCTGCAAGGGAATAAACTAAAGGTGTTGAATGCATGTATTCCTATTGCACTGAATACAGGTATAGAATTAATAGCTATTTAAAAAGATGTGGAATTATCTGGAAGAGGTCACTAAAGAGGTGGCTTTTGTGCTAGATGTTAAAACAAACACAAAAACTATGGTTAGGAAAGACCAGGTAAGAAGTAAAACTAAGTCTGAGGACTAGGGAGAATCTGAATTCAGGTCAAGTAAGGATACACTTTCATGTTGAACGTACAGAGCAGGGCCTGTCGTGTGCCAAGTTGAATTGACATAGAGCATTTGTGGACAGTAAGGTGACGGAGCAGGTAAATTCTTTAGCACTGGAGGAGTGTGAGCGGCGTGATACAAGTGATGTTTAGAAGGAATCACTTGGGCTTGGCTTGTAAAATGGCATAGACATGGGAAAGACCATCAGAGAGGCTGGGGAGGAGACTGTCATACCATAGGTATGAGGTGATGAAGGCCTAGACCGGGGAAGAAAAACAGGAAGCTAGCTACATTTACAAAAACAAACAATCCCCCAAACAGCAACAACAACAAAACACAGACAACCCCTTCATTGACTGGTATTATAATTTAGAAACATTCAAATGGAATTCTAGAAATGAATATTCTCAAAGTAACAGAACCAGGTTCCACAGCCATAGAAATGGCTACATGTCTAGGATACTTTATAAGACTTAATTTTGGCCTGAAGCTTAATTCGTTTTTTGCTACAATTCACTGCCCGTCAACTCACCAAAAGATACACCGACCTGCACATTTCAGCTTCTCTCTTTGGAGTATAGTTTAAAATAGCATCCATCAGTCTTAATCTCAACTATTTTCCAAAATGTTTCCCAAATTAATAAGTGCAGAATCGGAAGCAGTGACCCTGTAAGGGAATATGACAAAAATACCTCATCCATAATTAAAAATGAAATTTCCTTTCATTGAGCAATAAGAAATCGGCGAAACCCAGCGTTTTTTCCTACTGTGCTGTTCCGAGAGGTCCTTAAGACCAATGCTCCCTATGATGTCTTTCCTGTTGCCCAGTGGTCCAATGGTTGCTTTTATTTTGTTGTCTCTTTTCAGACTGCCACCTTCCTCTTTGTTCCCCATGCCCTGGGCAGACATGTGGGTTAAACCATGGTAATAAAGAGAACTGTCATCATAAGCAGACCTCATTTAAATGTGTACGTGAGTCATGGAAAACTGAAGACCCTCCCAGTCTCTCTGTGACACAGGCTAAAGGTGTAATGCTTGACTGATTTAGAACCCCCTAAACAGAAGTTGACCATAATGAACCAAATGACTCTTGTCTTTCTGAAGTGATTTTCTTTGGTTCTCAGTCCTGTGACAGCTCCTACATACTATGATGGATTAGACCACATAGACGTAGGGAGAAGATGAAGTTCATATCCTCTTCTATATCTACTCCTTATATAACAGTCCTCTCACCTTGGAAGTGTGTCTTCTTTTCTCCCTTGGGTTTTACATCTGTTAAATTAGAATAATAGCAGGACTTGCCCGTAAAGTGTTGAGGAATAATAAATTAAGTGATCAATTTAAAACAAGCTAAGCATTATACCTAGCATACAGTAAGCACTCAAATATTAATCATTATTTTTGATTTGGTGCACCTGCTACAATTATTGTTATTTTGCCGTGCTTGTTATTGTTGTTACTTGTTTTGTTATTGTTTAAATCCACAGTTTTAGTAATTCTGCATAGGATATTTTGAGTGTAATACAGAAACCGAAATATAAACATGCAAAAGCAGAATTTTTAAAGAGTTTTACAATACAGGTATAGGCAATGTACTGTGAAAATTCCAGTGGAAAACACAATTCTTCGAAGGCAATCAGAGACCACTTAATGGATCCCATGGCTTAAAGTTGATCTTTCAAAGATACATGGAGCATCTACTTCTTGAGTAAAGGAGGGTTGTTGACTTTGTTGAGGGGAACCAAATCTGTGTTTTAGGAGATGAGATTGGGCAAGAGAGTGAAAGGGTGCAGTAGAAGAGAAAAGTCACAGAAGAAATAGCAGACTTGAAGTGGTTACATCTTGTATGTTTTTATGAAATAATCGGCAAATGGGTGAGGGAAGCAAAGACAAAGGGAGGGAGTGGGAGCCTCACAGGAAGAGGTGTGGCGAGCCTTACCGACCTGTGCTCTGGCTCCACATCTGGTTCATCTACAGGTCCTCTGAAGGAATGAATGCCCCTCTGATGCCACACTGCTTTTCCTCCTCTTATCGCACTTGAACCCTTTCCTGTGTTTCTCCCAAGGCTGCTACCTGCTTCTTAACCTTCTCCATCCTCTTGGCATTCAAGAATGACTACTTTTCCCCTTTTCACTTCCTGGTGCCTTCTGCATTGCATGCACTCAGAAGACTTGAACCTGCCTCCTTCTCCCTACACTTATCCCTGAGAACACTGCCTGTTTCCCTATGAGTGTCACATTTTTGCTCCTTTACTACTTTCAAATCTGACACAGCCACACAGATTTT
>NW_004624733.1:22952690-23013344 GCF_000247695.1 Heterocephalus glaber | reverse complement strand
AGTGCATGGTGATACATATGGGTCTAGATTTAATCTCTGGCAGGTTGAAATCCAGTTTTTCCAACACCATTTATTAAATAGGCTATCTTTCCTCCAGTGATGGTGGTTGGCTCCTTTGTCAAAGATGAGGTGGCTGAGTATGTCTGGAGTTGTTTCTGCATCTTCTATTCTATTCCACTGATCGTCAGGTCTGTTCTTTTGCCAGTACCGTGCTGCTTTTATCACAGTAGCTTTGAAGTATAGTTTCAAGTTGGGGGTTGTGATACTCATGTATCACAAGCATGCCATGTCTCTGTTGCTTACAATTAATTGGTTTTGCTATTCTAGGTCTCTTCTGGTTCCAAATGAATTTTTGGATTGTTTTCTCTAGTTCTGTGAAGTATATTGTTGGAATTTCAATCGGCATTGCATTAAATCTATATAGCAGTTTTGGAAGTATGGCCATTTTCACTATACTGGTTCTTCCTACCCAGGAGCAAGGGATGTCTTTCCATTTTCTTTTTTTGGTACCGGGGATCGAACTTGGTTCCTTGCGCTTGTGCAGCAGGCGGCAAAACCGTCCATTTTCTTATATCCTCTTTGACCTCTTTTTTCAGAGTGCTGCAGTTTTCAGTGTAGAGGTCTTTTGCTTCCTTTGATAGATTTCCACGTCTTTTCTTGTCTCTCCATCCCATGAACCACACACAAGAGAGATCAGTTAAAAACCTAGTCCCACTCATATCATTTGCTTTGACAGTGATCTTCATTTAATATCTAACTTAAAATCACATTTATCTGACTTCATCAGCTTTTATTCTCCACCCTCGTACCCCACTCAAATCACACTTTTTCTTTCTTTTAAGTATATCAAGTTTATTCCTACTTAGTGGTTATTCTTATTTATTCTATTTTTCCTGTTTATTCCTATTTATTCTTTCTCTTAGCTCCCTCCAACTTATAAGTGTTTTAAAGAGCAGGACTCTTGTCACTCATATTTGAAACTCTTTTCCCCAGAACTAGGGTAGGCCTTAAAGTAGAGTAGCTGCTCCACATATTATTTAAATGAACGAGTCTTCAGTACCACCATCCTAAATCCAAGTCTCTATCATTTCTTCCTTGGTATACAGCAAACAAGATGATTTAACCCTCTGTGTAGCTCTTTGTACCCCTTTAATAATTAGCCTTTCTAATAATGTCTGTGTCTTTTAAAATTTCAGTATGAAATGTCATTACCCTCTGCTTCACAGATACACACGGTACAGGGCCTAGCCACCTCGACCTTTCCAGCTCACCCCTTGGCACTTTCCCTATCATTCTGGGTCCTCCTTCACTACCACCCCCCGTCCATCTTCACTCTCTTCCCCCTCCGTTTTCTTTTCTTCTTTTTCTTCTTCATTCTCAAATCCATAAAGAAAGGGGACAGTTGGAAATGGTTTCAGTATCTTTTTTAGTCATCAGTATTCAGGATGGCTGATAGTTTCCCACTCTTACAACCTCACAGTATTGCCTGTGCACCTTGCACCAGCATGTTTTTTGCAGACATCTTTTTAATTTGTAAAGAGAAGGAACATGAGGCCCAGAGGTGATTACCAGTCAGAGCAGTTCATCATTAAAGAGGTCTGAGACTTGTGGCAAGGTGATGACTGTGAGACACAGGTCAAATGGATTTTGCACCCATTCAGGCTCAGGGTGAATTACAAAAATTAAATAGCCCTCTAATTAACCAGAGTAGTTAGCACATAATTCAGATCTCTGGAGCTCCAGCTGGTTGAGGATTTTTTTTAATTACTGTATATACTTGTGCAAATAAACACAACAAAAAAAATCCGTTCTGGTTCATCTTTCATATACAGGCTTCAGTGGTAAGAAACCATCACATATTTTTGTAAAAATGAAATAATCTTGCTGGGCAAGAGAAAAAAGGGAAATTCTGTTTTTCAAAGGGAATAAAGGATAAACTTAGAGGAGGATGAAAGAAGTTTTGCCTTCTCTTGTTAAGTAGTGCACATATCCTGACTTTTACCTTTTAGAACAATACCATGTGAATGAAAACGCTAGAAGATCAGGTAAAAACGTAATCATATGTAAATTTTATAAACAGTCTTCCCTACTGAAGCCTTTCTGAAGGTATGAAGTAGCATTTTTTATTATAGATGAGTTGACACACTAAAATGCCTCTTAGATGTACTAAGATTTGCTGTAAAAAGAAAATGTTGTCATCAACAAAATTACTTAAATATTTAGTAAATAAATGTAAAACATGTTAAGAAACTATTGTGTACATGTACCAAATCTTCGCTATAAATATCACTATGTACTGCAAACATGTTCTTATAAAAATAAAATGACCAAAAAAGCTAAGAACAAATATGAGAGGGCACTGTACAAATAACTGAATAATTTTGGTTAGAGCCTCTACACAAAAAATGTTACAGTGAAGTCTGATTTTGCCATTGCTCAAGATAATTGAGAAATCACTATGAAATCTGGGCAAATATAAAAGATATGCCAGAGAGCAAGAAAGTACATGCTTTAGAAATTAGAGAAAATTTTAATGAGAAAAATATAACAACGATTCTGTGTTTTCAGATACCTAAAGTTCAAAGGTCAATTAAAATCCTTCAATTTAATATTAAATCTATACTTTTTTGTACGGCACTTTATTTTTAAAATTTTCTCAAATTAATCATGCTGACAATAACAGTTAACTTTTTGTGAGCTTACATTTTGTCAGGCACTATGCTAAACAGGTATATCATCCCACTTACGCTCATGGCCCCAGAGAAGTAAAAATTACTATCAGTACTTTATAGTTGAGGAAACTGATTTACAGACATAAAACAAACTAGCCCAAGAACTCATAGATATGGGTCTGAGTTCCAGGTGTTGTAGGAGTGTCTGATTCCAACATGATTTAAATTGTACCTTTGTTATGGAAATGAAAGAACAGTTGATTAAAATTTTCTTGTCTGAATCCTCCTTGGAAGGGTCCATGGTTACCTCTGATGTAGGCTTGCAATTTTATCTGGATAAACTTTGCTTAAGTGTTTTGAGGTCTTTGTTTTGTCAACATCAGAACACTCTTTGATCCAAGCTGTGATCCTGATGTAAACAGAAAACTCTATGCATTGCCCTCCTCTGCATCAAGGTTGTCCTACAATGATCTAGTCACTGGTGCAAGCTAGGTTTTATCCTTGTAAAAAGTGAGAGTGATTCATGGACCTTGCAGAATAACATACTTCATGCTATATTTTTCTTTATGGCTAGTTTGAGTGAAGATGTTTTATGCTCAGTTAAAAAAAGCTGAAGTTTAAACTGTTCATGCAAATTACAAGGAAAGATTATTTTATCCTTATTAGCCTTGTACCCATTGGATCAAAAGTTTATTTTTATCAAAAAGCTCCTAATAAATTCATCTTGACCACTTATCAATCCAAGTAATTAAATATAAGATGACCAGAAATGGCATATTTTTGTTAATTTTTATATAATAATATAACAGGACATATAAAAATGACAATTTTATCAAATTTACTCAATACAAGAATCAACTGTTTGAAATGACACCTGCCCTTGCAGCACTCCGGAAGTCAGTTTACAAACAATCTGGCCAAGTGACATTTGGGCTAAACTGCTGCATGGTTATAAGTAAGCATTTTATTTGAGAGTAGGTTTACAAAAAAATTATATCTACTGTGGTATGTTTGCTACAACACAGAGTAATGTGTACAATTTCTCTCAGTGTTAGTGAAGATCTGCTAGTGCCAAGCTGTTTCGGTTGCTAGAGCGTCATAGTATATTTTGAAATCAGGTAGAATGATGTTTATCTCTATTCTTTTTGCCAGAAATCACTCTGGCTACCCAGGGTCTTTATGGTTCTTGACAAATTGTCAGGTTGTTTATTCTATTGTTGTAAAAATGTTAGAATTTTTATAGAGATTGCTTTAAGTCTGTAGATTACTTTGGGTGGTATGGGCATTTTAACAATATGAATTTTTCCAATCTATGAACATGAGACATCTTTCCATTTATTTGTGTCTTTAGCATTAATATTTTATCGTTTTTGGTGTACGACTCTTTCATATCATTGATTAGATTTATTCTTAATTTTTTATGTTATTGAAAACAAGATTGTTTTCTTAATTCCTTTCTGGATACTTCATTATCAAAGAAACACCAGTGACTCTGTATGTTGAGTTTGTATTCTGAACTGTATTGAATTTTCTCATTAGTTCTAAAAATTTTTGTTGCAGTCTTTAGAATACTCTATATATAAGATCATGCCAAAACAACATATTACTAGCATAAAAAGAGAGACTAGACCAATGGAATAAAATACAGAAGCCAGAATTAAATGAAACATGTTATGACCTAAAATGGTAAAACTCTTCGGATAAAACATAAGGTAAAAGTTTGTTTGTTTTTTTATTTCTGGTACCAGGAATTGAACTCAAGACCTTGCTCTTGCCAGGCAGGCCCAGTACCACTGAGCTACATCCCTGGCCCAAGGTAAAAGTTTCCTAACATTGGTCAAGTGAGGATTTTTTGTTGTTGTTGTTAAGACCCTAAAAAGACTGGTAGCAAAAGCTACAATAGAAAGATGGGACTGCATCAGGCTAAAAGCTCTTCCATAGAAAAGCAAACAACAGAGAAAGGAAGCAATCTCTAGAATAAAAGAATGTATGTACAAAACCTTCATCTGATGAAGCAATAATATCTAAAATATACAAAGGACTCAAATTAAATTCAATAGTAAAAAAATAAATAACCTAATAAAACTGGGACAAAGGACTGGAATAGATATTTCTCTGTGAATGCCAAAACATTCACAAAAAACAAATGTTTGGTTAAACAAATTTAAACCACAATGAGACTCATCTAATAAGATGAGATGAGCTAAGTTTATACTTTCTAAGTTGGGCAGATTAATCTTAAATGTCCTTAGCACACTCTCTGGCACATAATTATAGTAAGAGTCAGTAGTACCAGGCCTGTGACCTCAAATAATACATCATTACAGCATGCATAATAGAATATTCACAACTTATAAAGTTTTTTCTATTTTAAAAGTCTTCTGCTTTTATTCTTGTCTATTTTCTCATCTCCAAAATGCCTTGAGAAAAATTCTAAAGTTATAAGAGATATACAAGGGCACTAGAAACAGTCTATTTGATGTGTGGATCTGGTCAAGCCATTCCCCCAGGAATGGACAATATCACTTCTCTTTCTGTATACATCTCACAGTCTTTTGGGGTGGGTAGAAGAAGAGAGTAACAATATGAAAATTTTAAAAACTTCTATGAAGAACATAAAGGAAGATGCGGGGATAGAAAGACATTGATGGGTAAGTGTGGCCATATAAGCAAGATGGTTAAGATAAAGCAGCACAGCAGATGTGACAAACAATCTAAACTCTTTATGACAATAAAGGAGTCTTACAGAGTTTTGGGGAAAAGAGCATTCTGGACAGAGACAATGAAGACAAAAGCCCATCAAGCAAAAACAAATTTGGTGTGTTTGAAGAATAGAAAGGCAAACAGTGTATCTAGAAGATAAACAATGTGCGCTGAATGTGAAGATGAGGTACGGACTTTAGTCAGCTGAGACACAGTTCTTGGTGAGGAGCTGACATTTTAAGTGCAATAAAAAACCAGAGGGGGAGACTTGCAACTTGTAAGATTAATTTGGGGCTATATGATTTATTGGAGGACTTTCGATGCCACAGCTTGAACCATTTCTGAACACCTCAGAGGAAAGCATGATGTGGGGAAATATTAAGTGTGCTCTCCTATTTTAAGAGCTAGAGTCCTACATTGAAACTCTCATGTCCTGAGACTACCTGTTAAGATACAAGTAATATGTTTTCACTCATTAATTTACACATCAGACTTAACTTCATCACTGTGCCAGGCACTGTTTTAGGCATCAGATATACAGCTGTGATGAAGAAATTTCCTTGTCCTATTATCTGTAGTACAAATTAGAGAGAAAGTCTTATTATCCTAAAATTATTTTAAGCATTTTTTTCAATAATCTATGGTCCTTGCTCACCTTTTCACTTCAAGATGTGTCAGAATTATTCACGAAACAGCCTTAGAACCTAGTAAAATGCTTGACCCTTAGTAGGGACTAAACAATTCATAACTGAACTGAATTGAAAAAGATTGTCGTGTTAACTTAATCTAATTGATACACAATATTTCATTATGTGAATATGTGTGGTTTTCTTTGGCACCAGGGATCGAACTCGGGTCCTTGTGCTTGTGGGGCAGGTGGCAGAACCACTGAGCTAAATCCCCAGCCCTGTGTTCTCTTTTTAAAAAATCTTGGTTTTGAGTATAAACATATTGAGAAATTTTTCCAAAGAAAACTTTTTATAATGCCTTGCTATATTAGTCACTATTTTATCTTCATTTTGTGTCATCTCATGTACCTTAAGCTGTGAATTTAATTCTATAGTCTATGGCATATATCTATTTTGTGCTTAAATTATGAGAATTCAGTTAAACTCATGATCTTTCAGTAAACAATTTATTTTCATGGTCTCCTACATGTGATCTGTCCTGTTTTTGCACATCACACCAGAAGCCATGAAGGAGAGAATCTTTTGTCCTTTCCTATTTTCAACCATTTTCCAATTACAGAAGACAGTTTCAAATCGCATTGCATTTTGTTTTTTTCTGCGGCCATTGCCTTTATGCCCTATGCTCCAAGTCACCTGAGCTGTAGAGATCCCCTAACCGTGTGTGATCTGTCTCATGGTGCCTATTAAACAACATTGAATGGTCTTTCTTCTCTTTCTCTTTCATAGGCAGGTTATTTTCAATCTTTGGGCTTTATCTCAAAACATTTTTTTGTTCTCTCATCTCTGGTTTAGTTGCCTGCTTTTCCTATTACAGCATTATTATAAGCTATTGTAATTTCCACTTACTCTTTATTTCTTTCACTAGACTGTAAATTCCCAGAGGGCTGAGTCTAGCTTTTGATTACAGCCCTAATTCTACCTTCTAACCCAGTGACTATCGAATAGTAGACCATTAACAGAAATCTATTGAATGAGTGAATGAATCAATCAATAAGTGAGCTGTCATTGTAGTTTAATTTTTTTATTGTTTAGCATTAAAAGGGGAGCTTTGTTCATAACTCGTGACTTTTGCAGTCTCTTGAGTTCTACTTTGATGATTTCTTTAATTTTATACAGTTTGATACTTAGCATGTCACTTTATAGTAACGCGGCTTTTTAAGTCTGTGATGAAAAAGTGAGAGAAGACAGTCTAGTATGGGTGTACGTCTGCCCTCCAGACCCATTTCTCAGAAAAAGCAGACAGGAGTGAGTAGTGGGTGAGGCTCTGAGAGCAGGCTATGTCATTGAGAAGCAAGAACAGGGCATCATTTCCACATTCCCTTTCATTCCTCTGATAGTCCAGCTCACAAAACCTCTGGCTGGATTGTTGACGGTCCGCGTGTGAGAAGTGTGGCTTCTCCTGCCTTTATAAGGGAGATCAGTGTGGCTGTATAAGATGGGGTGAGAAATGGTGTTCTGTCTCATGAATAAAAACTGTGTATCCAGATGTTGCTGACAAAGAGCTGAAGTTATAAACGAATTGATATCCTCCCAGGGAAATATAGGTGAGAAAAAAATTTTTTCTTTCCTAGCTTTCTTTACCAGTTTTCAATTGAACCTAAGGAACTAGGAACTGAGGAGGAAGGAAGTAATTGACATTCAAAGTCTCTATTTTTAGACACCTTTACACTTTCCTTTGCTTCTAACTAGCAAGGATTTTTCCAAACAAGCTTTTAATTAGCAGGTGAATTTAATTGATACGTGGGTTTCTCAGAAGGGAAAGGACCTCAGTGCAGCGGGGAGGAGTGGGAGGGACTCCACCATTCTCATTGACAGTAGAAGACCATTAACTCATTTGCACCTGGATGTCTTAAAAGATCAATTTACTGTAGCAAAGAAGGCAGAGAATCACAAGGTTGGAATCTGTCAGAGAAGAAAGAGAGGCACTATAATTTAACATGCTATGTGGATGATTGAAAATTTGGAAAAATATTGCTACCAACATCCAAATACAGCAACTAACCTATTTGCATATAGTCAGGTTCTAACCAAGTGCTAAAGAAAGATTAGTGTTCCCAAATCAATAAAGTTGTTTTTTAAAAAAGTTTTTAGCCTATAGGAAAGGAAAAAAAGTAATGAAACTTAAATAAAACATATATTGAAATTACTTCATTGTCTTAAAGGTGTGTTTTTATTAACTTCCATGCTGGATGATTTTAACTCACCAAAATTTTTTAGGAAGTTAAATCCAAACTAAATGGCTTTGCTTTTTACAAGGAGAGGAGAAGGCATATATGCTATATCCCGTTTTATAAAATGAGAGTTTCTAGGGACAGTGTGAAAGTATATAATATATAGATCATGAATCAGAAACTATTGATCACATGTAAGCAAAGAAATACTGGCTAAAGTAAGTTAAAAAAAGTCAAAGAAGTACATTGAATATATATTGGTTACTTTACAGAATCAAATGAATGGCTGAACCCTTAAAAGTTACAAATGGATTGGACACAGAATAGCTTTCAAATGTAGGTAGCAGAAACTAATAGATCCCTTGTGGGGTCTGCTATCAAAATGACTGAGCTCTTAGCCTTATTCTCTCTGTTGTTATTCAGATCAATATCCAAAACCCGAGTTCTCAGGACATCGTGTCTGATGAGACTAGCTTGATTCATGTGCCCATGTACTGACAAAGGAAGTGAGTTCCTTCAGTCTGACTGATAGCATCTGTGGTGGGGGAGAATTAGCTCATGGAGTAAAACATCCAAGCTGCTGATACATCTTTTGACCTGTTCTAAAGACACATGTATGTGTAAAAACGCACACAGGCAGCACATCTCTATGTCTATATGTAGATATACTGTTACAAACCTGTTCGCATTAAATTTTCCTCCAGTGCTCCCTGCCACCTTTAGTATGCTTACGTGTCTTGAGCCACCGCGTTGAAGCTGGATGCCACAACAAGCATTGCTGAAGTGCGTGTTCACTATTATCGACAGTGGAGGCCTGCATTTCTCAGAAAGAAAATTCTCCTTTGGTTCCACACAGCTAGCAACCGTAAAAAAATGGCTGCACTTTCACCCTTTAAGATGCCTTTTCAGATTATTTGATATTTATTCTTTAAAAAGCCTTAAATAATAGCTTGGACCCTGCTGAGTTCACCATAGTACTGTCAGAAACTTGTATTTATTGGACAAATGGTAGTTACATAGAACAGAGTCCTAGAAGAGAAACAAGCAACATAAACATGTCTTGCCTCTAAATTTCTGCTTTATGGATCACCCCAAACTGAGACTCCTAGTTAATATTATTCTAATAGGAAATAATTTTTGGTTATAATAGATTATTTAAAAATAATCCACGCTCTTCAGGATAATTTTTTGGAGATTTTTAATAATTATCCTGAAGACTACTTTCCTATTTTTTAAGAACAAGAATGAGTGAGAATGCTTTGAAAAACTGTTAACCTGACCTCATGTTATTCCACATATTTTCTAGTACAAATGCGTTACTGTTTTGGGCATAGTATTTAGGTTCACAACTTGGGTAACTTGGCTTGTGTGTAGGAGACTGTAGTTATTTGCAAGAGAAATCTGAAAAGAACATCATACTCAATTACAGTTCTGCCTTGTGTGATTTGTGGTCCTTTATATGCTTTCCCAGAATGTTAGCAATACCAGGACTCCTAGCAAGCAGCTCGCTCGGCCTAGTGTGTACCAACACTATGAAGGTAATGAAAATAAGAACCCTGAAATGCTGTAATTGGTGATCCAACCTCCTAGACTACTAAAAATTAATTGGCCAGATGTTCCCTATCCAACTGTAATGGGGGATAATGTAGGAGACTGAGTTTTCAACCTTCCCCAGGTGTGCACAGTGAGCAGAGAAAAATGATTATGAGTGACATGATGACAGGTGCAGTGGCCATGTTCCATGGTGCCCTTGTGTATCTGTTATATCTTTAGGATTTTTCTCCTGAGGCATTTCAGAGATATGAAAATGCACAAGAAACAAAACCAGAAGACCCTTGAAGTGGAAAAACAAAGTGCTTGGAAGTTGTGAATAGTAAGTTAGGTACATATTGATTATATTATTATTTTAGGTTATGTCTATGCCTGTCACAGTAGGTCTTGCTACAGTTATGTGCTGGGCACTGTACTAAGGACTTTGATATTCCCAACTTTAGAGTGGGCATTTATGTCATCTCTACTTTGTAGATTTGTTGACTGACCTTCAGAGAGGTAAAGTAATCTCTCACAGTTATGCAAGAAATAGGAGAATAGATCTTAGGGGTCTCATATCAGACCACACAAGCTTCTCTGCAAAGATGGACCTCAGAATAGCAGAGCTATTGACTTTTCCAAGAAACAGTCACTGTGGTAGGCCCATACTTGTATTATCTCATTTAATACTGACAACCATTAAGAAAGTACAAATTGTGTCCTATTTATGTCACTTGTGTATTGCCTCAATGTGCATTCACTTAGCTATAAATGTCTCTAATTTTTCATTTTTTATGGTTGAGTAGTACTCCATTTTATAAAAAAACCCCACATTTTCTTTATCCAGTCTCCAGTTGATGGGCATTTGGGTTGTTTCCATGTTTAAATAGGACACACATGTGTAAATACCAAATAGTGTCTCTAGTGTGAGTCTGAATGTGTAAATAAGGACTAAAAGGTATAATAGATAATGTGAAATAGGAAGTAAAGAGGCAAAGGGGAAGGGGAAGTGGGAGGGGGAAGGGGGAGGAGAGAAGGGAATGGAACTAATATGAGAAAATGAAAAAATGGAAACAAAGTCTTTATAAATAGGGAGGGATGGAGGGGTTGAAGGGCGGGCAGGGGAAGGGGGAAAAATAAGAACCAAGAGAGATTATATAAAGGTGCAAATTTCCAACAATGAATGTCGTTATATTGTATACCTCAAGTGCACCAATAAAATAAAATTTAAAAAAAAGAAACTACAAATTAATCTCCTCATCTTACCAAAGAAGTCACGGATGATGTAAGAGCTCTATGAACTCAACCAAGGTCACATGATACTAGAGAACCGAGAAGGTTACTCAAATCTAATTTACCTTGACTCCAAAGCCCAAGTTAGAATCATAAGGAAGCAGCATTCCAAGAAGATTTCTGTCAGGCTGGAGTTTAGCTCAGTAGTAGAGTGCTTGCCGAGTAGGCATGAGGCCGGGGGTTCCATATTCTGTGCAGAAAAACAAAACAGAAAGAAACAAAACAAACCAAAACAAAAAAACCAGAAAGGATATGTCTTCTGGAAGTGAAAATATAGTATTATTACTTTAAGTCTGACTTTCTTTATTGTCGTTGCGCATGTTTTCTTTCACAACAAAAACGATTATCCTGAAATCTCTCTTGCAACATTTTCTTGGGTTTCAAATTTAAATGGAAGCCAAAGCATCCCCTGATTTCTCTATGCAATGCCCTTAAGGACTATTTAGGAAAAAAAATGTTGTTCTTCTGATAAAACAGCACAGCTGTCTCGAAGAGCTTTTAATCCATCTTTTTAAAAGATGTGGACTTTCTAAAATAATGTCGCCCCCATTTGTCTTCTGTGAAAGAAGATATTTCAAAACCAGGAACACCTATCATAATAAACCATTAAGAAGACTCCAGCATTTCAGTATATTTTTAGAATTTCATATTTCACCAAATGTTGTTATATATAATTCATGGTGGTGGGATATGATGGGGTATGACAGTTATCTCATTTGTGAAGAAGGACCAAATAACTCATTGTCCCACATCCACAAATAAATTATTCTTTTCCCCAAGCATAAGATTCTGTTTGTTAGTTTCCTTACCTTAATGGATTTTCTCTTCAATGTAATACTTTTTGCAGAAAACTATGACCCTTAATATCAATTTATTGTACTGTGAGAGAAGAAAACTTCCTAGAAATTAGCCTCGTGTAAACGGAGCATTAACAAAGTAGTCTCTACCTCTAGGTGCAGAAAGAGGACTCGAGTGATTATTCTTTATAGGATTTCATTCAGTGTTTCTGTCACTTGTCAAACATGAGAGAACAAAGACTATGTTTTTTGCATTTTCAAGGGATACCATGTATTTCAGCTGAGTGAAGAGGGACTATGTTCCTACTTTTCTTTCTTTTATCAGTTTCCAAGGTCCTACATTTGATCATAACATTACAGTGCTGCTATATTTGAGCCTGTAACTTCCAAAAATTAAATTTTGGGGGTTTTGTGTAATGTTTAAGTTCATAGAGCATTTAAAAGCATATGTGAATATAATTAAATGAAAAATTTCCCTAATTAAATTGCATCAATATGTTGAACATATGCCTTCCTAAGTTTTGACGGTACTTTCGTTTTGTATTTTTCATAATCATGCACATTTCTTATGGGTTTTAATGTTACCTGGTGTGAATTATATTTGCTGATGTCCTGGCTGATCAACTTCTTGGAGGACAGATGTTTCCTCTTCTCAATTTATTGCATATTTCTAAAAGCACAGTATAACTCTTCTTGAAATTGAAGTAAAATGAATTTAATGGTGTTTAAGAAACAGGAAGAGGTCCACATTGTTTTGAAGAGTAAAGGTTAATTATAGAAGAATATGTCTAGTAAGAAAGCATTTAGGGAGAGAAGTAACTTATACTTCTCTTATTTTTTCAGAGAAAATTTTCTGTAGAAACTCATATCATTGTGTATTTTTAAGCTTTTTATCATGAAAAATTGTAAGTCCGCATTCGTAGAAAGACTAAAAGTATATATTCATGCTCTTTCAATAAACAGGCAATATATATTATATAAGTAATGACCACAGGACACTTAAGTTTATAATTTTGTGCATGTAAATCCACACAAAATAACTTACATGATTAAGACATCACATATTTGTATATTTTACACTAACTACAGTAATCCAGTAATGATATAGATATATGTGGATTCTGTTTGCCAAATGTGTGTGTGCACACGTGTGTGTGTGTGTGTGCACAAGGAATGCTAATTGCATTGAGCAATATGCATGACTTAGCTCAAAGCTTTTAGGAGGATGTATGTAGGTTAAAGGAAAAAAAAGTTAATAACTTAGTTATCTAAGTAAATAATCCCAGAATCAGCAATAACCACACCTTATTTGGACTTCCTGTATGTCAGTATCATCCGAGTGCAAAGCTAATAATAATTGTAAAAGTTAGTAGATGTTGGGCCGGGGATTTAGTTCAGGGGTTCCGCCGCCTGCCTTGTAAGTTCAAGGACCAGAGTTCGATCCCCGGTACCAAAAAAAAAAAAAAAAGTTATTAGATGTTATAAGATGGTCACTGGCCTGCACTGTACCAGAAGGTGAAAAGGTTCTAGTAAAATCCTTTTAATAATGTCTTTTAAGATAGTCACAGTGTAAATTCCTTGACCATTTTACATTTATTTTGGTCAGGTTTCAGGGATTAGTTGATTAGGCCACATATATAACTGTGATTCTTCAAGGAATTCTATAAAATTTGATTGCCTTTGTGGACCTGAAATAGTCAATAGAATTCTCCTGTTTGCAGCTTTTACTATTTAACTTAAAACTAGGTGGGAGAGTGGTATAAATTTCCAGTGTTGGATTAGATGATGATAAAAAATTAAAAAAAAAGTTAGAAGGTGGGGCTATGGAACTGAACACATTTAAGATCATGTTCTGGCCAGTATGTTACATTCTTTTTGTTGGGTTTTGTTTTGTTTTTTTTGGTACTCAGGATCGAACTCTGGCCCTTGCGCTTGCAAGGCAGGTCCCAGAACCACTGAGCTAAATCCCCGGCCCCAGTATGTTATATTCTTGATCTCATTGAACTCATAGATAGGTTGGATATCTCCAATTTCCAGGGGAGGAAACTAAAATTCAGAGCAGTTAAGTTACCTACCAATTCATTTACTTCCAGAAAGCCCTCCCTTCTCCATCATATCTGGAGACAGGTATTCCTACAATATAATCACATGTCTATTCCCTCTGCTTCACAAATTTGAACTCTGTGAGGACTGGAACTTTATCTTGTTCATGATTGTATCCCCAGAGTCTAGTACATTCATCACATTTATTCCATAATTATTAACTGAGTGGGAAATATATGCTAAATGCTAATGAACTAATTACCAAATATAAACAACATTCCCATCTTTGAAGAGCTGTCATTCTAGTGGGAGGAGACAAAAATAAGCATAAACTTAATGTAAAATTCTATAGAATATTAGATGGAGAAAGTGCTGTGTAGAATAAGAAAGCAGGAAGGGGCAGGGAGAGAGAGAGAGAGAGAGAGAGAGAGAGAGAGAGAGAGAGATCAGGGAATGCTTCGAAGAGAAAGAACAAAGCCACGAGAGACCTTTAAGTCTAGATCACAGGGAAGAGCCTTCTAGACAGAAGAACAGCCAGCTTGCAGGCATGAGATGGAAATGAGCCAGGCACGACTGAGGAGAGTGAGGAGGGTGGTGTGGCTGAGCTGGTGCTTGTCTGCAGTGTGGTACTGGTGGGTCAGATCCAACAAGTGGTGAGTAGAAGGGGTAAAGAACTTCTAGGCCCTTGCTAGATAATAATATATGACTGTAGCTTTTAATGTGAGCACAATGGGAAGTCAATGAAGAATTTGAATGGAGAAATGACCTGACTTGGTTTACCTTCATAGGATGATTATAAACTACTGGATTGAGAATTGACTCAAAGAGGTCAAGAATGGAAGCAGAGAAAATGTTTGCAAGGATTAATATCATTTAGGCAAATAATTATATAGTACAACTTAAATAGGGCAGAGTAGCGGTGAATGTAGGTGAGAAGTAAGGAGATTCTGAAAGTAGTTCACAGGGACAGCTTGCCTCATTGTGGAGTTTGATGTGAGGCGTGAAGGTGGGAGATAGTCAGGGACAACTTGAGATTTAGGGGCAGAGCATTTGGACAGATGGATGCATCATTGACGGGTCTACTGTAGCCTGGTGTGTTTAGGGATAAAAGTACGAAGCTGAATTTGAAGCATGGTCAAATTGAGATGTAGACACCTACCTGAGATATTAGGCTGGTGATTGTATGTTAGCATCGTCTGGAGCCCAGAGGAAACCTTGAGGCTCAGCTATAAATGTGCTAATGTTAATGTGCGGATGGCATCGAGAGACATGGAATTGGATGCAGTCTCTGTGGGAATGAATGAGTGCCTACTTCATCATAGAGACTTTAAAATTTTCTGTAAGGGAATAAATGAACAAATGCAATAGGAGTGAGCTTGGGAGGAATCTTGTGTGTTTGACCTCAGAACCATTATGTTTTTTTAAAGTTTGTATAAATTGTAATTTTTTTTCCTTCTCACCAATGAAGTGTTTCTCTGGCTATTTTAACAACTCCTGAAAACAAAAAACAACAACAAAAAGAATTTATGCAAAAGGATGCTGGTGAACTCCTAGAATGCTTTTTGGAAATTATAAAGCCAGGTTTAAAAGCTGTATAATCAGATATTAAGCTTATAGTAATACAGGTGTTAAAAAAAGTAGCAGATCAGCTTTAGCCCCAGAACAATGATGATGGCAATAATGATATTTGAAACTTTAAAAAGGGTACAATTTTAGTTAATACCTACTATGTGACAGATGCAGTGGACCCTCAAGTTACAACCAGGCTGACATACGAACAACTTGGGTCACGAATGGAATTTTGACTTACGAACAAAGTCTTGACTTACAACTTGAATACTGGCCATTTGTGCTTCTAGTTAGTCTCAGATACAGATTTAACCCTTAAAGAGTTCTGGAAGGAACATCACAACATCCTTTCCTGTGTGGGGTTAATTGAGAAATCCTGGGCCAATGTCTGTCTAAGGACACTGAGATCTGCCTGTGTACAGGAGACTTTGAAGGCTGTGTAGAGGAGCCTGAGCTTTCAATTGAGCAACTTGAGTTACAACCAGCCCTAGAGAGCGAATTGAGTTTGTAAGTCCAGGGTCCACTTTCATGCTTTCTCATCCTGATGGAAAATACATTTTAATGTGTGACTCCTCCTCTGTTAACTCATTTAATCTTTACAAGTCTGTTGTGAAAGGTGTATTACTGTTCTACTTTATAGATGAATAAACTGAGGGTCAGAGCTGTTCAGTTATTCTTCTAGGTTACTTGGATGGTGAGGATGAGAGACTGGATTCCAATCCAGATTTGGCTCATCCCCAAACACATGCTTTTCTCACTTTACCAAACTGTGTTTCAAAACCCACAAATAAGCTCAGCCATTCAGAAAACGTGTGAATTCTTTTCAGAACAGTAAAGTAGGCAGGACTGATGGCTTATTCCTGTGTAATAGAAAAAGAAACCTGAAGTTAAATGACCTTGCCCAACTTCAGCAGTCTCTAAAAACAGAGATTTGGCTCATAATCGGGTAAGTTTGAGGATGAGTCTTCTTACCACTATCTGAACTAAGGTTAGCAAAACCAGTGATGAACCTAATGAAAATATCTTCACTTCCTTATTTTGCATGACCTTTATGGATTACTGATTACCTTCAATCACCAAAATATATGACTGTACTAAACACCTATATTTATTGATTGTACAGTTGAATTTCCTTGAGGATATACTGATTTCTCTTCATATAGTTCTAACTTAAATCCTAATTGTGACAGCATTTTTCCTTAGTAACACAGAATGTCTTTGGATTCTAATAATGTTCATTTTTCAATAGATTTTCATTGGATTTTTTTTTTCTTAATTGCTTTCTCCCTTCCTCAAACTGCTCTTGTTTGGAAACAAGAAGCTATCTCCTTTCACTCAGGATTCTCATTCTGATGTGGAGAATCAATCTCTCTTGTCAATACAATATTTCTCTGCCTGCTTTGTCATTTATTTTTGTATTGGATTTTCTTTCACTTTATTTCTCTAGTCCTTTTTCTTTTGAATCTTTTAAAAATTTATTTCTCCCAACTGAATCATTTCAGTTCAGTGGAATGAGATTTTGCTTGCTTTTTTCTCTTTCCTTGTGTTATGATTATCATGAGATTAACATCATTCTGTCTTTTCTTGCTTTTGAAGTTCCTTGAACATTTCCTCTCTGTCATTTAAATTTTTCTTTTCTCTATGGCTCTGTATTGTAAAAGTTCTCCATGGCCAGTTCCCCACCTGTCTTTCAGTTTGTCTTGTTTTCCTACATCAGCTTCTTGGGAGGTTTGATTCTTCAGTTTTTTACATGATGCTATCAGAACACTTTGCTACCAGATATAGTCAAAGAATAATAATTCCTGGGCTCTGTTCCACTCTCTCCACATGTTTATTAGTTAGTGGAATTGGAAGCGGTTCCATTCTTCTACTTGGCTTGTCCGGAGTTATATGTATTAAAAAAGTACTTCAATCTAAAAGAAACTCTATCTCAAAATAAGATTCAAGTTTCTGAAAACTCTGTTATTCAAGTAGTATTGGCAATCCACAACAATTGTGGTTCAGAGTAATTACTCCATACTGAGTGATTCTAACTCCTGATTAATATTTTTCAAATGAATACGATAACTGGATACAGCTGACACCTTACAGTTTATATTTAATTTCATTTAACAGTGTAGGTAAAACTGAGCCATTTCTTGCACATAATGAAACTATAGCTTTGAAATCAAATAGGTATGAGTTTGAATCCTGGTTTCACCTTCTTCCAGTGTATGACCTTTAGGTAAACTGATAAAGTTTTTCCAGTTGCAAATTCCTCTTTTTATTTTTTTCCAAAGGGATAATTATAGTTGCCCTGTGATATAGTTGGAGAATTAAGTGTGATACCACTTCTCTTAGCCTGTTCCAGCCGCCATTAGAAAAGTGCCTACAAACTGAGTGTTCACAAAACAGAAATTTGTTTGCTTTTCTTTTTTTTTTCCTGATAAGAGGGATTGAACTCAGGACCTTGCGCTTTTGATGCGTCAATGAGCTAAATTCCTGGCCCCAGAAATTTGTTTTCTTTACAGTTCTAGAGCCTGGATAATCAAGAGAAAGGGGTCAGGACTAGTAGGTTTGTGCTGACAGCTCTTCCCTTGACGTGCGGATTGCGATTCTCTCTTTGTCTCCACATGGTTACACCTTCATTTATGTATCTCTGTCCAGGTCTCCTCCTCCTAAGAGAGTGCAGCTGTCCTGGATCAAAGATCTTCCTAAACTCTTTTTAACTTCATTACTTTTTTAAAGTAATACATTTACATTCGGAGGTACAGGGGTTAGGACTTCACCGTATGAATTTTGGGAAGGGGACATAATTCAGTCCATAACACTACACACCTATCAACATTTCAGTTCAGGAGGTAACATCTTGTAGGTGCTCAATAATTTCTAGCTATTGTTTTCATTCTTTTTTATAAAATGTCAGCCTACCTGGCCTTTTTGTATATTTTGAAATTATTTCTGGTAGCATTAATGTCATTTTCAAGAACATGATTTTTTCTATAAAGTGTTCATTTTTTCATAATTATAATTTAAATATATACTTGTCCTAATAAGAAAAAAATTGTGTAACAACTGTGAGAGGAAAATACAATAGTTCTAAGTGTCAGGTAGATCTTTTCCTTAGAAGAAAACCCTGTTTAAATGCCTAGATATTTCGGGATTATATCTTCATAAAGTAGGGAAAATCATAATTAAGGAAAATCTGAATAAACCCTTTTGAGTCAGGTTACCTAAGAACTGACACAAAAATCTAACGAACCAAGAGTTTACTTAATTTTATGCAATTTTTAATGATAAAGACTGGCACTGTTCCTTAGTTCTTACATGATCCATTCACAGATGACATGCTGAGTAATTTCAGTTAAATATAGCTGGTTAAGAGTATGACACAAATAAGAGTCCTGTTATCATAAGTCAAAGCATCTTGGAAAGAGAATTAAATTCTGATTCTGAGAGTATTCATCCTCCCAGTCATTTCCATCTCCATTCATGAGCTTTATTTTCTGTGCTAACCACCCTATTGAGAATTGAGGAGAGCTGAAATTTGATATGTGCCATTACCTCAATTTCCACAAGTCAAAACATCTCAATCTTTTCTGGCCATTCATCAGATAAAGCAGTCCTCTGCATTTTATAGCATGTGTCAGTGATGCCAATATTTGCCTGAGTCCTCTTTTATTCTAGCATCCAACTATTTATTCAGTGATGGATTCTCTCATTCAGTCTCCAATCTTGTATTTGAATCCTCTCTATTTTAGACCCCTAACTGAGAATCTCTATGTAAATCTCCTAGGACTCCATGTGCTTTAATACCAACAAGGCTCTGGTAGGCACTTTGAGACAAAGCATTTCCTCTCATGATAAAAATTGCAAATAAATTCAATTAATGTGTATAAAATTTAAGTGGCTGAATATTAGTGTCAAATGTAATAAAGTTAGGAAGTATGCAAACATGACTTGCACCTCAATGTCTTTTTCAACAGTAGGGATTCATGAAAAACTTATTTTTTTTAATTAAATTCTTTTATTGGTACATTGTAGGTATACAACACAATTACATTTCTCATTGGTAATTGTACCTTTACATGATGCATCTTGGTTCTTATTTTTTCCCCATTCCTAGCCCTCCCTTCACCCCTTCCACCCTTCCCTATTACAAAGACTTTATTTCCATTTTTTCCAGTTCTCAGCATTTTTTCTTTCCCTTCTTTCCTTTCCCCTGCCCCTCCCACTACCCCTACCCCTTTGGACCTTTTCTTCCTATTTTACATTATCGATTATTCATTCTAATCATTGGTACATTTTAGGTATACAATATAATGACATTCATCATTGGAAATTCGCACCTTTACATAGTCTCTCTTGATTCTTATTGTTCACCCTTGCCCAGCCCTCCCTTCAACCCCTCCATTCCTATTTACAAAGATTTTGTTCCTATTTTTCCATTTTCTCATATTAATCCCATTCCCTTCTATCCTTTCCCCTAGCCCTCCCACTTCCCTCCCCTTTGCCCCTTTTCTTCCTATTTCACATTACCTATTATACATTTAGTCCTTATTTACACTTTCAGTTATGAAAAACTTCTTAAAGATGAAATGTTTGGGAAACTTTTGGGTATCTACACACAGGCTTTCTTTTATTCCTTCCTTAGTCCATTTCTTTAGATTTAAAAATGTTTTTAAAAACGCCCAAGACAAAGGGGATGCAAAACGAATTAAGATGTATTATTTGCATGTACCAGCTCCTGAGAAGAACTGGAAACATGCATGTACAACACACGTGTACTAAGAAAAAAAATTTTGCATATAAAAAATTCTTCAACATTAAATGTATGACCCTCTTATGAAATGCATCTCTTCCATTCTTTAGATTATGAGAGACTTAAATGATTTTTGTGGCTAATTTTGCCCACCTTGGATTTTTACCTTCCATACTGCTTTAAAATATAAGCACTGTTTCATATGGGTCTCCTCAGTCCTATTTTAGGTGGTCATTCACTAATTCAAGAAGAAATTTCAAATTCTTTAAGATCTTCCTAATTCTTCAAGCTCATCTTTTATTGCTCCGCAGACCCTCAAGTAGAGCACGTGAGATCAGACCTGCTCAGTGTTTCCGTGCCACAGAAAGCGTTTCTGCTTTGGAAACTGCACCTTCCCTTTTGTGGTAATCTCCATCTATTTCTACCCGGTGAAATCCTACCTATGTAATAACTTTCAGTTAATCATCCACAGCTGAAAAGTGGCTCTCCTTCCTCTGAACTGTAACACTTTGTTTGTAACGCACTTTCGTCACTTATTCTTACCATATTCACTGTAGAAAAGTGAGCAACGCAGAGAACCAAGGGAGAAAAAAATTTAAAAGATTCATTATCTCTCTCTCCATCTCCCATTAATATTCAATAATAACCATTTTTGCTCTTTTTATATACATCCTCCTCCTCCTCATAATTAAAAGAAGACAGAAAATGCTATCGTTATTTTATTATATGCAGGTACTATTTTAGGATTTTACAATCATTGTATTGTTTAATCTTCACTACTACTATATGGATATCTTATTTTTATCCTTGTTTGATAGAACAGAAACCCAGAGCTTAAAATGTTAGGCCAATTTCCCAAGGTCATAAAGCTACAAAAAGATAGGAACTAGATGAGTTCACATTTGCTTCACTACCGAACTACGGCACACTGGTGACAAATTTTGTGTGTGTGTGTGTGTGTTATAAATATAGTTACATAGTTATAAATAACAAATTTTTTGAATATATAAAACACAATAAAACTTTAGGAAGACAGTGGATAAACAAAAGTTCTAAATCTAAATGTCAAATTTTATGTCAGAAACACCCTAGGGAATCATTATCTTAAAGAGGTAGACTCCAAAGTTACCTATACGGGTAATAATTACGATTCACATTTGCAGAATGCTTTGCACCTCCGAGGCAGAATTCCAAGTGTCATGTTCACTGACTCACTTCGATGTCACAGTAGCTTCCTGAGAGCAGTATTGTAACTGTTACCATTTTACAGATGAGCAAACTGAACTGCAGCCAGGTTAAGTGATTTTCCCAAGGTCACAGGCCAATGGGATACCTGAGCTTTGCAGCAGAGAACTATGGCTTCTTTCCAGAACTCTGAGATAGTTATCTTCTACCTGCTGACTTTCTTCCTGTCTTAACTTTTTCCTTAATATAACTGCTTGTACTTACCTTGATCGGAACATAGT
Organism: Heterocephalus glaber; assembly: GCF_000247695.1. The sequence continues at coordinate 22,991,670 of NW_004624733.1, read as the reverse complement.
ACTTAATAGGTATTCAGCAGCTCAAAAACAAACTGGGAGATGATCTCCTTTGCAGAAGCAGGATACTAACTTTAATTAACTTTAACTAGGACTGCTCATAGCTCTGTGTGAAGAAAGACTCAAAAAGGCCCATTAACTCTGAACATCATTTCCATGTTTCTGCTCTGTATGCCCTCGAGATAGTACTTTTTCCCCGCTGTTCTTTGATTTTTGCCTTTTTCCATTTTAAAAATATATTAAGGAAGGGTGTTAGTCCAAAATTAGTCATGTGTCCACAGTAGCCTTTTAATTTGTCCAGATGCATCATTTCCTGGGAAACGGTAGAGAGCTCTGAGGACTATTGTATTTTAAGTGTTGAAAGACCTTGTTTTTAGGAATCCCTTTTTCCAATTTATGACTAAATTATGTGGTCGCAATTTTTTTGTTTGTATGTGTATGTTAAAGATATTCTCTTTACCAAACTCTAAAGCCATTGCCTTAAGAAAGTTAAGTTCCTACCCTCTCTGTGCTATAGTTTAGTGATACTGAGTGAAAACTGCTAATTTTCAAATATTTAAAGCACAGTTCTAAAAACCTCCTACCTGATTCCACACACAAACATGTTCTAAAAACTAACATTTAAAACTGACTTTTTACTATTTTTGCAATTCTAGATTTTGAAGAGATGCCAGCAGAAGAGAGACATTTCGCAGCTCTGCCAGTGTCCTTTTTGTATTCTGTATCAGTCGCAAGGACTCCTTCCCTCTTGAAAGTTTTATCATGTACAAGGCTATTAACATTATGAGGATGGGCCGAAGCATGAATAAATCCTGAGACTTACTGATGATGTCATTACACTGGTCAATAAAATACATAGAGGCAAGGGTTTCCCATGCTACCAGCCTCTGCTAACTAAATCAGGATTCACGAGCAATTAACTCTTTAATTAAGATGAATGGGTGACATTAGCCCTCCTTAAACTCTGCTCGTCAGCATTTACAAATACAAAAAGATGGATGCCTCCTCCCCAAGAAATGTAGGTTTTATTTTTCATTCATCAACATAGTCTCATTCTTCAGACTTTGTGAACAGAGCTACTAAAATGTGCAGGGGTGGTCAGAGAACCTTTAGCAGGTGCATTTCATCAGTCATATCTTACCATGTACAGCTCCCTGTTGGAATTTACTAGGCTTTTGAATGAAGCTGACTTTATTATTATTATTATTATTATCATTACTGTTATTGAACTTTCCCTTTTCTTCCACTGCACACAGAATCTATTCATTTGTTCTACCATCTGCTACTTTGTGAGTAAATTAGCTCAGGACGGGCAGCCCATAGACACATGCTCAAGTCTTGCTCTCTCTTACATTAGCTAGCCTTATGACCTTAAGGAAGGGTGTTTCTGGACCCCAGGCATATAAGACTTGGTTACTAGAGCAATTGACCCCTTAATTCTCTTTCAGTAATATTTAACAGAGTAAAAAGAAAAATAAATGCATGACTTTTTCTAGAAACAAAGTATCTAAATCAATACTAAGGGAAACAGAAGATGGTCCATAATTGTAACTTAACATTTTCTAATAGTCACATTAAAGAGGCAGACTAAACTTTAATATTTTATTTAACAAAACATCTGTCATCCTGAAGTGTAGTTACATAATTTGTTTTATGTACAGTCTATATTATATGATTGTTGGCATTGTCTTTGTGGTTTTAGGGCACACTTCAGATCAGAGTAGTCATATCTCAAGCGATCAAAAGTCACAAGTAGCTAATGTTTCCCTTTCTGAAGAGCACAATTCCAATGTTAAAAAATACAAGAGCAACTGCAAGTATAGCTCTTTAATATTTGTGAGTTTAGAGTGATTAAAAAAAGATTCCAAATACATGTTTTCACACATTTTTAAATCCAAGAAAGCTGCCTTCAGTATCAACTTGCATTCTCCATAAGACATAGAATTTACCACAGTAAGTAAGATTCATTAGAAAGGAAATAACCACTCTTAAGTGAATCCATTTACCACCGTGTGGCACAAAATGAGAAGGCCCAAGTGCAGAAAGGGGGCAGTGTCTATTAATTCCACACTGCAATGGTAAGCATTCTGTGCTCTTTCCTTACAAGACTTTCAGAGGTACACTTTGCTCGAGCTGAGGTCACCATCCCACTTATCTGGTTTAACTGGATTCAACACATATTTATGGGATTATATAGAGATTATAGATTTTAATGTTTACAGTTTTTTGTTTTCTCGCATTATCTGAATTTTTTGTTTAAGATGTTTCCTCTAATAGATAATAACAATGTCCACCAAATTGTATTCACTTATAATTAAATTTAGTTACATAATTAAATGTAAGTGCTAGGGACTTTGATAACTATTTTATATTTTATATAATAGAATCTAACTTAGAACTCTTTATACTAAAATAAATGAAAAGCAATTTTCATATCCTGCAAGAAAACCCTTTTTATAAGCTCTAGGGACTTTATAGATGTCATTAATGACTACTATATCTGTGAATGCATGCTGTTGGTTTAAATGACCTAGGACAGGATCTAGACTACAGAAAATCAGTCAATAAATATTTATTGAAGAAATTATTTAAATTACTTATAAATTTTCAAATAAGGCATTTGCTTGATAAAGATCTCTTTCATGTGATAGACTCTTTTCATAGGGAATGAAATAAATATTTAAAAACTAAAGCTATCTTTCTATAGGAAAGGTCTTTCACCAAGTTAAAAGTTTCTTTACCAAACAAAACATATACATATTTAAAAAGTGATCCAACACTGTTTTCTGTCACATAGGATATCACAGTCTCGCAGAGGAGGCAATATTCAAATTAGTGGTTGGTCTAGTGCATTATACAGTAGATTAGCTAGGTAAAGGGCTCTATTTTCCAAGGAATAGTAGAAAATATAGGAAAGGTGATTCTCCAGGTGAGGTTAGAAGAAGTAGTAGAACATTTCTAGATGACCAGATGACTAGACAGAAGACACCAACTACTGCACTGAAAGCTTTCAGCGGGTGAATATTGGTATGATAAAATATTAAAACAACTCAGGGCTTAATTTAATAATTTTTTCTGCTTCCAAAGTCACTTTCAAGATTTAGTCATGTTTTCTGTCAATTTTTGAGCTGTAGTTTTTGTAATATGGTGAAAAATACCTGGAGCAGGGAATAAGTAAGAAAAGCTATTTAATACTCTGTCTCTGCAAATAGTTTAGAAGATCCTTAACTCAGAAGAAATCAAAGACAGTTGTAAGGATCAAATCTATAAACAATCTTTGAGGAGGAAATACTTCTCTAATCTAAAATTCTTCATGGTTTAGTATGTGGAGGCAAATTAGTAATTAAGCACATGTGTATGATCAAAATCAGTCATGGTAAATATTCTGAAGGAAAGACCTTGAAATCATCTCAAACTTTCCAAAAAGTTATAAAACCTAGTTAGGATTTTAATGAGATTTCAAACTTAAAAAAACCCCCAACAATATGGAGATGCAAAATTAACTACCTGAATGTATCCTTTTTCAAATCTTCCACAATGAAAAAGGTAATTAAAGGGTCAGGTCAAGCAAAGACACAAATTATTAAATCTCCATTGTAGCAGTAATATAAAAAATGAGCCGTCATTATGTTCCTAATGATGCATTGTGGTATAACATTTTGAGTTGCAAACAGTCCAATGATTGGTCACATGACTTGTGAAAACTATAAGTCAGTGGCTCAGTATTAGGAGCCCTTTGCACGAGACATCTGGCGACTTATGACTGATAGGACCTGTTGGTGGCTGCCATCTATGAGGGAGAGACCAGGGATCTCTGCAAAGCTGTCACCATGCATAGGACAGTCCCTTCCCACCACCAAAAAAATTATCTGGTTTAGAATATCAGAGTGCTGAAGTTGAAAAATCTTGATACAGATCATGTATGAGGCTTCTTTGAAGTGTCTCAGATTTGCTGCCATAATGTGTAGAGAGAAGTCTAATATTTTAAATTAAAACATAATCAAGTGTGGCGATTCATGAATTAAGTGCTCTGACACACTCAAATGGAAGATGGAAATACAAAGTCTAGTTGCTTCGTATTCTCTATCAATAGGCATGTTTTTCCCTGCGCATAGAAGCAATTCTATTTGAAGTCATTCATATGCCACTTAGCATTTTCTCTGGGAAATTGCTTTTTTAAAAATCCAAGGCAAAGTTGTAACTCTGGCAAAAACTGCATGCAGAAGGGTCTGGAATAGTTTTTGCCTGAGCAGTAGCTTTCTTTCCTTATCAGGTAACTTGGTGTGTTTATACCTACTTAGGAAAGAAAACCTAGCTTTAGAACTAGAGTCACAAATTTAAATGCTTAATACAAGACTGATGCTCAATATAAGGTACTGTTTTAGTTACTTTCCTCATTGCTAACCAAAAATACCTAACACCCAAGTTAAAAGAGGAGAAGTTTATTTTGGCTCACAGTTCGTAGAGGTTTCAGTCCATAGTCAGCTGGCTCCAAGGCAGGGTGGCATGGCAGAGGGGCCTCACAGAGCAGGCAGGAGGCAGCAGAAGACAAGCAACAGCAGCAGCAATAAGCAACAAGGCACAACAGCAGCCTCTTTCTGTCCATTTGTATTCTATTTAGGCTAGCTGGCCTCAGAGCAGCTAGCACTCACACTCAGAACGATGCCAAACCAATCAGTGGACTGATTTAGTAATCACAAACCATTACTTCGAGCGTCACACACTCTAGATCCAGCCACCTCTGAAAAAGCCCCACCTATGAATTCATGAGGCTTTGGGGGGATCTAGACACAAGCCGTAACAGGTATCGCTACTTCCATGTCAGCTGCAAGATAGCTGCTTGCCTACAGCTCTCTAATGTCCCCCAAGCTACACTGAATTTCTTGAGCTTTTTCCTGGGATCCATTTTACCATTATGCACATAGTCCTGCAAATGAAAGTGTTAATGCACAACAGAGCAAGGAGCTTAGGTATCCAGTCCCTAAGCTATAAAATCAGTGCCTGAAATAATTTTGATCAGCTGTGCCCAAGCCATAGCTACCATTGAATATTTATCAGTTCAGGTAATGTAAGTGGACAGAGTGGCCCAGTTGTAAGATGACATTGAGCCTTCTTGGAGAGTAAGTACCCAGGAGTGATGAGGACAGTGGGGACACTGGACAGCACACACTCCTGTAAGTAAGAGCAGCCCCTAATCAGCTACTGCAGGCAGACACCGTGTGAGGACACAGGTCCAGCTGCCAGAGTTTTCAAGAAAAGCAGTGAAATCTAAGGATTTTTAAACATTGTTAATTAACTCAAATTAAACACTATTCAGCCACTATGGCAGACAATGTAATCCCTTTGGTGATACCTGTGGGGCATTAGTTTGCGAATTCTACTTTGGAAGAGTGGTAGCGAAAGGAACTTTTTGATTCCCAGTTCCAACATGGAGTCCCTTGTGAGAATAACAGCCTCTTTTGCCCTGTGCTGAAATGATTTCTCTGAGATACCTGTCCAGGTGGATTCAAACTGTAGCTGGTCTTTGAGATAACAGTGGACGTCATGCTTAAGAAGCCAGATAGTTGGCACTTTCAGTTGTGTCTTTTATGGCATAAATCACAGTATCTCAATGTGACCGTATTACTTTGTGGAGTTTTTAGGAAAATATTCCCTATTGATGGCACAAATATGAACTTCATGGTTATGCTGATGTGGGTGTGAAATTCAAGGACTATATTCATGATTTTATATGCATCACATAAAAAAACAAAATATTAAATACTTTCTTTTTGAGTTTCTTTCTGAGAGATGCTAATGAAAATGCTCTATGAAATAATTTAAAAGGAAACCAGCAAAAGGTGACAGAAATATTTAAAGTCTAGAAATACGAAATGGCCCCATAATTTTGTGCCAAATAACTGATTATTTAAAGTGCCTCCCTTTCTCCCTTTTTAACTTTTCCTTGATCTCTCAATCAATCTTTTTTAATATAGGGGGACCTTTAGATGACTGAAAGAAATACTTGCTTGCCCCATCAAAAATTTTTAAGGTTTGTAGCCCACAGTGACAATTTGTACAATAACAGGTTTGAAGAAGAAATTTCAACAAAAACAGTGAAAACATGATATCAACTTTTGAATATCAGGCCAAATTATAGAATCTCTCTTCTGTAAATCACCTTGTGAGGGACAGATGAGCTTGCAGGAAGGAAGGCAACAGGGGGGTGGGGGGGGGGGGGGGGGTGTAAAGTTATTCATTGTTTATAGCCAGGTATGAGAAAATAAAATGTGGTATAAAAGCAGTACACAGGGCTCAGACAGGCACAGCCACTCAGTTCACAGTTCTACCACAGTTCTACCACAGACAGCAGGTACTCCTAGAAAGTTCTTTAGAAGAAATAACTTTAACTCTTTCCTGCTAGAGCAGAACAAATTGAGACTCAGAAAGTTGATGCTGCAGAAGTTCCCAGACACATGGAGCTACCTTCCTGACGACTGCCTTATGTACTACATCAACCTCTGCTGCCATCCCTGCCGCCATATGTCTTGTGGACTTTTCCAATGACAAGAGCAGGAAAACATGAGAAAAACCCACAGGGGTGAATGCGTGTGTCTGAGCTCACGTGTGCACATGCTGTTTGTTAGTAATTCAAAGCACATTTTCACATGGAAAAGGAAACTGCATCCAAGCAGTGAAATAAGGTTTAGTACAGCAATACCCTAATTTTGCTTTCCATGTTTTCAGTTCTTTGCAGCCAACCACAATAAAAGAAATTATTAAGTAGAAAATTTCAGAAATACAAAATGAGTTAGTCTTAAATTGTGTGGCACCCCGAGTAGCAGGATGAAATCATTTACCACCCTGACCTGTCTTCCTTAGCATGTAAATGACCCCTGTCCACATGTTCACACTCAATCTGCTACCTGCCCGTTACTCGCTTAGCCATCGCAGTGTCGTGGTGCTACAGTTTGATCCAAGTACTATATGTTGTAATAATTATTATATTTTCATTATTGTAGTTAACCTCTTGCTGTGCCTAATTTATCAATTAAACCTTGTCACAGTTACCTTTGTGTTTAAAAACACAGCATGTGTATTGTTCCAAAGGATTTCAGACATCTACGGGGAATCTTCAGATACCCAAAGGGGAACTATTGTGTTGTATTCTAATAATTCTAGCCCTCTCTCATGCTGAAAAAGTCAGGAGCTATTAATATTTACAAACAAATTGGTTCTCAGGAGCTAAAGGCTTTTAAGGGAAAGGGAGGAACATCTATTGAGGTCATTGTGTGTTTTCTCTGAGCATACATTATTTAATTGTAACTCCCCAAGAACTTTGATGTGCACATGAGCAGTCTGGGTCTCAGAGAAGTAAAACAGCTAACCAAGTCATCTTGTTGATCACTGGAAGAGCTGACTAAGTGATAGGTAGAACATGTGTCTGCAGTCACTGACTGGGCATTCCCAAAACAGAAGCCTTCAAACTGCTTACATTTATCTCCAAGTGTGTTTCCTGTCAGCACAATGGGAATCATAATTGTTCTCACATCATTTATAAAATGACAATAAAAACTCATATAGTAAGTCTTAGGTTGTTTGAAAAATTCAGTTAATCCGTCCATGTAAAACACTTGACTTGTGTTTGGCTCACAGTAAATGCTCAGGAAATATTAGTCATTATTATTATCATTACTTCTAGGAATTCAGTGTGTGTGTCTTTCACATTTTCTTTATGCTCCTCTGAGGTTTTTTGTTTTTTTTTTTTTTTTGGTACCGGGGATTGAACTTGGGCCTTCGCGCTTGCGCAGCAGGAGGGGAAGCCATTGAGCTAAATGCCCAGCCCTTCTTTATGCTCTTAATCAGAGTTTATCACCTTCATGTACACTAACATGTTAAAATTTTGTAATGGATATTTCTATTTTTCAAGAATCTATAAGCATTTTAGCAATAGTTTATCTTCATAATGGGTTGCTAATGAAGAAAGTGTTAATAGAACTAGAAAATTAGTCTGGATGATTGAACCCAGAACTGAATGCAGAATTCTTGAACACCTCTCCCTTACCCTTTTACTAATCATGGACACTTTGACCACTTTCCTAATCTTATGCATGAAGATTAAGTCTTTTGTTCATTGATTGGCCAAATATATGCAGGGGGAATGTATGCTACTTCATCCTTGGCTCTTCGGAAGGAGACTGTTACCATGGTAACAAAGGCATCCTTTGACTCGTATTTCTACACAGAGTTATAGAAATGCTTCTTAAAAATATGACAATATTTAATGTCGAATCTAAAGTAATTTTTCTCATTGTTTAGGGAGTAAAATTGATTTTCTCTGGGCAAAGTTTGTTTGGCTGCCCAAATGTACTGTTTATAGTAATGTGTTCCACCAAATTTCTTTAAAAGCCAGTTAAACATATTTTGTCTTAACTTCTAATCTGCTTTCATCATTTGGAAGTGCTTCTTGCTGCACTATGCCTATTTTGATTTGGAAATAGTGCACATTCCATCTTTGCTATGTCAGGGTAAAGTAGAGGGGAACAGAATGAATCCTTTTATTTTTTTATCAGGATGAGTGGGAGAGCACATGGTTGGGTATGCTTTGGAGGCTGTGGCTTATTCTAAAGCTGACTTTTTCAGGTGGCAGCTGGTGCCTGGTTTTTGAATCCAGTGGTTCAAAACCATTTCTTTCCCAGGAGGCATCTGTTTTCATTTTTTTTCAAAATTAAAAATAACTTTGTTGCTCTCATTATGAGAATAACACATGATCATTTCAGAAGGTTTGGAAAACAAGGATAAGCAAAATAACAATGTCCATAATCCTACATTTGCCAGATAACTACTGTTCCTGTCTGATAACAGATAACTTTTTCCTTGTGTGTTGATATATTTTATTTCACAAAACAAGACTTTCCTACTTATGGTTATATAATTTGTTCTTTGCATTTGTCCATGTACTGGGACTACTGACATGTTGAAAATCCTTTCTAATGTATTATGAGTAATGGCTGTAGAACTGTGAGGTATTGATTACTCAAATTAGTATTCACCTTTTGGATACTTAGGTAGGTTGTAGACTCTCCCACAACAACGCGGGATTGTAGTGAATTTCTTGGTTTTTAAAAACATTTTTATACACATACCAGGAGAAAAGAGAAAGCTAGATTTGTGTGTTTGGCTGAGATGGAAGAGATAGGAGGGGTGGCTGATGTGGTTCTCCACATGCCTTGTGGGAGGACATCCAGACTCACCCCAAAATATCTACCTCCAGGCCTGGTAAACAATGAACTGGATATCAGTTCATCCCACATGAACTTATGCTCTTCAAATGCTAGCTTCAGCTTTCCAGGATCTTGAGAGATATTTTAGTTACTTTCTTTTATTTTTCAACAGATATTTAATTGGAGGATCACTTACATCCTAGTGCCTTGCTATCCTCTGCAGTTTTTGCCACCTCTCCATCCCTCAGCCCGCCGCTCTGTGCTCTAAAATGTCCACAGGTGTATAAGTTGTGGAATATAGAACAGCCTTTCCCGACTAAGAATCCTTGGTCTGCATCCCAGGTTTCCTACATAATAGTTAAATAATAGTTCTGAGACTCAGTTTTCTCATCTTTTAAATGGGACAAGTGAAAATTCAAGATGTTTTTTCTTTAGGATTCAGCGACGTGATACAGTGCAAACTTGACTTACAAACTGGATTGGTTCCTGAGGTCTGGTTGTGACTCAAGTTGGTGGTAAGTCAATACAGTTGAGATCTGGATGTTTACTTGGGTACATGCTATAGGTAGCAAGAGACATTTTAATATTCCATTAATGTAATTAACCCAAGTTGTTCGTACGTCTGGCCGGTCATGACTTTAGTGTCCACTGTATTTGGAAAATGCTAGGTGGAATATCTGACCTATAGTAAGATGATAGTGATGTTGGCACAAGTGGAGATGGGAAAGGCATGGAAAAGGGAACTGCTCGTCCTTTCTGGGGGACAAGGGAAGGCATCCACCTTCCAGTTCTGTGGTTAATAGACCAAGCACAGAGCTGTGAGCGTAAAACTTCCTGTGGAAGGGCCAGCTAACCTTGACTCGTTGCCTGACCTTGGATTAATCACTTAACCTCTCTCTGCCTTTGTTTTCCTCTCCATAATAGGAGCGTAATAACTCTTGCCCATCTCACTGGGGCGAGGATGATTAATCAGTGTTTATAAAACTCAATATATCCTTTGAGTATGAAGTTCAGTGAGATTGGAAAGCATTATTACTATTAGCTGCTTTTTAAATATCTAAACCAGCATGCCATGGACTAGTGAATGCAGCACTATAGAGTTAGACCCTCATACTAGATCATTGTCAAGAAATCTCAGTTCCTTTAGCCCTATACCTGTGTATATCAGTTTTTCTATGGCTAGGATGTTCACTATTCAACAAGTGCAATCTATTTACTGCTTATATCCAAGTGCCCATAGCCACCCCTACCCGTAAGCAATGTTTTATTCCTTCAGCAGATATTTATTGAGCAGTTGGAAGGCGTCTGGTGCTGAATACTTGAGAGGACATATAGAGATGTGTAAGGATCAATATGGTCCCACATTCGAGGTACTTAGTGCCTGGCATACAAGATAGTCAGAGCCAGCAAAATCTTGCTTCTAGGGGTGATATCTAAATGATAATTAAGAGAAAAGCAACCCAATAGCCACAGGATTGTAAGGGGAAGGGGAAAGGAAAATTCAAGAGTGTACTAGGCAGAAGGAAAATGATTATTAAAGCACCAAAATGAGAGAGGGCAAGATCTGTTAAAAGAAATTTAAAGAAGTTTTTATACAAATGATACTAAGAAAGGAAAAGTATCATTTAAAAGGTTACTTCCAAAATGGTCATGGCCTGATTGCCAATGTCCCATTTTTAATACACATGATGGCCTTGGGTAATTGTTCTGCTGCAACTGGACTTCTCAGGGGACTTCATACTCACTCCATATACTTCAGCTTCTTGGTATTATTACTGATAAGCATATTTTTGTCTGGCTACTTGCTATTGTCCAAATCCTATGTGACTTGCCTTGTAACTCTTGTCTGTTCTTTACCATCACTGTCAATCTTAAAGATGATAGATAGCCCAAATTCTTAAAAAATAAAACTATGGCCACATAATACAAAATGGAAACAAATTTAATTAGTAATCAAAAACAAAAGCAGAAACATATCTGCTCGCGGTGCAGTTGAATGCCACTATTGTACTCCGCTATGTAGCTATCAAAGAAATGTGTCTGACTTAGGTTCTTCCTATGTAATGCGTGTTATACATTAATTTTGGGAGCATGCACTGGAAAACCCTTGAAAATAGCAGCAGTAAGTGTACATATCAAAACATAAATGGTGTAATGAAATCTTGGACAAGAAGTGAGAATTATATTAAAAGAACAAACCCCCCAAAAGAGAAGAGAAAATAGAAACTTGTTAGTGATAAACATAGAATAAAACTTTAGTCAGCATCAGAGTTAATCACCTCATTTGGTAACTGACAGTTCAATGAAGTTTCTGTTCTAAAATCATGAGAAAAGCAGGCTGCCAGGTTTTATTTGTCACCTGATATGAGTTGAGCTATAGTCCGAGATAGTAGAAAACCTTTCTTGTTGGATTTTACCTCTTTAATCTCAAATGAAAACTGGCACTCCATCTGGATAATGTCCAACGTGACACATTTTGGGAGCCATCAACTACCTAGCCTTACAAATCAAGAACACTGATTAAATAATCAAGATTTCTGAAAAGCCTTGAGGGAGCTACACGTTTTTTGCATCAGTAATTGCCATTCTGTTTGTAGCACAAGATGTTTCTGAGCTCTTGATGAAAACTTATGTTTGACACACTGGCATTGAGTGTTTTATTTGTGGGTTAGCAGGAGTTTGACATTCTTCGAAATAATGTGATAGCAAATATATGGAAATTGTGAGGTTTAAAAAAAGCCTTAAACTAATGAAATTTGTCACTAAGAAAATGAAACAAGGTAAGTAATTATCTGGTTCTTTATTTTGAGGGAAGAGTAAAAATAATGATGTTTTGCTGAGCATCCATTAAAACAAAGGCTTTTATTGCTCTTTCTGATGGTATGTAATACACAACAAATATGTATGTAATTATTAATTCTCCATACATAAATTAAAAAGTCACTTCTCCCTTATATTAAATAGAACTGTAAAGATAGAAAATTCTTCTGACACTTGTTCAAACACACCTTTATGAAGATTTAAAATAACCACTATCCAAATTAGCAAGACATTGATTAGAATAGTAACTGATTTCCCAGAATTGTGTGCATGAAGGAACAATTCTTTCATTAGAGGTGTCAAAATTGGTCCAGAAAATATCAATGAACATTATGAATGTTACATTCAGCTTTGGCCCTAGGCAAAATAGTCAACTTTGTGAAGTTATTCTTTGCCATTTCTCCATATTCCTTTGAAGAATTTTGTTTGTGCTGTTATTCAATCATTTCTTCGTTCAACATTTTTTTTTTTTTTTTTTTTTGGTTCCGGGGATCGAACTCAGGTCCTTGTGCTTGCAAGGCAGGCAAGATGCCACTGAGCTACATCCTCAGCCCCTCAACATTTTTTTTATTGAGAGCCTACTGGATATCAGACATAAATCCCAGTGTGAGAGATACAGTAGTGAAAAACACAACCAAACACCTCATGTGTATGGAGTTCTAGAGACTCGGGTGGAGTCAGACAATATAACAACTGAATAAAGTTATAAAAGATTCTTGAGTAATCCAAAGGTGTAGGGATGGTAGGAGAGGAAGGGGAAAGGGAAGAAGGGAAAGGAAAAATTATGTGAAAAGAAAAAAATGGAAACAAAATCTATGTCAATAGGGAAGGGTGGAGGGGCTGAAGGGCGCACAGGTAATGGGGAAAAAATTAAGAACCAAGATACATCATGTACAGGTACAAGCACCCAATGATAAATGTAAATGTATTGTAAACCTAAAATGTACCAATAAAAGAATTAAAAAAATATTCTTGAGTAACAGTAAATGCAATAGCTCTGATAGAGTAGAATGCCATGTTAGAAAATATCTAGGGCTGTCCTAAGTCTGTCAGTCAGGTAAGACTTTTCTAACAAGCTGAGGCCTTAGGGGCACCGTGGGGGAATGTGGAAGAGGTGACTACATATGAAGGATCCTGACAAGTGGAAACACTCCAAGGTTCAGGACCTAGGCCCAGTGGCCTCCTTGGAGTTTGCTCATCTGGAAGCAGATCTGTATGCCCGGAGTGTCACGGAAAAAGGGAGAACAGTTTACATGGAGGTAAGTCAGCCAGAGAGGAGTGTTTGCTCACGGGTAGTAGGCTGTGATGAAAACTGCGTTTTCGATGTGATAGGAATGCATTTCAGAGTTACAGTGTCTGTTTTCTTCCTCCCTTGTTTTTGAGAGTCTTCTGCTACTGTAGCTCTCCTAGGAGGCCCGCTGGCCTATGATCCTTTTTGTCTTTTCTGATGAAATTTACCTTCCAACTTCCCACTCTCTCAGGTACGCACCAGGTAATTTATAAACTAATCTGATAAACCAAAATGAATTAGCGCATTCATGGTTAATGTGACTTAAAATGAGACCCCTCTAAGATGGCGTGTTTTGTTTAAAACAGCTGGTATTATCTAGACTTCAAGGAGTACTTTAGAAACTATAGCAATTAAAAAAAATTTAAGCAGCTGCTTTTCATTCTCTCTTTCTACAAAGAAATGTCCTTGATTTTGTTAACTCTTCAGTGAGCTAGCTTACAGTCAGTAAGGACTAGTATCATCTTTGAATTTTCCTGTTGTTCTGGTGTATGGGTGTATGCTTGTATATATGCAGTCTAAGGGCTGGGGAGAAAAATGCTAGACAAGTGCTCCAACACTGAGCTACAATCTGAGCTTCTCACCTTTGGTTTTATGATCTCTGTGACTTATTAACCCCTCTTATGTGCCATGCATCATACTCAGTTCTGTATATACCCAATGTCATTTACTTCTCACTACCAATCGTATAAATTCCCAATTTATAGATGAAGAAATTGAGGCTAAAGGATCTGTGTGCCTTATTCTATCTTGTGCACCTGTGAGGCAAACAAGGTCTACAAGTGTAAAAAACTCTCAGAAGCAATCTGCTAAGTAAATGCATAATTGGTAAAAATTAATTACTTCATTAATGAGAGTGACCATTCAGTATAGAGATTAGTAGGTGGAACCATGATTGAAGTCAGCCGTTACTAACATTGAAGACTTCACTACTGTATATACCAATGCTTTCTTCATTGATTATGTAGTGGGTTGTGCTTTTCTGTTCCACAGCTTACAGGATAATTTATTCAAAGAGAATAGGAACATATTCTGTGAGGCAATGTGTTCAGTCACTGAGAGGACACCCTCCATCATTTTTTCTGGTTCAGGGGAGCAATTTTCTGGGTTTCCTGGGGGGAAACTTGACTGATTAGATAACTAAAGTCTGATAATACTGTTATTTTGATAAGACCAAAATAACCCAAGCGTGTTTGTAAGAAACACACACACAGAAGCACATACACTTGCTCTAAACAGGAAAATGCCACACGGAGCACAAGAGAATACAGTTCTTCCCTCCAGTCAGTGTCTGTAACCAAGCAGGCTTGTTTTTGGGTAGTGTTCAATATCGTAGCAGTTACAAACAAAATACCCCTGTGGTGTCTAAGAATGTGATAAGAGTTATCTTCAAGGACTACAATTTTGTTCTTTGATTTTAGCAAGATCTACACATCTCTGTCAGAAGCTGAAAGAGTGCCAAAGTCTTTAAAACAGAAACAAACAAGTGCATGCTTGTGATTCATCTTTTTTTTAGAAATCATACTGAATTCTTGGATGGGCCCTTTCCAGCAAAGATGATGCTTCCAGTTGCGTTATAAACCTGTGCTTAAACATAAATTGGAGAAGGTCTTCCCAAGATGACTTCTTACAAATGACTTACGCTGTGGGTTGCTGTGTTGGAAGAAAATATTCCTCCATAACATACATGTAGGAAATAAAGCAAATTATCTGACCTCTTAGCAGTTCACAAAGAGCATTATTCAGGAGTCTAAGCGGTCCTAAAAAAGAAATAAATAAATGACAATAACTATTTGTGTAACTGTTTCCTGTGACCCATACAGATTTGTCCATAAGAAACCATAACAATCCATGGAATCAGTATTGTGTGGAATCTCTTTTGGAAAATATTGACTTAGGAACTTTACTTTTTATTACATTTATTTCTTTATCTTTTCTGGTTCTGGAAATCGAACTCAGGACCTTGCAGTTGCCAGGCAGGCACAGCACCACTGAGCTACATCCCCAGCCCTACTTTAATTTTTGTATGATAGATAAAAAAGTAAAATTCTTGTGTGTTGACACAACTATCATAACATCAAGTGACATGTGGGATAATTTGTAAGATTGTAAATGAGAAACATCTTTAGGGTAAAGGGCACTATTTTTATACACAGCACTGTTACTTCTGGCTCTGTTTTAACTGTGGGCAGTAAAATGGCAGGTGAGAACACAGGTTATAAGTTCCGAGCACTGGCACTTACAACCTCCATGACTTCGTATGACTCTTCAGTCCTTTGAACCTGACCTATAAGTAGTACTGAGCTCAGTGGAAATTATGGAGATAATGTAAACAAAGTGCTTCACATTGTGCTGAGCAGATATCAAGGGCCCACTCGATGAGAGACAACACGCTTTAGGTTTTTACTCAGTCCTTCCCAAAGGTCTGTGTGGACTCGTCCATGCTGTCTTACAGAGCCCTCTTCTTGTCAGGGCTGCATTTGTAAGAAGATCAAGTGGGTATTAACCATCTCATATGTGGATCTCATTAAAGCAATTCAGTTTTATAGGTACAAAATTCAAAAATATTTCTTGCCAAGTTACCCACATTTTTTTTTAGCTATAACACGCTGCTTAATGGCAGTCTGAAAAGCTATTAGCACAAAAATCACCGATACTAAAACTAACCCTAACGTTAGAAAACCAGTTTTCTACAAAAGTTTATGAATATCATTTATGCTGTCACTAAACACATGTGGGGATGTCCCCTTAAAAATTAAAGTGGATCTCATAAAATAATCTCCCAAAGAAATTTGTAGTATGTCATAATAGATTAATATTTACTGTAAATACAGACCAACAATTGCCAAACAAACAATTGCATTTGGAGATATACATGTCATCGGTGGGACTGCAAACAAGTATTTTAAATTATCCACAAATCCATTTTCTGCTCACATATCTGTAACAAACATTCATAAAGGAAACATTCCACTGCAGGTTTATGGAAAGACTTTGTGCTTAAGTTCATAACGACTTAAGTAGGATTCCTATATGTTGGGTGTATTATTTATTTTCCAGGAAGAACATGACAATAGTTATTAATATTTTAGAGTGAGTATGTATTATTAATCTTGTTATTCCTTTACTCCGATCCAAAGTGTCCTGTGTCATTCAGAGTTAAAGTGAAAGTCCTTGAAATGGGCTTCAAGACTCCTTGATCTTATCTTATCTCACCCTTCCCCACTCAAATCCCACTGTCTCTCTTGTTCTCCGCATGCTCCTGTCTTCAGCTTTTGTCTGTTCTTCCCCTTGTGCCTCACATTCTCTTCTTCCAGATATTGACTCAGCCAGACCCCCAGTTCCTCCAAGTCTCCACTCAATGTTCCTTGAACCCTTTGTGTGAACTCCCACGGCTCCCCCCAGCACTTCCTCCCTTGCACTCCTGCTGGATAGTTTTTCCGTAACTCTTAATGTTATGTAACATAGTCATACCTGTTCCTGAGAGCCAAGTAATAATTTTCAAGAATTTTTTTCAGGTGATTGTTCAAACATTCTAAGTTGAAATTGGCCATGTTGGAAAATTTACACCATGGAAATTGGCAAAATGCAACCGATCACGGCTTTTATTTATTTATTGATCTATTTATTTAGTTTTGTTTTTGGAGAGTTGGTTTATCAGAACACCACACGACATAATATGTATTTACTTGTTTAAAATATTCATTGTTATCTACCACTAGTGTGTTAGCTCAGTAAGACCAGAGAAATTTGTTTTGTTTATCCCTGTTTATCCAGTGTCCTGGATAGTATCTGACACAAAGCCGTTTATTAATAAAATATGGTGAATGAATGATTGATGAAAGTACAATGAATCAGGGTTTTATGGCCTTTTGTAGTTTTAAAAGAATAGATTAACCCTTTTGTTGTTCACGAATTTAGTCATTCAGTAGATATTTGTGAGAACTCATGTGCTGAAACTAATTAAACCGTTTTAGAATTTGAAAATATTTTAACCAAATAACAAGAAATAGTCCCTATCATAGAGCTTAAATTTTGGTAGTGAAAAACAAATCAGTCAACTAACACGAAAACTGATACACACTGTAAGTTCAGATACTGCTAATTGTTAGCAAAACACAAAATCCACAACATGATCATAGTTAGAGAGGGACAAGAGGAAGAGACAATGTTTTATATAAAGAAAAAAGATAAAATTGTCTGAAAGTTGACATTTGAACCAAGGCATGAACGATGCTAAGCCAGCCAAGCTCAGTTCTAAAGAAAGAGCCTTCCAAACAAAGGCCATGGCCAAGTGCGGTGGCCTGACATAGGGTGACTGTGGCGAGCTGAACAGAGTGAGGCTGCGATCTTGAAACAGATTGAGTTCGGCAGGGAGTGGTGGTGGATGAAGTGGAAAAGGCAGGCAGGGCCAGACCACTCCAGGCCTCACAAGCCAAGAGAAAGCGTTAGTGAGTGACATGATCTAATTTAAAGTTTAAAAGATCATTCTGGCAATGAAGGGTGGTCAGACACCAGTTAGAGGTTAGGGCACTGCAGCGGTTCAGCAAACACACGGCAGAAATATAATAGATGTGGCTGGAGAGAATGGACCCCATGGGGTCTTGATCATTTTAAAAGTGCATTTAACCAAATCTTCCACAGGCATAAAAATCTTTCTTTTTTTTTTAATACATTAAGAAGAGATAGAAAGTTGAGTATCTGGCAACGTTTACTAATAGGTGATGTAACCTCCATACTGACATTACAGCCTATTTCTATTGAGATTTTATATACAAAAATCCTGGATAAAATATTAGCATGCCAAATAAAGTGAAATGTACAAAAAAAGACCCTGTGTAACCACACAAGTATTCTCTCAAGAATTCACGGACGGTCTAGCCTTAAAAATTATTAATGTAGTTAATTAGGCTAAGGGAGTGAGGTTATAACTCAAAGTATAACACAAAACTGCCCAAATAATACAAAATAAAATAATTTGATAAAAATAAATACCTATTCTTGATTTTACAAAAGAAATGTCCAGCAAATCTTCAAAAATATTGGTAATGAAATGAGGATACCTACCAAAGAATTACAGCAAATGGTATAATAATAAAAATTAGAAATAATTCATTTCAGGATGATAGGCATAGCTCATCCATATGGGTGTGGTAACAGGCAGGAGGCCCTGGGTTCTATCCCTAGCATCACAAAAGTAAAAAGAAAAGAAAGGACAATAAGGAGGGAAAGAGGGAGAGAGAAAGAAAAGAATGGAAGAAAGGAAGGAGGGAAAGAAAGAAAGAAAGAAAGAAAGAAAGAAAGAAATTTTCATTTTTAAAGGAAAGAAAAAAATCAACCCTGTCCTTATTTGTCCATGCCACATTTTATAAAGTTCCTAACCTGATGTTGGCAAAATAAAAGGGGGTGGGGAGAATTGAGATGTATTATGTACATGTACCAATTTCCTCCAATGTATGTAATCATTATATACTGCAAACATGTATTAATAATTCAATTTTTAAAAAAGTTCCTAAACAAGACAAAAAAGAAAACAAAACTAAATGTGTATAGGAAGTGGAAATAGAGAAAAGGATATATTTATTATTTGAATGATATTCTAGACAAATGATTAGAACCTAACAGAGCTGTACATGAACCTATTTATATTCCTATACACCAACAATAAACAATTTAAAAATGTGTCTTTGATTAGATTCCACTTAAACCTAGGAATAAATGTTACATAAATTTTATGAGGAAACCTATGAAGTACCTAAGAATAAATGTAACAAAATGTTGTGAAGAAAATTATAAAAGACCCCCAATTCAGAAGAAAAATGAATAGAGAGGTTTTCATATTTACTTATTTAAATTTGTTATAAAACATACCAAAAACAAAATAAAAAGGAAGTCACACGTTTTTGCTAACTGTATAATTCTTGAAGGATCCTCCCTCCCACTATATTTAGAAGTCTTGGCACATTTTATGTCTGGATTTCCCTAAGTGGAAATGGCATATCAGAGCCCCAACCCCTTTCCCAAAGAATGTGCAAATGGTATTAACCGTGTAGCAGCTTACCAGCTGTATATCAGTGATGTGTATTTAACTCTGGCCTACTGCTTCACTGAACAAAAGCTTATGCCTCCTTTTGCTGTGTTCTTGGAGGATATGTCAGCGGTGAAGTGGTAGCAATCAAAGGAGTTCCTAAGGTTTTAAGGAGACGTAGTCATATTAACAGTGTTCCATTATTCAGAGGACCAACATAGGTCCCCTAGGAACTCCAGAAAAAGCCCTACCAGATGTTGTGAATCTAGAAGAAGAGTTAACTAGGATCATGGAAGCCCTGAAAACCTCAGCTTCTCAGTCTCCTGAAACTCATCTTGTAAAATTTATTAAGGAGCTCTTGGTTAAACAGAAAAACCACCAAAGGTTTCTGGCATGGCAAATTTTGGATTACAGAAGATTAGGAGAATACAGCCAGCAGAGAAGACTGTCTGAAAATCCTGCTGGGGCATCTGTACCTGGTGAAGACACTTAACCTCTGGGGGCAGCACAGCAAGTCTTCTCATGGCAGTGTAACTCAAAGTTGGCTGTATAATAGTCTTGATCTTTCCATATACCTCAAGCCCACTTCCTTTTCTATTTTCCTACTTTTCATTGTCGTGCATGGAAATAAATATGTGTAGTCCTAACAGTATTTACATTGAATCAGCACAGGGCCCAGTCCTTGGTCCTCTGGTCTGTGTAAGTCATTCGCTTGCAGGCTTCCAAGCTCTTCCCCACTGTGGCCCTGAGGAATCACAGGCAATTCAACCTGGTCTCTCTCAACCTTCCTATCCCACCTGAAGCAGCCCCACCCTTCCAAGGGCTCAGGGCAAACTGGCCTAGAGCATTCTTTGACTCACTCTTCCATTCTTCTCTTTCCCTCTCCTCCTCCCCCTTTTTTTTCCTTTGAGATAGGGTCTCATTTTGTAATTCAGGATGGCCTTGAGCTTGCTACGTAGGCCAGGCTCACCTCAAATTGAAATGGTTCTCCTGCTTCAGCCTCCTGAGTGCTGGCATCCTCTTTTCTTTCACATGCAAAATCTAATCCTCTCTATTTTCAAAATAAGTCTAGAATCTGCCCACTTTGTGTTTGTACATTGCAACATGCATTTTAAGCCACCCAAATCTCTGGCCAGTGTTGCAACAATAATATCTTCCTATTTGGTTTCCTTCCTTCCAATTGTTTCTGTAAAATAATTTTTTGAAAGACAAAACTCTGTCCAAAATCCTTGTGTGCAGCTTACTGAGTTTGGAGATGAGCATGTACCCATGAAGCTATCACTATAATCTATGTGATGAAACTATACATCACCTACAAATGTTACCTCCTACTTCCTTATTTTATTATTATTGGATTTTTTCTTTTGGAAGTAAAAATAATTAACATAAAATCTTCCACCTTAACAGACTTTACAGGTACAATGAAGTATTGCTAATTATACGTGTTATGATATTCAGTAGATCTCTAGGACCTACTTATCTCATAGAATTAATCCTTCATACCGTTTGACTCATACGTCCCCATTTTCCTTCCCTACCAAGCTCCTATCAAGCACCATTCCATGTTCTGCCTCTGAGCTTAACTAATTCAGATTATTATTTAAGTAGTATCATGTACCACTAGTCCTTTTGTGTCTGGATTATTTCATTTGGCTTAATGACTTCCAGGTTTATCCATATTGTGGCCAATGGCAAGATTTCCTTCTCTTTCAAGGTTGTATGACAACCCATTACATGCATGTGCGACATTTTCACACAGCTTCACTAGTTGTCATTGACATGCAAATCCAAACCACAGAGCAATATCATCTCACATCTATTAGGATAGCTATGATCAAAAAAGCACAGATAAATAGTGTTGAAAATATGGAGAAAAGGGAGTGCTTGTACATGGTCAGTCGGGGAGGGAATTGATAAAGCCATAGTAGAAAACAGTATAGATATTTCCCCAAAACCTAAAATTAGAATTATCATGTGATCCAGAAATTCAAGTTTTTGCATACATAGTTAAAATAATTGAAAGTAGACTCTTAAGAGAAATCTATACTATCATGTTCTTCACAGTATTATTCACAAAAACTAAGATAGCAAAATTAAAGCAAATTAAATGTCCATTTGTTTCTATCTTGTATTAGCTTTACATTATTACAATAAAACGCCTGAGGCAATTAATTTATAAAGACAAAAGATTTAGTTAGCTCACAGTTGGGAGATTTAAATCCAAGATCAGGTACCCCTATGAATTTGGGCCTTTGGTAAGGGCATGCGGTTGCTGTTTCAGTCACTCTCCTGTCACTCGAATAAAATCCCTGAAACCCACAACTTAAAGGAGAAGAGGTTCATTTTGGCACATGATTTCAGAGGATTCAGTTCATGTTGTACTAGCTCCAGGGCAGAAATGGCATGGTGAAAGGGCACGTGGAGGAAAGCTGCTCATGGTAGCGAAGAAAGAGAGAAAAAGGAGGAGCTGGAGACAAGAATACACCTTTCCTGGTCACACCTCCAGTGACCCACCTCCTAATATCATGTTTAGCTATGAACTCAGTAATGGATTAACCGACTGCCTTGATCCAGTCACCTCCCAAAGTCCCATCTCTGAACATGTGACAATTTTGGGTGACACTTTAAATCTAAATGGCAGTAGTGTGGGATGCAGCTCATGCTCATCAAGAGCCAGAAAGCAAAGAGAAGCAGGACAAAGCTGGAATCCCATAATCCCCTTTGCAGGGACATTCCCCAGGACCAAACCATTAACATGTAGAACTCTGAGGAATATTATCCACATTCATACCGTAGTGTAGATTAGTCTTATGAAACTAATCTACTAGTTTTCATCTTAAAACTTAAATTTCCCTCTGTAAGAACAGTGAATGAACAAACAATGATGAATGAAGACATTCCAGCTTTCTCTTTTCTCCCTTGCTTTGTCTGGTCCACTTCCTTGCTGTTCTGAAGAAATGACAGACTGCTTCCCACCTATCAGACTTGGCTCTGTTTTCTTTTCCTGAAATACTTTTTACTGCCAGAAACTATTTGGCCAATTTTCCTGGCAATTTCTAAAGCTGATCAAATCTTTCCTCAATCAAGATTTTTTTGAACACATTTTATGATGGAATTTGATCCATTGCTTTTATTGTGATCTTTTCCATTTTATTCTATATCACCTTGAAACACACCGTGTATTTTATTTATTTTCACATTTGTTATTTGTCTGTACTCCTGCAAGAATATAAGCTCCACTAGGGCAGGCATTTTTTCATTGTTCAGTGATGCATTTTGAGCATCAGAAAAGTACCTGGAAATAGTGAGTGTTCAATAAGTACTTGTGGAATAAATACAGGAAGGAAAACCAATATGAAAACAGAAAAGCAAAAAGTAGGCAAGAGATATAAACAGACAATTCACTGAGCAGAACATTCAAATTAACAATAAGTACTGGAAAATTTATTGAACGTACTAATAGTCAGTAACATGAAAAACTAAATTGAGATAACGTTTATTCATTCTCATCTGACTGGCAAAACAAATTAAATCTGGTGACCCAAAGTGTTGGCGAGGGTTCGTACCAGCAAATAGTGTCAGATCTTTTGGTTTCAATGTAAAATTGAACAAATATTTTGGAGTTCATTTTAGTAATACTGAATAAAATTATCTGTGCCCTCTAACCTAAAGCCCTCAGTTCTAGATACATGCCCCAAATAAACTCTACTACTTGAGAAAGAAAATAGTGGCAGCACTGTATGTAATGGCAAAGGGTGTGGAAGAAGGATATTAATGTAAATTCTTCAATAGGAAAAATATAAATAAATTATGGCTTATTCATACAATGCCTTTTCATACAGCTGTTAAAATTAAACCAGAACTGCATATATCAGCATGAACTTTAAAAACAAATGGAGAGGAAAAAAATAAAGGATATATACATATGTAATCCTGTTTGAATTATTTAAATACACACAAAAAATAATAATTATATTTTATATGGCTTTATATATGTATGAAAATACAAATAATGAATGGAATGTCAATACCTACTTTAGGAAGTGATGATATTTTAGATAGAGTAAGGAAAGACTCTGGCAACAGGAATTTTGTCCTACGATTTATTGGTAATTGTTAAAATATTTTAGAAATAATGATATTGGTAGTATTTATTTAATCTTAGTTGCAGAAATCGTTCCTATTATTTGCATAATATAATTCCAAGTTTTAAAATTAAGTAATTTTAAACTAACATTTTGGCAAATAAGAGTAAAAGAGAGATTGAATAATAGCTTATGAAACAGTAAGGAAAATATAAAATTCTATTGGGAGAGGTAAGATCTAAGTGTGTTTGGAAGAAGGAACGATGTGGCTTCGAACAAGGGGGAAACAGACAATGTAAGAGAAGAGGTAAGAGAGCAAATCTAGGTGACATGTGTAGGATGTCAAAACAACGGCATCCAGGGAGCTGTTTTGACAAGAGGGAGTCCTTTCTTCTACAAGAAGAGAAAAGAAAGAAATAGTGGCTGAAGGCACAACATTATATTTGGGCTATAAAAAAGAAGGGTAAACCCGGGTAGGTTGGTGCATGCCTATAATCCCAGCTCCTAGGGGAAACTAAAGCAAGAGGATCTATAGTTCAAGGCCAGACTGGGCAACTTAGTGAGATCATGGGAGAGAGAGAGAGAGAGAGGAGGGAGAGCGAGAACTCAAGTAAGCTTCGTTTTCCTAGTAAAGCTGAGGATAATGAGATATCAAGACAATTTCTATGCAGGAGGATAATTAAGAGTTTGGTATTTGAACAGACCAAAAGAGGCTTGAAACCTCCATAGGTAAGTAATAAAAAGCTGCGACTTAAATGATAGAGTTACCTAGCAGCCTTATAAACCCAATTTATTGGAAACTAGTGAGTTTAATACTGTGCCTGATTTTGTAACTTTCTCCAAAAGTGTTTAGTAGCCAATAAATTTTGAAAGTGAATATAGTGGCTTATTCAGGATTAAAAAATGAGCAGAATTGTAAAAGCAAAATAAAAAAGAAGCAGTAAATAGATAGTATCAGAGAGGGCATGGATGAAATAGATAACTTTGATGTCAAACCTGGGAAAATAGGCAGATGAAACTATCCAAAAACTCATGGAAAAAACACAACAACAACAAAGCCAACAAAAACCACTCATGGAATAAGGAAATAGTAAAAATTTGAAAACACAGACGTTGAATTCATCACGAGTAGAAAAGTATATTTTTTTTAACAAGACTAGAAAATGATAAGAGATATGAAAGCAGAAAAACACTAGTACTCTAGAATTTTGGCACTTGTCATCTTAGATATTACTCAATTCAGGATAAAATCAAGAAGTGTTTAGCAGTGGAAACGTTGAGTATAAAATGATTCTTAAAATGTGGACTAGTCATGTGAAAGCCAAGCATTGGTTGACAGAAGTCCCACACACCTGTGCCCGTAATCCCAGCAACTGGGAGACTGAGGCAGGAGAATCACCGGGAGTGAGTTCAGGCCAGCCTGAACTACAGAGCAAGATCATGTCTCAAAACACAAACAAGAAAAGGAAGAGCAGACAGTGATAGAAACAATAGAATGAAAAGTTTCCTGGACACTTGTTGAATTATTAAAAAGAGAATGTTGCTATTATTATAAAAACAAAGGTAAAGAGTGCTAATTTTATTTAAATTTTTGTCATTTTTTTTACCTTATGTGATATTATTTGAGAAGTATCTATGTTGATAACATGTCAATCTATTCATCCTTTATTTGAATTTTTCTATACTATTACATTGTTTAAATACTCCAATTTATTTTCCACTCTAACTTATAGATTGTTTTATTTTGTTTTTCTTTTTTTGGCTCTGACAAAAAAATGCAAAAAAACCCCCCAAAACCCTAGTATAAAACATTTTTTGTTATGCATACATGAAGGACTATCTCTAGGGCATTTATGTGAAGAGAAATTGCTGGGTCATGAGTTGTATCTATCTTCAACTTGAATATGCAAGGTTTAGAATGATATATACAGTGAATAACATTTTCATGAATTTTTATCACACACAAACTTTATATACTTGCATTTCAACTGAAAATATAAAGTTTTGGTTAGGTAGAAATATAAATATGTGTACAATGGTTACTCCAAAGTAGGGGAATTAGATGTATATTCTTTTCTATAGTATGTTTGAAATATTTCATAATAAAATGATAAAAATGTTATGTAGAACTTTACAGTACAAAGAATGAACATTCATGAACGTAATTTTTTCAAGAATTGTTTAGGAGTTTGGAGGATTCTAAAATTGAAATCTGAATGAGCTTAAGAAACCTGAGTGATTACAAATCTATGCATCAGGCTCATTGAAGGACTGGGAAAAAACATGCTGACATAAAGAACATTGGAACTGAGTTCCAACTGTAAGATTGAAGTCAAAATGAAGTGCTCACAAGCATTGTACTCTGGTTGATAAAGTCAACTTCCACAGTAGTGTAAATAAACAGGTTTGAACCTGTGTACATGAGTCCTGGAATGGAACAACTGGAATGGCAGATGGTGGAAGCCAGGTTTTTCATTCTCTAAATGAGAGTTTACACGTAATCAGAAGGAGAGGTCTAGAATGATTCACGTAGAAATGGAGTGGAGTGAAAGAATCACCATGAACTCACATTTAGTTTAATATAGTTACAAATGGTTAAATATTTTAAAATGTACCAGTATGTGTAGCTAGTTAGAATGCTCAAATATAAAGTATTTCTCAGGCCCAGAAGCAATGGCTTCTCAATAGTATTGGGCACACCTAGTTGCTAGATCTTGGTTTCAATATTCTCCTTCAAGGAAGGGAACTATGAATCCTTGCAAGAAGGCCAAAGTCTAGAACTAGGGAAGAAATTGTACAAGATGAGCATGGAACATCTCATAATGCCAAGAAATAAGGTTAATAATGAAACTAGCCAACAGTGATGGACTATGTTAAAGGACATACAAATCGAAAGCACACCAAATGGCCCCATTTGAAACAATTTGAACAATAAAATTAAAACATGCATAAATTAAATTATGTTGTCAATATAAATTATGTGACTATAACTTTGTAATGATAGAAATAAATTATCAATTAGATAAACAAATGGAAAAGACATGTCTTCCATGCAGGAGAATTTCATACAATTTGTATAGATACTCTACCCTCAAGGAGTTGGAACAGCAGTCCTCCTTCCTTAAGTGTGAACTTCACATAGTGACTTTCTTACAAAGAACACAGTATGGAAAAAGTAATTTTACAGTAATTGGACAAATCCTACTTCAGGCAAGTGATCAAATTCAATGTCATCAACCATAAATCACTATTGATATTATTTGATATTCATGACACTTTATGGATCCTCTGCAAAATGTATAAAATCAGTCTACAGAAATCTCAGTCAGAGGATGGTTTTTAAAATGCTTAATCATGACTCCTCAAAACTGTCAAAATCATCAAAAACAAGGAAAGTCTGTGAGGCAGTCGCGGTCCTGAGAGGATGTGATGGCCAAATATAGTTTCTGGGATGAAATCTTGAAACTGAAATAAAAATCAGGTAAAAATTAAGGAAACCTGAATAATGCACAAATATTAGTCAATAACAATCTATCAATATTGGTTTATTAATTGTAACAAATGTACCATACTCGTGCAATAAATCAATATTATGGGAACCTGGCTGTGGATATTCTGAACCAATCTGTCTTCACAACTTTTTAGTAGATCTGAAACAGCTGTAAAAAGTAAAATTCATTTTAAAATTATTTTGAACATTGAAGTGGCTGATATTGATGCTTTGCATAGCAAGTGTATTCAAACAATATTACGTTGCATAGACAACTGGTCGTTTCTGATTTTCGTATGTTATAAACAGTGCTTCAGTGAAGCTCTATTCTAAACCTTTTTGTGCATGAAGTTATTGATGACAAAGATGTATCTGTGAAAAGTTTCTCTAAGAAAATTGTACATAATCACAGTAATATACGAAAGTCCAACTTTCATCCACTACTTGCAACACTAAATATTAACATTTGTTTAATCTGGGGTGAATAACACCTGATTTTACTTTGAAAAGCTGAATTTTAAAAGTATTTTCATTGGCTACTTAAATTTACTGCTGTATAAATTTCAAGTTGATTTTAAATATAGTTTATTAAACTCCCACTCTGTTTCAGGAAAGTTTCGCACACATTGTTTTCCATTATCTTTATTATCCCTTGCATCTGGCTGCAAGTAATAGGAAACTCAATTAAATCTGGCTTAAGCAACAAGAAGAAGCTATTATCTCCTGAAAGAAGAAGCCCAGAGGGAAGATGGTTGCAGGAATAATCTACCTGCTTATTAGTGTCAAGGTTCTGATATTTTCAGCAAGACTTGGCCTTCTTTCATACAAGATGACTGTGGAAATCTCAGAACTCAAGAAGAGAAGGAAGAAAAAAAAATCCACATAAACATCTAATTTCTCTTTTTAAGAATATGGAAAACTCTCCTGGAACCATAGCACCCCAGGGTGACTTTCTTTCATAATTTATGGCCAGAAATGCATTGCATAATAACATCTAACCAGTAGTAACTTGGCGAAGGGAAGGAGATATAGTTTAATTAGGCACATCAACATTTTTCTTCACCTCTGTTCTCCTTCTGAAACTGGAGAAGATCTAGCCTTGCTGAAAAACTGGACATTTTGGAAGAGAGTGAACCAAATAAAGAAAGAAAATATAAGAAACAACTCTGGGGTGAGCAACCATCAATATTATCATCTGTCATTATTAGTGCTCGCAGTCAATTCTCATGCTCATTTAACCAAGGAGAATGCTGTGCCTGAGAGACTGTGAGTAGCTTGCTTAAGACTACCCAGCAACAGTGACAAGCCAGTGTGCAGGCAGCATCTATAACTCTAATCATAACAGTATTTTAGATTTCAAATAATTTTTCAACGTAGATAAGTGTTATGGATTGAATACACTTTAAAATTATGAACAGAACTAAGGGAGAGAAGTATGGGAATTATGGCATTTTTATGAAACAAAAGTGAGAACAATCTGATTAGGGGAATTAGGAAAAGGCTCATTTGTGTTGCATGCTGAATGTTGAGTGCTACTTCATGAATTAGACCCTCTTTAAAATAGTAGCATTGGAACTATTTTTCCATTTTGCCTGGATGTGACCTGCTTATCACAGTGGTGTAATCACAGCTTGAGACAGTTGTGGGAAGCCAGGGGCATGGTGAGGTGGAAAGTTTCAGGAAGCCTCTCTGTGAACAGAAGAAAGGAAGGAAGGTCCCCAGCAACACACATGGACCTGCTTGGCGTGGTTCCAGTGAGCTGGCAACACTTCAATGCCCAGCTGCGCAAAATGTCCCTCTCCATGACCCTGGTCCTGGTACTTAATGTGCCCTTAGAATATTTACAATTTCTCTCATTAGGCTGGTCTTAGTTTTTGTTTTTAAAAGTGGCAACATCAGAAAGTACAAATGACAAGACAGATATCTACATATATTTAGTTGGGGAGAAGTAAGGAGGAAATGAAGAGAAGAAGGGAGGATGGAAGGATAGAATAGATGATGGGAGGGAGAAAGGAAGGAAGGATAGAGAAGGGAAGGAACGATAGAGAAGGAAAGGAAGGAGGGAGGGAAGGAGGAAAGAGAGAATGAAAAGGAAAGTGAAAATAATTCCAGCCTTTAAAAGTAGGTTTTGTTATTATTTAGATGTAAGATTAATAGATCAGGACATGACCACCATTGAAAAGATAGTTTATTGTACTCACAAGGAACTTTTTCTATTCACAACAGTAGGTTCTCTTCCCAAGTAAGAGTGTACAGGTCTCACTTCAATGGGCGAGGCCAGCAGGGACTCATGCTTTCTACCTCAAGGCAGAGGGAGGAGGGAAATGTGGTTAAGAGTGCTCAGTGTCGTTACCATGGGCAGGAATGGGGATACTGGATGAGTTTAGGGTTGGCAGTGGTTAGCCTAAACAACATCTGTGGGCTCTGGGCTGTCTATTACCTGACTTGTGGTGATCTAGGTGTGTGTACTGTGGCCAGGAGTGCGAGATCTTGGTCATGAGGAGGTATTTGGGTGTGTGGACTTTACTGGCTGCTCAAGAAAGAGAACTGACTAACTTCTTCTTAGGGCCTCAAAACTGAGTCGAGATTATGAAAACTAATGGAACACAAAATACTACCTAGATCCACAGGAGTATTGTAGATGTTCTATTCTCTACTGAAGGGTGAGGAGGAGTATTCTCAGTTTCAGCCACTGGTTTTTTTAGATGACTGAGCAAACACAATACCCCAACTAAAAATAGTTAAATTCAGAGAGAGAATATTTTTATCATTTTACGTATTAAAAGAAGCAGAAATTAGTTACAGCTTACCAATTAAATCATCTTTATTTTAAACAGATCTGAGGCAAGATTTCTCTGAAAGACAAGTAGCAAACCACTTTCCATTAATTATATTAATGTTTGGTTTAGCACTATTCACAAATTTGAGGCAGGTTTGTTTATCAGCAGCATTTTATTTGAAAATCATTAAATTCCAGTCTCTTACTGGTAGTGTTAAAGCACATTCATGTAAAGATTAAGGGATGAGAAGGAGAATGAAATTGTGTGTCCTGAAGGCTATTCTGCACGTATCATAGCAAGTGCCACTGAATGCCCAGTGATGTAAGCAAGTACCAAGCTAATTAATTCTTCGATTTACTAATAAAAGTGGTGCTTTGATGAATTGGAAAAATTAAGGAAACAAGAGCAGGTAGTTAAATCCTGTAGTTAAGTATATGACTCTCCATCTGCTCAAATGCCTGATATTGACATCATTTCTAAAATGAATAAAACATCACTAAGATCAATATCTAGTGTATGTTCCAACCAAAATGTGACAATAATCTATCCATTGTAGCATTTATTTGATCAAATACTTTATGGTTACTCAATCTATTTAACAAAAAAGCAATAACATTTTACTGAAAATTAAATTAGAGTTTTAAGTGCAAGGCAATATTCTTTCTAAAAGTATTTTGGCAGGAATCATTCATTCCAATAGGGATGTCTTTATCTAATGATATACAGCTCTTATAAGGCATTTTCATCTTCCAAGTGTTTTACTAATATCAACTAATTAATTTTCATTTTATTGCAACAAAAGAGGTAAATACAAGTTAAAGAGGGAAACTAAGTTTTTTCCAGATCAGATGGGAAGCCAATGTTAAATTTTAAATTATGCTTAGGATTTTGGCCTTCAGCCCTTAACCCTGATTATTAAATGAAAAATACCCATGTCATTATTGTCAAATGCTAGGAAGCCATGTCCTTCATAAAGGAGAGAGAGAGAGAGAGAGAGAGAGAGAGGAACCAAATGTGGAAAGATAATTTCAATTTTTAAGCATTCTTCTATGTGTTCCTCAAAAAAGGTAGAAATTAATAAAGGAAAAAGGAAGTAGTACTTTTCCTCTTTCCGTTCTGATAAAAAAGCATTCTAACCCTGATAATGTCAAACTTTGATCCCTACGAAGTATGGTAGTTTTCAAATTATCTTTAAAATAACAGATTATTTTTCATACAAGTGTTGGTGAGAAAATACTGAAAAGAATCAGATGGGCAAACTATTTGTTACGGCTCAAGGATGTCTGCATAACAATGTGAGAGAAAGAATTCTTTTCAAATATACTTACACTCAAGATATCTTTGTATACCTGAGACCAATGAAAAATTATTACAAGTTTGAATAATGCATACATTCTTTTGTCACAGGATTGCATTCTTTAAATAAATAATAAATACCTCACAGTGCTAGCCTTCAAAAGAAGCCACATGAAGATTTCAAACTATGCTTAACAGAGACAAATGCATTCCTTTTGTAGAAGTGACTCATATATAGGCATCACTTTATACATGCTAAATAAGTGCCCATTTTTGCAAGTCATAGCTGTAAATCAAAGCAGTGTTGATGCAAAAAAAAGAATGTCTTTTCTATGTGGGAAAAGCTTCAACCTTAAATTGCTTTTCAGAGATCGGAAAGCTATGGCCCCCTGGCCACATCTACCTCTGGCCCCTTTTTGTACATAAAGTTTTATTACAATACCTCCATGCTCATCTGTGTACATATGGCTAATAGCCGCGTTTGAGCTTCTGTAGCAGGTGTGAGTAGCTGCAACAACTTAAAACTTCCATCTGACCCTTTGCAGAAAACATTTACCAATCCCTTTTTGGGTTGAAGATAACATGTTGAGTCCCTGAAAGAGGTCCTACTCTTCTCATTTAGACAAGCAGGAAGCTTGGTATTTACATAGGAAATATACATAGGGGCCAGGGATGTAGCTCAGTGGCACCATGCCTGCCTGGGCATACCGCAAAAAATAAAATAAAATAAAATAAAACCCCACAGAAAAAAACCCTTATGTATAGGGAATATACAATTTTTGAACCAGATGTGATCCAAAATTCATTTGTAAGTCTTTTATTCCCTCACCTCACCATATTCATTAATTTATAATGTATGACTTTCTGTTGTAAAATATAAGACAAATTGTTTTATGGTACAGACAAGGCATTTTTTCCCCCATTTTTCGTGAAATCCTATGTATCCTTAAGTTACCGAGAGAAGATCAAGACGAACCCTGTTCAGAGCATTGCATCCTTCTGAAGCCATCAGATTCCATGGGGCATATGCAGTGTGATATGTGATTTGTTTCAAAGGAGTATATTTCACTTAGGTTAGTTGAGGTCATAAAAATCTTGATACCAAGAAGGACATTTTTTATTCCTATCTTTCCTGGGGTTGTATATTTTATTTGATATTGATACTCTCATGTGTCGGACTTTATTAGGGTATCTGGAGCCAAAATGAAATCTTCAAAGTGGTCTAACTTATAGCAGTGATGATCATGATGGTGATGATATTGTTGTTTTATAACACAATATGCTTTCTCCATTGTTGTAAGTTTTTATTTGTATTGAATCAACCCTTACAACAGCTCCATGATGCAGAATTGTTCTTATCTTTAACAGACACAGATGATAAATAATTTTCAAAGGTTACACATCTAATAAATAATACAGAGGAAAATTTATATTTAAGGCTTCATGCCTTAAATATAAATGAATTTTTCTCAGTCTCATAGGCCAGAAAGCTATATATAAACTGGGCATCATGGTGTACATCTGTAATTTCAGCACTCTAGGAGACTGAAGCAGGAGGATCATGAGTTCTAGTTCATCCTGGACAAATTAGCAACTTAGTGAGACTTGGTCTCAAAATAAAAAGTAAAAAACAAAATGCCAGGGATATAGTTCAGTATGAAAGCCCTGGATTCAATCCTCAGGATGACATATACAAAGACACATACCCACACATGCACAAACCAAAATATGTATAAATATTCATAACCAGTGGGCCACATAAGTTAATAAATATTAGTTTTTGTGTGTGACTATTGATTTTAGCTCTTACATCAGTTTAATAATATTAATGCTATAATTATTAAAACTTTCTTTACCCATTATCATACCTTGATTATTTAGCAATGTGAACCTTATTTTTATCAACTCTTTTAAAAAATAAAATGCAATGAATAAGAATAAATTTGGGTTATTTATACAAAAATGGAAACCATAATATTAAGTGAAATAAATCTGACACATTAGCTTAAAGATTGTACAATTTCTCTTATGTGAGAAACCCAAAATATAAATAAATTAAAGAACAAAATGATGAATAAATAAAAGGAACCAAGGAGATAGATCTTTTCTAAAAGGGAAGGGAACCAAGAAGCAGAGAGAGGGGAGGAGGGAAGGAAAAGAGAATGAAAAAATAATATGTGTTAATTACATGTGCCAACTTCCCATAATAAAATCATCATATACCACAAACATATACTAATAGAACTAAAAATAAAAAATTGAAGAAAATGTAAATTTCAGTTTCTGTCCTAAATGTTACATTTTATGTGATTGTGAAAAACATGTGTATAAATTTATATTACAATAAATATTATTAGGGCTTATGGTTTCAGTCAATAATGTCCCCTAAAAGGTTCATGAGTAATGAAGTGAGAGTTTTGAAAAGTGATTGGACCACGAGGGCAATGACCACATCAGTGAACTAATCCATTGAGGACTTCCTGGCTGAATGGGCTGTCAGGAGGCAGGAAATAGTTGGAGAAAGTAGCAGGGGTGGGGGTAACCTGGAAGA
Organism: Heterocephalus glaber; assembly: GCF_000247695.1. The sequence goes on along the minus strand of NW_004624733.1, from coordinate 22,958,132 downwards.
TAATATCTTATCTTCCCTTCACTCATGTTTTCTGCTTCTTGGCTGCCACAAGAAGAGCAGCTTTCTTCTGCCATGTTTTTCCACATTGGTATTTCTACTTTGCAACAGTCCTAAAAGCAATGAAGCCAGCTGACCATGAACCAAAACAATTTTTTTTCTCCTTCAAGTTGTTATTCTTAGGTTTTTCATCAGTGGAAAACTAACTAACATCTTCATCTTCTAATAATAAAAGAGCAAGTAATTAATTTTAACCTTTCCAACAAAGTGGAAAATTTAGGCAAAATCTAAAAAGTACCTATTGTGAACCTTTGGAGAACCAATCTTACAAGGCCACGATCTGCAAGATGTTGGACACCAAGAGAAAAATTATTTTCTTCATGTTGTTTTCCCTTGAGGTGTTTTCTGATCACTGAGATCACCTGATAGACTGAAGTTGTTCTTTGCATAGCTCATGAGCAAATGAAGGCTAGAACATGCAAAAGAAAAGGGAGTGGGAAGTTGAATTTAATCACTGAAATGTATGTCTCTAAGGGATTGACTCTTTAGAATACTGGAAAGTAGATACATTTTCACAGGGACTTTAGATCAATTGCGGACTAAGCCAAACCTGATACTAGATTAAAGAAGTATAGAATAACTCTACCTTTGGACATTAAAAAACAGTAATTTTTCTCAGAAAAATGACCTAGTCTTCAAGTTAATTTACCTTTTTAAAATTTCATGTTCAGTGCACATTAAAAAAAAATCAAAGTTTCAATACAAACAAAACCCAGCACAAATAATATGCTTCTCAAATAGAAGTCGACACCAACAACAGGAATACAGACTCATTAATGTTTCAGTTACTGATATTATAGGGTATTGATTTTAAATGTCTTTATATTAGTCAAGGATGAAATAAAAATACAGAAAAACTAGAAATATGAGAAGGAAAACGTAGAGATTTGAGAACTGAAAATAATGCAACTAAAATTAATAAAATAATGCAATTAAAATTTTCCACCCAGTGGAGAAGCTTATCAGGAGGTTAAACTCAGATGGAGAAAGCTGTAGTGATCTGAAAGATGGATAAGAAGAAAGATCCAACATAAACCATAGAGAGACAAAAATGTACAGGATATAGAGGTTACAGTAAAGAGGTGTGAAATGTAGTTTGCGTGCAGTTGAGTTCAAAAATAATGGAAAAAAAGAACTAAAGGGGATAGGGTATCTAAAGAGTTCATATGACTGAGAACTTTCCAAAGTAGATAAAAGATATCAAGTCTTATATTTACAACTCTGTGAAAAATAAGTAAAATATTTAAAAATAAATCATGTCATGAGAATTAATATTATACTGTTGCAAAGAAAAGACAAAGGGAAAAAAAATTAACACAGCCACATGAAGACAAGAGATTATCTTCAAAAAGCAAATGTAAGACTCACAAATGACCTCTAAACTTCATGATATAGCCACAAAATAAACACAAAGTGCCAAAATAACTAATAAACTAAAATTGTATACAAAGAAAAAAATGCTCTTCAAGTTATGGAGCAGAAATTGAGAATTTTAGACAAATGCAGAATGAGGGAATTTACTACTAGCATCCATGAGCTAAAAGTAATTTTAAAGGTTATTTTTGAGGTCTCTATTAGTAATGATCTCAGACTGAAGATCAGAGATGTAGGAAGGAATGAAAGCAATACAATCAATAGTAAATATCTGAATCAATGTAAATGCATTTGTATTCTATAATAACAGCACTACTAAATGTGCTACTAAGTAGCATGTTGCTATATGTAAAAAATATTAAAGTGACATGTATCATCAGGTTTAAATACATGAAATAAGATTAATAGTCAATGAAATTTAAAAAAACAAGTCAACCACTAATTACCATTACACTCTTATAAAACAATGGTATTTATAATTTTCAGACAACTTCTTAAAGAATTGTAAAAAGCTTTGCAATCCCTGCACTATTAGAAAAAAAGCAATAAAAATTTGTCAATCTCGTTTGCATCTGTGGAAGATTATATTTTGATGAAAAGTTGCACTACTATTTTACTATCAGATGAAAAAAGGATGAGTATCATTTATAAATTAATGTATTAAAAATAATGTGTTGAAAATTAAAGTATTGAAAATAAGTCGAGAAAAGATATGTATGTAATAAATTAGGATTTACTTTGAATGGAATAAAATTTCTTCAGTCTAATATAATGATATTGTGCTATATCTTTTAGAGCTTTACAATTAAGACTGCTAAATGGTTGTCTTAAAAATAAGTGTATATTTTAATCAATTTTACATGGAAAATAGAACTACCATTTAAAATAGTGTGCTGTTTTATTTACCCATTACATATTGAAAAATAATCATATTTTAAAGTAAACTTTGAAATTCTAGAAAAATCAATAATTTGAAGAGGAAGCAAGAAAAAAGAGCAGAAATAAAATATTAGAGTAAAACACATAATTTGATTCTATATTTAAATCCAAATATTAAGTGTGAAAAGCTAAATGCTCAAATTGGAAAATTATCAGGAAATTATATATATATATATATATTCATAAGCCTGATAATATATATACATATACATATGTAAATATATATATATATTAGAAGGGATAAAATATAAAGATTCTGAAATTCTAAATGATTGTAATTATAAAAAGAAAAAGGAAACTTAGATACCTTGCTGATATGATCCAAAAGATGATATGTAAATATTTTACCATCAGTTTCAGTAAGAGTCAAGATGAGTAGAATTGCTAGAGATTGAGGGGTCACTTATAAAGGAGATATGTTGAATTAATTAGGAGATATGACAATTCAAAATTTACATGAACTGGAAACTTATCTTTAAAATATATAAATATAGAACAGACAGGTCAGGAGGAAAAAATGAATCATATGAGTTTTTGTATCTCTCAAGAATAGATAAGGTAAAAAATCTAAAAGAAACTAAAAAAGAAATTTGAATAATGTGGTGCATAAACTTGATCTGGAAGACCTATATAATGTATACTACTCCCAGTAAGACTGCAAAATGCATATTCAGTGCGTATCTCACATTTACAAATGGAGCATTTGCCAGGTCATCAAGCAGGTCTCAACAGAGAATGGAAATCATGCAAATGTGTTCTTTGGCTTTGAAAAATTAGCTGTGAAATATTATAGCACTAGGGGTGTAGCTCAGTGGTAAAGCACTTGTCTACAATGTGCAAGCAAGACTCCAAATTTGATCCATGCACACATCACAAAATGATAACTAGATAATATTCCTGTAGGATAGTGTCTTGGTCTGTTTTGAGCTGTTAAAATGGAATACCACCAACTCGATAATTATAAATAAGAAGCATAATTGGCTCATGTTTCTGGAAACTGGAAAGTCTCAGACAGAAGAACTGCATCTAGTGGGAGGGCAAGTAAGAATGCAAAAGACAGAGAAAGAGGGATAGAAAGGATGAGCTTTTAGCCAGGCTCATTTTTCTTTTTTCTTTTTGGTACCGGGTATCAAACTCTGGTTCTTGCGCTTGTGCAGCAGGCAGCGAAACCACTGAGCTAAATCCCTGGCCCCAACAGGCTCATTTTTCTACAAGAACTACATTCATCCATTCAGAAGAGCAGACCCAGCACCCAATCACACAAACACCCAATCACACAATCACCTCATATGAGGCCTCAACTAATATTGTTGCATTGGATTAAGTTTCTAACACATGTGCTTAACACATTGAAATTATTTCAAGAGATGGAAGTGAAGAGCTATTCTTATAGAGGATCCATTAGATGAATCAAAGAAGAAACCAGTAAAGGAATTAAAATATTTTGAATTGAATAATGAAAATACTACATAAAAAGTGTAGGCTGCAGCAAAACCTACTCTTGGGTGTTCATTTATACCATTAAGGAAATTTATTAGAAAGACATGTTGAAAATTAGTTCTTCCAAAATGTGTGGAATAACTACAAATTGCGTATCAAATGTAAAAATGAAAAAAAATTGATCAGAACGAATGAAATGAAAAATAAACATAGACATTAACATTAGCAATGCCAAAATCTGGATCTTTAGAAAGACTCATAGCATTGATAAATTTCTGCTGAGACTAATCAGACAAAAGGAACAAAAAATAATGTCAGGAATGGAAAAAGGGTCAATAGCACATACCTATAGTTTTTAAAAGATAATTAAAGATTATGAAAAATTATGCCAATAAACTTAAGTGTTTAGATTAAACAAACCTACAGAAGAATTACTAGAGAATAATTAGAAAATTGAAGCATCTCTACAATTATTAAAGACGTTCAATCATAAGTTAAAGCCTTCATAAAAATAAAATGTCAGGCCTAGGAAACTGTAACAAACATTTCAGGGATAAATGATGGCAATCCAACATAAACTCTTTCAGAGCCTAGAAAAAGGAGCAACTACTTCTCCATGCATTTCTCTAGTCCAGTGTTACCTCTGTACTAAAAAATTGAAGGTCATTATAAGAAGAGGAAATTAATGACTATTACTCCCCATGAACAGAGATGAAAATATCTTAAAGAATTATTAGCACATCAAATAACAGCAATTTTAAAAAGTGCATTAGAGCATGAGCAGGCATATGTCATAAATACAAGGTTTATTGAATATTTGAAAATGAATGTGCAACATACTAACAGAAAAAATATAGAATCATAATAAATACAAAAATTAATAAAATGTAATATTTTTTACTGATGCAAAGCTTAGTGCACTACAAAAAAAAGATTTTCCTGACTTTATAGAAGCTATTAAGAAAGCAAACAATACGTAAGTAAATACCACAGATTACATATTATTTAATATAAGAAATTGTAAACTTTGCCTTAGACTCAAAATAAGTATACCTAATAATATAGTTTCTGGTCAATGTTGCCTTTACAGTTGTAGCCAATATAATAAAGTGAGAAAAAAAGGTTTGATATAATGATTGGAAACAAAGAAGTAAAACTGTTTATTTTTATTTTATTTTTTTCCATTAAGTTATTGATACATTTTAGGTATACAATACAGTTACATTCATCATTGGACTCTTGGACCTGTACATAATGTGTCTTGGTTCTTATTTTTCCCCATTCCCCTGTCCTCCTTTCACCCCCTCCACCCTTCCATGTTTACAAAGGCTTTATTTCCAGTTTTTTCCTTTTCTCATATTTTTTCTTTTCCCTTCTTTCCTTTCCCCTATCCTCCTACTTCCCCTACTCCTTTGGACCTTTTCTTCTATTACACAATATCAATTATACATTTTGATCCTTATTTACACTTTTAGTTTCTCACACTAAAGAAACTATTGGTTTTTACCCATGTGTCCTATGAATTTTACGTAAGAGTATCGCTTCAATGTGCATCCACTTAGCTATAAATGACTCTGGTTTCTCATTCTATATGGCTGAATAGTACTCCATTTTATAAAAAAAAAAAAAAAC
>NW_004624733.1:22693862-22952590 GCF_000247695.1 Heterocephalus glaber | reverse complement strand
TATATCACTGTGGTACGATTCTTTTAATTCTTTTGGAAAGATCCCCAGCAGGGGAATAGCTGGGTCAAATGGGAGCTCTAGTCCTAGTTCTTTGAGGTATCTCCATACTGATTTCCACAGTGGCTACACCAGTCTGCCCTCCCATCAACAATGGAGAAGGGTTCTTTTCTCCCCACAACCCCACCAGCATTTGCTATTGGTTGATTTCTTGATAGCAGCCATTCTTTCTGGGGTGAGGTGTAATCTGAGCATTGTTTTCATCTACATCTCTCAAATGACCAGTGATGATGAACATTTTTTTCATATGTTTATTGGCTGCTTTTACTTCTTTGTGTCAGAAATGTCTGTTCATTACAGATGTCCATTTTTGAATTGGGTCTTTGAATTTGGGGGGTCTGATTTTTTTCAATTCTTTATATATTCTAGATAGTAGACCTTTATCTGAGGAACAGCTGGTAAAAAATTTTCCCACATTGTAGGTTGTCTCTTAGCTCTGGTTGTGGTTTCTGTTGCAGTCCAGAGCTTTTTAATAAGATGAAATCCCTTATTGATTCTTTGTGCTAGTTCCTGTGCTACTGAGGATTTGTTCATAAAGTCCTTTCCTATGCCAATGTCTTCAAGAGTTCTACCTAACTTATCTTTCAGCAAGTTTAATATTTCTGTTTTAATATTTAGATCTTTAATCCACTTGGATTTTAGTTTAGTGAATGGTGATGGATATGGGTCTAGTTTTAATCTTTTAAAATCCAGTTTTTCCAACACCATTTATTAAATGGGCTATCTTTCCTCCAGTGAGGATGGTTGGCTCCTTTGTCAAAGATGAGGTAGCTGAGTATGTTTGGAGTTGTTTCTGCATCTTCTAATCTATTCCACTGATCCTTGGGTCTGTTTCTTTGCCAGTACCATGCTGTTTTTATCACAGTGGCTTTGTAGTATAGTTTCACATTGGGGATTGTAATACCCCCTGCCATGCCTCTGTTGCCTAGACTTGCTTTTGCTATTCTAGGTCTCTTCTGGTTCCAAATGAAGTTTTGGATTATTTTCTCTAGTTCTCTGAAATATACTGTTGGGATTTCAATAGGGATTGCATTAACTCTGTGTAGCAGTTTTGAAAGTATGGCCATTTTCGCTATATTGGTTCTTCCTACCCAGGAACAGGGGATGTCTTTCCATTTTCTTATATCCTCTTCAATCTCTTTTTCAGGGTGCTGTAGTTCTCAATGTAGAGGTCTTTTGCTTCCTTCATTAGATTGATTCCTAGATATTTCACTTTTGGATGCTATTGTAAAAGGAATTGCTTCCGTAATTTCTCTCTCAGTGAGTCTGTTATTTGTGTACAAGAAGGCTATTGATTTTTGAGTATTTACTTTTTTATCCAGCTACTCTACTGAATCAGTCAATTAAGTCTAGAAGTCTTTGGCAGAGTTTTTTGGGTCTTCTATATAGAGTATCATATCATTAGCAAATAATGACAGTTTAACTTCTTCCTTTCCTATCTTTATTGCTTTTATTTCTTTCTCTTGTCTGATTGCTATGTCTAATGTTTCCAAAACTTTATTGAACAGGAGTGGATATCCTTGTCTTGTTCCTGATTTTAGCAGGAAGGTTTTCCATTTTTGACCATTTAGTATGATGTTGGCTGTTGATTTTTAACTTTATTTTTAAAAAAAGGAAAGAAAAGGCCCAAATCCATGCAATTAGGAATGAAAAAGGTAAAGTCACAACAGATCCAGCAGAAATCCAGATGTTCGTCAATACCTACTTTGAGAACTTGTACTCTAATGAAATGGAAAACACAGAAGAAATGAACAGATTACTAGATACATATGAATTACCAAAGTTGAATGAAGAAGATATAAAAATTCTAAACACCTCAATTACAATCAGTGAAATTGAAAACATAATTAAAAATTTACCAACAAAGAAAAGCCCAGGTCATGATGGCTTTACTGCTGAATTCTACAAGTCATTTAGAGAAGAACTATTGCCACTACTCTTGAAGCTTTTCAATGAAATTGAAAGGGAAGAAATACTTCCAAATTCATTCCTGAAGCAAGTGTTACTTTGATTCCAAAACCAAAGAAAGACCCAATCAAAAAAGACAACTACAGGCCAATCTCCCTAATGAACATAGATGCAAAAATCCTCAAGAAGATACTGTCAAACAGAATACAGAGGGTCCTCAAGATCATAAACCCTGACCAAGTTGGATTTATCCCAGGGATGCAAGGATGGTTCAACATATGTAAATCAATAAATGTAATACACTCTATTAACAGAGGCAAGGACAGAAATCATATGATCATCTCCATAGATGCAGAAAAAGCATTAGACAAAATTCAACACCCATTCATGATATAAACCCTACAAAAAATTGGAATAGATGGTCTTTATCTCAACTTAATAAAGTATATCTATGAAAAACTTTATTTTTAGATAACATGATTATGTTTTAAAAGTCCAAAAAATCTGCATAAAAATGTTGAGTTGAATAATGCCAATATATAAAGTCAACTATACTATTTAAAGTAATTATTAGAAAATGAATATTTTTAAAACACACTAGTTTTGAAATAAATATAATATGTGCCAAGAAAGGCAAATTATATAAGAACATATCTAATGAAAATTGTGAGTAACTCTCTGCAAATGAAACCATACAGGGCTGGGGAATCAGCTCAGTGGCGCCCACACCTGCTTCACAAGTGCAAGGTCCTGAGGTCAATCCCTAGGACCAAAAAAACCCCACAAAAAAACACAGAAACCATACAATATTACTGAGAGATAAAAAAGACCTGAATACATTGAGCAGAGTTTTTGTCTGTTTCTTTGTTTTAATTTTTTTTTCTTGGTGTAACTCAACAAGTTGATGGTAGTTGCTTCTGGAAATTAGAATGGCCAAGTAAAAATCTAAAACAAAAAAAAAAAAATCAAAGTCAGAAGAGTTATTTTATCTTCTATCAAGATAACATTATAAAACTATAAAATTACTACTGCACAAAGCTCTGTAAATGTCGACAAAGCAAGCTTTGAAGGGCAGTACAAATTATATACTAAAAAAGATGTTTCCTATCTTTTGTCACACACAAAAATTAATTTTTTAAAATGTTTAATTTTATTTATACCTGTTTATAGTTCATGTAGTTTACAGTCATCTTGGGGAATGGTTACATGTACATATTACAGCATAGTTCTTTCTTTTTTAAAAAGTCTCCTTCCCCTTTTCTCCCCCTCCCTCCCTCCTCCTCAAGTTCCTCTGTTCCATTTTTCATTCTTGTTGGTATTATTTGCCTTAGCTCATGCTATGGCATATAGTGTTTACATTAATTGGGGCTATTATGTTCCTATACATGGCCTATCTTTATTCTTATTTCCCCTTCCCCTCCTCCTCACCCCTCACCCCTGTTCCCATGGACCGCTTCCCTAGTGCGAGAGTCATATCTTTGTATCCATCCTTTGTCATTTTCTTGTTTGTACTTTGCCTCAATGAAATGAGAGATACCATATGGTATTTAAGCTTGTGTGTCTGGCTTATTTCACTCAAGATTATATTTTCCAGATGTATCCATTTTCCTACAGATGTCTCAAATTTGTCTTTCTTTATAGCTGAGTAGTATTCCATTATATATAGATATCACATTTTCTTTATCCAATTATCTGTTGATGGGTCTACTCGCTGCTTCCAAGATTCTGCTATTATAAATTGTGTTGCTATAAACATTGGTATGTGTGTATTTCTGCAGTTTAATGCCTTAAGCTCTTTGGGGGAGATATCTAGCAGGGGGATAGCTGGGTATTATGGAATTTCTAATTTCACTTCTTTGAGAAATCTCCATACTGATTTCCATAATGGTTGTACTAGTTTGCATTTCCACCAACAATGAAAGAGGGTTCCCTTTTCACTACAATCATGCCAGCATTTGTTATTGTTTGATTTCTTAATAATTGCCATTCTTTCTGAAGGAAGATAGGATGGTAGTGTTGCTTTAATTTGCATTTCTCTAAAGGCTAGAGATATCTGAGCATTTTTTCATATATCTGTTGACCATTTGTATTTCTTCCTCTGTGAGGTGTCTGCATTTCTCTCACCCATTTCTTGACTGGATCTTCAATTTTAGGGGTTTAATTTGTTTGAGTTCTTTGTACATTCTAGATATTAGTCTACTGGCTGAGGAATAGCTGGCCAAAGTCTTTTCCCATTCTGTAGGTTGTCTCTTCACTCTACTGATTGATTTTTTTGCTGTACAGAATCCTTTTAGTCTGATATAATCTCATTTGTTGATTCTTGCTACTATTTCTTGTGAGATTGAGGTTCTGTTTAGAAAATCCTTTCCTACACCTATGTCTTCAAGTGTTTTAATTATTTTATCTTTCAAAAGGTTTAATGTTTCTGTTTTAATGTTTAGATCTTCGATCCATTTTTATTTGAATTTAGCATATGGTGAAAACTGAAGGTCTAGTTTCAATCTTCTGCATACAGAATACACCAGTTTTCCCAACACCACTTGTTGAATAGGCTAGCTTTCCTTCAAATGCTTTTGGCACCTTTGTCAAAGATCAAAGATTTGAATATGTCTAGGGAAGTTTCTGTACCCTCAATTCTATTCCATTGATTCACATATCTGTTTTTTATTCCAGTACCATGCCATTTTTTAAAAATCACTACTGCTTTGTAGTATAGCTTGAAGTTAGGTATTGCTGTGCCTCCTGCTTTGCTCTTATTGTCCAAAATTGTTTTCATTTTTTGGGGTCTCTGCTGGTTCCATTTGAGTTTTAGGATTGTTTTATCTAGATTTGTAAAGTATGCTGTTGGTATTTTGATTGAGACTACATTGAATCTGTGTAGCAATTTTGGATGTATAGCTATTTTAACAATATTGATTCTGCCTATCTAGGAACAGGAGACATCTTTACATTTTCTGATGTCCTCTTCAATCTCCTTCTTCAGTGTACTGTAGTTTTCTTTGTAGAAGTCTTTTAAATTAGCAAATTTTGAAGAAATGGGCAGATTCCTAGATATATCCAAATTACCAAAACAACCCAAGAAGACATAAATATGCTTAACCCAATAAAAAGCAATGAAATTGACACAGTAATAAAAAAAGAATCCACCACTAAAAACAGCCTAGGATCTGATGGATTCACTGCTGAATTCCACATAACATTTAAGGATGTTGTATCACCAATACTCCTCAAGCTCTTCAAAGAAACTGAAAGGGAGAGAGTGCTCTCAAATTCATTTATGGAAGCCAGTATCATCCTGATCCCAAAACCAGATAATGATCCAACTAAAAAAGAGAACCATAGGCCCATATCCTTAATAAATATAGATGCAAAAATCCTCAGCAAGATATTAGCAAATAGGATGAAGCACATTATAAAAAAGATCATACAGCATGATCTTGTAGGTTTCATTCCAGAGATGCAATAGTTCTATATACAGAAGTCAAACAAGTAATACATCACATAAACAAGAGCAAGGTCAAAAACCACATGATCAAATCATCAGATGCAGAAAAGGCTTTTGACAAAATCCAAGACCCTTTAATGATAGAAATCCTGATGAAAACAGGTATAGAAAGATCAAACATGAATACGGATAAGGGCTATTTATGACAAACCAATACCAAGCATCATACTCAGTGGGGAGAAACTAAAAGCATTCCCCTTAAAATTAGAACAAGGCAAGAATGTCTACTATCACATCTTGTATTCATCATAGTACTTGAAATATTAGCCAGAGCCAGGCAAAGGAAAGAAAGGAATACATATAGGAAAGAACGAGCTCAAATCATCATTATTTATAGATGAAATGATACTGTACATAGAAGACCCAAAGAACTCCACTCAAAAACACTTAGAATTAATCACTAACTTGAACAAAGTACCAGGATACAAGATCAATACCAAAAACATCATCAGCATTTCTGTACACCAACAATGATCGGGATGAGAAGGATATTATGAAAATAATACTATTCACTAGCTTCAAGAAAAATGAAACACCTAGGGATTAACCTAAAAAAAATTAATTTTATGTGAATTGTAGCTTAAATTATGAAAACTTAAAAAAGAATGCTTCTAGAACATAAATCTTGGGATGTGCAAATTTTTATAGTGGGATAAAATAGACAAAAAACCCACCAAGAAAATATAGACAATTAGATTGCATTTACATTGGGATAATTGGTACATTAAAGTACAGAATGAATAAAAAGCCACAGAGCATTAGAATGTATTTTCAATACATATTACATACCAACTGCTTTCATCAAAATGCACTGAGAATTATAAATCAATCAGGAAAAGAAATATACTACAATAGAAAAAATGTACAAGTACTTGAACAATCAATTCGCAAAATGCCCAAATGCCTAATAAATACATATAAGTTATGTTCAGCCTCATTAGTTATCTGAATTATGCAAATTAAAACCACAGTATAACACCATTACACATTTACCAGAATGGCTAAAAATATAAATACTGAGGATAACAAATGCTGGCACAGATATAGAGTAAACGGAAGGCTCACAAACGCTGGTGTGTTGTCATAACCTCTGTGGGAAACTAAAGTTGGAAATACATATAACCAGAAGTTTTACTGTTAGGTATTAATGTGAACTGTATTCAATTGCCAGTATTTGCCATTACAAATAGCAATTTTATAAAATCGTCCAATCCGATCTATCCAAACTTATACACCCAGTTGAAATGCATAGAGATGTTCATCACAAATATGTATGTAAATATGCACATGGACAGAAATGTATATTCATTAAATTATCATTTATAATAGCTCTAAACCAGAAGCATCATGTATCTTAATCAATGGTAGAGTGAATAAGTTGTGGCCAAAATGTGATATAATATTCTAGTGGAAATAGATGAACTATAGCTATGCATAATATGACAGATATAAAAGAATGCATAGCATTATGTAATTAATTTTAAAATTACAACAGGCAAATTCATAGTGTTTAAGGCATGGTATGTACAAAAATAGCAAAAGGGTCTTCAAGGTGCTGGCAACGTTTCAATTCTTCCCCAGGAGAGTTGTTATACAGGTGTTCACTTTGTGATCAATCACTGAGCTATCCATAGTTATTTTGATCTCTGCAAGTCAATATTTTATAAGAAAGAAAGGTGAAACAAGATGATATTGTTTCACAGTAAAAATACGTGTCAAATTATAAAGAGAGTATTATCTTCCCAAATTATTCATTATCAAAGAGAGAATCAGCATATTTAATTAATTACAAAGTCTCTCACATCATGGTGAACTCTCAATTACTTTGTTTTTGAGAAGAAGGTTAATTTTTCCAATAATTATTTCACAGCTTCACCCAATGTTGAATGCTTCCTAAATACAACAGAATATCCTAACATGGAATATTACTTGGTCATAGAAAGGACTAGAATACTAATATATACCACGACATGTAAGAACTTGAAAACATCCTGCTAGGTGAAAGAAGCCAGTCACAAAGACTATATTTTATATAATTTCATTTATATGAAATGTTCAGAACATGGAATTCTATAGAGACTGGAAGTAGATTAGTGTTTCCTGGACTCGGGAAGGTGATGGAGGAACAAGGAGGTGATGTGATATCTAAAGTGTGCAGGATTCTTCTTGAAAACCTGTGACTATACTAAAAGCCATTCAACTGCAGTCTTATGTATAACTAAATTAATAGACCACACGAGGAATGATTTCAACTGAAACTTTTAGAGCTTTCAGTGATACCAACAGCCCATTGATGCAGGCATGCCATAGGTTCACCACCACCAGTCTAGGGTGTATGTGTTCAGATTTTTCCCCCAAGTATTTCTTTGTGAATTTTCTCTTTAGGAAAATGGAGCCCCACTCCAAAGACCTCTCTAAAGGTTAAACTGTTTGGTTAGATACAGAAATGAAATAATAGACCCTGTGAATGTTGAGGAATTTTAGTTTGTTGTGTTTTTAGTTCTTTCTGCCTTGATCTTCTTGTCAATTTATCACTGGTTCCCTGCTTTTCCTTGGCCAAGTTTAAAAGTTTGTGGATGAGGGCAGGGATAGATTAAGACCTCATTTGTTCTAATCAGTGAAAGACTGTGTTGCAACCACTAGACATAATTCAAAATAAGAGAAAATTAAACCCAAGCACTAAACTTGCAATGGGTGGAAACTAAAATGTCTTTCCATCTTTTTGCATTGCAAAACTCTACATAAATTTATCAGAACTCTATCTCCTCTTCTTTTCTTTCTCTTTGCTTGATGACATACACTGCCACGATACTAGTGCCTGTCGAGTAACCTAACACAGAAAATAGGAAAAAGCACATGTTGAACATGAATATCTGACATTGGCTCCAGCCAAAAAAATTATTCAGTATGTAAATGCAAAAATATAACTATGGATTTACATTGAAAGGATTTCTTCTTTTCTTTTAGAAATTAATTTGCTTCTGTTCTCAATCCCCAATTTAAATCTTCCTATCTCTGCCAGTGTAAAATATCTTAAATAGTCCTGAAGGAGAAGGTCAAAGAGTTTGACCAGATATAGGCAAAAAGTGGCAGGAATTTCTTAAATTGATAAAATTGTTTTCTCCTGTTTCTATAAAAATAAAATGGACTAATAGAAAAACACAATCAGCATACACATGCAAGCATAAACCATGTCTGCCTGTGTTCTCATAATGACTGAATCATTAGTGCTGCCATATTGTATCCATATCTTTCACACTGCCTCGGGCATGACAGTCAAAATGTGACTACTGCATCCATTTGACAGTTTGACAGTTTCTACCTGAATCAAAATCCCAAGAAAAGCTTTCCGTCCAGGAAAGTAAGTACCATCACAAAATTAAGTCAAAAACAATGTACAAACACATCAGCATTTATTTTTTAGGCAATCATTCTACAGTTAGCATTTTACTAGGCCTTGTTAAAAAGGTTTTATTTGCTTATTTATTGTTCTTTTCTTCCTGCAGTATGCTAAGAGACTCTCATCTGCATAACTAAAATTAAAAAGAAATTTTAGTAATGTAGATAATGCCAGAAAGGCAAAAGTTATTTTAAAATTGGGAAATGCTAAAATATATTATGTTTAAATATAATACAAAAAAGAGACCATTAGAAGAAATAAAAATATCTGTGAGGATTTTTATCTGCTTCATCAATATGCTTAATATCATGGAAATTCAGCCTTGATTTTATAATTCTGAAACATTTTCAGTGTTCTTTCTCTAGTAACTAACCTGTATTTACTTAGAATATCAATCAGCAGTATTTTTAGAGTGCATAAAACACTGTCTAATTAAGCTTTATTTAATTTGTTTTAGCTCAGAGTACATAGGAGACGGCACAATGTGAATTCCTCATTACAGTAAGCTTCCCTCAGAACTACAAATGGGTAGGACGCAGTGTCTCTGTGTATTTCTGCACTGTAACATCACTCACAGAAGCAGTTTCTCAGAAAGATGATAACAATAATAACGATGCTTAGCATTTATATAGCATTTTCTATCTTCAGAATGCTTTATAAACCTTAACTAAATAATGGTACTTGGAAGAATGAGGTTACAACACCAATGAATCAGCATGTCCCTTGTTGTAACGTTGGTCCTAGGAAATGCCACCGCCTGGTGTCAGCTCCCGGGGGATAGATTGCCCCTCGTGATGGATTAAAAGCAGATAAAATTGATTGGCTGATCTCTGCCTGCACTCAGAAGGAACCTCCATAGCCTTTGGATGTTTATACTGATTAACTCAACAGCAGCATCTTTATTTGCGCTCTCAGACCAGCTCTCCATGGGCAGAGCCAAATGGAGAGTTGAAGATAATTATCTGGACAATTCAGGCCCAAATTTTCACTTATTCTGAGTCGCCAGAGGGGTTGCTTCAGTGCTCTGTACCCAGTTTTCTCAAATCACAGCAGTATTGATATTTGGGGCTAGAAAATTCTTTGTAATAAGAGATTTAGCAGGCTATTTCGCAGCAACCTTGACTTCTGTGTATTACTGTGCTGCTTACACCCACCTCCCCCATGCCTCAGAGTAAACCCAAATCGTCTCCAGACATTGCCAGCCTTCTCTGTGGAGGGAACTCCGCCCACCCTTCCCCAGAAGAACCATGGCTGTGTGCTCCGCTGGTGGCTGGATAGCCTTATTCTGTTTTAACAACCCGTATTTGTCTCAGCAGCGCCTCCTTTGGCAGTGAAGTTCAGGGATTTTATTGCAGTTTGACTTTCACAAAAGTCAGGAGGAAACCCCAATGACTTGATTTAGGACCCTTTTATTTTTCAGGTCAGTTTGAATGACATGTAGTTTAACCACCTCCACCAGTGCCAGAATAAGGAACTCTTCCACACTGAGCACAAAACAGCAGTATAAATAGACCCTGAAAAATCAGTTTAGCATTACAGTTATGAAAAACTTATTTCACAGGGTTTTGAGATAAGTTGACAGAGGCTAGTTTGAAAGCTCAGCCTTAAGCATTTTGCTTCTCAGCTGGGCTTAGAAAATTGCTGCAACTGTAGTTGTAAGGAAAATACTACCTCAAGGCCCAATCATAAAAGCTTCTATCAGACAGACATCTGCAGTTATTTTGGATCTGTATTCAGTAAGTTTTATATGGACCCAATTCCCAGAAAAACTCCCCCAGTCTGTTTACATAGTCAGGATAAACTGGCTGCGTTTTCCTTGTATTCCTGTGAGGTGCTAATTATTCATCTACTGCTGGGATAGTTCATGTTACTGGTGGACATTTTAGATACTATGTTCATTCTTACTCTCCCTAGGATTCTCTAGGAACAAAATTATTTGATATGAAAACCTTTGATATTACAAGTTGTGTTTAACATTTCAAGCCTCATTTACATCAGTTCAGTTCAGTGAGTTGCTAAGCACATAGGACCATGGATCATGGAGGAAAGGAAACCTATAGATGCACTCAGTAGCCTGAAGGTATATTATGAAAAATAATAAAAGCAAAATGCTGAAGTATCTAAAGTTTATCCGCACGGGGTACAGTTAGTGTGACTGCTGAACACTACATTGGAATATTTTTCCAAACAAATAAATAATTAAAAAAAGGAGTGGATCATGAAAACAAATAAGAATTTCTTGATGTATAGATAGTACATATGATACACATGGCACATTCTGTTGTGAGGTGATTACCCAAGCATGAATGTACCAAATCCTCTATTGATCTCAATGCTAGCTTATAAAAACTTAAGTCTTTTATGCTTTTTCCTGCAAATCACTGAAGGCCTTGACAATTTCCACATGGGCTGGAACTAGGCAAGCAGTTAAATAGTTACTGTACATCAAGGAGCTACTGACTAATGGCTGCAGCTGAAACACCTGCTAACCTGCTATTGTAAGCATTTATCCAGTATTTGCCTGCAGCAGAAATAAATGAATAAATAAACTTTTGCCAGTCATATTACATGAGTTAATGTATTATAGCATTATGTAAAGTAGCAAAGTGCATTCTTCTGGGGCTTTTTAAAAAATCATTATTTGTAGCAGTTTAGAACTTATCTGCTAGCTTCTCTGCTCCATTTTCCTTGCTAGGGTTTCTACAGGGCTAGTTGGCCTTTGCTCTGGGAGAAATCCCTTTGAGAAAATCTCTTTCCTAATCCCCAAAGAGTTTTAAAATGGCATTACAAAAAGGATGGATATATTAAACACCTCAGCTGTCAATGAATGGAATCAATAACTGTGGGTACATAGCTTACATTATGTCTACTTACACAGGACTTCCAGTATTTGGAAAGAACAGCTTTTCTTTTGACAAGTTGGTACCAGCTGTTTCAAGAATAACACAGCTGTATATCCCTAAAGCACCTGCCTTATCTTCCATAATTTTAATAAAAAAATGAATAGAATAATGACCAGAGAGGACAGACTACTGCTAGAAGCCTCTTTATTTGCAGCATTATTTTTATTTACATATTTTAAAAGTAGCAAGAAAAAATTATCAATTAAAATAAAAAACAAGAATCTAGAGGTGGTGACTCCACTACTTTATAAGAGAGCATTTGTTCAGTCAGTAGAATGTATAAAATATATAATTGCAGCAATGATATCATTAAACACAACTCTTATAATGAATAATATTGCTAAATAAAATACTGTATGTATAGTAAGAAATGTATTGTGCCACAAATTACATTGTCTGTAGACTTGTCATTTCTACTTTGAAGGCTAAATTTAATCTTTAAACTTTTAAAAATAAAATTTGCTCCAATTTTTAAATATCTCCTTCCTTTTCTAATTCAGAAATCCTATAGAGGAGATTATGTGTGTCCAAACCTAATATGAGAGCATGTTTCTAGTGATATATACCACCTACAATAAAGAGAGAAGAAAGTTGAGCTCTCATCATTTTTAGCATCATCTTATATTTCACTGCCTATGGTAGAAATGTTCCTAATTTAACTCTTCCTTTAGTTGTTGTTATTGCTTAATTTTCTGATATTGTGGCAGGAGTACAAGAGCAGGGGCTCAAAGTGAAAAGGTCCTTCATGATATATATGTTTGAACAGAAGCAACTATGTTTCATATTTCCTCACAAGATAAAGGCCTAAATTTTAAAAATTTAATGTACTAGCTTCTTATATTGCTTTATCTTTGATCATTTTTGCTTTTTAGGGGAATTTAAAAAGATTTATGAGTACATATATCCCGGACATAGTGGTTACATTCTTCATGTGGAGTGATACATGTAAATTACACATCTTAACTCTTGTTGCACCCCCTTCCCTAAAGCTTGGTTCCCAGCCCCTCGTTTCATTGGGAGGTTGTTTAACCTTTAAGAGGTAGGACCCAACAGGAGAAAGTTAGGTCATTGGTGTCCTGCTCTAAAGGGGATATGGAGACTCCTGCCATCCTCTCCTCTCTCTTTTTGCTTTCTGGCCACTGTGAGTAGAGCAGCTTGCTCTACCACATCCTCCATCCCATGTTTTTCTGCCCTGCATGGGTCTAAAATAAATCTTTGGCTAAAATCTCCCACACAATGAGCCCCAAAAATCTTTTCTCTCTTTAAGTTTATTATCTCAGTCTCTTGTTACAGTTACAGAATGTTGACTAGCACACATATATTTACAAAAATAAAACTAAAGAAAAATATTCCCTTTCCAATAGCATCAAACTATAAAGTTGGAATACATGTGTCAAAAAAGTATAAGAAATATATGTGTGTATATATATATATATATATATATGCTGAAAACTTAAAAAAAGTGATATCAAAAGAGAGTAAAGAAGCACTAAGTAAAGGAAGACTTCCAGTGTTCATAAATGGGAAGATTTAATATTGTTAAATGGCAGTATTTCTCAAACAGATATGCAGATTCTACACAATTCCTACCAAAATCACAGCTGGTTTTTTTTTTTTAAGGTATTAACCTGATCCAAAACTTCCTGTAGAAATACAAGGGACCCAGAATATCCAAAATAATTTTTTGAAGAATAAATTTGAGGAACTCATATGTTCTTATTTTAAAACTTAAGTACAACCCTCTAACATTCAAAATAATGTGGTAGTGGCCTAAGAATAGACATGTAGACCAATACAATAAATTTGTGATTCCATTAATAAACCCTTACATTTATGAACAACTGATTTTCTACATAAATGGCAAAACAATTTAATAAGGACAGAGTAATCTGTTTAATAAAATGGTGCTATAGCCCAGCATGGTGATGCACACCTGCAATCCCAGAACTCAGGAAGCTGAGACAGGAGTATTGTTAGCCTGAGGCCAGCCCAGATTACTTAGTGAGTTCAAAGATTGAGAATCTGTTTTAAAAAGTTCTAGGACAACTGGAGAGCATCATCCAAAACAATGAAGTTGGACCCCTACCTTACACTATGTATAATAATCAACTCAAAGAACATAAATATAATGAACCTAAGTAAAACTAACTGTAAAACTATAAAAATTCTGAAAGAATAGGAATAAACCTTATTTTCTTGTGTTAGGAGGTTTTATTTTCTTAGATATGACAAAACAAAAGCAACCAAAAAATTCCACATCATCAAAATCAAAAATCTTTGAGATTCAAATACTACCCCCAAGAATGTGAAAAAAAAGGGAGGAATATTTGCAAAGCATACGACCGATAACTTGTAACCAGGATAAATTGAAAACAAAAAGAAACACTCAATGACAAGAATAAATTCAGTAAATTAAAGAGCAAAATGAAAAATAGGTAATAAGAAACAGAAAAGATCTTTTGCATATAAGAATGGGACTAAAAGATGGAGGAAGGGAAAAAAAAGGAGAAAAGATGGGGATATTCAGGCTGGGAATGTAGCTCAGTGGTGCTTTGATCCCTGGTACCAAAAGAAGGGAAGGAAATATAATAAAGAATTAAGAGGTGTTATGCACATGTAGCAACTCCCCCCAGTTAATGTAATCATTATGTGCCGAAAACATGTACTAATTAAAATAAAATTTTAAAAAAGAATAGATGAAAGTCAGAATAAATGTTTCTGCAAAGATATGGACAAATGGCCAAGAAATACCTTAGGATATGTTCAGCATCATTATCCATTAGGGAAATGTGAATCAAAGCCACAGTGAGATACCACCTCACACTCACCAGATAAATATGAAAAAAGACACACAACAATAATTCTTCATGAGAATGTGGAGAAACTTTAACCACCATAGATTGTTGATCAAAATCTAAGGTAGTAATCATTTTAGAAAGCAGTTTGCCAGTTCCTCAAAGATTGAAACAGAAGCTTGCCCTAGGACCCTACCAGTTCTGCTAATAGGTACTTATCTAAGGTAGGCAAAAATATGCATACCCACAAACACTTGCACATGAATATTCACAGCAGAATTATTCCTAATAGCCACAAAATGTAAGCAGTCCAAACACCCATCAACTGATGAATGGATAAATCAAATGGAGTACATCCATCCAATGGAATATTATTATGTTGTAAAAAGAGATGAAATACTAATAGCATAGTCCAACCTTGAAAACATTATGCTATTTTTTAAAAGGTCCATCACAAAAGACCACCTTTTTAATTTCATTTTGATATATGTAATATGTAATAACTGGCACAAAGCCTTTTTATTGTTTTCAACATTTTGTCAACATCTCTTAGTGTGTTTCAATATCCACAGTTAAAATATATATAATATTTAGTAGTGTTTCTGAAGGAAAAATCATTTACACTTAGGTACAAAAAGTTTTTCTGAATTTTTCTTCTCATTGAAGGGGTAAGGGCTATGACTTGGGTAAAAATACTGATAATACTGCATATTGTAGGCAATTATCATTTTTTAATAAAAGTAAGTGAGTTGCTGAATCCATTCATTTATTTAAACAAAACTATGTGTGGTACCCCTCCAACGGGTCTAGTACTCCCTGGACCAAGGGTCTCCAAGCCCTCAAACAGGATTTATGGAAACAAGTACTAACCAAGTAAAGAAATAAAATAATACTTAAAGATGATGTAACAGCTGAGGAGAAAATAAAGAAAAATGGGATAATGAGTATCTAGGGAGGACAGAATGAGGAAAAGATTTTTAAGATCTAAACAAAGAGAACTCTGGTTAACTGTAAAAGGAGCTTGATGTGCCCTCAGGGGCATGAACAGAGCCTGCAGGGGTTCAGTGTACTGATCCAGAGTCCGTGCAGAATGGGCGGAGGGCAAGTCAGTGATTAGGGAAGACCCCAGCATTTGAAGTCTAGTCAGAATATTTAGGAGCCTGGACTTTATTCAAAGTACCATAGGAAGTCATTGGAGGGTTTAAGTGGGGCAGTGCCATGATCAGATAGAATTCTTAAAATTCTATTGATTGTGTAGAAAGAAAGTGTATGCGGGTGAGGCAGGAGGTCCAGTAGCAGTTCCTCAGGCAAAGGTCCATGGTGCTGTGTACCTGGATGACAGCTGAGTATCAGTGGAAAGTGCTCAGACACGAGTGACTTAAGACATTTCTTTTTTCTGCTTGATTTTATTCTTGTGGGATGTAAGAATATCGAACAATTTGTTTAGAGTTTAAAAGTGAATTTCTGACTGATTATCTGGCCTTGCCAAAATAAAAGGCATACAATGTCATCTGAGTATTTTTCTGGGCAGCTCTTGCCACTTCTCCCTCAATACTTAGGGTGTAATCAATAAACATAGCAGAGGCTATTCATTCCACCAGGATGGATTCCAACAAAAGGCCTCTATTCACACTGGTAATAGTTAGACTTCCCTCGTTCCATCACATTATGTATTATGTCTAGCTGTCTTCAGTCACCCACCTTCTTTACAGTCCCAGGGTGATTAAATGCTCTGTTGGCATAAGAATAATTATAAAGCTGGGCTGTTTATGCTTCTGTTCATGGTGGCCATGACACGGTCCCTCCAACAGAAGGTAAGAAACTATTCATTAAAGCACAGATATTCATACATTTTCAGAATTACGAAATGTAATGCTTGCTGAGGTTTGGGTTGAGTCTTCAAGGTGTCCTCCAAAAACAGAATAAGATCAATGCAATCTTTTCAGTTTATATTAATAGGCTTAGTGAATTTTAGTAGGCACATGATCATGAAAATGTTTTTTAAAACATTGCTGGAGACATAGTCATTAGTATCTGTTGTCAGAGCTCTTCCATTATGAGGAGAACATGTACCTTTTCACAGATTTGAACTCACTAGGCCAATGGCCCCAAAGATACCAGCAAGCAGTTATAAATAGTTAACATTCACTAACTCGAATTTTGCAAGTAGTAGGCTGGCTGCTCTGGGTTTATTTTAGAGCAATTAAACATGATTTATTCTCCATCATTTATTGACTTATTCATCCAGCAAATGATTATTGACTGCTTACTGCTATGTTATACAATGTGAGACATACAAAGGAGCCCAATTAATAATAATAATGACTAGCAATTGTTGAGTAGATACTGTAAGCCAGCACTCAGAGCTGTTTATGCTTTCCCTCAATCATGTTCATAATCATAAACTTACCTTCAGACACAGCTGCCATTATTATTTCCAATATGGAGAAGAAAACTGAGTCATGGAGAGCTTTGAAAATAAGCCCAAGGACACCAGGGTATATTTGAAAAGTTGTAACTGGCAAATCCAAAAACCGAACTCAGGTATTCTTACTTAGATGTGTAGCTTACCTAGAGATGGCAAAGAGCTTCTCCTCAAAATTCATGCCTGCTAGTTGGAAAAATCAGACGCATGTGATGACAAGAATAATTTACAGTAAATTGAAATGCGAACACAGGTAAGAACAGGTTTTGAAAAAAAGAATAAAAAAACTCAAAAACCCCCCAAAACCCCCTCAGTTTCAGCCGAAGTCAGAGGCTCTCAAACTTGGCTGCAAATTGATCACCTGAAGACTTTGAAAATAAATAAGTAAATGCGGGTGCCTTGATCCCAACCTGGGGTTTCTCATTTAATTGACCTGGCAAGCACTTGTGCAGCTGGATTTTTAAAATGTTTCCCCAGGTAATCTAATGTTTAGCCAAGTTGAAAACCACTGAACCAGAAGGACTAAGAAAATATTGGGAAGAGGAGAGGCTCAAAATTAATTTTTCAAGAATAAATAATGATCTCAAAAGTTACAAATGTGGGTGGATAAGAATTATGGTGAAGGTGTATGTTTATATTTGGATTAGATCCTTGCTACTCAAACTTGGGTCCTGGGATCTGCAGCATTGGCATTACCACAGAGTGCTTAGAAATGTGGAATCCAAGACCCCCTCAAATGACTGCTTCTATGTCATAGTTTGAGACGCACTAGCATAAAAGAAAAAGATCCACATTAAGTAACCAGAGAGCATATTTTGGATTGATAAATGATGCCAACTGTCAATAGGTAGAATGGAGAACCTAAGGCAAGTGTGAGATGGATGCCATAAAGGACAACCCAGCCCGTCAGGGGACTCAGTTGTTACAGCAACTAGGATGCATTTTGAATTTTGCCCTGGGGAAGTTGGGAAGCCTAAAAACTTACAAATATAACGACCAAACAGATTTGAGAAGAAACGGGCCAAACATGGCAGTTCTTGCAAAAGCCTCCATGAGAATCCTCACTTCATAGATAGGAAAAGAGTGAAACTCACACTGGGATACAATTTACTCAGCCAGTCCTTATCTTTAAAATGTATTGTTTTATTTTCAGGAATTCTTATCTCCCCGAACAGCCTCACTTTGGAGTTACATTGTGTATCTGAATAAAGACATAGGCTACATGTTACTCTGAGTGGCAGTCAGTGCATTTAAGGCAGCTTTGATATTTCTTCCACAAGATTTTTCCTCTAGAGTATAGGAAGACGATTTGTAGGGACAATATGTGAATTCTAATGGTGCCTCAAAGACATTTAAGATGATCTAGCAACAATGTAACAATTGAACCATAAATTTTCCATGTGATCATTAGCTAGGGTATTATATTTAATAACATACTATACTTGAAAAGGGTTACTGTTAATTCTGGGGAAATGATATCATATATATATATATATATATATGAATTGAATATTTTTAGTCTGAAATCTATGTAGAATATACATTTTTATTTGATAAACCTTTCAAATGTATCTAAAACCTAGGTTACTATGCATCGTTGTAATAAGAGATGACATCCATTTTAACCTTAGAAATTTACTGGTGTATGGAAATTTTTATTGGTTAAATGATGGGCACATGCCTTGACCTAAAAGAATTCTTTAACATTAGAGAAAGCTTTTCATAATGCAGTGTCTAATACATTGCTTTGCATACATTAGAATCCTTTCTTAAGGAAAAATCACAAGGACATTATATGAAAAGATGCTGTACTGTTAATAGAGTTTATAAAAATAAACCTCTTAAAATTTATATAAAATGAACTACATCTAAAGTATATGAATAAATTTTTAAAGCAAAAATAACAGAACTGAATAATCAAATGCACTAGAAATATCTGTGAAATTATCTACTCATCATCAATATATGTTATCAGAAGGGTCATAAGGTGATAACTCTCAGTGTTGTCACTATTCTTAAATTTAAGCTTACAAAACAATTTTCAAGTTTATCCATGTCTTATAACTTGACATTGCAATTTGTTTGTGTTGCCCCTAGATGGTGATGTGTCTGCTTTGGTCATAATCATATGGTCTTAGTCACTGCAAGAAGGAGGAAAAAGATGAGGTGAACTTGACAGTCACACTATGAATGCCTAAGTTCTTTATGTGGGAAAAGTAATAATAACGGATTGCTTCCTGCAGGCAGATACTCATCATATAAATAAGAAAAAACTACACCCAAGCCTTCAAATAATTCAATACTCATGAGAGACATTAGAGAAATAATATGTTATCTGGCTAGAGAGTAGGGTTGTTCAATATAATATAAAAGGAAGGAAAGATGCATAGAAGAGAGTTTTCTGATTCTTATGGGGAAAAAATGTGAGATTTCAGATGATAATTCTATTAAGCAAAGGCTTAAAAGAAAAATAGTTCCCCAAAAATGGAAAAGAAAGAGAGACCATTGAAAAAGAAAGAAGCAAGATATGCTATGATACAGGGTGTAATATACTCATAAAAAGATGGTCAAAATGTAGATCAAAATGTAGGATCAAAAATGTGGATCAAAATAAAATATTCCTGTGGTAGGAAACTAGAGGAAGACAGTACAGTACTTGATTGTAGGTTTAAAACAGATGATCAAGTTCAAGGCCTGCCATATTGCTGGATTTGAACCTCCCATTGAACACAATAGGGAGACATGAAATATATTTAAGTAAAAGATAGCATTATAAAATCTATGAGATGAAGAGAATGGAACAAATGTTAATGAAGGCAATGGTTCTTTGCTAGAACCACTGTCTCGTGTTTCATGCTCAGTTATCTTTTCTCCAATTGAAATGTAAATTGAGAGATGTTATTGGCCCTAATTCCCTTCTTTCCTAAGCTCTCTCTCTTTTCTTCAATGACCACAGCTGGGCACTGACCTGTTGACTTCCTGTAAAGGTCTAGACCTACTGGGAATGCAGTTAGGGGTAAGAATTGGGTAATTACACATCCGAATATAAATCCCTTAATTGCTACTTTATTTGTTCTTGCCTTTACCTTGCATGTCTAGTCTTTATTGCAAAATAAAATAGAATAAAAGTGAGGGCACTGTGCCCTATCTCTGGCCTGTACTTAGAATAGGTCTGCTCAGATGGGGTGCTAAAAACTGCCCAAGCCCAGGTACCCTAGGATAAAGGACCACTTTGCTGTGTTCCATGGAAACTGCTTTTGGAGCTGGCTTTGCTTTGCACTTGGCTTGCCAGAAGACAAAGGCGCACAGTTTGGTCACTGATAATGCTAATCCTCTCCGACAATTATCTGGCAACCTTTCTTATTGGAATATCTTTGAAGTGTTCTTAGTTGGGGGTGAGAACAGAGGTCTTTTAATCTCAAAACCAAATCCTTATTTCTCAAATGTCACTTCACTATGGAAGGCGCTCTGCTCCCAGAGTCACTATGATATAATCACAGGGCACATCCAGGCCTTGTCGCAGAAGCCTTGGGATGGAGATGGTCTCTTTTACCAGAAACGGCAGATTGGGAAGATGTCATGTGTTGAGCATTTGTAGAATTTAACTTGCCTCCTCACAGGTTTCCAGGCGGAGAGCTAGTTGATGGCTATGAACACTTCAAAGGTTTCGGGAAGGAAAAGAAAAGAAAGAAAAATAGAAGGTGAAATTCCAAGCCATTCGGTATCTCCAGCCTGAGTTGGTTCACAGTGTGTGGGGGAAACCCAGCAGTGAAGCATCCCGAGGCCTCTGGAAAACACACACAAATGACAGCAGCTTCTCCACAGTTTTGCTGCTCCTGAGAAGAACTGCGCACTGTACCGAAGATCACCCTTGATCCCGCTGTCCTTCCTCTGCCCCTTGTCTCCCTTTGTCCCACCCAGCTCACCAGGAAGTTTGTCTTGTGAATAGCTTCTTTTCTCCGGGAGGCTTATCGGCTTCTAATACCACTGCTATGGCTTCCACTCTGCTCTAAGCCTTTTCTTTGGGTGAGGACATTTTCATTTCCCAACAACCTTGATTCAGTGTTACTAACCATTTCTTTTTTTTCTTCTTTTTTCTGCTCTGTGTGTGTGTGGTCCTGGGATAGAACCCAGGGCACTGACAGAACCTGAGACCACCCTGAACACTCTACTATTGAGCTACACACCCTTGTCCTTTTTCATTTTTTAAAATTTTCAGACAGGGACTCCCTACGTTTCCCAAGTGGGTCTTGAATTTGTGATCCTCCTGCCTGTCTCTCATCTCTGAGATGACAGGTGTGGGCCTTGAGACTGACTAGTAACTACTTCTCTGAAGAGAAATACTGAGGCTGACAGAGATCGTAGAACTTTCTTGAGATCACCAAGTTAATGGAGTTGGTAGGATGTGCTCTGCTGCATTTCTTCCTTGATTCTATGGCTTTAGCATCTTTGTGTCTCATGTCTGAAAAGAGCTTTGTTACTTACACTTACTAACAGAACCCTGGAGCCAAAAACAGCCAATACATTTTGCACTCTTTGACTTTTCCATTTTGTCCCTGGACCAGATACTTGTCCTTGGTATTTTGATTTTCTTCTAAGTTCACCCACTTCAGAGACTGGACATCTTGTTCATATCATTGAGATTTTCACATCTAGGGAAACACTGGTGAACCAATCTGAGATTCGATAGGATTCTTTTACTCCCTCCGTATTTTTAAAAATATATTTTTAGCTTTAATAAATTTTATTTGATTTTATTCCATTCCCCCCCGAAGCCCTCTCTTCTCCCTATGTACAAAAATCTGTATTTTTGGCACCCTGGAATCTGTGGCTTGGGGATTTGTTGATATGTACTTTAATAGGCCAGGACACATATGTTAAGATGAAAATAAAAGGAGGAGGAAAGGAGGGTGTTAGGATTGCTATGCTTGTGGTGTACTCCTATTCTAGTTTAGGCGTTGCTTCCATAGAGAAGGAACAAGGTGATAATTTCCTCACCCATTGTGGGTGCCATGACTGACACCTCCCAGAGCAAAACGCAGATGAGCACAAGAGAAAGCATGACAGATTTATGTAGTCATAGTTTTATATGGCTCAAGAGCTTTCAGAATGAAGACCAAAAGTCACAGGGGGAAAAGTCCATTTTTATCCTTAGATTTGATGAAGCAGAGACAGCTGTGTAAAAATGTGATTGACCAAAAAGCATATGATTGAGCAGTAATTGGCGGGAAAAGCGTCTGCCTGTGCTGACTCTCCTGGGCCTCCTCGAGAGCGCTGCTTCCTCCTGGGAATGGGCAGACTCCTCGGGGGATGAGGGTCTTATTATCCTACCCACAAGTAGATGAGATAATTTCTTAATGGCCAGCTCTTACGGAGAAGGCCGAACAAGGTTAAAGTAATATTTTTTGACTTTGTGACTTGGTTTAGGGGAAACAATCCTGTTTTATGCAACCCACCTTGAAAAAGAGGAATTCTAGTTTCTCTTCAAGAGAGAATGAGGGCCAGGGATTTAGCTCAGTGGTTTCACCGCCTGGTACGCAAGCACAAGGACCTGAGTTTGATCCCCGGTACCAAAAAAAAAAAAAAGAGAGAGAAAGAATGAGGGAGGCAGTAATGAGACTGGAAAGTAAGAGGCTGCAGGAGAAACCTCGGTTCTGAGACTGCTTCTGAGGCCTTCCAGTGTCCTTTAGTTCAAAGTACTTAGCATGACAAAGCACCATATTTGGGGATCTTATTTTCTGAGCCCCAACATTTTTCATGCATTTTCATAAATAACTGTCACAGCAAATCTAGGAAAGTTTTTTTCCCCTCCTTTTATGAGTGGAATGACTGGGGATCAGAGATGTTAGGTAATAGAGACCAAAGTCACACAGATAGTCAGAGACTGAGATGATTTGAAGCTGTCTTCCAAAGGTTTTGTTCTTTTCACTCCCTCGTGAAGGTTTTCAAAAACACCATATACCACTGCTGTAGCCAAAAGGAAATCAGAAGTGCATGATCCAGGACTTCATTCTCAAAGCAATGCCAAGTCATTTGATGGTAAGGAGGAATTTAGGGGCGTGGATCTGTGAGCAGAATCTCAGGTGATGCGTGAGTATTAAACACAGATCTTCACTTTGCAAATGAAGCTCACTCCCCATTGCCATATGAATTAGTTTTGCCAAGAGGACATGTTGGCCTCATTTATTTTTCGTTTATTCATCTACTGGTGTGTCATCCGACGCTGTACACATAGG
Source organism: Heterocephalus glaber (assembly GCF_000247695.1). The sequence goes on along the minus strand of NW_004624733.1, from coordinate 22,929,361 downwards.
ATATCATCAAAATGTCTTCATGTAGTAACAGTGAAGTTCTTTGGTTTTTCTCTGTCCCTTTCTTCTCCTTCCTTCTATCCCCGTTTCTTCCTTCTTTTCTCTTCCCTTTTGTCGTACTCACTTTCCTCACCACTGGAACGAAATATCAACACCACAACTTAAAGGAGGCGAGGCTGATTTGGGCTCACATTTTCAGAAGTCTCAGTGCTTGCATGATGGGCCAGTTCCCTGGCAGGAAGGCAGAGTTGGAGGGTCTGGCATGAGAAAGCTGCTCATGTCATGCCTTCCAGAAAGCAGAGACTGAGGGAGGGAGATCCACATCTCCGGGTCATGCCCCCCACTGGCCTGCCTCCTCTGACAAGTCCCTACCTCCTAACAGCCAGGCAGCTACAAAGCCTCATAATTCAGTCACTGCCCAAAAGCCCTTCTTATGAGCACATGAGGGCCTTGGGGGACCTTCTCCACCCAAATCATGATACTTTTCTCTCTCATTTTCTTCTTTCCTTCCCTCCAATGCCCCGGTCAAGGGCTGTGGAGTGTGTCACTTACAAGCTACATGACTTTGAGTAGAAAACTTTACCTCTCTGATCCTGCTTTTCTTCATCTGTGAAATGTTGACAACAAGAACAAGACCTTAGGAAGTCATTGTGAGGACACATTTCATTAATATATAAAAAATACTAGAACAAGGCTCAGAGTATTGTAAGCACTTAATAAAATGCAGTCATCATTTTTCCTTAAGTGAGTAGGCATTAATCTAGGCTTTGTCCAACATTCACAAGATGCATTGCTAGGGAGCAATTGGAATTTCCCTGGTAGAAGGAAAATTGTCATCACTATGTTTCTCTCCACTTCCTTGTAGTACTATGTTTCAACTATAACTTTTAAACATCTTTACAGAACTCTTTTTTCTTAATTCCCTATTCAATGGCAATGCATCTCAGTTTGTATTCTCTGGGCCTTTTCTGCACCATGTCTCTGTGAGGGTACATAGCCCGGCGAACAACCTGATAAAAAAACAAACTCAGTAACGTGGAAAACTGAGGTACACAGGAAAAATAAAAATTATGGAGCCCTCATGAAATGTTTTTCATCTTGAAAGTGCTTTGAAAACATTAACTAATTAATTAATCAAAAAGAATTTCTACCAATCAGTGAAAATGCTCTTTACAATGTATTAAGCCTCTTGAAAGGTATTATTTATTCAGCGATGTTTTCTCTTTAGTCTTAAGGGAATCATCACTTTCTTTTTTTGGAGACATTTCAGATCCCGTGGAATTTCTGCACACCTCTTCCACTTTGTGTATCTCAGCAAGTCTGAGTGTGTGAACACACACACACAAGAAGAGACACAAAATACTCCCTTACAATTGTGCCTGTCAATGGTAATGCATTCAAATATTATTTAAGAGTCTCCAATCTTCTTATCAGTTTGTACTGATCTGGTGATAAATTCAAGAAAAAAAATTCTGCTGATTCTCAAGTATCAGTGTTACCTTTTGAGTCCATCTACTTTTCTTTCTCTTCTATGGCTCCAATGAGTAAATCTGGACTCAGTACTTTATTGCCGTCTCCCTACACTCTAGCTACTCATTGAGTCTCCAAAATATTGGCCCTATTTTCTAGCCTACAAAATGTAACTAAATCTCTGTGTGACAAGGAAGAGTAGTGGTAACGATGTTATGTTCCTTAATTCAAAAAAACACATTGAGCAGCTGCCTTTCATTTATTTATATATTCCCGTAGCTCACACTTTATGTGGTCCAAGTATTTATGTGAATCACAGCAATGGAGACAAGCATGATCTGGATAGCAGTAAGGGATTCAAGGAATCTGCTGTGCAGAAGGCAAGAGGGGGCCAGAGCACAAAGAACCCTAACAGAGGGGCCAGAATGGATGTCTGCAAGGAAGGGCTTTCAGAAGACAGTTTGGGGCTGGGGCATTCAGAGGAGGCTTTGTAGAGTAGGTGGCACCCAAGTGAGGCATTTAGAGAGGAACTGGACTGTGGAAATGATGAGAACAGAGTGTTGTTCCAGCACCCACTCTCCCCACCAGCATCCATTAGTACTTATTTTCACTACTCACACAGCATCAGTCATGCTGTGTAACAGTGTCCAAATCCGGCTTAGAACCCCTTCCCATGCAATCAGTACAGATCAAGTCCATTGGAGTATTTTGGTTCACAGGAGGGAAAGCACACACCATCCTGGGCCACAGTGTAAAGAGCCTTAGGTAATAGACTGAGGAATCCAATCGTTATGTTCTTGATACTACATGGCAGTTGAAATACTGATTCATCAACATTTTCAAATATTCAACAATATTGCAATTCAAAGATAGCCAGAAGATCTACTGAGATGTGTTATTGGAAGGCTTTGCTGTGCATTAGGTCTCTCAAATATTTTATGGAAAATTTAATTCTTTCATTCTTCATCAGTCTGTTTCTTGCTATTATGAAATTTCTAACAGTTTACCTCCCGTTTTCTAATTCCCTTTGGGCTTGTAGATTTACACTTGTTAGAATGTTGCATAAAATTAAAGTACATAGGCTCTATGCAACTGTTTGAGAGTTTTCAGAATTTAAATTTAGATAATGCTATGCTTGTGTGAGCTACTTAGACATCATTTATTTTACCTGACTGGTTTCTGCAAAGATAAATGATTATCATATAAGATACCATACAAGACTCACCTTTTTCTATCCACCGAATCTCATGCAAAAAATGCAAATGCTGGCTGGCACCTGGTAGAGAACATGCCAGCAGCCTTTTATAGCTACCTCAGATCAAGAATCACATTCCAAAGAGTTCCCTCTGACCTCTTTTCAAAGCAGTAAATCATGGCATCTACTAAATCTTCTAAACAAACCTGGAGAATAGTAACAATTTAAAAATGTGTGGATTGTTTGTATTCCTCCATTTCCCATGCTTACGAAAGTGAAAATTTTCCAGAGTACATACCCTGTGAAGGATTCTAGGAAGTTGATGAGCATGTCCATTGAGAGTGAGTGATCTTGGCAATGGTTCCCCCTACTCTGGAAGGATATTTGATAGGAAAGAGAATAAAGGCTCATCAATGGGGATTCAGAAACTTTTGCTCCAATGACACTTTGATTGGTTTTGATGGGTCCAGGCCACCAAGCTCCAAGGGCCCCCCTTTATTAATCTGCCAAATGATCAACATACTGGTTCTTTGTATAGGCTATTCAGAGATTAAGGGTTCTTGGAGAATAGTGGTATTGCTGTCCAGAAAGTGCTGTGCACACTAAGTACAAACAAGAGGTCTCCATCCTCCCACCCCTCCCATAGCTACCTGCAACTGTAAAAGGATGTCCAAGATTATAGGCAGCAGAATACAGAGTTCAGAACATTCATTTTGGTATCAGACAGAACTGGATTCGTATCCAGCTTGACTGCCTATTCCTTGTGTGACTTGCTCACAAACGGTTTGCTCTCGTGGAGCCCCTGTTTCTTCATCTATGAAATGGGGATTATGACTATCTTACCTCAGAAGATTGCTATGAGGACTATCTGTGACAGTCTATATTAAACTGCTCAGTCTTCGAAAGTGTTAGGCAAGTCCTCAAAAAACATTAAAAGTCTACACCCTAATGTCACAGTAGAATATCAACTAACACTTCAAGTTTTCATCAAAGTTTTCCTTGAAGGTTGCTCCTCATGGCTTTTTTAACTGGTTATTCTCATCACGAATAAAAGATCCTGCTGCCCTGTGACAAAATTCAGCCTAACATATACACAAGAAGAGGTTATCAGGAATCCCAGGGACATTTCTGCTTTCTGAAGCATTCTCTAGAGAATAAATTTATTTCGAGTAAGAAGGAAAGAAGGGTTAATGTTTAATCTTTTCTTAGCAACCCCACTTTATTCATAATATTTCAGTGTAGAGCAAGTTAATAGCCAACAGTTGCAAAAGACAAATCCACAGTTAAGGGCTGGTATGTATTTATAGCTGGATGCATATGTCTATAGCTGTGAGGTATGTAAATAGAATAGATACAATTTGTGGATGTTCTGTGTGTGTACCTCACAGGAAGGACAGAACAGAGAGATGAATATTGCAGATAGGGTAGAGAATCCAAGAGGTAGAGATACTTTTCCATATCTAAGCATCTCATTCTTACAGATCTGATTCACGTAGTAGGCTAGGGATCTTTGCAAAGGGCTACAAGCCAATTCCATTACAAAACAAAACTCTAAAATGGAAAAGTATTTAGTAAAAGTTCAAAACTTCCTCTTGTCTCCGAGCATGCCCAGCAGTCTGCTAGAAGCAAAGTGGTATAAAATGCAGGCTTTACTTTCTTGTGGGTTGCAGCCACTACTGTAGCTATAAATGACTGGCAAGGCAGGGAGCACTGGGTTCAAGGTCGGGCCTGAAAAGGCAGCAGAACCCTGCCAGAAGAGCAAATGTGGAGTGACAACAGATGGGGAGGGTGGTGCCGAGGGTTTGCTCGGTTCCTCCCCGATTGATTGAAAATGTTTCTGGTTCCCACATCCCAGGCAGGGGCCTCTGAAAAGTCTTAGTCCCTCTGCCATTCATGATGTCCTTTCTGCAGCGAAAGAGATCTGTGCTGGAAACACAGCTCTGCATTATGGCACTGGCTCTGACCTTGGCAAGACAACTTGAGCTTCTGACACTTGGGTTCTTTTAAGAGTTAATGAGACAGGGAAACACCTGCATGGCTCTTCTTCCTGGTAGTCACAGATGTGTCCTCATTCTCCACAGTATGGTTAGACTACAGTCACCACTCTGACTCCTGTCCCAGGCCTAATCTGCTCTGGAAATCTGAAATGACACAGATGTGGGTTCAAATCCTGGCTCTGCTAATTAATTCGTTGTAAAACATTGGGCAAAAGGCACTCACAAATGTGTGTGTGTGTATGTGTGTGTGTGTCTACACCTCTGAAGGTGTAGAGAAGCTGACAGAGTCGGAGTGAGTTTAATGTCTGCTAAGTTCTTTAGAATGAAATGGAATATAAAATATACAGATCACGATCCTCCTACAGTTAACAATCTACTGGGCTTTGGTTTGTTGGGAATCCTCAGTCTCCTCATCTGTAATGTGGACATAATAGTACCTATCCTGAAGAATTATTTTTAAGATTAAAATAGCAAAAGATTTGAGTGAGGTGCCTGGTATATGGTGGATACAACAAAGTAAGTTACAAATAATCCTAGCATGTGCCTTTTTAATTCTTAATTTTCCCATGATGCCATCCCATGATGCATCTGTCCCTCACTTCCCATGCGCTCTCTCCATGTGTTCTGATGGTAGCCTGAGAGAGAAGCAGCTTTCCCTGAAGTTAGCCATGTGGGTTTTAGTCCCAGACCTAACTGGAGTCCTTCTCTGCCTCTTACCTAGCTTTGTGACTTCCAGCATGCTACTTCTCGTCTCTCAGCCTCATTTTACTCATCTGTTACATGGGAGAAGTTTCAACTATATGAATTATTATTCTTATTGTAAGAGTAGTGTGTGTGTGTGTGTGTGTGTGCGTGTGCATATATGTAAGAAAAACACAGAGTGAGAGTGTATTTACCACCTGGCCAATGCTAGGGGCTAAGGAATTTACAGTGATGGTCCCTGGGCTTTTGGAAGACAGCCACTAGCTAAATTATAGCACAAATTGAAAACTGTACTGGTGTCAGATTTTTAAAAGTTCACGATGTCTTCAAAGTCGAGAATATAAGGATTTGACTCAGCCGCAGAGATTCCAGGTGGCTTTCCTGAAGAAGTGAGCCTGAAACAAGGAGTGAAGGATAAATAGGAGTTTGCTAGGTGAATATGGGAGGAAAATGCATTCCTCACAAGCTCTCTGTGATGTTCCTCATTAGCATCACAAGCATATGATCACCTTCTTGCTAGACCATAAGCTGGAAGAATACAAGGATGGTATCTGTCATCTGTCACCTCTAAGTCAGTGCCTCGAAGGAAGCACTGGAGTGCTGGTGGAAAATCGATGAATTTGTTGAATGAAATTAAGAGTAACTGCTGTGTCCTCATCTCACAGCTTTATTCAGATGCAGTTAGGAAAGTCACATATTTAAAGAACAAACAGCATGAGCTTGCTATTGGCACAAACCACACACCCATCCAGTCCCTGTCCTCTGGGAGAACTAGCACCACAGCTCAGTAGCAGTCTCTGTAGAATGAGACAAAGGACTCGAGTATAGTCAAAAGTATCATTAATGTTACTATTTGAACATTAGCAAATAGGAGGCTGTAGCTTATCCCAGGTCTGTAGGTTGTGGAAAACGTGTCAGGTACAGCTTGGAGGCTGAGGATGTTATCCCTAAACAAACATCTAACCTTTGTCTTGGTGTAGATGCCTAGGGCTTGTCAATGATGCATTCTGTTTCCACTGGCTAAGAGTCAGTGCTGGGTTTAGATAGTTTAGGTTTAGGAGGCATTGGTGATATCAATTTATAGTTGGTATGGTATTCTGGGACCTCATTTTGCTTCTAGCGTTAATCATGTACTTCTTGGACAGCATATAAATCAGGGAATTCATGGACATCACATACCACAGAGCCTGCACATGGTAAGCAAGCAAGTTATGTGTAGCTGTTACTATTAAAACCGCCAGGCCCTGCTGGGTGTTTTGTCAGTTACCCTAAAACAGCATCAGCCTTTCCTGGACTGGGAATTGCTTTCTTTGGAGATTCCCTTTGTGAAATGAAGAAAAGCAACTCCTCTCCCAGGTCTGGAAGCCTCGCTGCTCCTCTGTTACCGTGCCCTGGGATGCAGGCACGGGGCAGTCGAGGTGAGGCAGGGCTGCAGCTGCTGAAGGTTCTGGAACCTCTGCCTCCCCTCGGCTCTGCTAGCCTCTGCCTCGCTCTGCCTTCCTAACCCTGGAAGGAGAAGTCTGGGTCCAGCTGTGCACTGGGCATGCTCGCGAGCCAGGGCAGGCTGGGGTCGCCTGCAGGACGCTTCGGCTGTGTATGCTCCCCAGTTTGCAGAGACTCGGATGCAGCTGTGGTGCATCGGGTTTTGCAGAGCTGAACCCTTGGTGCGTGCAGCCAGGGAACCCAGCCTCCCCGGGACAACCCCAGAGCAGAACTGAACTCTGTGCAGCCCCGGGTTTGCGCACTCAGAGTCTGCTCTTGGAAACGCCCGGCTGGGGTTTTCTCTGCAGACAAAGGGCTGCACGTGCCCCTAGCGCCCCTCTTTCACAGCCGCGAGCCCCTCCCTGGCTCCGTACCCCGCAGCCACAGCAGCTGCAGTCCCAGCGCCACCACCCAGCCCCGGCGGCCGGGCCTGTGCGCACGCTGGGGGCCGGGGATTGGCTCGCACTCCCCATTCAGGGACCGCGCTGGCGGCGGGCGGCGCTCGGTGTGTGTGTGTGTGTGTGTGTGTGTGTGTGTGTGTGTGTGTGTGCGTGCGCGCGCGCGGGTGCATATGTGTGTGCGCGCGTGTGTGTCGGTGCGGCGCGCGGGCGGGCGCGTGTGTGCGCGCGAGGGCTCTCGTGCGGGAGCCGCCGGGTGTGCGTGCGTGTGTTATGGGTTTGATTCCAGAGCAGGTTGCACATTGGTCCTGGGTGGCTCGCAGGCTCAGGTCGTGCTTGGGCGTCCTCCTCCTAATCGTTTCCGAAGTAGCAGCAGGAGCAGAAGCAGCCGCGGCAACAACGGCAGCGGCGGCGGCAGCTCAGCGGCGCAGCCAGCAGAACTGTGCAGAAGCGAGCACCGTTTGGGGAGTCCGGAGGGCGGGTTAGAGGGAGGAGGAAGAAACCCTGTCTTGGTCTTTGGGATTATTTTTTCCCCCTTCTTTCCCTCTCTCTCTTTCTGGAGGGTGTGTGTTGCCCCCTCGAAGTGAAGGAATTTTGCTCCAAAGCGAGCTGGGACCGAAGACTCTAGGCTAAGTTATCTCTCTATGTAGATGGTGTCAGGGAGCGAAGCTACTGACCGAGCTGCTGGTAAATGTTTTTCACTTCTTACTCTTTATGCTTAAGGCTTTTTTCTCCTTTTCTTTCTTCCTCGTTTCCTTTCTGTTGCTCTTCATTCTGCAATCGCTCCTGAATCAACTGCAGTTCCTTCTCCCTCTCCTTGCGTTTGTGCAGTTTGCAACTTGTTTCATGGTTTTCTATGTATTTTTTTTTTTTTTTCTTCCTTCATCCTCAGATGAATGCTGGAACATTTAGATTCGGCACTTCGGGAGGTCATCATTAGTTGCATGAGTTTCAGGGGGGAGGGGAAAGGTTGGTAGAGCAGACTGTTATTTCCCTGCAGAAGGACTGCCGGTTTCTCTCTAATGTTCATCGCAATTATAGGGATTTTTTTTAGGATGCATTTTAACATTGCATTGATGTTTAAGGTTATCGTTTTCCAGGATTACAATGCATTTTTACTCAGTTTTGACAGCATGACAGATACCAGTGATTCCAGAGCTACTGTATGGCACAAGCTGGCTAAAATATTCAAAACTGCAGGAAGGATCATTTGCATTCCAAAAGAGAATTTCTTTAAAAATGTTGTTTTGCATCACATTGCTGCAGATTTGCAGGAAGAAATAATAGGTACTACTATTCATGTTGCTTGCAAAGATAATAAACATATAAGTGGTTTAGTGCATAATCTACCCTTCTGTTCTCCAGTGATTGAGCTATTGCTAAATTTACTTAATAATAAATTTAGGGCTATGGAGAAAGAGGGAGATTGCTGGTATTGTTATACTCTAATTGGTGAGATATACAGCGATTTCTAACCTCAAACCAACCTTCTCCTATATCTTTCTTGAAGTGGATCTTGTCAGTTGGGGAAGGGGAAGGCAGTTTCTGCCCTGCACATGGAGTAAAATTATTTAAAATAGCCAACATAATGCATTCAAATTGGACTCTCTTTTCTTAAAAGCAGAACTTATTCTGTAAGTCACTACCATAATGTTTTTAAAATATTTAAAAATTAATATACAATAGTTCTTTAAGGCATTCGTATCATTTAAGGCATTCTTTGGAGGGCTCTGAGTAGTTGCCATGTTTCATTGTTTTGCCCCCCTTAACCCCAATTTTAGTTCCAGTTCAGGAGGAAAACCGAAGGGCCTGTAGGTAAAGGTAAATCAGCAATTTAGAAAGAAATCTGCTCACAGTTTAGCAATTTCTGCTAAGCCATGGAGAAAGGAACTAATGCATGGCTGTGTAAATGTAAGGAGGGAGACTGACAGAGCAGGTTGCAGTCTCAGTTCAGTTATTGTCATCTGGGGGAGCTCAGAGCTCTGAACTCAGGTGAAGATATCCAGTTCAGGAATACTCTGAGGCACATGTGTTTAACAGAGAGAAAATACTGGTCTGTGAAGAAGCCTGCTTCTGCTATGTAGTAGCCACATCCCAGAGTACCAGGTTGTCCTGTGTGCAGAGTTCGGTTTGCAATAATACTGTTAAACTTTGTTTTAATGGAAACTTAGCTGTTGTTGGCGGACCTGCACAGGACAGGGCAGCTCATTCAGGACTGAAGAAAAAACTAAATTAACAAGTCAGACTTTTTTTTTACATATAAGAAAACCTACCCTAAAACACTATGCAAATTCACCTGTTTGGGGAACCCTGGACTCACAAAAGCCTTCCTTAAAATTGTGAACAGAATTCCTGTGATCTAAAGCTTATTTATTCTGTTGTAGTTTACGGCTAAAAATAAGGCATTTAATTTAGAATGAAGGCTCAGCTTATTCATGAGTCCCTTGAAATGGCACTATTGGCACTTTCAAATATTTTCATGAACCCTTGAATTTGCCATTTTGATCAAGTTGGGCAAGGGGTAGGGGGATCTAAACTTCCTTTCATTAAGATTATAGTTGTTTTTGAGTGAAATATTTGTTTCTATGGGTAAGAAAGAAAAAACAAATTCATGTAGTAAACTCCAGTTGAAAGATCCCAAGGCATCTAAAGAATCATGGATCTCTCATTCTAGGACTAAATCCAGAAAGCAATATCCTCCATGCTGAGCAGCTGCATTAATCCTCCAGCTCCTCTACACACATGGGCATCAAGAGATAACTACCTGACCAGGCTCAGGACTTGTTTTGCAGGGCCCACGGGGCAAGATTCCTAATTGTTATATAATATATCCAAAGCATGAATGCTTTTACAAAACATTAAAATGTTTATCTTCAATTTCAGTATCTTCACTGGATGTGAAGACCAAAAATACATTGATTTAAAAAACGTTTTCTTTTTTTTTTTTCCTGCTGAGATTGGTTGATTTTTTGCCCACCCCTCTTTCTACTTCTAGTTTCCTGGCAACTTCTGTTAAGCTCTGATAATTTGTGTTAAAACATTAAACATATCTCTGTTCTGGATGTAATGCTAGGTTAAATTACTATTCAATTAACAGGATTTCTATTCTTACATGAATGTGTGTGATATCATGTTTGAGATTTTTGAGCTTGGGTTTATTATTATTATTACTATTATTATTATCATTAAGTTTCTTATTAAATCTTAGCTCATTTTGACTTTTTGTGCCTGGTGTTGATTTCATTTTAATGTATCAAAATATTATCATCTTGGTAGCTTATTGGTAAACTATGTAGTTTAGTGTAAATTTGTCTTCCTGTTGAATCTCAGCAATTGCGAAAACATGCTATCTGACCTCCTGGAGAGAAGGTAACTTTTTTTGGCGAGAAGGCAATGGAGAGACCCAGGTGTCTGAGACTGGATTCAAAAAACTTGACAATCACATTTGTCTCTACTATTAGGGTTTCTATTTTCTTTTTGATAAGATTGGAGGTTTTTGTGCATGAGTGAAGTGTTGATTATGCTAGAGCTACTGAATGTTTCTTAAAATTAATTGTTATTTTTTTCATTGTGTAAGTGAAAGGAACTTTGAACTACTCTTGTGCTTTGAAAAAGAATCTGTATTGGCTAGCTGTTTCAGTGCTTTCTCTTTTGTTCAGATTGCTTTTGAAAGGTGATTTCTGGTGAAATATGGTCAAGGTCATTTTCAAGGGCCTTCTTATGCCTCCCTACCTGAGATCTAAAACTTAAAATGAAATTTAGAGAAGCAATACTTAGTGTCGAGCTACTTCCTTACCCCAAATATGGTTGTGTTGAAAGTATATGATTTTGTCTCTCGGTACTTTGCGTGAAGCAACAGTTTCATGCTTTCAGCTGCTGATTCTTAGTAGCCCTGATAGATTCACAAGGAGAAACCCTCCACTCTGTACATGCAACAGATTCACAACCTTCAGAGAGCAATACAAGACACCTTCCTCTACCTTCAGGCAAGGAGAGATGTCTTTCCCTATGCTTTCAATGAAAGGAAACAGTGATATTTCATTAGTGGAAATATATTTTCTAGGTTGACAATACCCCATTTAAAATTTCATGAAACTACCGGTAATTTTTAGATTCTTTTGTGATGAGAAAACAACAGTTTTGTCAATGTATCCTTTGTACTCTTGGCTTCTGTTTTGCCCTATAAAAGAACACTCACATGGTCCAGTACTATGTACTACCAATAACATACTTTTTTTTTTAACATTTTGAGTTGTTTTTCCTATCTAATAAAGACAAACAACTACTTAACATAATTATTTTACCTAGGCTAAGAGTGTACAAAAAGAGAATGATATATCTAGGCCTGTTCGTATTTTTAAAATATTTCATGAAGAGGTATACAATGTTTCCCCTAAAATCCATGCTCACTGCCTCAGTCTACTTAATATGTTCACTACTACAGTGTTGAAGTTGATATAATGCATCCTTTCTAAAAAAAAAAAAAAAAAAAAAAAAGCACTTCTGAATGGCAAAGAATGATAAATAGTTTGCAAATAAGTTTCTTCCATTTTTGCTGAAATACTATACTTAGGAGCCTTGTAGGTAAAAAGAATTATAAGGGAAAAAAGTATAGCTATGTCCTTTCCAGCTGTGCTGGGTGTAAAAAGAGAGCAAGTATTTCAACTCTGTTAGTCTAGTAAAGAGAAATCGAAACAAAATAATGCACTGAATACGTTAAAGTAAAACTTGTTTTTCCCAGTAAGGATGCTTTTCTATCTGGCCATATGAATTGATCTTTGACTCATGGGACAATTGACAGCATCCCTGATCAGTGCTGTGTGGCTCATATCACTTTTTTATGATGGGTGCAGAGGGGCCATATACATCTTGGGAAATTTAGCAGCGCTTGCTTGGGCAGAGACAGGTGGTTTCTTTGAAGTTTAGATTTCTTAGAACCTGACTCCCATTCCTGGAGAGGAGGTGTGGCACCCTGCCCTGCACATCTTCTGAGATGACTATGGACTCTGACCAGTTCTGCTCTCTCTTCTCTAGTACAGTTCTGCCACAGGATTTTAGAACATTTTAGGTGTTTCAGCTCACTAATTCTTATTGCATTAATTTATGAATTTTGGAATGTGATGCAGATCTAGAAAAGTTTGGAACTGGGCTTTCTAAAAGAGTCTATTTTATTGCGCTGATGATAAAATTATTTAGCAATATGTAAGCTTAAACTTATTTTTAAAGTGCTAGAAATTTTGTATTGTCCGTTTCTGTTAATGAGACGTTTGTAAAGCACTTATTCTTAGTTATATAAAAGGGAGCTATGTACCCTTTAAAATAAGAACTTGTTCATGCATTTAGTTTAAAAGAACAAGCTACTTCTTTTATTCATTTATGTTCCTCAATCTTTAATTTACCTATTAGGAGGTGAAGACTAAGCTGAGGAATATAATTCACATGATGAAGATGAAATCGATTTTAATGATAATATAATATACTGATTCTAAATCTTGAGAGAAGACAGTTCTGTAGAGGATTCCTTTGGAAAAGGCTTATGTTTAAATATCATTTTTATTATTGCTTAGGGCTTAACTGATACTCAATATTTGAATATCTCTTCTACTTTAATTAGAGGAAAAGAGTATTTGTGGAGAAAAGAAGTACATCCTTGAAGAAAAATTATTTTGGTAGAGGTTAACATATCCCTTAATGTAAAATAACCATTTCAGATAATGGTATAAACTGTTTGCTATCTTTGGAGCATGTTTTTTTTTTTTTTAAAAAAAAGCTACTTCAAAATTTCAGTGTACATGTTGAAAAGAGTCAAGTTAGCTTCTTAAATTATTTCTAAAAATGAAACTAGACCATTAAAAAGATAGCTTTATCCATGCATATGACTTATCTACACAGTAAATATCACATAGCTAAAATCATATTTATTACTGGTGAATTCATTGCAACCGACTTTCTGATCTTAACCCTGATAATTTTTCTAAGCCACTTCAAATAAGAGTGTATGGTTGTATATTAAACATTTCAGTAGAAATTACTTAGAGGAAACATAGGCAAATTAAAGCCTCCGGAAAGTGTTGTTTTCCTTCCAATAAACAGTTTTACATTTCCCAAACTAGCCAGGTACTGTGCTAAGCTAAGAGCTTTGATGGCAAGAATAATTTGATGCCAAAATGATATCTAAGAAAGCAATTAGAAAAAGAGGTGGGTGCTTTAAATAAAGCTTTGTTCTTTGTGTCTAAAGTACATCTGAAAGGTGATTTAATTGTATTTCATTTTAGGATTTTCTCAGGTAGTAATTGTGTACAACTGAGTACTCCTTTCTCTCTGTGTCTTCTAGTGTCCTCAGCTGATTTCCATTCAAGTGGCCTAGCCTGGTGCCACAGCTGGAACTCGGAACCTCAGCCAGCATTTGGTGCTGCTGGCTTGGGTTCAGTGAAGGTGGAAGGAAAGGACAGTGTGAGTTAGAGGGGAGGAGGACAGAGTGCAGATGAGAGAGAAACTTACTCTGTACTTGGCAACCATTTTCTTACAGTAATGGTCATGTTACCAGTTTAATTTTTAACCCCACTGAAATTTCTTGAGAAGGCACAAACTGCTTCTCTGTATTTTAACCCCAAGAATAATAACTTGATTATTTCCGAAACGAGAGTGGTTATGGCTCTACAGTTTGTGTGACCAGGCATCTAATTTTTCTCTTTTCTAATCCTGTTTATATATCCCCACCCACAATCAGACTCAGTCAGCTGAAGCCAATTCCTAAGGGGACAAGTCAAATTTATTTATTACATTTATTGAATGTGCATGTTGCTTAATTATCCATTGGCGAATTTACATGTGGCCATAAAGAAGGCTGTGGACGACTGTAGAAAAATGATCAGTCGATTTCTCACAGTCCAGAGGAGGCTATCAAGAAAATGAGCCAAAAGGAAAAAGAAAAAAAAGTATCATTTCTTACTGCCATCAAGGTGAGGATATAAAAACTGAAAGACATCACACACACACACACACACACACACACACACACGCACGCACATGCACGCACCAGTTGTGTGTTTGGCTTGACATAGCAAAACTTAGAAAAGAAAAACAAAAGCCTTACCAGGCTTTGTGAGAACTGTAGCAAACACTGTGTGCTGTGAAACCAATAATGATTTAGATGTTCAAAGATGCATGTTGGGAAACTAAATCAAATGTTCAATGAAGCAGTTGACCAAGTCCAGTCCTCAGCAGGGAGTTGGAGACAAAGGTGGAACGAAGGTAGATGAGATTGGGTGCGGTGAGCCTAAAGGATCAGATGGTGTTCAAGGTGGTATTTGGAAACTTTGTATTGATCATTATGAGTAACTCAAATGAGTGTATTCTAAGATAGCACTCCTAAGGCAGTGGATTAAAGTAGACTTTGTATTTTGCCTTTGATGACAAAGACATACACAAACTTGTACTACTGGTCTTACGTGTTTTTATTTTAAAAATTGCTCATTGTAGTGCAAAATGGTTTTCTTCTCTTGTTTTACCTCCTCTCAGCTTGAAGTGATAAATCCTAAGTGTGGCTTTTCTTGTGTTTTTTTCTACTTGCTCTCCTCATGTATGTTTGAAATTTCTGAGGGTGGAAATTGCTCTTCATAGATGATAGCTGAAGTGACCACCCCTTCAAGGGTCCTTGGTAAGGCCAAACTGCAAGTAGAACTCTCTTCTTACTTTTGTCATTCTTCGGTTCCAGGACCACTTAATTTTCACGATTTTATCCAATTTAAACCCCTGAGGTAGAAAGTGTGTATGAAGCTCAGGGAGGACAACAAATTGCTTTTGAACTTGACATCTTCAAAAGCTTTCTTCAAGAAATAACTGAATGAAATATATTCTCGCAGTAATTGCATACCATTAATGTATGATTCAGAGAAAACATTGAGTAAATTATGATCTATTGCTAATTACCATTTATTTGGGGAAGGTAATATTGAAAAAACAATTGAAGCATTGTAGATTATGTTTCCATTACCTTTGGCTACAGAGAAATTAAAATGGCAACATGAATCTTGAAGACTGAAAGAGGAATGTGGTTTTATACTTGTAGACTTAGCAGAAAAATATTAAAGATAAGCAAATTTTTGTATTCATTCTAAACTATATTTTAAAAGTTATTCTGTAATCATTTTTATTACCAAATAAATGTTCCTTGCAGCTGCATTCACTGCAGAAGCCAAACAGTAAATAGATAAGAGAGCCTGAACTCCCCTTCCTACGACAGTGATTTTTCACGAAGCTATTCCCTAAGGGCACTCTAGGTATATGAGGGGCACCAGTTCTTTTTATATGATTTGTGTATGTTCCCATAGATTGTGAAGTCTATTCCTGGGCAATTTTCAAGTTAAAATTGTGTTATGGCTACCCTGAAGGTTGTCATTTCTTGGTTTTTCTCTTGTCAGTCAATTCATAAGTGTTTATTAAGCCCCCATGGGGTGTACACAGAATCATACATGGTTTGAGGTTTTGCGTGTGTGTGTGTGTGTGTGTGTGTGTGTGTGTGTGTGACTGGTCTCTGCTGTAGAAGCTTATAGTCTATAAGCAAAAGTGCCATCACAGGTACGTGTGCATGCATAAGATAATATTTTAATGACAGAAGTTTAGAAGTTGGTTTCTTATTTGTTTTGTTTTACATGTGTGAGAGTGTGTATTTTAATAGCCTTACTCTGAAGCTCTAATCTATTTAGGTACTCTGAGAAAAGCATAGTTTCAGGCCAGGTCAGGAATATAACTCCTCAGCTTTCTTTACTTTTATTTATTTTTAAAAATTCAGATATCTAATAAGAGACATGTTTAAGTAAACGGTAAAGCCAGAGGGCCAGTACTAAACTGTGTAACTCTGCCAGGAGCAGGCAGATCATTGCTAACATCTGGGTGTCCCAGTAAGCACAAATTCTGATGCTGGACATTTTTAGGATGTGCCTGTTGCCTGTACAAATTTAATCAGTGGATAAATAAATGACTCCATGCCCCAAAGTTGTCAGTTCACGTTTTTCACAAGCAATGAGTCCCTTTATGATTTTTTAAGAAGGAGTTTTTGAAAATTGGTAGGAATTGGAAAGAAGAAAAATTTCAAGCATCCCCCAAATGCTATGGATACAAATTTTTCTCTATCGGATTTTTTTTCCCATATGAACCTGAAAGCATATGGTGAATACGTAGGTTCCACGATTGGCTTTTCAAAACTTGTTCATGCTCTTAAATTCATCTTTTATCAGTCATTTGTGGGAAGGGTAATATTCGTGAAAGTACTACATGAATAGCTCTGAGAGTGGCTGGTGAAGGAAGAGTGCTTGCGGGCAATGACCCTGCTCTCAGCCCTAGGTAATAGCTTCCTGGACTTTGGACATTCACCTCCGACTTGACATGACTAGTCAGGCCCTTGATTCATACTCATTTTGGTGGTGATTTTCAAGATGTGCATATCTCATTTCCAGCAAATCGTAGCTAAACCATCAAAATTTCTTTTTCATCTTCTGTTCTGTGCCAATCTGAATTGGAGAAAGCAATGGCTGAAGAGAGAGAGAGAGAGAGAGAGAGAGAGAGAGAGAGCGCACCAGCCTTTGGTGGTATATTCTTCATTTGAACTTGAACTCTTAGGTTTTTCTGTTAGGTGTGTGTACTTGTAGGGATTTGAAAGATCATTTATCCTTCAGGATGTAAAGTGCTTATGGTAAGAGAATGTTCTTTGCAGTTTACAATATTGCAAGATGTCTTCACATTTATTTTCCATCAGTTTATAGAATTAACCAACACAGAATAAAAGTACAATTTGAATTATTTTTGACTTGGAGGATCAGGTTGTGTTCTCACTTGTCATATAAAGAGACTGATCCTGGATAATGTACATGAAGAAGGAATGGGTTAGAAGTGTGTTGGCAATCACAGGGTTACCAGCAAAAATGGCTTTTCTGCTGCTGTCACTGAATACAGGGTGCCTGCCTGGATCCCTCTGCATCCCTCACACCAGTCCCTACCCTTCCTTTAGCCTCTTTAAAAATGGAGTTATCCATACCAGACCTGGAAGTAATTCACCTTGTCCTTTCTCCCGTGGGTCTTAAAGTTCTGGGCTGCTGCACTTCCCTGATTGACTCCATTCAATCTTAACGTATTGTCCACACCTTTTTTTACTCTAAAGTCTGGGAATCTGAGTCTGGTGCTTTCACATTGTACGATGCAAGACAAAGACTGACATTCCACAGGCTATAAATGATTCAGTTCCCTCAAATTAGAAAGGAGGGCACTCAATAAAACCTGTAAATAGGAAGTCCCCAATAGTGTTAGGCATTATTCCCTATATCAAAAGTGACCTGTAGGGTCTTAGGGGATGGATGATAGGTGCTTCTGAGAGAATGATCTATGCCAAGGAGAATTTCTGTCTTACTTAAAATGAGTGGCTATAGAAGTATTAAGCTCAAAGCTTTTGATTTTAGTACATACCAATCTCAAATATTTTTATCAAGTAGAATTATTTTGTTATAACCAAAAGTCATATTAAAACACTACTCACTTGAACTCTGCTCATTTTAAAATTAAATATGATTTACCTGTGGTCAGCTGACTTTTGTCTGTGTACAAAGTTCATAAATGGTCTGAAAGAAGATGAGGAGGACTTGTTCAAAGTACGTAAAGAGGCCATCTGGATGGCCTACTAATTGCCTGTAAACAAATTAATAATAGGAGTTCAGGATAATATATCAGATGAATTTTGTAAATCTACTTACAAATTGGTAATAAGAGTAATCATTGAAAAGAATAAAACTGTATTCTTTTTTCCCCGTAATTTAGATTCCTTGAATTACACATCCATCTTTCTCTTACTAAATTATTAGTAAACTTAGTGAAGTGTAAGACCCATGCAAGTAATCCACATCTCTAGTAAAACTTTTGCAGCTGAAAGCTCAGCCCTTAATTCTGCAGTTCTAAATTAATATATTTATCCCTCCATCACTGTCTCCCAAGGATTTTGAGAATTAATTAGAAACAAAATCACTTTCAGTCCTTGGATGTTACATTTTGTGCTGAAAAATATGAGATACTGAAGTGTTATTAATAATGACAAAGGTTCATCCAATAAAATAATCCGACTGGCTGAATTCTCACACGGTTGGTATTTTCTAATATAAATTACTGTAGGATTAGATAGTTAAATATTGAATATTGTCTCATTTAATGCAGTTCCATGAAATATTAATGATAATGATGGTTCTCTAGTTGGGGAATACGGAGATGATTTTTTACTGACTAATAGCTTTGACCGGTAGCATAATACATTTTACAAAATGATAATGAAGATATTTAAATGGAGGTGAAAGAGGAAGTGGTCCCTGAATTGATAGATTTCACATAAGTCAAAAGTGTCAAAAATTTTTAGTCTCAAGTATTTTTCTCTCTGTTCTAATGACACCACTGTGATCATTGTAGATAGCTTTGAGAATTTGTTAAAAAGAACAGATCTTCTCAATTAGGACCTTGAAGAGGAGAGCCGTTGATGTTGTTTAGTTGGCAAGAGGTATAAAAGTCTGAAAATTGGATTGGGCTTTGAAGGAAGGCTGGCTCTGTTGAGTGTGACAGTTAAAATGGGATTGTGCATGAAGTTAAAAAAGAAACAGGAAAGGAAGCAAAGGAAAGGCAAAGGAGAAAAGAAAGGAAGTATGAAAGAGAAAGAAAGAACTATTGACCAAAATAGCCCTGCTGGAGAACCTTAAGGATGCTTGGAATTGAATATTTAATTTTCATTTTGAGGATTTTAGTCTTCATGTCTTTCCCCCCAAATCTTCCCTGTGTTGACTTTGCTTCACGTTCTTCATTCTGTGAGTTCGGATCTCAAATTTGGGAGCCGAAAACTGATAATAAATAGAGTAAGTGACTATTGTTGAAATATTTTGTCATGAATAGAGAATAAGAACCTATACCAGTTCATCAAATTGACTTAGATCGAGTGTTTTTAGAGTTTTTTCATTCTTCTTCTTTTTCCAGAAGAAAACTTTAATGTTTTGTGAGATGATTTTATTTGAAATTGCAGTTATCCTTGTTTCAGACCCAGTAATTTAACAGTTGAAAAAGCTCCCTTTTTTTGTTCTGTGTAGATAATGTGTGTGGTGTGAGTGAATACATTTTATCTAAAAAAGTGTTTTGGGGTTGTATTCTTTTAGCACAAACTTACTCCTTGATAAAGGAGCCAGCTATAATTTGCAGAAATGACTGTTTCTTTTTCTTTAGTTGTTGGATAATTGCTCTTTGTATACACTGTGAAAATGTTCATATAGACCAGTGACAAAGCCTAGCAGATGCACTTGCAATTATCTGGAATTTAAGTAAATTTTGCATCTAATACACACAAAGCAAATGCTTTGTCCAAGCAGGCTCACATACTGGCATGTGGATTGCTGTGAATACAATGAGTAGATTTTTAATGGAAAACAAATGGAACTATTAGTAAGTCTTTTTTTTTTACTTGAAAAGACACTAGCTTTAGGCATGGCCTCCAACTTATTCATATTCATAGTTGGTTCAGTTTTAAATATGACCTTTGAAATTGAAAAAAAATGTTTAAAAGAATATGTGTAGCTGTGTTTTTTATTGGAATATTATTCAGGGCTTCCTTGAAAAGGAACGGTGAAATAAATATTTGTTTCATATTCCAATGTTATTTTTTCCAACTGTTAAGGACAACATTCTATTATTATAATTCTAAAAATGTAAAGGGGGATTTCATATTATAAATAAATCATGTTATAGATAAAAAATAATTACTGTGTTACTTTAACAACCTCAATTCACAAGGGAGACCATAAGAAGGAATATATAATGGGTCCAAGTTCTACTTCTTATTGTAAACAATGGAGATCTAGCCAGAGGAACAGTTTTCTGAAAAAGGCCCTTTTCCGAATTTTGCTTGAGATTAATCCTTCCACTGTGTATTTTTTTCTGCTGTCTGACTTACATAAGTAAGATCTTTGAAGGCTTATAATCTTTTTCTCTGTGTTTATTCTTAGAAAATATTAAAGGTACGGAGCCACTTGGATTCTCTTAAATGCCTTCAGGTCTTATGGGAAGTTTAAATTGTTTTTACTTCCAATGAGCAGGTTACAAATAATTGGTCCATTGGACTTTTTATTTCCAAGTTTGAAGATGTTCTGTGCTATTCCAGCTTTTGAATGAGGCAAATTTCAAAAGCATCTCAAGCCACATAAAGGCGTGTCTATCTTGCCCACTTTCTCCTCTCTGCTCAATCTGAAATGGAAGCTAATAATAACAGGAGCTCTTTTCTAATTCTTGTAAGAATCAGGAACCTCCAGGGGGTCTAAGGGTTGAGTCACTGTTTGAGAAAAAACGAGGATTTGGGAAGAAATTTATAAGAAAGAAAGGGAGAGCCTGACAGAAATATGAAATATTTTAGGCTCAAATTAGAACGAGACAGATGTGCTATTGCTGGAATGTCATTCCTATGAAAATATGTCCCCACCTTAAGCACTTTTCCAAAAACAAAGCATAACATTTCTTTAGCTAAGTACTTTTTACAGAACAAATGGCAGGAGTTGCTCAGTTGTGCATACTACCTTATCTTCCGTGGTTCCGTCTCCCCAAGGTAAATCTTAGTCACTCCAGTTTCCTCATCCTCTCCTCCAGCCTTCCTCCCCTCCCCCATGCTGGCTTCCACTTTTAAAACTCTTGCAGGCTATCTGTAGGTTTTGAGAGGAACCAGGTGCTTTCCTTGGTATTTAAGCAACTTGCTATTTTGAAATTCCCTTAGCGAGCTGTGGGCATTTTTATTTCTGTGTCTTGAAGCATCTCTTTTCCTTTCTGAAGGAGAGACTGCTTACATAATACCTAGAAGCAGACCCTTGGGAACCGCTTAGCTATTTTATGGATATTTTGCTAGGAAAGGAATGCAAGTATTCCTGTGTCATGTGCGCCCTCCCACGGGGGTCTCAATTGGAGATATTTGCACAATAGCAGATTCTCAGAAGGATAAATATATACAAACCCATCTTTCCAATTGCGAGGACTCGCTAGGAAGCAGCACCTAGGAGGAGGAGAGCCCACTAATAGCTCAGCCCCACAGAGCTTCTTGAAGGATCAGCTCCCGAGCCAGGACCCAACTGTCAGCAGAGCTTGCCAGGGAGACAGATCCTGCAGTTGGAAGACAGTTTTCCTCAGTTAGATATTTTGTTCTTGTAGATGGCCAACCATGACTCATGGGGGAAACAGGAGAGGGAGGGGGGGCATAAATTAATCATTTTATTAATCCCTATTTAGAATTCAGTCACAGAAGTAACGTCAACCTGGTGAACTTGCCATGAAACCAGAAATGTTGTAAGGGCGGTCACAGGGCTTTAAACTTCTGCCAGGTGATAACGTTGTCTAATTTAACCAGCAGATTAAATAACTGACACTATTTCACAAGCATATCTGTGGAAAATATTCATGTAGGAATTATCTCATAATCCAGGCTCAAAGGAAGCATGCATTGGAGGGATTGAAAACATGGGAATCATTTTTCTGTGAGAGATGATAAGTTTGTCCTTCATTCTGTTTCTCTGTCTGTGTATGTTTATGTGTTTCACATTTGCATGTGAAAGATGATCATTTCTGCACTGTTCGTTTTTGTAATTTCTTCTCTCTGTCCCTCCACGCACATGTGTGTAGGAGATATATACACATATCATGCCTGTGCAGCTGTGTTCCATTATGTCCCGGTTTCTGCCGCACCCTGAGTTATCCACATTTACCATTCACTTCCAAATCTCCTAATGCTCTGGCTACGTGAAGATGATTAGATAAAAGTGAAGATGTACTGTCTGAAAGATAGCAAAATTCAGCTTTGTATCTCATGTGTATTGCCAGATTGTGAGTTTCCTTCGGATTCTCAGAAAGGGGCTAATACTGTAGTCGACAGACTTAGTTTTCGGTCTTTTCATTTTTTTTTCTTTAAAAATTCTTTGTTTCCTTTGAAAATAAACAAAAGAAAAGTTTGGCACCATTTCCATGATTCTCGCTTGTTTGGGGCCGAGTGCTTCAGGCTCTTCTGGAGCCAAGTTTATCTCGAAGATCCACTTGCTAGGCCTCCAGAACTGGAACACGTTATGCTTTTGAGTGGCTGACAGCAGCCTCTATGCCAAACCCTTGATATGCTATTTTTCTGATAGAGTCTCACAAGGGTCCCTTTTTAGATCTGCATGCCCTCTGTGAGTTGAGGTGGCAGGTAGCCAAAAGGTGTGTGTTTTGGGAAAAGGCAGGCTTTTATTTTTTTGCCCCACAATCAGTTATTTGGAGGGTACTCTAGGAACTGAAAACCGCAGCTGCGGAGCCAATTTAGAGAGAGTAATTCACAATTGACTTGTGGACGATGTAGCTGCCTCCTTGAGCCACTGGTGCTTGTCTGGCCAATATGGAACTGTCTCAGATGAGGCTCTCCACCCCAAGGTTTACGTGTCTTTCACTGTATCTCATGTCAAATCAAGTGCTAAGAGATGACCTGTCAATTTGTAGTACTCCCGTCAATTTGTAGCACTCCCTGGAGAACTTGGGATCTTGAAAATTGTGGGTCATATTGATCGGGGAGTGAAGGTGATTGCATTTCTTCTGAGGTATATCAAAATAATGATGGCATTTTCTTCATTTAACTGTTTCAGATATTTATTTGTAAATGCACAGAAAGGATGGGCTGATTTCTGTATGAATGGCAGGGAGCTTGAATTCTTTCACATTGTTTTGCCCATACTTAGTACAGTATGTGGTTGACAAATATCTGTTGAGTGAAAGCAACAAAGATTTCTTTAACTTTAGGAGAATTCACCATGTATTTTTTTAAAGCTATAACTGGCTCAATAAATTATCTTTGTTGCATGGATATGTGTTGAAATTTGGTCATTATACCTTTTCTTATTTTATAAATGCAAAAATTGCCACAAGTAGTACTGGTGGACTGATTCAGATATTGAACAAAAAGTTCAATATTCATCAGGATGAATAGAATCAGAATTAATTGTCAATCAGATGCTTAATATGAAGATGTTTAAAATTTTTATTTTTTATGCTTTATATTATCTAAAAGATTTGCTATAACAGTTGCTTTACAGGAATTATAAAAATAATTACTATCTTTTTGGCATGAGAATATCTACCTTTATTACTTTGAATTTAAGATGAGAATCATGTTTTCCTAGAAACTACAAAAAGAACTGATACAATTTGTTTAATAATAGGGGTCGGCAAACTGTGATGTGTGGGACAGATTCAATCTGGTGCCTGTTGTTTGTGTTACTGTAAATCAGGAATTGTTTTTAAATTTTCAAATGGATGAAAGAGTCAAAAGAAGAGTAATAGTTCATGACACTTAACAATTATATAAAATTACAAATAACAGTTGACTGTAACACACTACACTCATTCAAGTGTATGTTTTTATGGCTACTTTAGCATGACAACAGGAATGTTGATTAGTATGGCAAATAAGCCTAAAATACTGTTTGGTCCTTTACAGAAAACATTTGCTGCCCCTTATCCAAGATACATTTTTCGGTGATAAAAAGGCAGTGTTATAATACCTGTACTCATTTTTTAAGGTTCATGTCTATTTGGGAATTTGGCCTGCTTTATGATTTTTAAATTAATGTATTACTGAAATTGTGACTCAAAGGAAGATTTTATATTCGATGGGTGAGATGATGTTGTTCCTAATGTTAGCTCTTGGTTTTATGGTAGAATAGACTGAATGTTTCCTTCTGAGGCTGAAAGATGCATTCAAAGAAAATGGGCCTTAGATTTGGATTTGAACTATCATTACTTCTTTTTGCTGATCTGTGGAGTCAAACTGGACTAGCTACACAGTCCCCTTCTGCAAATATACACACAGCAGTTATTTCTAACTCACTTTTTATCAGTGAATTACCTAGGTATTTATGATTAGTCTTCCCCTTAACCCTACTCAGCGTGTTTATGCACCAGGGAAACCAGATTCATGTATGGCCCCTCGAGAAGCATGTATGGAGTGCTGTGAAGTGTCAGGAACCAAGCAGACACCTAGGAATAGAACAAGGAAAGCAAAAGTAGGTGCCATCATAGCATCGAAGGTCTTCCAGTAGTAAGAAAGAAACGCAAAACAATCACTTCAATATGTGGTCTTCAGTCTATATCAGTTAGCAGGAAAAAGAACACATGATATCTATTGGTGTGACATTCTAAGTGTTTATATATACCACTTTATACACGAAATCCTCCAGAGTCTGTGTCAACTTGCCATTGCCTTAGCAACATACCAGAGATACTCAACTTAAAAAGAAAGCATGCTTATTTTGGTATGCAGGTTGGTTTTCTTTTGGTACCGGGGATCGAACCCAGGTCCTCAGCTTTCGAGGCAGGTGATGGAACCACTGAGCTAAATCCCCAGCCCCCTTGGCATGCAGTTTTGAAGGTTTCTGCTGATGGTCAGTAGCCCCACTGCTTTCAGTCCTGTGATGGGGCAGCATATCGTGTGGGGAGCACAGGCTGAAGAACCCTTCACCTCACAGATGGAAGCAAAAGAGAGGAACGGAGGCGGGAGTGTCACTCTCCCCTTCAAGGGTGGGTGCTCAGTGCCTAGACCTCCTACTAGGCTGTACTTTTTTTTTTTGGTACCAGGAATTGAACTCAGAGCCTCACGCTTGTCAGCCAGGTGCTGTGCCGCTGAGCTACATCCTTGGCCCTAGGCTGTACTTCTTAAAGTTTCCATTCTCTCCCAGTAACACCATAGGCAGGGGACCAAGCCTTTTAGCTGGTGGATCTTTGGGGAGACACTTATCCAAACCATAGCAGAATCCAATGAAGTAATCATATTAATTTCATTCTTTTCAAGAGAAGGAAATTGAGTCCAAGAATTACCCAAATAGTTAAATGATGGAGCAGAGATTAGACCCTAAGAACATAACTATAGAATGTACCCATTGACAAGTGTTCTACAGCACTCTCCCTGAAGTACATGTAACACCTTTTATGTATACAGAATACTGTTGATGTGGCATGATTTGGTAGCCTTTTGTGTTTGACTAAAACAGAAAGAGTGAATTCAAATGAAGGAGGCAGGAATTGAATACAGAAAAAGGATGTCAAGCTAGGTGTTGTATGTAAAGGTGCACAGACCAGAGAAATTAAGATGGATTTGGGAAAAAGCAAGGCACTTCCATTTACTAAGTCTGAAATTCACTGTCAGTAGAGGACAGAAATTGTGGAAATCAAATAATTCATGGAGTCATTGATTGATTCAGCAAACATTTATTGAACTTATGTTAAATATGAGGCACTGATTTTAGAAAGGTACTAGTAAATAAGCATGTAGTTTGTGGCTCAGTGAGATGAGATAGGAAAAAACAGGAAACAATGAAAGATGAAGATAATTTCATAAAATGATGAGAAATTTAAAGACTAGAGGGAGTGATATATGTACTCAGGTATACATCTGTATGCGTGCATGTACCAGTTTATTGCATAAAGCCAAGAAGGAAGCCTTCACAGGAGTCATATTTGAGCTCATACCTCAATAACAAGCCATCAGACATTTGATGAAATGTTAGATCCTCACAGGCAAAAGGAACTATGCGTACAAAGTCCCTGAGGTGGAAATAGAAGTGAAATCTACAATGAGAGAGCCCAGGCTTGACAAGAATGGTCCAAGATGAGAGAAGGAAGGTGGTCAGTGACCAGATCATGACAAGCCTATGTAGGAAGGAATTTCTAGATTTTATTCTTAGTGCAGTAAAAATTTACTAGAGGAGTTTAATCATTGAAGTGCTATATTTACAGTAATGTTAAAAAAGAAAATCCTTCTTCAAATGTTACTGCGTCTAAATTTTATCTGCATGAGCCTAACTTTAAAAGACCAGGTATCAGACTTCTAGGTCCATTAATCAATATTGGAAATAGAGAGAAAGAGGACTACGCTGAAATTACACTACAAGATATAATCAGCACAATTCTGATTTTGTCCTGAAACTCCACAGGGCAAACTTTCCAGTTTCTTGAACAAAGTGGTGAGAAAAACAATGCTAAAGAAAAAAATTTTACAGATTGTTGAAAGCCTTGAGAGACATTTTAATCAATCACAGAGTTTTGGACTGGTTTGGATCTTGATTCAAGTTATTAAAAAAATAAATGAATGCTAATTAGGGAAGTATGAACAGTGACTAGATATGATATTAAGGCTTAGGTTTTTTGGGTGCAAAATTATGTACAATGGTACTGGTTCATGAATACTTCTCTTTGCAATTTGGCTCACAAACAAAAGCATTTGAAAAAATTTTGCTTTTGTTTGCAAACTCTCCATCAGGTGACGTACATGACTGGTGCCATCTTTCCCACACAAACATGAACCTGGCCATCTTTTCAAGATCATGAAACAAAATAAGTTCATGAACTGAGACATCACTGTATCTGTTTAAAAAGTAGGATTGTCATATTTTAGAAATACATAGAAAAATTTTGCAAATGAAATACCTCTACAGTTTGCTTCAAAATAATATTAAGATGGAAAAGGTGAGATTACAGATAAAACAGGATTGACCCCATTGAACTTAATTAGTGAACTGTTGTATAAGTTCATCATGCTATTTTATTTAAACTACATGCTAATAGATTATATTCATTCTAACATATTTCTGTATATGTTTGAAGTCTTTTACAATAACTTCTGTGTGTGTGTGTGTGTGTGTGTGTGTGTGTGTGTGTTATGCTGGGGATCGAACACAGGACTTTATTCATGCTAGACGAGTGTTCTACAACTGACCAAACTACAACCTCAAGTGCCACAATAATTTTTCATATAAAAAAACCCTATATTTTATGGACAATGGATTGTAGGATTTGAGGTTTAGAAAAGGAGAATAATTACTGTATACAGAATTTTCGGGACAAGAGTTAATGAACTCAGATGAAAGTGGTAGTAGTCATGAGATGCAGTTGTATTTTTAAAGGCAATGAACAGCACTTGCTCAAGTGTTGGGTTCAAGAAGTGAAGGTAAAAGAAGAAACAAAGGTAACCTCTCAGGTTCCAGTTCAAGCATGTAGGACATGATGAAGCCATTTATTTAAAGAATATCTTTGGGAGGACAATTGCCAGAACCAAACCCAAAAGTCTTGTGGCTCCAATAAATGCTGGTCTAGTGACAGAATTAGAGTGGTGGAGGCTTGGAGTCAGGGACTAGGAAAAGGCCATTGTTAATTCTGCAGAGAGATGCTGAGCAGGTTGGCTCAAATAATGAAAGCTGGAATGGACAGAAGACAAAAGATCCAGACTTTATTTAGGGAGAAGAATCATCATGATTTAACTGGAAGTGGGAAAAGCCCGGAGCACTTTCAGGGTTCTATTACTCTTGTGATGAATAGTATGGATAAAGCCAAAAAACATTCTGAAAGAAAATGTGAGCAGTCCAATTGTGATTTTGAGATGCCATTGATAGAGATTTTAGTGAATCTGAAGCTTAAGGGAGCCATGTGGTCAATAAGCCATTGGTGGTAGATATGAGCAAGACTTCACAGTGAACTTACAAAAAAGAAGACTGGTTAAAGAATCAGATTAGACCCCTGGGAGCACTGAGAAATACCAGCATTTCCAGAATAGGCTGAGAATGTGGAAGTGCAGGAAATGCTTGAAAATCGACAAAAGACAGTAATGTCATGACAGTAAGGCTGTGAAACTAAGGCAGAAAGGAGTTTCAAGAAATAGGAGATTATCAATAGTGTTAGAATCAATAGAGGCATGTGTAAGTCTTGGATGGGAAAGGGCCCACAGGATTTGACAATTCAACACCTATGTGAAAGGTTAGCCATTGTTTTTCGTTCAGTAGAAAGTAGCTCTAGGTTGGGTTAGGCAGTCAAAGAGAATTCAGAAATGGCAATGAGGATACCTAATCTGGACAAAAATTGTATGAGAACCAAATAGATATTTGGAAGATCAAAATGAGAAGATAAATTTCTACCAAATAACCACCTATTTGGATTGTCAGAGGTCTCTCTTTTGAAATTAATGATCAAAAATTCTATTTTAATTTGTTTTCTGGAATTGGATTACTCATTTGAAGCTTATGTTATAAATCACATATAAGAATTTATAACTGAAATTGTTTTTGGAAAGAAACTTTTAGCTAGACCTTTACAATACAAAAAGGCACCTCTAACTATTAAACTTACTAGTACAGTATATTTGTTGCTTAACAGAAAGCCTGACAACAGTGTGATAAATAAGGAATTTTATGTACAGAAAGTAACATATATTAGAGTCACAGTATATATTTGCTCTTTGAGAATGTCATACTTTTCTGGTTTAATTTCTTGTTGAGGAACTACTTAATAAAATAGCAATAATAGATGGGAAAATCTAAAGGAATGTTTTTACACATGGTAATATTTCAGGGCCTTGTACAGAGTTCATTTTTTTAAATGATTGAATGATTAAACCTGTGATTACAGGTATTGGTTGTGGTTATTTTGGATTTTTTACTTTTATTTTTTAAAAATTTTTCCAAAATATTTTGGAAATATTCCACAATTAAAAATATTTCCAAAAATATTTCCAAAATTTGGTAAGATGGTATAAAACATTTTATAATTGACTCATGTAAAAGCCCTCTGACCAATAGACCTTATTGTGGAAAAGTAAATTGCTGGTTTTTGTGTTTTAAAAAACTTTGTCTTTTTGCCAGAATTTCTCTTTTGCCTGATACAAAATGACAGGTTGTTCAGTTAGCCAATTTATTGGCTGATGGGCTAGTTAATTAATTAATTGAATGGCTTATTGTGGTGTGAAAGTTTTAAAATAAAAATACAGGCCATTGCAAAAGCTCCCTGAATGTTTTTTCCAAAATCTAGAAAGAGTGTATTTCTAAGCATTCCTAATTTGATGAGCAGCACTGAACTTCTAACGTTAAGAGTTTGGCTTCATTGTCTTCATAGTAAAAGCCTTAAAAGTACTGAAGTTTGATAATGGAAATTAAATTACCTCCTAATACTGAAAGTACTGTGGGTTACTCTCATTTTCTTAGTGCTTAAGGAAAAATCATTCTCAAGGCATTCATAGTTCATATTTTTATTTTCCAGTGTGTAGGCAGTCATCTTGGATCTTGAATCCTGATTACTTTACATTCGACTACTGCCCTGACCTCTGGGGTCAGACAAGGTTTGATGATATCCATGCACATCTCTTGTTATGTTTCATTGCACGAAAAGAGCATTGTCCAGAACATACCCAAATGGGAATAAAAGAAAATTAGCATTAATAACAAAAACAGGTTATATGATCCTTACTTTTGTATAGCCTTTGGCCATTGGGTTTAATCAAATGTTAGTCTTTTCCAAAGCAGGCTGCAAACTCCTTCCTGTCACATCGTATTGCAGATATTGCTTTCCATGTTATCCATGAGAACAGCCCTTTGGATCAAAAGAAATAGCATCATTGTATCAATAGTGATGATTGTTTTATATGGCAAAGCACATGGTACAGGCTTGTTGATAGCTGCAATTTGAGTACCCTTTTAGTTCTGTGCCTTTTTCATATAGACAAATCTCTTTGGAGTCTCCAAGTGCCTATTTTATGTTGCTTTCTGGTGCTCCTGCTTTTACTTATTCAGTGAGTCACTTATGGAAAGCGTTACTTGCTTGAGTTGATTTAATTCATATCATATAAAAATTCTTTTTGCACTTATATCAAATTGATTCTATTATTCACAATAATATTTTACCCTTCTTGTAACAGTGAAATGACAAGGGATATTTTTGGACAGACTTTGTAGTTCATGTGAAAGAGAACTAGGAAAAAATGGTCTTTTTAAAAAAAAAATCATTGCAGAAGCATAGCCATTTCATAGCTGTAAATCACCTTGAATTTAGGAGAAAATTTAGTTTAACCTAATAATGGTGGAAATTTGGGCCCAAAGAAACAAAATAGCTTAAAAAAATATATGAAACCTATTATTTAGATGAAAATAGTCACATGGTGCTAAATTATGTTAACTATTTTTAAAATAAATAACACTGTATTTAAAAGTCTCATCTTGACAAAAATATAGCTATTTATATTTATTTTGAAGTAAAATAAATTATAACCACTTAAAATATTAATGACCAATAAATAACAATAATATTTTGTGATTATTTCAGAAGGCCTTTGTTCTTGAGGAATATTCCACTTAAGAGGTCATTTTGGCACAATAGGAATTTCCCCCCTGAATTCAAGGTATCTAAAAAATTCAATATGATTAATATATTTAAAATTCTTTCTATTCGATGACTTTTCCATAAACCCCTCTAGTACTCATTTGCAAATCTACTTGGAAGTTAATTTCATGCAGATCTTCATGATTTGTACTTGTGGTGAAATATTGTTAGGCTAAAAGAAAAATATCTGAAAAGCCCAAATCTTTAAAAGTTACCATTTATTTCATCTTTTGTTTAAATTGGTTTACTTTAAACCATGCAAGTGATACCAAGTACTTCAAGTCTTTAATAAATTAAAAAGACATGATAAAATCTTGCTGTGAATTAATGTAGGATACAGGAGAATTGCTGCTTAATAATCCAGGTGTCTTCACCCAAGAAGACTTATTAAGATACCTATCACCTCATTAAAGTGTCCCTACAAATAAAAACCTCTTCTTGAGTGTTCTTTTCCTTTTAAACTATAATTTGAATAATTGGGGGAAGGCTATTTCCATTATGCAAATCATTTCAGGTGCTCGAGTCCGAGAATAGGTCAGTTTATATTTCCTTGTTAATATTTGAAGTTTTAGTTAAAACCACTTCATGGCACAAATGACAAGTTCCTGTCTGGAGCGTTAACTTAATTCCTTGTGACAAGAATTTACTTTAAAGGGTGAGGTATATTTGTCACTGACAATCACCACTTGTTGCTGGTAGGTAAGGTAAAAGTTATTTTTTTAATGTCTTAAAAGTATAATTTGAACAATTTGAAGGTATGTGCAGTTCCAGGGAAAGACAGTTGAGAACTCTCCATGTGTTTCATTTTTAGAAATATAATAACATTTACTGACTAAATACTTAAACTGATCATGAAGGAGAAGTTCATTGTACAATAGAATGTAGAAGACTTTATTTAACACATGTACTCTTTTCAGATGGTTCATTATTCACTTGGAGTGTGTCTAATGAGCGTTTTAGCTTCTTACTTAGAAAATATACTCAACTCTCAGTTATAGGCTTTTGGATTCTCTAGTTTGTGGATTATCTGTAACAAAATGTTAATCCCAGCCATGATTCCGAGTCAATTCCTTTGCTCAGGAATTGTAATTCTTTTTTAATATTAGCCTTAGGGGTAGAAACATGATTAGAAATGCAGAATAATGCTTTCATTCAAAACCAATTAAAACAACTTCTGGATTTTCCAACATAATGGGTAATTCACAGCGCTGCATTTTTCCATTAAGATAGATTAAGTTTGATGTATTGAAAGATGATTTAAAACTTAGTCACTGAAATATTTTTCAAAACAACATTTGATTTTAGTTTTTATCAATGAAGGAAGTGCTTATTTTTTCTTCAGAAAAATATGAAATTGTAGTTATATCTTGGCAAATTAAAAGTTCAGTTTAAGGGTTTGCTTTGTTACAAAATCCATGTTTTAGATAAACGGTGCCATATTTTCTTGAAGATAGACACTTATACTTTAATGAAGTATCATCTTACAGTATATAGTGAAACTATCACTTAAAAAATTGATTTATCTATGACAGTCTTATGTAATCCGGGACATTTTATTTCAGATGAGGAGGAAAAGTTAAAAGAAAGACAGTAAAAGGCAGGGCATTCTATAAATGCATATTATATTTACTAGATTCATGGGCTTTACTTTGTAGAGATCTTTGTGTTTAAAACCAGAGATGGTGAATGTTATTATCCATTGAATACGTGCACGGCTTATTATTTCGATCTGAGTGGGTTTGTTAGTGATGAGATAAAACTTGATGTATGAAAAGATTTTTAATGATTTTTAAGCTTGCAGCATGTGTGCATTTTAGGCAGCACGCTGGTGGGCTGGGGGGACTGGTGTTGTTGAATGTCAAAGAAGCTTGTCTTCATTGTGCAGCAAGGTTGTGCAAAAGTAGCAGAGAAGGAAGCCTGTCAAATGTACTTCGAAATGAGATCTAAAGAATCCTGTCTGGCCATATTATTTACCTAGGGCTCACCTTTGAACTGATCTTTCTTTCCAACTGTTTCCTTAAGATGATTGGAATACTGAGTCAGGATGCATACATGAATAAATGAATTGTAAAAGGTCAAGACAATGTCTGCGATGTAAGAAAAAAAATATAAACAAGGAAATTTCTTAAACAAAAAAATCTAGAAAATATTTTTCATTATTCCATTAGAAATCTGAGTCTGCTGCCTCACTGTTTCCAAGGCAATGCAGCAATACAGCATGGATTCAAGCAAGGGCTTTCTTCTATTACTGCCTTTCACTATTTGTGCATGTAGCATGTATAAAACCATCGAAAGACTTCTTGAATGTTTGGAAGGGCCAGTGGAGGGTTGGTAGTGCTGACAGTGTGGAGATTCACCATCCCACCTGGGTACCAGGTTTATGCATTTCATTAATGTGCCAATCAAAGAGATGTGAGCTTTTGATGGAGAATCTGCAGAAGGTGTTTGGGAGCTCCTTTGATTTTTAACAATAATGTTAGGACGTTGTTCTGTTTCTACCATTGTGGCCTGGTATACTGTGGCTTCTTTGATTTCCAGGGGTGAACAGGAGAAGATAACCATTTGCTGTGAATAATATGTGCTATATTGAACTTATAACTCACTGTTACTTTTCTGCTATCCTTAATTTTAAAAATACACATCTTTACTCATTTTTATCTATGTGGATACAGTTGCTAACAGTGAATGATCTCTCCTGCTTTAGCTGCTGAGTCTGTTAAGCTAATTGCAGTAGGACATGGTGGAAGATACAAGTACAGATCTTTAATCTTGGACTAGCTTTCCCACTCCCAAAGGGCCTGCAGATTTGAGAACCACCCCCACCCCACACTTGATCTTTGGAGCCCCCCTGGAAGCCCTGAAGTTGTATATTTCATGGCCAAGCATTCTCTCTCTCTCTCTCTCTCTCTCTCTCTCTCTCTCTCTGTATATATGTGTATATATATGTATATATATGTATGTATATATGTATATATGTGTGTATATATGTATATATGTGTACATGTATGTATATATGTATATATGTACACATATATATGTATGTATGTGTATATATATGTACACACATATATATATGGGGCTTTTTGCTTAAATTCTTTTATTGGTACATGTTAGGTATACAATATGTTTACATTTACCATTGGGTGCTTGTACCTGTACATGATGCATCTTGGTTCTTGTTTTTTCCCCCTTTCCTGTGCTCCCTCCACCCCCTCCACCCTTCCCTATTTACAAAGACTTTGTTTCCATTTTTTCCTTTTCTCATAATTTTTCCTTTCCCCTCTTTCCTTTCCTCTTCCCTTCCCACTTCCCCTACTTCTTTGGACCTTTTCTTCCTATTTCAAATTATTAATTATAATGTATATATATATTTTTAATGTGATTTTTGCTAAAATGCATGAATTAACTAGACACCAGCTACTTTTAGGGAATTTGATTTGGTCAGTTCAACAGTATGAGAGGATGTGGATACTGTTTTCCAATGTTAATCTGTCATAATTGCTAACTAGCTGGAGCTGGATCCATTGACACTGTATTTAATTGACACAACCCTTCCCTCACAAAGTAAGTTGTTTTATCATTTGATTTGGTTTACTTGATGAAAATGCTAAAGCATGGCATCAAGAGTGAGTAAAAAGAAGAAGTTTTAAAACTCAGCCATGTTGCCGTAATATATGTCCAATATTATTATTAGGTAGTGACATACATACTCCTAGAGGAATGCATTTTTCTAAGCATTCATTTATACATATACATTCGGGAGTCTAGATACATGACATATTCGAGTTTATGTAATAATAATCCCTTATTTATACCAAACTACGTATTTCACTTTAAACCTCACATTATCTCTTGTTTCTTTTTTAAGTCAATGAAATTTTCAAAAACATAATTTAATACCTCTGTAGTATGCAACTCAGTTTAGTATATAATATATAATGTAATACTAATCCACATATATATATTTTTTTCCATTTCTTGATGTTTTATTTTCTCATTGCCCAGAATGACGGTGGCTGCTTGTCTGTCAGTTTCAGGATCACATAGACCTCAAAGGCATGTCCTGACTCATAGCTGAAAGGACAACTCTGATATCTTGGGGGAAATATTCTAATCCGAGACTTTCTCATCTAAGGAAAAGAGCTCATAAAGTTACATACTATTTCTCTCTCTGAAATAGTTCACCTTTCCTTCCATCTTCCTGTCATCCGCCATCCTTGGTAATCTTGAGGTAAATAGATGTATATTTACTGGAGGTACTGGGAATTGAATCCTAGGGTGCTGTAACCCTGAGCTACATCCCTAGCCCTTCATTATTTTTCATATCTTCATTATCTTGATATAGTGTCTTGCTAGCTAAATTGCCCAGGTGAGGCTCAAACTTGCAATCCTTCTACTTCTGTCTCCTGAGGAGCCAGGATTTTAGATGACAGGTGAATATTCAATATGTACACTTTCACACCTTGCTACTGTAGCCTTTTATGCATAAATAATTGAATAAAGCTCTGCCCTACTCTAGCCCATGCCCATATCGATCCTCATCATTCATACCATTCCTTATTTTGTCTCCCTTTTACTTATATAACCAACCCTATAGTTAAATGAACCATACAAGTCACTCCTTTTAGTAGTGCCTAATAAACCATCATGCCTCAGGTGAGGACGGATCTTTCTACCATGCTTGTGCCTATGGTTTTTGGTATGCTCCCTTACACCAGGTAGCATGTGCTTCTCTCTTGAGTCCTGAGCTCCAGCTGCCAGAGTTTGCTTTCCATTCTCTTAGGGGCTTCCTGGAAGGAGAGAGGCCAGGGCCAGGAGTCTACCTGGGACAATGCTGAATGTCAGTGGAGCCATCTCAAAGTGTGGCAATGCAACTGAGCCAGAGTTACCCGCTGTAGGGATTGTGGTATATTACCCAAAATAGCACAATAACCTCCTTTCCTCCCTGCCCCTCTTTCCTGCTTGTGTTTCCTGGGAACACTTCCGAACAAATGATTTTTACAGGAATCCGATCTCAGTGTCCATTTGTGCAGCACTTAATATAAGACACACCATGTATGTCCCAATTTTCTTTCCTGTTAACTGATTGTTTAGCAGTTTATATTTTTGACTCTAACGTCTTTCCCTCAATGTTTGAATTTGTACATATGCCCAGGTATGCATCTGTTTATCTTAGGATAGAGTCTTCCTAATAATGAGATTGTTGAGAAGTATATATAGTTTATGAGTTCACAAGATGCAACAGAGGTGGCAGTAATTCCCGTTTCTTCCAGCAATAGATGAGCATGCCTGCCTGTTTTCCTCCAATCTTAACAGTGCTGGGATTACGTCTTTTTCTTTTCTTCCTTTTTTTTCTCTGCCTCTCTCTCTCTGTGTCTCTTTGCCTCGCCTCCATCTATTTTCCTTTGTTTGCAGAGCCAGGGTTCAGACCTAGGCTCTCATGCACCGTGAGGGTGAACTCTGCCACTGAGTTGTACCTGCCCTCATCTTCTAATTTTTCTTAATCTAATAAATCAAAAAATAGTTTGCCTGATTACTGGAGTAGTCATGTCTCCTTTAATTTGTGGATGTAGTTCATGAGTGCTGTTTTGCCACTCATTATATCTCTGTGAATTGGCAGTTTATTTCATTTACTCAATTTTTATTGTGCAAATTGCCTTTTACTTATAAATTTGTAGGTTATGTTTATGTTGTGATATCTTTAACACCATTTCTGCGTACATGCTGAAACTATTTTCTTCCAGTGGTCATTTGTTTAGAAGTTGTCTCAAATATCATTTTGAAGGAGATACAGGTAGAAATACTGAGGCTGTTTCTAAGGAAGCTTCTGAGATTGGGGAAGCTTTCCTGCCT
Organism: Heterocephalus glaber; assembly: GCF_000247695.1. The sequence continues at coordinate 22,893,059 of NW_004624733.1, read as the reverse complement.
GCTTGGTTCACAGAATATTGATGTATACATTTGTGAATCATATGCATCATTCTTATTTGGGTCAATGTGCACAACTTGAGTGAATGTAGAAGGTCCTATTTATAGCGCTCTAGGGATTCCCACAACAAAGCTTTTAGCATGGGTCCTGCAGGCTGTCCCACTTACAGCTCTGTGCTCCACATCAAAACATGAAAGGAGGAAATGCATCAGAGGCCTGGCTGTCCAAGTGTGTGGTTATCAAGCACTTGTAAGAAAATGAGCTTCCACCAGAAAACGTGAGAGGATCAGCTCCATTGTGGCTTCCAGATCGACTCATTTGCACCCCTCAACAGACATGGGAGCTGCAGAGTTAAAATTTAGGCTTGCATTATCTGTCATGAGAGTTTCTATTGATTAAGTGATCAGATGCACATGCACGAACACACATACATAGAAACACACGCATACACTACTCTATTATTATCTGCCCCCTTTTCTCCCATGGTTAATCTGAGCAAAGAACTAGAAACATTCTCTCATGCACTTGTGCTGTTCACCCTTTATTTTCTTTCTGACCCATTTATTAATTTTCCATATCACTATGTCTCTTGACTAATGTTTAATAATTGGAAGTATAAAAATATTTACTGTTCAAAACAAATAAATGACTGCAAAATTAACATTTTGTGAAGTACACTTTTCTCACTGGAATAAAGTGTTAAAAATGTCTGATTAATCATATTTAAGCCAAGCATTTCTGTATCTAGTTTGTAACCCCAAAGATAGAATAATTACATAGCATGGTCCCAGGTTTATGGAGATAATCTTTTTAATCTTCAAATTCCTCAAAGCTTCTTTGGCCTTGGGGTTGTCAAACTTACTTTTTATTGATCTCTGCATTTCAACTCATGCACATAAAATTTTTTTCCCTTGATCACAGGAAAGGAGCAACCCTGTGATATATACATTTCCTAATTAAAGCTTAAATCTAGTTCTCTGCAACTGCCCTTCTGAAATGTTGGAACCACAAAGTGAAATATTTTTAATTTTTTTCCATCCACCACATTGGTTTTTAGATTGCTGGTAATGTCAACCAGAAATGTATCTGAATTAGGGGCATTTTTCATACAGATGTCTATTACCCTTCTTAAATGGGTAAGTTAACATTAAAGATATCACTGGGATTTATCCCAAAACGCAATTGAATTTTTTTATTGGATTTAGGATGTCATTCTTAGTTATTCAGTTCAGACGTGACTATAGAAGTATCACAGAGTGCGATGCAAGATGATGACAATGCAACAGTAAGATTTTAGAAGAGAAGATCTTTGAGGAAACGAATCCCTTTGCCCAGAGATACCATCTATGTGGCTTTTTAACACACAGCCTCTTGGTTCAGTGAAGGAGGATAGGGGAACTATGTGACAATATGTGGAGCATTGCAGCTTAGCAAATTATTCACTCTTCCAAAGCAAATAAAGATCTACTGGGATACTTAACAGACTTGGCTCTTCTGCCACTCTGTAGCTATTTTGGTAAATCTTGTATTTCATTAGAACTAAGGTTTTCCTTGAAAAGTTTTACCGTAGTATTTTGTATATCTTTCAAAAGGAGACCTCTGTTTAAGTGAGAAGTTCTGATTCTTTTTCATTCTTACTTTTTGTGTGGTGCAACTTCTACAAATTGAAGGCTAGTTTTTTACTATAATATCAGTGAAGACTACAGCTTTTTGAATGAATAATATTAAAATGATTCAGTAGCAAAGGATCCACAAATGTCAGGCGTTAGTATGCACTTGGTATCTTGCCCAGCCCTTTATAAATATAACTCCATTTACTCCCCATAACACCCGTGTGTGTTAGATACTACAATTATCCTTCTTTTAAAAAAATGTAAATGAAAAACAAAAACAAAGACAAGTTCAGTAACCTGGTCAAGCAAATACTATACATTGGTTAATAAAGTGAAATTCCATAAATCCTTATTTGGAATTTAGGACATTATGAAATACAGCTTCCTTGGAAAGATGAAGTTTATGCTTTTTGGTTCTTGGAGTAACTCAAAGGAACAGATTAAGTTACTGGGTATTCTGCTATGCTTGTACAAGCAAATGGTTAACATCATCCGTCATAGTACCTGGGAGAGAAAAAAGATGAAATCTATAAAGTGCTATGCAATGATTTATTCCTCTATAATTCTTTGTACTGTTACTCCCATTTAATACACCCTGTCTTTGTCACATGAAGACCAACTTGAGCCAAGCTATGGATCATGATGTCTATAACTCCCAAGGTGAATACCTTGACATTGGAGATTTATTCATAGGGACATGGACACATGCCGAGTTTCAGTATTTATGAAGAGGCACACACTGTGTTTGAAAAATAGAGACTTACATATAAATAACAGCAAGTGGCAGTGTTCTTTCTTCACTTTCTAAGGGAGGCTGAGGACCTTGCTTATAGTGGAGACTGTGAGCCCAAGTGCCTAAGTTCAGGTAGAGGTAGGCACAGGCAAGAGGGAATCATACTTATTATATATACTTGTCTTGCCAACCAAGGCTTAGGAGTCCCCTTGTCATTATTAATAGGAGAGTTTGAAGCCCCCCTGGAGCTAGAGGTTTTATTTCCTCTATTAAGAATTAAGAGTTATGTTGATTCCTTTGCTGAACCTACTTGGCAGGTGACATATATCATGATTTCATTTCCTATGGAGAAACTAATGTTAGAAGTATAGATTTATGTCACTGGCTATGATTTGTTATTAGATTATTTCTGTCTTGATTGTGGACGTCAAGACTCCTGACTTGTACAAGTGCATTATTCTCTTGGCTGTGAATTAACTAAGGAACATTGTCCTGTAGGTTGTTGTTGGTGAACCCATTCAGCTCAGCCTTGTCTCCTGACTTTTAACACTGTTGCCATCAGCATTTTTCTCTTCCCAGAGCTGTGGCCTGTCAGTAAGCATGAAATGAAAATGTAGAAGACAAGAAGAATTTGGCTTGCAGAACTTTCTCCCATGCCTTACCCTATAGATGTCTTTTTAATGTCCCGGATCAAACTCTCAGAATGAAAAAGGTCTCAAAAAGATTATCACTGTGACTTCTGGATGTGGCCACTGATTCCCTTCTCCTTCTACACTGTCATCTACTCTCTGTATCTACTCTCTCCATCATTTCAACACATACTCATCAGGTACCTGAAACACTTGAGGCATGCCATGAATTCTGGAGACATCAGAATTAATTCTGGAGAATCAAAGACATCTTGGTGCCCAAGGCTCACCAGAACACTTCACTCTTGTAACTCATATTCCCATGAGGAGGAAACATAACAAGCATAAACACAGTAAGCAAAGGAACTTCAGATAGTAGCAAGGCTGCCATGATAATGGAAACACAGTGCAGAGAGAACAGAGAGGCCAGGAAGAGAGTTCACTGTAGTGGCCCTGGCCCGAGATCTCAGCCATGAGAAAGAGTCTCACATAAGAATTCTGGAGGAAGAGCTTTCCAGGCAGATGGATTCCAGGGTTGCCGTGGCCAGTTGTATCCTGTATGCATTTCACAAAATCATTTGGCCAAGAGGAACAATAGGGGCAGAAGTCTCATGCTCCTCTAGTAATGCTATGCTGAGAGGTATGGGCTGCATCCTCCAAGAAAATTGGGGGACTTAAAAAAATTTCTCACAAAGCCCAATTTTTCTGCCCAACCATATATGCATCAGTGGGGACATTTCCCACCAGAGGATGTGTGTGTATGTGTGCTTTTAAAATAATGTTAAATAATTAGTTAATTCATTAATATGCAGTGTTGATGATTGAACTCAAGACCTTATACACACTAGGCAAGTGCTCTGTCAGTGATCTACACCCACAGGACTACATTTTTAAAAATTTGAGTGAAGATAATGTTATAGGCTAATAATGGGCTTGAGTAAATTAGACTTGTAAGGTTGTCTTATTAGAGAACCAGAAAGGTATGGAGTGAAGAAGTAAAAGGAATAAACTAGCAGAATGTGAGGTTGTGGAGGTGGGCAGGGGCCAGGATCTCTGAGACTTTGTAAAAAATGTGGACAGTAGTATGAGTAAGAAGTCATTGGATAGTCTTACTGGAAGAAGGACCTAACTGTAAACTGATTTCAGTAGTATTCTAATCCCTCGTCCACTCTCCTCCCATCCTGACCTGAAACACTTCTGATTCTAGACTTCAGTGATCTTGACTCCTCCATCCCTAATCATAAAGGGCCATAACTAGAATCTCTTAGTGCCTCACGTCAAACAAGAAAAATATACAGCCATTCTTCAAGAAGCATCTGTTTGCCACCTTTCCCATGTATCCCCTGTGAACATGGCTCATTTGGTGGACCACAGTATTCTGATTTAGAAATGAAGAAGTGAAAGAATGGATACCATTTTGGGAGAGAGAATGGTGGAATAGTTCACATAGAGCCTGGAGGGAGGTGGTAGGCTTGACCATAATCTGGGCAAATTTATTTCTGATCTTGTGTCTGTGTCTGATGGCAAGATTGTGAATATGAGACTTATGACTAGAGTTACAGTAATGTTTTCCCAAATGCTTCTGTACATAAGGGGATTCTAAAAGCTTCTTCTGAAAGCCTAAGAGGCTGGCAAATGGACATAGGTGGTACTATGAAGCACCCACAGCGTCACTGACACCTGACGTAGAGCAAGTCCATTGTTGTCACCTGAAGGACTCAGGATGGAAACACAGTAGAGAAGTTTGTTCTGTGAAAAAGAAAGTATGGGTGCAGAATGTAGGTATCTTGCTAGCACTTGGTGCCATCCAAGAAAACCAATAACTTTCCCCAAAATGATCATAAGCTTTATAAGACAATCTGGATGTATATTTTCAGAGCTAAGATTTCAGTGTGTCATCAGATTAGAATTTGATGATGATTGTAAAAGCAAGATAGAAATAAGACGTTGGATATTTTACATTTAACCCAAAGAATAAGACTTTAGTGATTTGCTCTTAATCCTAAGTTAAAGAAATGAAAACAAAACAACATAAAACTAAAAAAAAAAAAAAAAAAAAAGAAGAACCAAACCAAAAAAACCAAACCCACTAAATTTAGTGCATCTTAATTCCTTCTCCTGCGCTTTCTGCTTTCCCTAACTATATGGTAAAAGATTTGTCCCAGTAAAGCAGCCTCAACTGCAGATCAGATCCTTGCTTTCCTAGAAAAGGTGATAGGCTAGAAAGGTGTATATTCCAAGTTTTAATGGCTCCTGCTCTTCTGTCACCTCCTTCTCCTTACGGTGACTCCCACCACCTGGGCGAGGACAGGGAAGGAACAAATAGACTAAACAGTGTAATAAGCCTACACAATCTTGTTACATAAAGAGAAAGGACCCAGCCTGGGTACTCCAGACTGAACAGATGTGGCTGGTTAATTCAGTTGCCCTGACCAAGCGATTACGGGAACTAAGCCTGGCCCGTTTCATTACGCTGAGTATCCTCACATCCACTCCTCTTTCCAGATACAGATACGGCGCTGCCCAAAGTCCAAGAGTTACCAAAAAAGCCTAGGGTGAAACCAAACACTATCAATTCCAGAAGTGACTGTGCACCTTTTCTCCTAAATAAATGGTGCTGCTGTGTCTACCTGAATTAATCCCCTTTAAAAGGGTACATAAAAACTGTCGTAGTTTTGCTTTCTGTTTTGGCTGTTAAAAGCTTCTAAAAACTTCATATAAACCATGAAAAAACTTGTTCTCTTGCTTTGAAACAAGGCTTTCTGGAGTGAAATTGATTCTCTATTACAGAGTGTGATGATGATACAATTTTCTAGCATATACTAGGCTCTCAATAATATTTTTAATTAAAGAATGCATAGAAGAAAAAATAGCTAATTTGTCTTACTGGCTTCTTGTATTCTGAAAATCTAAATTTTTGTTATTTCAGTGGTTAAAAATACAATTATTTTTCCTATGAAATCCACACTCTTAAAATGTGATGGAAGTATAGGGAATGCAGTAATTCCTTTTAGTTATATCATTGCAGAAGGGAGCATTTATGATACTTTTTCAATTTAACTAGGGGTAGTAAAAAATTCTGTGCACAATGATAATTTTAGCATGGGTGTTTGGCTAAAGCTGCAACCTGGAAATCACTTTTTAAACATAGTCACTTCTCCACAGAGCATATGGGACTTCATTAATAGAGCGTAAGAATACATTTTGTGATATGTTTACTGTATATTCATATACTTCCCAGGAATACTAAAGTGTCTTCTTATTACTGAGTTATTTATAAAGAAAACTAGAAAAAAAATCTTGCCCATGTTTTACAAACTGTCATTATGTAAGATACATGATTCCTTTCAATAATTTACAAATTGCAGTTTGCGTTTGGACACCTTGACATTTGATAATGATCATGTTTCATATTTCTCCAACTTTTAGAGTTGAATGAAAGGTTGATACGCATCATGTACTTCCAAGTGGGTAAATCAAGGCACAGGGTACAAGGATAAGACGCAAACTTTTTTCCTTTTCACTCCCATGGACTGTCACTGCTCCCCTAGGCTGCCATGTTGGGTCTTCCTTCTACTGAGTCCAGTTATACCAAAGCAATGTACTTTTCTGTCTTTCTTTGAACTGTTTACTTTCTCCCCTTTTCCCTTAATCATCCTAAGTGGTCCACAGAGTGAGAATTCCAGTGTTGGAAAAGGGAAGAAGCCCTCAGTTCTTCTGTCTGTTCCTGAAAACGCATGTTGACTAACCCCATTTTCTATGCTATTCTCTTTCTGTCTTTTATTCTATCTTGTTCAATTTCTGTTTCTGAGCATAAAAGAAAGGAGATAGAAGCAAAAAAAACCAAAAGAATTTCTGATTACGTGAATAAAATAACAAATAATGCATGGATTGACTTTACATTAGCAATCAATAGTTTTTCTCCTCTTTAACTTTTGTGTTGAATGACAGGTTGATAAACTTGAGCTAATTATCTGAAGATAGTATGAGCTATGATCAAAATATATGGTGACTGTTTAAATTTAAAATATATTACAGTAAAAGACACATAGCCATCAATCCTCCCCCAAACGCTCCCCTCACTTTAAGCACACTTGTCCCTTTATTCTGGCCACTTTCTGAAGCAGTTCTGAAGGCCCCTTTTGTGACTGTCTTGTGCTGTCTGGAGAACTTGATGTCCTGAATCAATTCAAAACATTTACTTTTCATCATCATTTTGACTTTGGGAAAGAGCTAGAAGTTGCACAGTGTCAGATCTGGTGAATAAGGTGTTTGAGGAATACTTAAATATTTTTAGAAATCTTTACTGTAATATTTTTAATTTAAACATTCAATATATTTTGATCACATTGCACAAATGGAATATAGTTAAGCCTTTAAAAAGAAGGAAAGTCTATAGTATGCTACAACTTGAATGAAGCTTGAGTGCATTTTGCAAAGTGAAATGAGACAATCTCAGAAACACAGATACTGGTTTACCTTTTTTTTTTCTGTCATTCTATTCATTCTGTTTTGATCTCTAATCTCTGTATTAGCTTGGTCCTCAGACTGTTTTTGCTAATTAAAGAACAGTTAGAAAATGGCTGTTAGGAATGACTGGAAAGCCTGGCATGGTGGTGAACAACTGTAATCACACAGTTTGGGAGGCCGAGGCAGGAGGACTGCAGGCCGTTTAAGGCCAGCCTAGGTTACGTAGGAAGACCCCCCCCCCCGAACGATATTGAAATAAAATACTTTGACGTTATGTCTATTCATGGAGGGAGAAAACTGATTCCCCGTTAATCTCTGGAGAAAAGAATTCTCCAGGAAACCTCCAGCAACATTTTATTTAAATTGTGTTGGTCATTCCTGACCTTGTGACCATTCCTGAGCCAATCCTGAGACAGAAGGAAGAGAAGTACTGTAAAAGTAGGCAAATCAGAGCTCCTTTCCCAGGCAGAGATGAAATCAGCTGCCCATTTCCCCTTTTTTGCTTACCCAAAGCACAACTTGTAATAATTGAGATTCCAGAAAGAAAGGAAAATGTGAATGGATTCCCAGGAAAAGCCATCGTTGACCTTGGCAGTAGAGGTAATCTGCTTAGTCTTGCAACTATGTAACAGTGGTCCTGCAGCTTAAATCCATGTCTGTTTGTTTCACAAATCCAGGAATTTATGTCTATTGTAATGTGTAACAGGGCTTTTTTCTGAGACTATATATTCAATAAAACTTTAGAAGTGATCTGTGCCACTGTGAACAAGTGATGTATTCAAAGTTCCCCTGTTCTTATGAGGAAACTGTAAAAATATTTTAGGCTTTGTGGGCCATAAGATTTTTTTCATAATTAACTACTTACCAATTCTGCCATTTAACTTGTAAGTAGCCATGGATAACATGTAAACAAGTGAATGTAGTTGTGTTCCATAAAAATTTACAGTAAAGGAGCTGGCCAACCTCTGAGACAGATGAATGATCTCTAGGCTTTGAATTCTATATACCAGCAGCAATTTTTTTTTTTTTTTTTTTGCTTTTTTAGTACCAGGGATTCAACTTTGGACCTTGTGCTTGTGAGGCAGGCAGTAGAACCACTGAGCTAAATCCCCAGCAGCAGCAATTTTAATATGCATTTTTCAATCAGAAACTTTTACAATATTTGAATTTCTATACCAGTTGAATTTCTGTACTTGTTATATCATAGATTTGAGATTTTAAATTCACAATTACTAAACTTTCAGATTTGCTGTTTCCTAGTACAATATTTTATTCTCTGTAATATGAATACATATAGGAAACTGGTTTTATGTTGTGAAACCATAGCACTCTAGAAACTTATCCCAAATCGTGTTGACACTTACTTATTGGAATAACATTCCCAGTATGCTAACTTGGCGATGCAAGCAAATCAGTGAAATAAAAGTCAGAGAGAGGGCCTGAGGAAACCAGGGTAAGATACTGTACTTCATATCTGATTATAAGATGTCTAATCTGTATTAAGAATTCCTAGTGAAAAATAACACTAAATAGTCCTTTAAGGTTCTTATTCTTCATAATATATTCTTTCCTTAATTATGAAATGTGTAGGTAGATTAAAAAAATAACAATCTACTAAATCACCTTCATGAACCTTAAGTAGGTGGCACCGTGTGTGAGAAGGCTATAAAGCTGATTTCCTCTGAAATAATATGTCACAATTTTTGTTACTCCAAAAATAAATCAGTGTGTTTCATTGCAATGGGCATTGTTACACCAATAGCGAAGAGGCAGGCTCTCAGCCTTGCACTTCAGACACCAAGAAAACCACAGTGGTGCCTCAGTTCACAAATTCAATTCTCTCCACTATTCTGGTCTCAAACCAAACCGGACCAGAACTGAATCGTGTTTCCTCATCAGGTCAACATTGAACCTAACCATTGCATTTGATTCTCGTCCAACTGGGTTTGTGACCAGAATCATGGAAAGAATCAAGTTAGTGAACTGAAGAACCACTGCAGAGACCTAGGTTAAACTAACAGCCATTTCACCAGTTTCTTTAAATAAATCACCTTTTAAAAAATATAAAACATCAACTAGACGTCATTTTTTTTTTTTTTTTTTTTTTGGTACCGGGGATTGAACTCCAGTCCATGCTCTTGTGCAGCAGGTGGTGAAACCACTGAGCTAATCCCCACCCCTAGACATCACCTTTGAGTCATGGACTGAAGAATTTAATCAGTATTCATTTTGATCACAGTGCATCCCTTTGCTTCCAGTAAGAACAATCAACTGTGAATAATGAAGATTTTAATTGTGGGAATGCAGGCAGATCATTGATCATTCATGGGTCTACCTGTAAAATTGAAAATACCTTGTGGTGACAGGACACTTCTTCCTCCACGTAATCTTTGTATCTCCATAACCCTCATTGCCATGTATAGATTTTGGAAAAAATATGTGCAGCATTTAAGGTGAACAATGTGAATGAAAATTTAAAGATGATCTGAACTTTTAAAGAGGGAAACCAAGTGATGAAGGCATGGAAGACTTCTAAACTTGAAAAAAAGTTAATTCTGTTTTTAGAGCTGCAATTCCCATATTTGTAAAATGTGGTAAATAATACCTACCCTACCTATTTCAGAGGCTTGTTGAGATCAAAATAGATAATACGTGTGGATGTTTTGTGACCTAATGTGATTATATAGAAATGAAGGATTTATAAATCTTTGGATAACACATCTGCACTTAATTTCAAGTCGGCCTTAATATTTTCTACATACATTGCTGATTCTTCACTTTGATTTCCCTTGCCTCAGTGCCACAAATTAGAGATTTAACTTAAGGAATATTGTCTTTTATCTACTCATCCATCCATCCACCTAGCCAATTATTCACTCAACATTCATTTTCTGCCATTTAGCGGAATTGGAGCGAGTATCCATGAATGTATCATCAATTGGACAGTCTTGATGGATACTTCCAGGGAGGAAAAGGGCCTTCTAAACAGGGAAATTTATACAGACAAGATCAAACACACACATGAGGCCCGGGCATTTAGCTCAGTGGTTCCATGACCTGCCTTGCAAGCGCAAGGTCCCGAGTTTGATCCCTGGTACCAAAAACAAAACAAAACAAAACAAAACAAAAAACCACACACATGAAGAGAAAGCCATTTGACATGGTTAGATAACTAAATAGATGTCAAAATATGTGGGTCGTGGAGAGATTGTGAAAGATCTTGGCTGACAATTTGGACTTTTTCATTGAATAAACAAGTTGCACAGATTCTAAAAATGTATATAATTTCCTTGAATATTTGGGCATGCTCAAGCCTCCAAAAGTAGAGTCAATTAATTTAACAAGCATGCTTTTCTCATAGACAAAGAAAAAATAATTTTATTTAGGGCCAAGAGCAAGTAGTATATCAAATTCTAGTCCTTCGGTCATGGAAAGTGGCATAAGTTGAAAAAAGAATGAATGATGAGAAATGGAGGCAGAATAATGAAATATAGGAGAGTGTTTAAAAGGTTTTCCCTGTTTAGACCTTTAGGTAGATCCAGCCCTGTTTCTTGAAAGGAGAAATACGCACTGTATTAAAGTTCTTCATCTTCCAGCTTGTCCTGTCATAGCACCATGTATTATATATTTTCTATGGGAAAGTTATTCCCAGCAATATTTTGCTCACAATCCCTTCTGGAACATAACATATCCACGAGCAGGTCACCAGCTTTGAGGTCAGAAAGAGTTTTGCTGTCTGCACCTAAAGACTTACAAGTCACCACTGTATGTACTTGGTGGCTCAAGTTACTAGAAATCATTTTGGAAGTTACAGAGTATTAAGAATGTAAGGAATAAAACCGAAAATTCCTTTTCCTCATCTTTCATTTTAGAGCTAAAAAAGACAGGATTTTAGATGTGCATTTCCTCAATGTGTTTGATCACCTGGATTAGGATTGTGGGCAAATTGTGACAGCAGGACAACAACACATTAAGAACATATCCCAAATTCGGTTAAAGTTTATGCTAGTTAATTTTAACTCTTTGCACTTTAATTTCTTATCTATGAAATAAAGATTTTGGACCAGATGTGTTATAAAAGCAAGTGTCAAGACTTGCTTTTAGAGATGCAATTCTTTGTTGGGTTGAGTTGGAGGAAAGGCAAATTACTACCTATGTTCTGTTTTTTGTTACCAAAGTTTGCCCGTGGCTGACTTCTTAGGGCAGCATCCCAAAAAGGAACAAAAGTTGGTTTGGGCTCTGTCACTGCAATGTGTCTTGTTCATTGCACAGAGGTCTTTTCTGCAAAGAGATATTAAAGGCATACAAAGCACCCTCAGAAGAAAACTTAAACTTGTCCCACTTTAAAGTGGGAAACCAGCATATGCCCCATCACTTTTCAAATAAAGTAAGTCAGACAGATGTGTTGTTATAAAATAACTCAAGAAAAAATGACTTTCTTTGGTTTGGGAAGGAATTATGTATCTGAGTTCAATTTACTCAAATGATTACTGCAGAGCCAAAATACAGTAGTACAGGAAATTAATTGGGTAAAAATTTAAAATGCTATAAAGAACTGTGTTAATTTAATTTCCCATTACTTTGTAGAATGCGCAGAACATAAAATTCATGGAACGACTCATAAAGCCAGTGCTATACTTTATTCCTCTAGCTGTGAGGCTGTATTCTCACTTTCCTGATGCTGTGGGTTTTTAAAGCAGAGAGTATCTTGAAAGAGCATTTTTTTTTGTTATCCATACATGTGAAAAGGGCAGCACCAATTACACCATATGTTGCTCTTTTCTATTTGGCAAATCTTTGCTCATGAACCTAAACCTGAATCAAATTTCTCACACTCAGCATTCTCTAAGACTGATGGATATTGCCTGAAGTCGCCTACCTTTGAGAGACTCTTGTTCAATGATTTTAGCTCTTTGTTAAAGGATAATAAGGTAAATAGGCTCTAGAGTCAGAATGACTGGGTGAGAATATTGCTTCCACTGTGTGTTAGTTGTGTTAGTTTTGTGACCCAAGGCATGATCTTTTTTTTTTTTTTTTTGTACCTAGGATCAAACTAGGGTCCTTGCTCTTGCGCAGCAGGCGGCGAAACCACTGAGCTAAATCCCCGCCCCTTCAAGGCATGACCTTTAACTCTGCTCTGCCTCAGTACCTCCTCTGAAAAAATGAGAATATTAATAGTGCCAAAAATTCATTGAAATGAAAAGAGTAATAAATTTAGTATAAATGGAGTACACAGACCAAGTTCTGATACCTAGTATATGCTGAATGGATGTAGCCATTGATATAATTTTGTGTTAAATTATTTCAAATAATTTTATGCTATGCAAATTCATATATATGGTCTTCATATTACATTTTATCTGTCCTTGAGTTTAATTCTGTGGATGTACTATCCAAGAAAGAGAAGAGAAAGTTCTTGTATTCAAGGAGTCTTAACTTACACTTGTTAAAATAAGACCAGCAAAGGAACAAAAATTCAGTAATTGAATAATAAACTCTGACATAGCAACTCACATTAAATATCCAAATGAAGAGTCCATTGGAACCCAGTAGATGTGATTTTTTAAAATAGATGCAGTCAGAGTGATAGATTTACCTCATAATTATGGTTCACACATCTGATGAGCAGATAGACTGATTCCCAAATATAAGAAAAGATGCAGAGAAACATTTGACTTTCAGAATAAATAACATCATTTTTTTCATAAAAGTATATTTCATGCTATATTTGGGTCATACTTAAGCTAAAATATTTTTTATCATTCATCTGAAATTTAAATGTAACCCTGTGTGTTTGTATTCTTATTTGCTAAATCTGGTAACTCTATTTACATGGTATCTTTATAAAAGTGGGCTATAGTTGCCTCCTAAAATTTGGAAGACTTTATGTACAATATAAATGTTTATATTCATTTGAAAAATTTAAACATTTGGCAGAGGTGGGTCTTGGTGGGAATAATATGCTGGAAGCATGGTGGCCACACCATTTGTGGGATACGCACCTGCATCTCCACTAAATATCGTCTTTTTCTCTTTGCCCTTTTCACTCATTTCTGTCACTTTCTTCTAGAAATCATAATTTTGGGAGCCTCATAACTTTTGGGAGCCATATTACCATGGCTACATAGTAATTTGGAATCTTAATATTTCCTCCTTGTTTAGCATGAATGTCCTGAATAAAGTTTCAAATGTATACTAAATTCATAAAGACTAAACACAGTCTGTTTCCTCTAAGATATATTTCGCCAAAGCATCATGTAGCTAAACGGAAGTGTTCCCTCAGAATGGAGGTGTCTTAATATTGCTTTTGGGACCTGTTATCCACTGACCCTCTTAAATACTCCATTCCCCCATCCAAGAATTTCAGCTTGTGATACTCCAGCAACTGTCAGATGAGGAATACGAATTCTAATGTTCTGCCTGACTGATTCCATTCCAAGGACAATAACAGGAATTCTTGCACCTTTGCAACTAAACTTCGTTAGCAATTTCCAACTTCCAGTATTTTAATGCATAGTGCTCTGCAGTGGTTAAAATGAAATGGAGGATATTAAATTACATTAGTAATTTCTTGATTTATGCTTGGCTTAATAGGTGCAGAGTATTGCTTACATTATACCTGTCACAGCTGAGAAAGCCATATACCTGTGTGAATGTCATCCTTCTATTGGTTTATATGGACATAAGCCATCAGAGCATTATTTAAAAATCTTTTGAGATTCACAGAAACTAGATGTGATATTAGCCCTATAAACTCACTGTGTGAGTGTAAAAGTGTAGATAATTTTCAAAGGTAAAATGTATATAATAAAAATGTCATTCTTTTGTCCCTGTATCCCTAAAGGATGACTGTTTATATTAACATTGTTGACCAGAAATGCCAGAAGAGCCAGGGAAACAATTAATTAAAATAATCTCTTTCCAAAGCAGCCCTTTGCTATCTTTTCCTTCTTATGCTCCCCTAAGCCAACATGTTTTGTGGGAATGCATCTATATGTCCAAAATAGAAACTGCAATGAGAATGTGCCCAAGTTATTATCAGAGAGTAAATGAGCCATATATGAATGTAAGTGTAAAGTCTAGATTTAGTTGTATTTTCCGTACTTCTCTTGGGACAGAAAACAGAATTTGCATAGTGACTTGTCCACTGGTCAGACACTTTACTTATGAAAGCAAATTATTCAAGAAGGCTTGCTGATGTGAAATACCATTAGCAAATAAATACATATTTATGTACTGGAAGTTTTAACAAATTTGCAAGTCTGGCATTTCACTCAAGGAAAACACATTTAGATACATGTTAATATACCTGCTTTTAAAACTGAGGTAGTAGGCTATTCAAATACACTAACAAGCAATCAAATTAACTGTTTAAGAATGGAGATTTACCAAAAGTGAATGTTAATCAATGCTTTAATTATTTCTTTTGAATTTAGTCTTTAGATAGAAGGCTCTGGAAAAACTATCTCAAAATTTTGGTAAACCACCTGAAAATTAAAGCATCTTGACTAACAGTTAAAGTGTTTAAGTGTCCTCTAATTTGTTATGTATTATTTCTGTCCCCTTGTTTGCTGGTCACTGCTCTGTGCATGGGATAGATTAGTAAGGGGGACTATTTCTCTCTTTTCTTGGAGCTTACATTGTAGTAGGAGAAACCTAAGATAAACAATAAATCAGAGGTTTTCAGGCAATGTCAAAAAGAAAAGAAGTGGAGATGGGAGTGAGGCATCAGGATCAAAGATGGTAAGGCTGTTTGATAACGGAGAGTCAAGTTTGGGCAGATGTGGATAACAGAAAGGAACCATCCCTCTGAGGGTCAGGGCTAAGAGATTTGCAAATAAAAACAATACCAAGTCTAAAAGCCCCAAGGTGAGACTGCCTTGGTCATTTCAAGCAGCTGAAAGACAACCATTAGGACTGAATGCTAGTGAGCTAGAGGTAGCATGGTAGAGACATAGCTGAGAGGTAAGCAGATAAGAGAAGGACGTTCATACATATACATTCCTTTCAAGTCAGGTCTTCAAATTCTACCTTTCTTCAACACTTCCTTATGTATATTGCTTCCTCTTTCAAAACTCTTCATTCAGCATCTTCCCACTGCCTGCAGAATGCTGTTCAAGCTTTTCATCATTGCAGCATCTCTATTCTAACTGCAAAGTGGATTCCCCTGCAGATCTTTTAAATATACAAGAGTTCCAACCTGGTGTGGTCACACCTCAGGACCTTATACTCTGGGAGACTGAGGTAGGAGAATCAGAAGTGTGAGCCCAGCCTGGGCAACTTAGAAATAAAATAAAAAATAAAAAAAGGTTTGGGGATATAACTCAGTGCAAAGGGGCTGAGGGAGGCATGCCAAGGTGCATGCCAAGTTTCATGCCAAATTGATGACATCAGAGACCCCACATTGATATTTTTATCCACTTTCCTATGGATTCTAAGCTAAGGTTGAGAAACATTGAACTAGACCTGTGCAAATCAATAAAAATATATGCAAGCTACATATATTCTAGGGACCACATTAGAAAAGTAAAATGAAACAAGTAATCACAAATATACTATTTAACCCAATAATGTCCAAGAAATCATCATTTCAACATACCATCAATATAAAAACCATTAAATTATTTCACATTCGTTTTTTTACACTAAGTCTTTGGAATCTAATGTTTGTTTCAGGCTTAGAATACGTATCACTTTCATGCAATATGTTCCTCAGAAATATTTGATTTACATTTGGAATTAATAAAATTTACAGTTGAAAAAGTAGATTTTCATACCCAAGCTGATTATCACATATTTAAAAATATTTGCAGCTGAATTGAATGTTGAATGCGATTATAAATTAATTCAATAAAATTAAATGCTAACTTTCTTAGTCACTTTAGCTACATTTCAATTGCTCAATGACCACATGTGGCTAGTAGTTATCATTCCAGAAAGTAAAGCTCTGGACCATAAATCCAACTAGTTTCCAGACTTACAGAGTCCCAGATTTTAAAAAACAAGTAAAAAACAAATAAAAAAACAACAAAGCTGAGTTTTGTAGCCTGATATTAATGAGTTTTGATCCCAAATCTGTATTGTGGAATTATAGATTGCTTCACGTCTGCTAGTCTTAGTTTTCATGTCTGTAAAATAACAATATTTCCACTATATTATCATTAAAATTGAATATAAAAATATATGTAAAGCACCTAGTATAACACTTTTAAAAGAGGTTTTCAATTAATTGAATCTTTCTTAAACTCTATGTCGCTTTACCAAGCTCATACCTAATCCTTCAACTCAATTTAATCTCTACACTTAAAAAATAACAATAAAACAAAATAAAAAGGACAAAGACTTCTATGTCTGTGTACCTTTGGTTATAATCATCTTTGTTTTGAAATTTCTCTTATTCCTATCTTTCCTTGTTCAGTTCTCCAAAGGAGCTAAGTTATCCAAACTACGTAGACATTGGATCATTTTCTTCTGACTCCCAAAGCTGATTGTTGACTTTTAGAGATGAATCTTGAGTGCTTTATTTGATGTGAAACATATGAATGTCCTGAAATCTGTCTTTTGAGTTAGAAATGTGTGGAAGTTTTCCACTTCTGCTAAAATACCATATTTACTGAGTGGTCTTCAAGCCCGAAGGACAACTCATGTTCTTATCAATTCTGAACAGATTTTTTTTTTGGAGAATGTGCTACTTGAAGCCAATCATTGATACTTTCTTTCACATTATTCAACATTGGGATGATAATGCATGGTTATATGTAGGGTGCTAAGCAAAAAATAGATATCACTACCAACTGCTGACATTGGCTGAGGCTGGAGAAGTAGTACTTTATATGTTGTTCAGTTGTTAAGGGTCTCTTGAAGGTTTTCTGGAAAAATTTCAGATTTCCATACTCTTCTGAGGAATTTTGAAATATAACCTTATTGTAGGTAAAGAATTATTTCGCATTTTCAAGTTTGGACAATTCCTCTGTTTTTAAGAAGAAATGCTTTCAGAGGTCACAAAACTCAAGTTTTTCATTTAAAGCTTTAGGAAAATGAGGTCTAGCAAATAAATGTTCACTAGTTGAGCCTAGTTCACCCAGTCCTATAACCCAAAATTTCTATTTGAATTAAAATAGCCTTTCATCCTGAAAGTGCTAGATATGCTTATCTATTAAAACTTATTTTATATCTAAAATTATATTGGGATCATAAAAACAATTCTTTTTGCATTTGAAAAAATGCTAAATATAAAGATTTTCATTTGAAAAACTTCCATTAGTATAAATCATCTTATATATTTTATCTTTTTTAATGAAAAAGGATTTTTTGCTTCAGAAGAAAATTCAAACTAAAAATATACTTCATGTATTTTCCTTAATTATAATACATGATAATTTCAGTTTGATTTAAATGACTTTGAAACATAAAGAAGAATGTAAATGTCATCACAAATCCTACAAGCAAAGATTATCCATTTTTGATCATTTGGTACATCTTGTTCCAGTCATCTCCTTACTCGTACCATATAAAATTTGACATAAATGAGATCATATATTCATATTTTAAGTACCTTTTATTTTGCTGTGTCAGGTATAGAACCTTACTATCATTCTTATAAATACAGAGTGATATAACTTTTGTGGTGGCATTGGAATTCCGTATAATAAACATATCATAACTTATTTTATCAATCTGACATTTAAGTTTTTCATATTTTTTACTAGGCATTAAAATGGACAAACATTCATATATCTTTGGATAGTTCTTGTATTATTAAAATGAACACCCATTCTTAGAATTAATTGACATATGGTGTGAGGTTTCTTTTTACAGATACTTAGGGTACACTTTGTTTTTGTTTTCCTATGTCTTCATTAACAATGTATTTTGTCTTATTTTTAGTTTTTGACAAGCCATGTGAAAAATATATTCCCTTGATTTTATTCTCTTTGGTTAATAGTTCTTTTCTAAATTTCTTTTGCCATTATTTTTAAATAATGTTAGTATGTTCTTGTAAATTGTTAGAATGAAATATATTAGGCCTATAAAACAATATCTGTATATATAATGTGTATATATCTCATGTAAACATATTTATTAATCATTTCTTCCATGTATTTATTTCTTAGGGAGCGAAGTCAAATTCATAGAGTATATTTATTAAAGTACCAAAAGTCTGAGTTGTATTTAGCTGTGAGATAGTCAATACCATTGGTCCCAAGCTTTCTAAGGTCTATCACTAGCAGACCATGTGATTTGGGGTTGTGTTCTCATTCTTTCTGATCTAAATTTCCTGTCTTATCAGATAAGAGAGTTATATGAAATTATTTTACAGGTACCCTTTAAAGTTTAGAATTTATTGAATCTGTTTTTTATAAGGATTTTCTCAGTTGTCACTAAAGATTTGAAAACATTGTTTAAATTTCTTAATAAATTGTAACTCATTGGTCTTATCTGATTACCTAGGCAGAGTTGCACTTCAGTTTAGTCTTTTTATCCAAGCCAGACAAATCACTTTCAGGTATGAATTGTACGCTTTGGCTATTTGTGGTCATGGGATGGGCTCCCAATAAATAGATCTCTGTAACTTTCATATAGTAGGAAGTATAACTGATATATTTTTCTTTTCTCTGATATTCTGTTTAATAATACAGACCCTTGACCTTTGAAGATTCTCAAGGTCATAACCACAGCAAGCATACTATTTTTCATAAAATGTAATAAAGATAAACTATAAAAAATTTAAACTATCCCCTTCAGCCTCCAGTGAGTCAATAGATACAGTAAAATTGAAGTTTTAGATTATCTGAAACATTTTGGAAATGTGGAAAGGGAGTAGCAGTTCAACTGCTCCACGCATGTCTGCCTTCACCACTTCAAGTGTAGACCAGTGAGCAGAAACTCTCAAAACTTTGCTCTGCTGTGACCTTAGTACATGGGTAAATCACTTGTCTAGCTCTGTAAGTTTCAGTTTCCTCATTTCTCCAATAGGAATAGTATTAACCCTTCCTCCTGGGGCTGTTGTCAGGGAGAGCTATGGTGCTTACTGTTGCCCAAATTTATTTTACCTTGTGTGCCAAAGAAAGGACTCTGGTCAGAATCTCTCATCATTCTCACAACCCCTGCACACCGAGTACCTGGTTTAGAATTTTTACAACCATCTTTCACGGATGAAAAACTAAACTCTATTATTCAGTCTGTGTGGGTTTTCACGTATGAGGAACGTAAGGAGGGCGCTTGATGGGGTCCTGGCTGAGCCGCACTCACTCCGGGAGTGGCTAGTTTCTACGAGCGGCCCTCC
Source organism: Heterocephalus glaber (assembly GCF_000247695.1). The sequence continues at coordinate 22,873,330 of NW_004624733.1, read as the reverse complement.
AGCAATGCTTTGAACCTTTACCACGGCAGAGGTATAAACAATCGCATGGATGTTCTTCTCATTTTAGATTTTGACAAAAACAGCCAAGTTAACTCCGTGATTGTCCGGTAGTCGACTGAACATCCTTACAAATTTCCTGATCCCCTATTTAGTCGTAACTGCAAACCGATCCCTTTGTGCTTGTTTGAAGCCCTATTTCTCCTCCTTGTTTCTCTCCTGCTTCCCTGACTACCTCGTCAAAACTCACACCAGTCCTCACCCAGTTTTTGCAGACTGGAAGCCAGTTTGGTTGGTGGAGTTTAAAAACAAAAATTAGCCATACGTTCTTAAATGTTGAAAGTTTAAAATAAAATAAAACTCAAATTTTTGACTTCTTTTGAAAACGAGCTGATAGATATGGCAGCCCTGCGTTCTGATTTCACGTAACTGCACGGCGCAGGTGCTTCCCTTATTTGAGTCCCCTTCTTTTGTGCCCTGTGCCCTCCAATGCTTTCTTTTTTTTCCCATGTAGCCAGTTTAATTTTTGATTGCATGCCTAGTTCCTGTGCCCATGTGCGCATGGCCTTTGTACTATGTGGATTTACACCTTTCTTCTTCACTCCCATTGGTTCGTCTCTTCCTTCTGACTTTTCTCTTTCCTTCCTCGCTTCTGGGAGACAGCCCTGTGTTTGCCTCTGTGCTGCTCCTGGTTTCTGTCTCTATAGTAACAGGACCTAGCAGAGAAAGTGAGAAATGCTGGGTCATACCAGCAGGCGGCGCGAGAGTCCTGAGAAGATTCTTTGTGACAGCAAGAAGGGATGCCATCCTCTTAAAGATTGTGCATGCCTGCGGGGCACTGCTTACTTTCCACTGGTCACCCTGTCCTGTCCTTCCTCTTGCTTAGGAGATCACACTCGATGGGGTTCATTGGGTTATAACAGGAGCTAGAGTTCAGGGCCTTAACACTGGACTTGAGAACATGGAATTTTTTGAAGTGATCCAGGTCTTCCCACAAACTGGTATCTAATAAGGCATTTGTACACCAATAAAAGCTACCTTTTAAAGTAGGAAAATTGAGCCCTAGGCAAGAGGTAAAGTTTCCTAAAAAGTTTATTCTACACAATAATGCTTAGGTCCAGGATCCAAGATATCCTCTTCAGGACAACATTCACTCAGAACAGGGGAGAGTATTTGTGTTTTCATTCAGTAATCAATTTAGGCTAGCTTTGATCTCAACCAGAGCAATGGAATATTTTACTGTTGTAAGTTTCACACAATATACATACATATCCAGACATTTGAGAAATGGCAACCATGAACTTAGATTCCCACATCACATTAAGTTAGTAAATGTGTAGTCCTCTGAGTGTTGGAGTCAGTAGTCTACTGGGAAATAAGATGAATGTATGGATACATATAATGAAACATGTAATCAAAACAAAACGATTGGCTGCTTAGGGTTGGAAAGGATTCTTTGTCCATGCACTTCCTTTTATTCTGTTGCCTATTTTGCATTCTTTAAAAGCTTTTTGAATTGTTCAGTTCTTCTTCCTACTAAAAATGACCTCCAAGCAGGTTCATTTCATGGGTTCAGGCTGTGAACAGCAGGATATTTTCTAATCTTGGTTTGCCATAGTTAGAAGATAGATAGCCATGATTGCTGGATTAAAACACATAGGTATGTGAACATTAAATTCAATGTTTTGTCAGAATTCCACAGAGAAGCAAGAAAAGGATATTAATTTTAAGTGAATAAGTACAATTTTCTTCACAGTCTGGGGAATATTATAAGATTAAAGGTATAGCTAATTTTACGAACTTTATGAGCTTTTAGAGAATACATACTCAAGGGTAAAACCACCAAGAATTGCATGCATGTAATTGAACAACAAATAAGGCACAACAGAGGGATTTAGTGGCACAATGTGAAAATCTGTCTTAGAATTGGGATTTAATGAGCTGCTCAGGGCTCAGTGGTATACATGTTTATGCTGCTTTTGTTTTTGAGTTTTGGTATCGTCAAAGATGGGTCATGGAACAATTTTGATCATTGATAGGGGGAGGGCTTTTTTGAGGGATTGAGAAGCCTAGAAAGTAAAATCTTGGAAATCAACTAAATGTCCTTGCATTTTATTAGCTAGCACTTTTTATAGCCCGTAATAAAGTCGGCTCAGAAGGTCACTTCTTGAACATGGCTATGAATATTGTAGTGCCTGACTTCTCAAATTGTTTATAAGCAGACAGGGTGAAGATTTTTAATAAATACTTGGCCAAGAGAACTATTCCTAGATATATATTTATGAATCATGCAATGAAAAGTTGAATTGGATTCCTCTCCCTCTCTTTTCCTTCTCTCCCTCACCCCAGGGCAGCAAGTTCCGACTGCTCTGAAGTTATGATTACTATAGTCTTGTTTTTCTTTTTGCATTTGATATTTGTAGAAATTCCAGGGAATCACAGAGCTATTTACATTCTTTCTAACTTAATCGATAGTTTTTTTTACCTTCATTCTTGCCAATTTCTACACATTTTTAAAAGTTTCTCTGTAATTAAATAGAAAGCTCCTATAAATAAAATCCTCACCTAAATGACTTTCTTTTTCCACTCAAAAATTGAGGTGTAATTATTAGAAGTAATATCAAAAAGGTTCATGTAGGGAATGCAATGGGAAAACTGGTGAGGTACAGAAGTCAGAAGCAGAAAGCACATAGGCTTATTGGAATAATTTTCTTGGTGTCACATATGGGAAATGTTAGATCAAAAGGACAGGACATAATTACTAATATCTACAGTAACAGCATTAAAGTTAGAGGCAATAGGATATTGTGATGAAGCACATATATAATTCACAACTTTGTAGCCATGCTAGTTTTGGGAGAAATTGACTTCATGAAATAATCCAATTCAGTCCAATAAAACCAAACTAATACACAACATTGCTGATGTACAGATATTCTTCCACTTGATTTATGGAATTAGGTGGCTAGGATAAAGCAAATTGTCCCAAGTTCGGTTTTTACCCGTTTGAACTCCATGTTTCAAGCTGTAGGTTTGGGCATTGTGCTCTTGCTTGTGTTTATCTTCTTTAGATATGGAGTTAATTATGACAAGCTGATTGTAGACTTAAGCACTGATGAGTGGCCATTGAAAGATTGGCCGGCAATTTCACTTAATATTACTTTTTGTTAAAGGTGCCGTTTAAAAAGTGAAAGACAGCTAATCAGTTTCCATTTATTTTACAGTGATTTTGTACTTTTTCTTCTTGTCTTTTATATGAAAATGTATTGAAGACTTTTTATTTCTAATGCTAAAAAGAGATGGCCAAGAAACTTTTTAAATGACATCATTTGAAAGGAGGTAATCATATGAACATAATTAATCTAGCCAAAGTATTCTGGGTAACATATTCATTAGGAAAAGCATTTTTCTTTCTAGCAAATAACAGGCACATTGTCAACACGTAAGCTACCATTCACCATTTAGAACTCAATATATTTTGGGGGGGGACTTCGTGTGTCTAGATTTTTTAGACATAATAAATGATATTGTAACATAAAAGTCTTATATGGTTAAGATCCATAGGTTTTTAAAATAATTTTTCCTATTTTGAATAAAAGATTTATTTAAAGAAATAAGGAGGAAATCTTTTGATGTAAGATTTTTCATCTATAGTCTACAAGAAAATATCCACATTTTTCCAATTCTGAGTGTACCTTGATTTTCTTAAATCCTTAAGATTGTCGTGAAAACAGGTGTTAGTCTATGGATAACACTAATTTTTGATAACATCTTTTATATCAGAGTTGGAAGCAGACAGATGCTTGTTGCATCTTGGAGAGGTGAAGGAGAGAAAGTGAGATTTGGCCTGAACTCCATGAAGGCCTGAACCATGGCAATATGTGACTATGCGAAGAAATAGGAAAATGATACTGGATGTTTCTATGAGGCTTTGTAGTCCCCAGACAGTCCTTAATGATCCGACTATTGATGGCTCTCCCTGCTGGCCACAGTCTTAAGGAGTTAGCAGTAAAGATTGGTTCATCCTTTCATGGGTTCATTAGATGATAAAATGTTCTGAATTGTAAATGGGTATCCTACTACTGTACTCCTTTTTCTGACAGTTGGCAAAAAAAAAAAAGGTGAAACAGGTATACATGAAATTATTTAAAGGTGCTCAGGTAAATTTGTTTAAATGACTACACCTAGTCTTCTCCAGTGCTTGTCTAAAGAAGGTGTTTAATTGTGTGATAATTTTCCAAGTCTCTTTGAGTTTGAGAGGCTTGGGTTAGCTGCATGCTTTCCTTCATGATTGGACTTTCTAGTAATGGGGATTTTAGCTATAGGAAGACTTCAGGCATTCTTCCTCAAAAGGGAAAATGTCCCAGAAGTAGGTTAAAAACATTCGTGGTGATAATTTTCTGTTGTAAGTGACAATGCTTTAGTATTGCTTGGTTTGTGGACTAAGCCATGCTTTTTATGAATACACAACAAACCTACATTCATATGTAAGAATGCTTAAATGTGGGTGCAGGGTACATTAAACAATCAGCTTTTCATGGATAGACTTTGCATTCAGGTACCCAGCTGCAATTTGAAATCTAATAGCAATTTAATTTTGCTTTTCATTCTTTGCATTGCTGAAATGTCACCACAGACTCTATTTCATTTGAAACATATACAAGCAGAGATATTACTATGCATAGTAGTTCTCTAATTGTAGCATATTTCATTAGATTGCACACATTAATTCCACTCTATTGGAAAAAAAGAGAACTGGAAGTAACCACATGGTAGTTAACTTCTTATGAATTTTTATGAGTAAATATACACATTTGGTTGATGCTATTAGAGGAGTGATCCTCAGAATTTCATTATTGGAGGACTTATATGACCTAATATATAATTACAGGGTTGGTAAGTTTAAACACTCTGAAGAATCTGTATTAATGCATCTGCTCATTTAAACTTTAATCTATATTCAGATTCCTTGATGCTAGGTTCTGATAATGATGTCATTCACCACCATTTTCAATGTTACTTTCTGCTATTCTTGAGAGTACTTTCACAATTTCCTACCAGTCTGTCAGTCAGGTTACATATATTTATTCAGTGTTCATATATTGAGGGACCACAAACACCAGGATCTGTTAATCAGGTTGAAGATTCATTCAATAGTGATGGAGATAAAAAGCCTCCCTTCATAAAGATGATATCTCAGGGGTGAGAGAGGAGAAAGCAAAATTCTGCAAGTAAACAAACAGTGAATTGGTAATATAGATTTTTAGATAGTAGTGAGTCCTATAAAGAAAATTAAACAAGGAGAGAACAAGATGCTGCCCCAGTAGGAAGGTCAGCTTTGGGTAAGATGATCCGGAAGGCTCAGTGATAGGGGGCATTTGACTTGCCATCAGCCAGAGGAAGGTCTGCAAAGAGGTGAGAAGAACAGGTGCAAAACTCCCTGAGGCAGGGCCAAACTTGGTGGTTTGTTTTATGGATCAGAAAGAAAACCAGTGGCTGGATCACTTTAGTAAACCTAGAAAGAGATGCAGCTAACAGGTATGTAAGGACCAGACTGTCAAGTATATTTCTTTTTTATTGTGCCTCATTTGCTTTGTTTTGAGTAGTTGTTCAGCATTTTCAGGATGGATTACTTATAAACTATACCCTTCAAAATTTTAATTTTTCTCCTCTGCAAACCAATAAAAGAAATCATGTTCAAAAATGCGATCTTAATTTTTCTAATTCACATCGTAGATTCTGAAATTAAATCAGTAAAACATACTTATTTCAAATTCTTACTATATTCTATTGAAATGCAAACATTTTTTTTCCTCCAGAATAGATGTGTCCTTTTACGAATGGCTTCTCTCCTTATCTATTATTATTGCACATCTTTTAGTGGGAGAGCTAAATGATGTTGGTGATCATTTTCCCAAGGCACTGAATCTAGGATATATTTAATTGTTTGCATAATCAGTTGAATTTGCTTGTAGCTGCCCTGTTTTCCAAAGGCCTTATTCTATTAAAATGTACGCACTTTTTTCGAGTTCCTTTTTATTTGCTGCTTCTGTTCCTAACCTCCAGAGACTTTTTATTATCTCTCACCAGTCTTTGCCCCTCGTACTGAGTTAGTACTACCTGTAGGTTTAATTTACTTGTTTATTTCTCTGGCCTACATCACTGATGAAGTTGCTAAGTAGGACTTGATGGACCCTCACATATGGAATATACTTTTCCATTGAAATCCTATTTTACTTTCTGACTCTCAATCCTATTTTCAAGAAAAACTATTTCTCTCTTGATCTGAATCTGATATGAAAATCAGAATTCATAAATCTTTATTTTAATTTTGTATTTTTTGTACTGTTTAATCTTTAGTTTTTATTTTTAAAATTGGGGTTATACTGGATAAATGTTAAGATTTATTGATCTCAATTCTGTTTGGAACATTTTTCAGTGTATTTTGTGAAGATTTTAGCCAACCCCTTCGCATACATTACTATTTTCCACTCTTTACAAAATAATACCCAAATAACAATGTTCTGCAAGCTTCCAGTTGTGCTCTAATAATTTGATTTCTCGAGATATTTTTGTGATTGTTTCAGGAGAAAGCTTTTCTTGGCCAATCTCAAGTCCTATACATCATTTCCATTTATTGTTCTTATTGTCATTAGATTTGAAGATTTCTGGATTTCGTCTCATTTTGTTTTTGATACTGGGCATTGAACCCAGGACTACTGCACTGAGCTACATCCCCAGTCTTTTTTTATTATTTATTTATTGATGGTTATATTTGGTTTATAAGTGTAGCAGAAAGTTATTCTTGGATCCTCTCTCTCCCTTTTCATCACAGGTTTCAATTATTCCATTGTGTCACAGGGTCCTGGACCAACTAAGCAAAACTTGCAGAAGAAAACTTGTTTCTTCCTATGAAACAGTGTAGAGATTCAGAAAGAGGAATTGGAAATGGAAGGTGAAATTCCTTGACAGAAGTCTCAGGGTCTTGTGAGGGGCTAGATGGAGCCTATGTTCTGTGATCCGTGGAGTAAGTCTTCAAAGAGTGAGTGACCCAGGGCCTTTGCAGTTGTCTAGGCATAGGGTATGGTTCTGGGCCTGGTCCCAAAGCAGAGAAAATGAGGCAATGAGTCCACAACTGGGGAACCAGGAGAAGGGCCACTTTGTGAATGCCTTTAGATGCCACTGAAGGAGATGTTTCCTGCTTTGTGTGGGCTTTGTGGGAGAAACATGCCCGAAGGTGGCCTTTTACAAGGCAAGCAAGACAGGAACAGCAGAAAGAAACTGGAGATTTCTTGAGGGATGGAGACTGAAGAACATCTTAGTAGCAGTCAATTGAGATACTGGCTTACCTTCAGGGACCTGCAGTTGAGAGATCTTCAAATGATCCAGAACATGGGAGGAAATCCTTGAACAGTTGGGCCTTAAACATCTTTCACACCTAAAGGCCTCCGAGGGCTGGTTTTTACCAATGCTGATCAAGTGAGCTGTGTTTCATCCCTTCTCTGCTTCTTCACTGCAACCTTGGGAATATGAGAAAGCAAAGCAGCAAAGCTGGGACTGGGGGAAGACTGAAAAGACAGAAATAAACAGAAATTCAGGGCTCTGTAATGGTACTCAGGGACCACGGACTTTGGAGTTAAAACAAGGCTGAGGAAGGAGTGATGAATAAGTTAACTTTAAATGAACTTTAGAGTTCTGATTAGTATCATGGAGTGGACATTTTAATTATTGAAAAAGAACATTTTTTGCTAACTAAAAGTCACGTAAGGACTTTTCTTATCTGAGAGATTAGAAAAGTGTTGAAGTCAGTCTACATTGTCTCTAAAGGGCAGAGAAAAATCATTCTCACAAGAATAAGCATGAATGAGGACTATGGTCAAGATTTTTTTTTTCATTTTATATCCTCCATAATTCTACTTTTTCAACCTAGCATTTACTTTTTTTCTTTTAGAGATTATTAGGAATATACAGTCACTGATAAAACTTTCTTTCAGCAAAACAGTTCAGAATATCCTTGGATTTAGCATATTTAACTTTTATTTGCTATCTGCTTTTTATCTTTTCGATCTGTGTAAATGAAGCCCAAATCTAAGTGCAGAGGAATTCAGTTGGAAATGTAAACATCAAGAGAAGGTGACAGGATGATGAAGGATCTGAGATCGGTGTTGTCTGAGGAACAGATATAAAGGCAAGGGGCTTACTTGTCCTGAAAAAGGATAGATACAAGGAAAATGTAGTACTTATTTTCATATGTTGTGGAAGAGACTTTATTTAATTCTGTGTCTTCATAGAGTCAAAATAAAAGCATTCTAGGGAGGGAGATTTTCTATCATCCTAAATTCCAACTTTAATATGTTCAGTGCAGATTTTTAAATACAGAAACTCCATGTTCCTGGCAGAGTAAGCTGCTTTCTTCAGTCATTTGCCAGCAGAGACAGAATGGCTAAATGCAAGGGAGTCTAGGGTGGACCCCCACTTTGGGAAGAATCTGGGATTTCCTAACCTCATGTTTCCTCGCCAGCACTAGGATTCTAAGTGTGGTGTGTCCTTGAGGAGCCCCTGGTCAGGGGCCTCAGCCTGTCACTTCTGCCATTAACAGTGTAATTTGCTGGTTAGGCACCTAAATGCTCAGAAAAAGCACTGTTGGTAATGTGTTTTTTCATCCAAGACCCACATAGCTACTGCCCTTACTGCAGTTGTGTGGCTGGGTTTTGTTTTTCTTTCTGGAAGCAAATGGAAACCAAATAGAAGATGAATGTGGTATCTATTACAGAAATAGAAGTTTGATCAACATCTGTGCACCTGAGATATCTAGTAGATCAGTATTTGAAGTATTTGGTTTCATTTTGAAGATTTTTATTTTTCCAGAGCATTTCTAATACAAAAATAACTAATGGCTCTGAAATGAAATTTCTGTGTAAAAGTATATATGTTTTATTATCATAAATAAGCAAAGAAAAACATAAATGCTCACCTCCTCAGCTAATGCTTCCCCAGTGTACGTCCTGAGAGGAGTTGTGTTTGATAGCATGGCTATATATTTTTTTGTCCGTTTGGAGGCCTAGGGCCCAAATTGGAATTCTGGTAGTGATCTGCTTCTGGCACTTACAGTAGGAGTTTATCAGTCATTGTAGAGATACAGTCTTCTCTCTGGCAGCAGAAATGGTTCTTAGGAGATTCACTTATCTGTATTTTCAAATATGCTGCTAATTTTGCTATAGTAAAAAAGAAAACCCTTCATCCTGTGCTTCTGTCCCAAGACCTCATTTCTATACTCTGCTTTATACCAAAACTTTCCAAGAGCTGTCGAGCTTCATCCCCTTTGATTCCTGTCACCCTGTTCTTTTTTGAACCCATTTTTCTTGGTGGTCTCAAAAGTCTTATAATTTTAAACAATATTCATCCCCAATTTGTCTTATCATCTTAAGTCTTTGTGCTGTCAAAACTAGAGATCAAAACCATTGGCAATCGATGGCTCTGGGAGGAGATAAGCCCTGGTAGAAATCTAAGCTGAGGTTAACTATTTATAGAAGCTGTAAGTGGGCTGCTACAAGGTTAAAGATGAAATCCCCAGGTAGGATGCATGACCTTGGGAGTCTCAGCACTCAACTGAAATTGTAAACATCAATCAAATCCTGAGATTAGGGTCAGGAACGCAGAAGCCAATAAAGGCAGAACAGAAGTGAGATGCAGTTTCTGGGAGAACACACATTAGCAGAAACCTAAGGAAGCTGTCTGATGTTTTAAGTACCTATTTAAACCTTAGAGTTCTTATATCTTCATCTGTTTCTGGAGTCCTTTTCTCCTCCAGTAATTCTTTTCTCCTATAGAGGTTTAAATGAGCTACCATGAAAAAGGGGAAAAAATATATTTCTATACAATATATTGTAACAATGCTGAAATTATATAAATGATATTTCCCCATTGACAGTTAATCTTGCTTGGCTGTAGTTAGAAGTCCATAAATACGTTGAGCTTTACTGAATATTTGAAATGAATTATTGATGATCATGAATTTTCTCATACCATAGCCATCCTGAGCTCTACCCCTGCCGTTTTATGAGAGTAAATGGGGTCTGTTTATTATACATCTATTAGGAAAATCATGATTTCCTGCTGTTCAGAGCTGAGAATGGAATGTTTTAGCAACATGGTGGTCAGTTTTCAGTAACCCTTGGGTTGTTAGATACTAACAAGATTCATTCTGTCTTCCATGACACATCAGGCATTTGCTGAAAAGGAAATGGAACACAGTGACAAATGGCCACACCCATGTAGGTGATGAATCATACACTTCCTCAGCTATTGGCATTGAAATTGTAACAAGATAGACTTTACTGAGTGCATTCCATGAGTGTGTTTAGCATGTGTCTGGGAACAATCATTAATATGAGTGCAGACATGAATTAGATGGATGGAACTAATAATATTGAATTCCAGAAGGTCTTACATATTGCCTTTTGTAGGGAAGGTACACCAACAGGTCATAATCTAAGCAATTAGCACTAACTGAAGAAATGCACTAACTCAGAAATGTACAGCCACCACCAATACCTAAGGAAGTAGAATTCCTGTGATAGATTCTGCTACTTTGAACATGAGCTAGGGCATATCTTTATTTTTCTGGCTGTGAGACTACTTCACCTACATCCTGCCTACCAGGTGTCCACATACTTAACAGACAAATTGTAGGAGTGCTTAGAGCCCTACGCAAACAGGTACACTGAAACACTGGAACAATTCTGCTTGTAAAATATTCTTGAATTGTGTAACCAAAGGCATTTAGGAAAAGTACTCCATTTGAATTTCAGCTCCTGCAAGAACGAATGTATTTTATGGTTTAGTGGCTTAAAAAAAAATTATAAGTAAAGAAAGAAGTGTCATAAGGTTTTTCAGGTTTTGGAGCCTCAAAGGGTCTTCAGCTGACCTTGTTCTCCACTGAAATTGAAGCAACACCCCTCTGAAAGTGCACCGGTGACCCTTCCCGTGTGCTAGCCCAGCGGTGTCTTAGTGACCCGGGAGGTAATTAGTCTGAACCCAGAAGGATGGCTGGATTCCCCTTATCTGTGTGTGAGCTTGCAGCACGACAAACGTTATTAATGGTCATAAAATTATCTGATCCCTTTTTAACACCAGCCTTAGCATTTGTCTCTCTGACCTCCTGTGGCAGTTATTCCCACAGGCTGACCAATGTGCTGGGTGAAGATGAATTCATTTTTATTGGTATGAAATTTATTGCCCGTTAATTTCATTGATCAAAGGGAATAAAAGATCAAAGAAAGGGTAGCCCATTACATGAAGATACAAATCATTATTACTTTCTTTAATATTTTTGACATTAACATTAATCACTATGAATTATGGTGGTGTTCCTTTGGATATAATATGCAACTTCAAACACATTTCATTTTAACTCCACATTATTGCTCACCACATTATTTAAGCCAGTTTTTTTTTTTTTAACACAGTTTTTTTCTCATTTCCAACCAAAGGGTTGGGAAGAGCATCTTGTTTGTATCGCTGGAGGTTGTGATCACACGGCTATGTACCTGTCTCTGCCTTTGTAGCAAAATACTTAATATTTAATAGATGTGACTGGGCTGTGTTCTTTCTTCAATAAACTACATCGACTTGAAAGTTTTATAAATATTCAGGATCTGTGGAATCAAAGACAAATATGATATTTGGGGGGAAACTTACAATGACAAATAATACGATTTTGTACTTAATTTGAAAATGTATATGAAAAGATGGAGAGATGCTTTTGACACCTCTATAAAGACATATATTTCCTAGCTGAATCACTATTTTTCCAAGATAATTTTGTAGAGATTTTAAGAGCTAAGTGGGAAAAGGTTCAGCTATGTACATATATTTGGGAGCATGGTTGGAAGCAATTTGTTATGTTTTACTTTTCTTATCATCTCTGATTATTTACAACCAATAGGATTTATTTTTATAGGTCTGTTGTTTAGCCAGATTTATCCTTATCTCTGAATGTCTGCCCTATGTTGTCAGTTATGACCTCATAAAAGTAAATATTTGAGAGCTGGAGAGATTTTAGAGAATACCTTCTTCACCTCACTTTACAGATGGAATTCTGAAACCAAACAGATATCAAACATTTGTCCAAGGCCTTGTTTGGCTAGTGACACGATCGACTCAGGAACTGTGCATTCTTGACTTCCAATTTATTAATCTGTAAAATAAGTCTCATTTATTCTGTGGCTAAGCTGCTTCCAAGTCATCCTGATGATTTTCAGAAAATTGAGATTGCATGTTTATTTGCTTAAGCTTAACACTAAAGGTCCTTATCCATCAAATGTCACATTTAATTCAGAAATCCTTTAGCAAGCACCTACTATATGGTAGGTCCTGTGTAGATACTACAAATAATAGAATGCTTGAAAAGATATCTTTTGACTTCAAAGTCTGTTGAGATAGATACTCAGATAAAGATAAAACTGTAATATAGCATACAGTTTAAACACTACATGTAGTTTACAAAAACCATTGAGGAAGCAGAGTGTTTGGGAAATGCCAAAAACTGTGTCAAGGACAAGGTAATTTTTGTCCCTGTGAAATATTGAAAAAAATGGACATTTTCATTTTCTTGATAGAAAATGGCATTCAAGGTGAAAAGAAAAACCTGGCTAAGCAAATGTCCAGGTGTGTGGAAAGCAACAGCGCGTTCAGGGCTCTCATTTGTGCTGGAGTCGTGGGAACGATGGGGCTGATGGTGGGGGACACGGCTGAAGAGGCAGATCCTGGCTAAATCTGACATAGTCTGTCTGCAGAAAATGGCAGGAAGCAGCCAGTGAAGCACTGATGCTCATTATCTGACTTGCGTTTTAGAAAGGTTTTTCTCGGGACAGTGAAGAAGACTCAGTAGAAAGGGCAGACATGGCGGCAAATGTGGGGCCATTGCATTTGGCCCCATCCAAGATGCAAGGGCTCAACAGCGATGCAGTGTGATGGGCTAGCAGAAAGGCTTTGGCTAATTAAACAGCAATGTCATAGAGAAAATAAAAACACTGTACTAGAGATAGAGGGATCAAATATGAATTCCAGCGATTTGTCTTAAGTGGAAAGGATGCTGATCAAAAGTTCCTTTGAAGTGGAGAAAAATGATAAGAATCTGAGCTCATTTTTGAATGTGCTGAGTTACAACCTGCATCCATGTGGTCACTGGGACTAATACTCCGTGGCATGCACATTTCTGGTGTCCTGATAAGAAATTAGGATGGCAACGTAGGATGTGGAATCACCCATTGTATGCATGTTATCTAAGACCATGGAATCATGGCATCCAGAGAGTGCCACAGAATTAGGTGAAAGTAGAGCACTGTGTGCCACCAAGATTTCCAAGACACATAAAGAAAGACCCATTGGTGTTGAGACCTGTGAAGGAATGGAAACCCAAGGGCTGCTATCTCAGATGATGAGGGTGTAACATTTCTGCAGTGGTCCTTACAGCCAGTAGCCTCAGGTTCAGGGAAGATTGGTCCTAAATGTTCTATTTTATTTGTCCCTTGGTAGATGATAGGTGTCTTCAACAGAAGCAGCTCCTAATGCATGGGCAAAAGTAGAGTTAGATGATACCAAGTATAGATAGCTCTTTATCACAAAGTGATGGTGTCCTTCCAGACAGCTGGGGTCAAGGAATGGGTTTGAGCACTGACTGAGTGATGAGGAAGCAGACACTGAAGTGGAAGGATCATACCAGAAGTAAGGGGAGTATAATGAAGGAAGAATGTTCCTGAAAGACTTGGAAGTAACAGCACAGATGAAAACCTGCCTTGACAGGGAGAGAGAACATACCCTTTTAGACTTCAGGGAAGGGTAGAATTGGTATAGACACTCTTGCTAGGAAAGCAAGAGAGGATAGCCCCAACACTGCGTTATTATGAATCTAGATAGATCCTTACTAGCTGTGTGAATTTGGGCAAATTTTAGAATCTCTCTGTTCTTCAGTTTCCTCATCTGAAAAAAATGATGACAATAATCACCTAATCCTAAATGGATAATAGGAATTAAATGAGATGGCACCATTGAAATTCTCAGTTAAGTACCTAGTGCACTGTAAGTGCTTGAAACTGAAGACTATCACTGAAGGCTGGCTGAAGAACTCTTGCATTCCTGAACCTGAACCCATTATAAAATATTCCCTCCTCTTGGTACAGTTTTTCTCCTTACTGCAATTTGTAGCCCTAGTCTGGCTCCTTCCCCAGCCAGTGGTGTGATGGTTGTTTAGAGTTAAGCATCCATTTATCATCAGTGGCACCATGATCTCCTATCCCTAAATCAGTATGTGGTTCAAAGGAAAAGCATGGCGATCTATCATTACCAACTTGTCATTTTCTATCCATTTCATTCACCCAATTGGCTTGCATTAAGCAACCTTGAGCCAGGCACAGTGTAGGTTACAGTGCTAAGACAGAACTGTCCATCCTTGGAAAGCACACAGAATCCTGCATCTGCAGGCAAGCCAACAGGGCTGTTTGTTCAAACTATAAGCTGTGAGCATGGGAGTCCAGTGTATACTTTATGAGATTGAGGGTTACTTGGTTCTCCATTTGTACCTGAGGAGAATTAGTAATAGCCAGAGGATCACTGCGGCACTAAAACCCACTCATTTTCTCTGATCACTTTCTCCTTGAGGGGAAGATCAATTGTTTTCTACATGATGCTCAACTACCATAAGTTTCTCAGTCCAAATCATCAAATTTGTCAACGTTCCTGAAAACATAGAGATATAGCCATTTACAATCTTGCTGCTTAGCATACAGAACAAACTGTTAAGGAATTAAGAACTCACTGGAATAAAAGCCAAAGTGGTCATCTTCCAAACCCTAGTCACACAGAGCACAGCCATGTGTGAATTCCTGTCACCTCTCCCCATGCCCAAACTCACACGCACAAACACTCCGAGAGGTGAAATGAGATTTTTTTTCAAATATTTCGTTTATTTCTATGTTGAAAAAAAGCTTGTGATTTATTAGTCCATTTAAAACCCATTAAAGATCTACTTGCTTTGATTAAATGGCACCATTTTAAAGGTTAATCAGTGTCATTTTTTATATTTAAAACTTAAAGGTACAGTGCTTCTTACTTACTGAAAATTACCATCAAAAAATGGAATGGAAACAGTCATTGAAATGCATGCCTGCTTAAAGAGTGGAGTAAATATACTGTGAACCATTTATTGGCCAGATCCTATGGCTTAGTACACTACTAATAATACACATTTTTCTTATTTCCCACAACCATCTGCAAGGTCACTGGGAGTTTTAGAGTTTTTTTTCCCATGCATCTCTGTACCAAGCAGGCTGGAAAATGTATCTTCTGTCTGCACTTTGATTTCTAACAAACCATGTTGGTAGAACTCTCGCAAGGTAGAAAACAGTTTTCTAAACTAATAGAGAAGGGCATTGTTTTTATTTATGTAGGCTGTATTGCAATTTTTTGTGCTCTGTTTTGTACTGTCTTAATTTTTATATTACACTGTCTTCTTGTAAGCAATATTGAAACATCACAGAGAAAGTTATTATCCTCTTTGACCTTCACTTATCATCGAGGCTCCCTCCAAGTTAGTGTAGTGTGTACATAATCAAGTTAGTTTTTTAAAATATAAACGCACATACTATAGATATTCATCTGTACCTTATACTTTTTCATCCTTTGATATGTTCTAGATGGTTTGTTTCACTTTCATGATTTATAATGTGAGATTTACAGAAAAGGTCCAAATTAGTCTTGGAAATACTGAAAAGAAGAAACTTTTCAAATGTAGATCAATTATGAGCAGGTGTTAGAAGATAAATCCTGCAGCTATTTAAATGAGCTTCTTGATTTTTTTATTAGGTGATAGAGAAGCTTGCTTATGTTTAATTATGAGATTTCCACAATTTTGCCTGAAATTCTCTTTAGAAGAGGACTTTTCCTCATTTTTAAAATACTTTTTTTATTTTTTAAATTTATTTTTATTTTTATTTTTATTTTTTGGTACCGAGGATTGAACTCAAGTCCTTGTGCTTGCGCAGCAGGTGGCGAAACCACTGAGCTAAAGCTCCAGCCCCCCATTTTTTTATATAGCTTAGCATTTCTTGGCTGATGACTATCACTATATTTAAATATGAGAATTGATTGTGTGATAGTGCTACGTATGTGAGTGCCTCGTTTCTGCTGGTCAGAGAACTACTATCTCAGAGAACTTGTGAGCCTTTTAAAATTACACACCTATCCCAGTGTTGATAACACACCCATCTCCAGTACCTTATCACTAGAGAGAGAAAGAAGAAAGACCCTATAGCAAAAACCCTGTATACAGCATGCTCCCTTTGTGTAAAACATATTGAAGAAGAAATAGCACTTCGATATTGCTATGCCTAGTGACTTTGCCACAGACAGAAGAATGCAATAAGAAATTTTTTAAAAAATTTAGATGAATTTGATCTGTACTCATGAATAATTATTTGGCTATGATTCCCTTGTTTACCAAGTAATTATGGTTTTAAAATCTGTTTGGGTTAGCATTTAGCATTCCTCCATCCAAGGGAATCATAACATTGATGGAATATCTATCAGACTATTCTTATGAGCTAAAGTAATTTAAAAAATTCTTTATTATTCTCTGTATGATAGTAACCTATAATAAATTTGGAATGAGTTGTTCAAATATTGACTATCAAAGCAATGTCCTTCTGCTTCTCTGAATAAGGAGTGGGGACAGAATTTGAAGAGTTCTATAAGGATTTAATGCAATTTAGGATTTCAGAATCACTGTACATGGGACGAAAATGTGTAAGAGATTTGTCATAATGCACATAAACACAACCAGCTACAAATTCCTATGCAGTGTGCTACCAAATTAAGTAGGCCTGCAGGTGAACTTAGATACTGAATTACAGAAGAACAAAAAATCAGGGGTCTCATGACTTAACATCAATTTGTTCTGATGACACTAAATCAGCGAATCTATACTTTTAAAAAGTTCCATTTCTCATTATTCCATACAGTGAGGGACAGTTGCAAAATGATTGCTGCTGAGCAAAATGCCTCTTCATGCTTTTTATTTTGAGTACCTTTCTAAATTAAGTATACTTCTATAAGAAAATAATAATAATAATAATAATAAAAATCCTCACAAGAAAATGAAAGTTGAACTAGATGTCTGAGGTCTCCTATAATTGTAAGATAGCTATTTATTTCAATGAAGATGTTTTGATTTGTTTGCATTGAAAAATATCATTGCTTTGATTTAAAATTTGTAAGTGGGCCTGGTAGAGCTGAGATGGGGGCTTCTCGGCAGGTACAGGGAGAACAGCGTACTTTCGTGTTGTTTAAGAGCCACAATGTTGAAACCACGTAATTACACAGTAACTGTTGACCTTGTAATTACATTGCAAGTACCTGTAGCGACAAGATAAATGCATGGTTATTTCAGTCTTTTAAGCTATAGAGCTATCATGTGACCCTAACAATGTAAACTACATAGTAATTTATTTGTAGAGTAAATAGTGCTTACCTAGGAATAATAAGCACACATGCGCTTTGCTTGCTACACAGATCCATAGACACAATGAAAATCAATACCCTCTAGACACTTTTATTAAAATGACACAAGTCACATGTGTGCACATGGCTAGGATTATTTAAGTCATTTATGGAGCACTTAGGGTTTTCTTCACTGCCTTTAGTCCTAAGTTTCCTGGTTACTCCATAACTAAAGTTATAAGTGACCTATTTCTATTGGTAATTATTGTCCTTCCAGTAGTATGCAATGATGGTTTATTAACTGAGAATTCTCTTGTCTTTACAGTTTTTCTTCACATTAAATAGGGGCACATTTGCAAACTCTGCATATATATCAAACTGTGTTTTATTAACAAGTTGTTATAGTGAAAATCTTTATATCAGTTTGCAGTGGGAAGGAATTAGTAGTTGAGAAAGATTTTCTAAAACAAAAAAATGATTTTGTAATGCAAACAATAATGGTAGCTATTAACATTTATTGAATACTTATTAGGCTCTATAACACTATGGAAATTATCTCTAATCTTTCCAGTGTACTTAAATCTGGATTTCTGTATACTGAGTGCCCTACTGACAATTTGATTTTAACTCAGAAATTGAGGAAATTCAATTGAAGTCATTTATTCTTTCTAAAATATTATTTTCTCGTTCTCTTTGCTGTGACAGATACTATACCAGCTAGTCTTAGAATCTAATAGTCTTTCTAATATGAGAGAAAATAGAGGAACTTATGTCAATCTATTTTGTCAAAATAATACCAGGTGCAGGATATACTGGGAATAAACTAAAATTATCCAGCAGGGAGGGCAAAAGTGGAGCTGTGATGCAAGATGAGAGAACAACAAGTACAAATGGCCAGAAAAGAAGGGAAAAAGAGGAGATTTGAAGCCTGAATAGCTAGGACTTAAAGCTCGATGTTGTGGCAACATGGCTTGAAATGTTTGTTCCTTGAGCAGCGTTATGCTGGTCTAGGGGAAGGAAAAGTTGCTTTCTGTCCTCTTGAGGGTTTGATAACAAAGTGTATGCATTAAACCCACAGCAGGCAGACTTACAGGAGAAAAGTTATGTTTCATTACATATGTAGGCACAAGAGCCCCACAAAAAGTGAGCCTTGAAGACAGGTGAGATGGTTTGAATTTACATAGCACCCTGAGCTAAAGGAAGAGGCATGGGGCTTGTGAGGGGTCATAACAAAGCTATGGAAAACAAAGGGAGGAAGTGTGTGATTAGTACAGGTTGTCTTGCTACGCAGATAAAAAGCTTCTCGAGTGATCAAAGTGGTCTTGCCACAGTGCTCCGAAGAGCAAGTGACAGTGTGTGACTAAGTCCATCTGGGCATGCTACTGACCCCCAGTCTCCTCTCCTGGGACACTGTGAATCTTCCTCACTGGTGAGATTCTCAGGGAGGGGATTGCTGACATTTGGGTTTCTGTTGTAGGTCCTGTCTTCAGGCAGAGAAGGAGAGTTGAGAAAAAGCCTCTCCTTCATTTGCTATTCCCCAGGTTCCTTCATTTGAAGTAATCTGCAGACCAAAGTGGAAGAACAGGAGGATGGGGGGGTGGGGGGCGTCCTGCATTCCTTCAGTAGGAAGTTTGCATTGCACTCTGGGGTAAAGAAAGACTCACCCAAGAGTGGACACGGAAGAATAAGTTACTTTGTGGAAAATACATAAGAGCAAGGCAAGACTGCCTCTGAAGAGCTGCATTGTTGGGATCATTGCAAGTATCTGGGAGACAGGCGCTCCTGAGGATTCAACCCTCAGAGCATCAGAGACTTCCGTATTCTTCCCACACTGCTTCATCTATAGTGGTTAGTGCCACTGCCTTAATGAGTGTTACCATTGGTCCAGTTCTAGTGTAAACACAGGTGGACAAAGCAAGGGCCCTGGGATAAGCAGACCGGAAGGATTAATTGTACAAGCTTCAGCGATGGTGCTTGTAATTGGAGCCTGAGCTCAATGCATCATACATTCATGATTTTTTCCAGTTGTGGAGGTGGAAGTTTGTCAGCCTGAAGGTGGTTTCAGCTCATGAGACATACCTCAATCTTCTCTTGTCTAAAACATTGAATCAGTCAATAAATAAGCCACTGGCACTTTTCCCCTGTGGCCTGTCTATCCATTTTTTCCCTACCAATGCACAGTTTTCTCAAGGTGTATTTGTTCTCTTTTGGCAAGAGTTTGCAAGTGAACCTTCCTAGGAGAGACTATATATTTGAGCTACTTTGAAAGGCTTATAGAAAGCTAAATTGGGACTGTTTTTCTTAGCACATCAGTTTGTATGATGGGGGGGAAGGAAAAAAAAAGCAAAAGGCAAACTTTTGTTTGGATTCAAATGTCATCTTCGCCTGTACCACATTTATTTTTATTTTCTCTCTGACGAGGAATGTTAACTTTCCAGGAAAACTCAACTTCTCTTAGAGAACAGCCAAGACAAACAATTTTTTTTAAGGTGTGATTTTCCATGAGGCTGTGATTTTCTCATTTTGAGCAAATGGTGGGTTGGGAAACACACACACACACACACACACGCGCGCGCGCGTGCACACACACCCCTGGAGTATATATACATTTCCTTTATGAGGACATCAGCTTGAATCCTACTTTGGAGAGTGTGGCTGTAGTGTTGCCTGGACCTGTGCCTCTCAGAAGACCATGATGTGATACAAAATAGAAAACTCTATCCATATTCTCTTTGGGTCCCATCCCTAGGGACTTCAGGAAAGTGTGAAAAATTTCCCTTGCTCAGGACATATTCTAGACAGAATATCTATATTGGTGCAAGGTAGATTATCCAAAATGAAGTCAGCTTTTTTATTTCCTAAAAGGGAAATATTTCTCTATTGAGGTAGGAAGTTCTGAAAATAATCATTCTTAAAAATTCAAAATAGTCAGCAAGCCCAAGTAACTGAATCTCACAATGTTTGCCCGTGTTCCATCCATATTGTACATCAAATGTAATCAGTATTTGTTTATTTTATTTTTTAATTCATTTAAAGCTTAAACAACTTTTTCTATTCCCCTGCTATTAAGAGAAATCTGTGTTCTCTTTGGAGCCTTTTCTTTGTTCTTTTGAATTTGGGTAGATATATTCTGCTTATATTATGTAAAATATTTTTGTATTTTATAGTATCAATTGACATTTAAAGTCATTCATGCTCACTATCTATAATGACAAAATAAAAAGCTCATTTAAAGATAATCTTTTGTTTTTTATCCCAATCTTTGTTTCTTTTATAATCATAAACCCTATCAATGATAGGTATGAAGAAAATAAGCAGAGTGGGAGAGATGGGGAATACCTTAAAAATATAATTCTTCTAACATTTATTATTATGTGGCATCCTGAATTCTACCCATTATTCAGCTTTCGTTATTCCCTGAACTTTTACCGTTAATGATACTCGAGATCAAGAAAAAATACAGGATTGAAATACCAACATCATATTGGAAGACAAATTTACATTTCCTTCTCAACACTGTAATTTAATAAAAGTTGTATGGTGTTATGGGTACTTAATTATGCTAGAGACAGGGCTTGAATTTAACACTGTTCCACATGCAGAGAAGATGTGATGATGCTTTACTTTAAATGGTTCTTTGAAAGAATGCTGTAGCATATGATACACCAAGAGTGCTACTTTTAAAAGACACTGTGGAAAACAATGATTTACTTAATTTATACTTTACTTCTGTTAGAGAGAATAAACTCTCATAATTCACTTAAGTTGATTTAATATACTAGGTTACTGGGTTAACAAGTATTGAAATATTCATTCCTCTTAGAATGGCAGCTTTGTCGATGTCACTATAACATAGAAGGGGAGTGTAAAGTTTATACTGTAAACCAACACAGGAGATTCTGGATTTTTTTTTTCTAAATAAGCATTACTGTATCATTCTGGGGACCCTTGGAGATGGTTTTTATTTTTTAATCACCTTTTTAAGTCTTCTCATTTCCAGTAGAAAGTCTTGTTGATTGAGATCTTCTCAAAGCTCTGTGAGACTCCTGTTCTCTTCTTTTTCTTAAAATTCCTCAGTGGCTCCTCCCCCAGTGTTGACTAAGTCTGGTCTAAAGTACCACTTACAGTTCCCCAGTCTGGCTTCTACCTGCTTTGATTTGCATGCTCGATGTCTCAGCCAAATTCCATTCCTCAGAACAAATCCCTCTCTTCCCTGCCTGCTTAATGCTGGTCTTTCTAGTACAACTTACCCTCTCCCCGCAGTGCCTCCTGGTGAAGTTTCTCCTCTTTCAGGATGTGATCATATGCTACCTTTTCCCCCAGACAGAAGCATTTCCTCCAGCCCTGGCTTCTTCTACAATAATCTTTATTTTTATTTATGGTACTTACTATATTGAAACTTACAAAAAATTTGTTTTCTTATGTCCATGGCATTAACCCCATTAACATCCTAATAAGTATCTGTTAAAAGACCCTACATCTCATTGTCCCCTGAAGTATTCCCTTGCAGGATGTTTGTGTGTGCTGTCTGAGTGGTCTCTCCCTTTTGCTTCTGAGTACATTTTGCTCAGATCTTCAATTTATTATTTTTCCCCCTTCCCCTGCCCTCCCTTCAACCCCTCCATCCCTCCCTATTTACAGAGACTTTGTTTCCTTTTTTTCATTTTCTCATATTAATTCCATTCCCTTCTTTCCTTTCCCCTACCCCTTCCCCTTTGTCCCTTTTCTTCCTATTTCACATTATCTATTATACCTTTTAGTCCTTATTTACAGTTTCAGTTTCTCACACTAGAGAAACTATTCAGTATTTACACGTGTGTCTTATTTATTTCACTTAAGAGTATCGCCTCAATGTGCATCCATTTAACAATAAATGTCTCTAATTTCTCTTTTTTATGGCTCAGTAGTATTCCATTTTATAAAAAAACACATTTTCATTATGCAGTCTCCAGTTGATGGGCATTTGGGGTGTTTCCAAGATTTAGATATTACCAACTGTGCCAGTATGAACATGGGTGCACATATATCACTGTGGTGTGATTCTTTTAATTCTTTGGGGAAGATCCCCAGCAGTGGAATAGCGGGGTCAAATGGGACTTCCAGTCCTAGTTCTTTGAGGTATCTCCGTACTGATTTCCACAGTGCTTGCGCCAGTCTACACTCCCACCAGCAGTGGAGCAGGGTTCCTCTTTCCTCACAGCCCCGCCAGCATTTGTTATTGGTTGATTTCTTTCTTTTTTTTTTTTTTTTGGTTGATTTCTTGATAGCAGCCATTCTTTCTGGGGTGAGGTGGAATCTCAGCATTGTTTTCATTTGCATCTCTCCAGTAACAAGTGATGTTGAATTTTCATATGTTTATTTGCCATTTCTACTTCTTTGTTGGAGAAATGTCTGTTCATTTCTGATGCCCATTTTTGGATTGGGTCTTTAAATTTGGGAGGTCTGATTTTTTTTAAGTTCTTTATGTATTCTAGATAGTAGATCTTTGTCTGAAGAACAGCTGGTGAAAATTTTTTCCCACATTGTGGGTTGTCTCTTCACACTGCTGGTGGTTTCTCTTGCTGTGTAGAAGCTTTTTAGTAAAAAGAGATCCCGCTTGTTGACTGTTTGTGCTAGTTCATGGGCAACTAAGGTTTTGTTCATAAAATCTTTTCCTACACCAATGTCTTCAAGAGTTCTACTTAACATCTCTTCCAGCTAGTTCAGCATTTCTGTTTTAATATTTAGATCTTTAATCCATTTCAATTTTAGTTTAGTGCATGGTGAGAGATATAGGTCTAGTTTTAGTCTTTGGAAAGTTGAAACCCAATTTCTCCAGCACTATTTATTAAAGAGGCTATTTTTCCTCCAGTGAGGGTGTTTGGCTGCTTTGTCAAAGATGAAGTGGCTGAGTGTATCTGGAGTTGTTTCTGCATCTTCTAATCTGTTCCACTGGTCCTCAGATCTATTTCTTTGCCAGTATCATGCTGTTTTTATCATAGTAGCTTTGTAGTATAATTTCAAGTTGGTGGTTGTGATACCCCCTGCCATGTCTTTGTTACCTAGGATTGCTTTTGCTATTCTGGGTCTCATCTTGTTCCAAATGAATGTTTGGATTGTTTTCTCAAGATCCATGAAGTGTGCTGCTGGGATTTCAATTGAGATTGCATTGAATCTATATAGCAGTTTTGGAAGTATGACCATTTTCACTATGTTGATCCTTCCTACCCAGGAGCAAGGGATTTCTTTCCATTTTCTGATATCATCTTGAATCTCTCTTTTCAGAGTGCTATAGTTTTCAGAGAAGAGGTCTTTAATCTCTTTTGTTAGGTTGATTCCTAAGTGTGTCAGTTTTTTGAATGCTATTGTGAAAGGAATTGTTTGCCCTATTTCTCTCTCAGTGAGCCTGTTGTTCATGTAGAGGAAATATGTTGATTTTTGTGTGTTGACCTTGTATCCAGCTACTTTATACAATTTGTTTGTTAAGTCTAGAAGACTTTTGGTGGAGTTCTTGGGGTGTCCTATATAGAGTATCATGTCATCTGCAAATAATGACAATTTGGCTTCTTCATTTCCTGTTTTTATTTCTTTCTCTTGTCTAATTGCCATGGCAAATGTTTCCAAAACTATATTGAACAGGAGTGGTGATAGTGAACGTCCTTATCTTGTTCCTGATTTTAGTGTGAAGGATTTCAGTTTTTGACCATTTAGTATGATATTGGTTGTTGGTTTTACATAGATGGCTTTTATCAGATTGAGGTAGAGATCATGTATTCCAATTTTGTGTAGGGTTTTTATCATAAAAGCATGTTGGATTTTGTCAAATGCTTTCTCTGCATCTGTTGAGATAATTGTATGGTTTTTGTCCTTGGCTCTATTGATATAGTGCATTATATTTATTGATTTGCATATAGTGAACCATCCCTGCATCCCTGGGATGAATCCCACTTGGTCAGGGTGTATGATCTTCTTGATGATCTTCTGCATTCTATTTGCCAGTGTCTTATTAAGGATTTTTGCATCTATGTTCATTAGTGAGATTGACCTATAGTTTTCTTTTTCAGTTGGGTCTTTCTCTGCTTTGGGGATCAAGGTGATGCTTGCTTTCAGGAATGAATTTGGGAGTATTGCTTCCCTTTCAATTTCATTGAAGAGTTTAAACAGTAGTGGTAGTAGTTCCTCTCTAAATGTCTTGTAGAATTCAGCAGTGAAGCCATCAGGACCTGGGCTTTTCTTAGTTGGTAAGTTTTTAATTATGTTTTCAATTTCATTGATTGATATTGGGTCGTTTAGAATTTTTAGGTCTTCTTTGTTCAACTTTGGTAATTCATATGTATCTAGGAATCTGTCCATTTCTTCTGTGCTTTCCATCTTATTGGCATATAGGTTCTCGAAGTAGGTATTGATGATCCTCTGGATTTCTGCTGGGTCTGTTGTAGTTTCACCCTTTTCATTCCTAATTGCATGGATTTGGGTCTTTTCTTTCCTTTTTCTGATAAGGTTGGCTAAGGGTTTGTCAATTTTGTTTATTCTTTTGAAGAACCAACTCTTGGCTTCATTGATTTTTTTGTATCATTCTCTTAGTCTCCATTGCATTGATTTCTCCTCTGATCTTTATAATTTCCTCCTTTCTATGGGCTTTGGGTTTGTCCAGCTCTTCTTTTGCCAGAAGCTTGAGGTTCAGCATCACGTTGTGTAACTGGGCTCATTCTGTTTTCCTAATATAAGTATTCACTGATATGAATTTCCCTCATAAGACTGCTTTCATTGAGTCCCATAGATTCCAATGTATTGTATTGTCATTGTCATTTAATTGAAGGAACTGTCTGATTTCTTCTTTAATTTCCTCTATGACCCATAGGTTGTTCAGAAGTGTGTTGCTCAATTTCCATGTGTTTATGAAAATTTTGCGGTTTCTTTTGCTATTAATCTCCCATTTCATTGCACTATGGTCTGATAATATATAGGGTATAATGTCAATTCCTTTGCACTTACCTAAATATGTTCTATGAGTGAGCATGTGGTCTGTTTTGGAGAATGACCCATGTGCAGCTGAAAAGAATGTGTATTCTGATTTTGCGGCATGGAACACTCTGTAAACATCTGTTAAGTTCATTTGTTCAAGAGCTTGATTGAGTTCTAGTATTTCATTGCTTGTTTTTTGTCAGACCTTCAATTTAAACTGACTGCAACCCCAAAACTGCAGGTATAAATCATTCATCCATAGCTACCCAGGAGCTCTTCTGCCATTAAGAACTCCTAATTGGTTGGAATCATCAACTTTTCCAGCCACGTTTTATAGTGGAGTATTTATATCACATATTAACTATCATATCATTTTATATGATTGCATAAGTAATTATGACTATTTGCAGGCATAACTCTTTGTTTTGAGTGTCAGGTTTTGTTTTATTAAGAAACTTTATTTTTTATCGTAGTTTTAGCCTTTTTTATCTTGTGATGGATTACATTCCTTGATTTGTGAATACTAAACTAGTTTTGTGTTCCTGGGAAAATCTCACTTGATCATTGCCTATAATTGTTTATATGTTGTTGGATTTGATTTTCTAATACTTTGTTGAGGCTTTTTGCATCTATGTTTATATTCATCTGTCCTTTTCTTTTCTTCAGGGCCTCAGACATGCTCAGCAAGTTTTCACTGAGAAACACAGTACTCCCAGCCTGGTTTCCTTTTCGTCTGATGTCTTTGGTTTGGTATTAGAATAAAGTGCAGATTATGGAGGACTATTAAAATCTTCTTGAAATGCTTGATTTTAAGAGACATAGGCAGCTGAGTGTGGTGGTGCACACCTGTAATCCCAGCACTTGGGAGGCTGAGGCAGGAGGATTGCCATGAGTTCACGGCCAGCCTGGTCTACCTAGAAAGACCATATCTCAAAACAAAACAAAAACAAACTAACAGAAAAAGAGAATATGGCCATATTCAGATTGTCTCTTTTCTCCCTTTGAGAAAATGGTCACTTTCATCAGGTTATCAAATTTCAGCCATTTACTTATTTATAGTTATTTTTACATTTAAAATTTTCATTTGATCTGTAGTGATGGCCCCTCTTTTCATTTCCGATGTTGCTAATTTGTGTTTTTTCTCTTTTTTTGCTTAGTTATCTTGGTTACAGATTTATTTGATTCTAATAATCCTTTAAAGAACCAACTTTAATTTTGTTTATTTTTTTCTGATACTTGCATGCAATTTCATTGGTTTCTGCTTTGATTTTCACTATTCTTATACTTCTGTTTATTTTCAATTTTACTTGCCTTTTATCCCCTTAAATTCTTTTATTGGTACATTTTAGGTAAACAATATATTTACATTTATCATTGGGTGCTCATACCTTTACATGATATATCTTAGTTCTTATTTTTTCCCCATTTCCTGTCCTCCCTTCACACCCTCCACCCTTCCTTATTTACAAAGACTTTCTTTCCATTTTTTCCTTTTCTGATCATTTTTTCTTTCCCTTCTTTCCTTTCCCCTACCCCTCCCACCACCCCTACCTCTTTGGACCCTTTCTTCCCATTTCCCATTATCAATTATTCGTTTTAATCATTATTTACACTTTCAGTTTTTCACACCAGAGAAACTATTTGGTATTTACATATGTGTGTCCTATTTATTTCACTTAAGAGTGTATCCTCAATATGTATCCATTTATCTACAAATGTCTCTAGTTTCTCATTCTTTATGGCTAAGTAGTACTCCATTTTATAAAAAAAAAACCAAAAAAACAAAAAAAACCAACAAAAAACCCCACATCTTTATCCAGTTTCCAGTTGATGGGTACTTGGGCTGTTTCCAGGCTTTCATTATTACAAACTGTGCTGCTATAAGCCTGGGTGCACATATATTGCTGTGGTATGATTCTTTTAATTCTTTTGGCCACATCCCCAGCAGGGGAATAGCTGGGTCAAATGGGACCTCTAGACCTAGATTTTTGAGATATCTACATACTGATTTCCACAGTGGTTGCACAAGTTTGCACTCCCACCAATAATGGAGAAGGGTTCCTTTCTTCCCACAACCCTGCCAACGTTTGTTGTTGATTTCTTCATAGCAGCTATTCTTTCTGGGGTGAAGTGGAATCTCAGTGTTATTTTCATCTGCATTTCTCGAATGACCAGATGTTGAACATTTTTTCATGTGTTCATTTGCTGCTTTTACTTCTTTGTCTGTTCATTTCAGATGCCCACTTTTGAATTGGGTCTTTAAATTTGGGGGCGTCTGATTTTTTCAAGTTCTTTGTATATTCTAGATAGTAGTCCTTTGTCTGAGGTACTGCCACTAAAAATTTTTGCCCACATTGTAGGTTATCTTTTAGCTCTTCAACTACCTTATTTTAAAACAACAATAACAGTAAAATCTACCCAGTATTTAAACATAAGTGTACTTAATATATATATATATATATATATATATACATACATACATATAAGCATACTCAAGTGAATACAGTATTAGTATTATCATTTTTGACAAAATGTTATGTTACCTCCATTAATAAGAAAAACAAAAGATTTTCTTTTACTTTCACTTATTCATATTCTGATATTCTTCTTTTCTTTATGTAAACCCTGGTTTCTGACTTACATTACTTTCTTTCACTCCAAAGAACTTATTTTAAGATTTCTTGTAAGTAGTTCTATATATAACAAGTTCCACAGTTTTTCTTTATCTGGGAAGTCTGTATTTCTTTGGAACTTTGAAGGATAATTTCAGTGTGCAAAAGTCTTGATTGGTGGGTTTATTTCTCTCAAAATTTTGTGTATTTCACTCCCATGTATTCTGTCTTGCATGATTTTCCAAGAAGACAGAAGTACACCTTATATTTGTGTCTTTTTAGGTAACTTTTATAAAATCCCTAGGAGCCTTTGAGATTATTTACTTCTTTATGTATCTTTAGGGTATTTGGAATCCAACTCAGCACCTCCTAAATATGAGAGAAGTGTTCTACCATTGAGCTACACCCCGACCCTAGAATTTTTAATTTATCTTTGATTTTCCTGAAATTTGAATATGGTATGTCTGGATATATTTTAAACTTAGTTTTATTTGTTTTGCATTCACTTTGCTTCTTTTTGCCTAACTTTTCTGGATGTGTGCATTGTTATCTGATATTAATTTGAGGACATTTTCAGTCATTTAATTCTTCCAATATTGCTTCAGGTCCTTTCTCCATTTGGAATGTATTTCACACATATTTTGAATTTGTTCCACCGTTCTTAGCTACTCTTTTTCCCTCCGCTGTCTATTGTCACTATTTTACAGGTTAGAAAGTTTCTATTGTACCATCGTCAAGATCAGATATTCTTTTCCTTAGCTGTGTAGAGTTTGTAAGCCAATCAATGACATTCTTCACTTCTGACACACACACACACAGTGTATTTTAGATCTCTAGCATTTCTTTTGATTTCTTTTGTAAAATTTGTACCTCTCCACTTACATTAACCCATCTGTTTTGAATGTTGTCTACTTTTCTTATGAATGCCCTAAACCTATGTTCATACATTGTTTTTTATGGTCTTGCCATTGTAACATTCCTGCCGTATCTAATTCTGGTTCTGATGCATGTTCAGATCTCTTCAAACTATGGTTTTGTCTATTACACCTTGTAATTCTGTTTTCCAAAGGTGAACATGAGGTACTGGGCAAAGAGAGCTGCAGTAAACAGGCTTCTAGTGATGTGGTGGTAAGATGGGAAAGGAAAGTATTTTATGGTCTTATGATGTCTCGGGAACTTGGACCCTGAACTTCACCTGAGCTTCTCACATCTCCCACAGCATTAGGCAGCACTAGATGCTGGAGGGGACTAGAGTTAGTGTTGCTTCTTCTCCCACAGGAAGTGTGAGAGGGAGCTAGAATTAGTATTTCTCTTCCTTCAGGTGTATTAGGTTCTGATAAATCCTCAACTGGTAAAATAGTTTCTCCTGAGGGCAGACCTTGTCGTGAACAGGATGCTCTGGTGTATTTCAAAATGTTTCCCTTTCCCCTTCCCCAGCCAGAAGCACCAGGGTTTGTTTTTTTCTTTCTTTCAGGAACTGCCAGAGCTCCTGGGTAAAACACAAAAATATAGTAGCCCCTCGATGCCTTGGTCCCTATGGAGTCTTGACCTCTTTGAGCTGTCCACATTGAGCCTACAGCAATTCGTCAGTTTTGTTCTGGTTTTCTTACCCCAGTACTTGTTCCATGGAGGTTTTGGCTCCAGTAGGTTACAGCCCTCTGTATTCCCCTGTTTTTAAATTTTTAGAGGCAGCAGTTTGCCCCACAGTCCCACTTCTGTGATAAAAGCAGAGCTGCTGCTTTTTCAATTTGATTAGCTTTCTACTTCTAGGTCGGGAGACATGGCTACTAATCTGTACGTGCCTGGCCACAGAATGGAAGTTAGGAGTCAGCTTTAAAGTTTGAAGTTTATTATTGAGGACCTGCAACTTTCTGTGTCCTTAAAATGACAGGAATATTTTGTTTGTATTATTTTCAAATCTACATGAGACTTTCCAGCCTTTGCAAAATACTTAAGTCAGAGTTTTAAAATAATCAGAATAAAGATAAGAAATAGAAAAATTCAAATGACAATAATTTGATCTATGAGAGTTATCTGAATGGCTTCTCTTAAAAAGATGAATGGAGAAGTCCGTAGATGCATCTTAGGATATAGGCTCCGTGAAAGTAGGTTATTTTATAATCACTTGTTAACTGACCAGCTGATTGACTCATAGTCTATGCTAAACAGTCTAAGGATAGTTGGCCAGTGTTGCCAAATATGATGATATTTATAAATTCTTATAATTACAATGTGTTAAAAGAAGCAGAGATTTAAGTAGCTATTAGCGTTAGGTGAGTTTGGTCCCTTCAAAAGTAGTGAGTATCATGTTACTTTCTAGATGATTTAAAACTGTTTAATCTTTCTGTTCTCAAATTGAGCTGAAGTAACCAGGTGACCAGCTTACCAAACATACTTAGGATTTGCAAGATACTCTAAATATGCAAGGAAAAGACAAGAACATCTGCCTAAATCACTACTATTAAGTTATTTGGACCTAACTCCTTAATAAATGGCACCGTTTGGTAATTGTCTTGTCCTAGGGGCACCATGAAAATCTAACTGAGTCACTAAGGATATTGTGAACCAAAAAAATTTCCAAACATCGTATATATTACATTATCCAAATATGAATATGTGAGTCAAAAAATTTAAGACTGGAAATCCTCATCATCATTAAAACATATAAAATACTGTGGGAAAAATGTATGATCCTCACTTTAATAAAATAATGATGGAAATATTGGGAGTACAAGTAATTCATAGCAGGTTTATTTCACAAGTTCCAATTTACAACATCTCTTTGGAATTCATAGTGCATTGGCCTATAGAGAGAATGTTAACAAGTCTGATACTGTTCTCACCTAACCCTATACCTATTTAAACCATAATGTAGCTAATATGGGGTAAAATTATACTGGATTGGAGTTAACAATTTCTGTGCAGAATATTTGTATGATACTATAAGTGAGGTACTGAGTGAAAGAACATACATTATCTTGCAGTGAATAGTGAACAACACCCATTTATACAAACATACATGCATACATAGGTCATGACCCAAGAGAAATCAATACTGATATTGAGCACAGTCACTGATGAAATTTGATAACTTGAAAGCTGGTTAGGGATAGCTGATGCTTCAAAGTTTTGGGGGTTTTTTTCCTGGATTTTTCTGCAAAAGTATTGCGACATATGATTGAATTCATGGGATAATTTATTCGATGGACATTTCTTGTCCAAATATTGTAGAAGTATGCAAAGATATCATAAATACTAAATGTTTATTATATACAATTGGTCCTGGTTTTATAATTAGATTTCCTTCACTACTTCTGCGTTACAGTGACTATTAACCAATGCTTTCCAACAGAAAAATAATTTCACATAAAAATATAATGTCCAATAGAAATACAAATATGAGGCACACATATATATATATGTAAAACTTCTAATAGCCATATTCAAAAGATAAAAACAAATATGAGACATTAATTAAAATATATTTTATTAAACCAGTATACCTAAGATATTATCAACATGTGACCACTGCGCAAGTGATGAGTAAAATAATTTATCTTCTTGTTTTTACATTGACTCTTTGAAATCCAATGTGTATTTTTTACTTTCACTTTTAAACTCAATGTGAACTGGCCATATTTTTAGTATTCAATGGCTACCATATTGGACATAGTAGACATAGGCTGATTGCAGTAAAATCACCTAAAACCAGGTGATTTTTAAAACAAAATCGTCCGTTAAAATTCAGATTCATTAAGCCAGACTTGTTGAATCAAAATCTTTAACAGGGCCAAGTGAGCTGAAATTTAAAAATTTTCCTGCTGATTCTTTATGATGTGAACACTTAAGAACACCTATCGAAAAGTGTGTGTGATTAATCTCCCCTCACACACATAATTATATATACTTACACACATACCGTTGATCTCAGTTAATTCCTGTTTTCTCTTTTCTGCATCTCCCCACTTTTTGAGTAAACTTTAATGTACCTTGTACATGTATTTATTTTCGATTTGTAGTTCTGGGTGGGAAGAATTTTGTTGTTTTCATTGAGACAGTTCAGATCCTGAGAACATCTGCTAGGAAAGGGTGGTGTTTTGTACCAATCCCTTCACTAATCCTGAGGTTGGGCAGTCCTATTCTAATCACTTGGTGGCTATTTCATGCATTTTGCAATGGACACCGATAATTTTGACAGATACAGTTTATTAGACTCCCTTTTCTTAAAAGGGAAAAACATTTTCAGTCAGTTCTATGCACAAAGGTTGGTGAAACATTATTCAGTACTTCAATGGGTTTGGGACACTCAAAGAGACAGTAAAGATAACTATAATATTTTTTTCTCACAGAGACAATTGATTATCACATCCACAAAACTGACAAATGGTAATGAAAACAAAAGAATAAAATAAAAAATATTGTCTCAAAAGGACCCTTCATTCTTCCAGAGGCTGGTGACTTTTTACACACTTTCTATTGGTGAAGCAAATACATACTGAATTCTTGTGGTAAAAGTGTTTACTTTTGCACCAAAAACAGTAACACAGACACCGTGTTTCAATTAAAAGGAACCCTGGAGCAAAAATGTGTTACCGTCAGGGGTAGAAGCAGAGTGTATCATTATCTCGTAGGCATGGCAGTCGAGATAATGAACAGCCAAGAAGACTGGACAATGGAAGGTGAAGTATGACTTGTCATGAAACTGTCAATAGAATCTGAGCTCACTTTCCATTAGTAGGTGCTATGAAATTGCAGGGATGTGCTGAGCAGCTTGGGAAAAAGCTAAAATAAAAGTTGCTTGATAACGCTTAGTATTTTAAGCCTGATTTAAAATTTGCCATTATTCCCCAAAGCCTTCAAGCAATGAATTCAAAGTTTGATTCCCCTTATTCTGAGTTGACAGTCTGAGTTTGTCCTCTGTAGTTCTGACCTTGAATCAGAAATTCCTGCACTGTTTATTCTGTTAGATTTTTGTTGTTGGCTATTGTTGTTCTTCATATGAAGTGGAAAATTTAAAGATTGAATGAGATTTGGATTTCTGTCCTTTCCCATAGGTAGTAGGGATACTGTATAAATTCTAGTGAGAGATGAGTTGAGGGTGTATTGGGTTTTGGTAAAAATGTGTTGGTACTGAACAGAGCTCCTGTGCAAGCATCCCCAGTGGGAAAAGCGAAATAGCAGATGGGCCCAAAAGGAAGCTAAAAAGAATCATGCTGGATTTCAAAGGAACAACTCGTTATATGTCTAGGAAGATACACTGAAAAAACTCCGTATCCAGAAATGGAAGGATAAAAGACTTTTAAGTATATATTGAATGTCCCTATCTGAGAAGCTTGGGTCCAAAAATGCTTAAGTTTTCAAGGTTTTTGTTTTGTTTTTAGATTTTGGAATATTTGTGTGTACATAGCAAGATAGCTTGGGAATGAGACTTTAGTCTAAACATGAAATTCATTTATGGTACATATATATGTACCTTGTACACAGACCCTAAAGGAAATTTTAACAGCATTTTTAAAAACTGTGCATGGAAAGCAGTGTCAGGGTGTAAAATTTTCTACTTAATGTGGTCATGTCAGTGTGAAACCCAGATTTTGGAGAATTTAAAGATTTCAGATTAGATATGCTTCTTCTGTGTAACTATTTTCAATTCATTCATTCAGCATGTACCAAAGTAACCGCTTCAGCTGTTGGTCTGGGTCCTTGGGCAGGTGAAGAATACAAGCGAGGCCTTTGTTCCATTGTAAGGAAATATACAATAAATGCATTAAAAATGAAGAATATAATTTCATGTAGCCATGAATTCAATGAAGAAAATTGAACTATCATGGCAGAGTAGCTGGGGGGACCTAAGCAGTTGATCAATGTCAACTGCTCTGAAGCAAAGGTATTTTCATCCCTGAGGAATAAGAAGCTGGGATGGACGAAGATCTGAATGGAAATAAGTGAGGATGCAGAAACTACATTCTGCAAGGATGAAGAGGAATAAACTATAATACTGTGAGGGTGCAGAAATGACAGTCTTTCTTGATTCCTCCTTAATGCTCAAATTCAATCCTCTTCTCTTAGGAAAGTCAGAGCCCTTCCTCCAGAGGGTGTTGAGACTGTTTTCATAGGGCTGATGGTTTCTTTCTCAAATTTTCTAAAGATGCCCAGTTGTTGGATAAATTGTAAGTTTCCAGTCTTCTTCATCCCCTCTAGTTTTTGTATAGAAATCTCTCTGCCCTCATCATATTGGGCGCCCTTATACCCATTGCTAGAGATATTTGTTGACTATTCAGAAATAAACCTGACTTGCAGATCCATGTATATCAAATGCCTAGTGTTAGGTACAGAGTACAAACACTGCAAACCTTTCCAGCAGAAAAGAAAGAATGCACAAGTTCCCAAGCCAAGCTTCTAAGTTTAATTCTCATGAATAGCTCTAGGAGTTGCCACGTTCAAGGTCTAAGTTTGGATTCAAAAGCATAAAAGGGGAATTTAAAAAATTGCTAGACCTCACCCTTGGAGTATCTCATTCAGTAGATCTGGAATGATATCTGAATATCTGATTGGTTTTGAGTTATCTAAACGATGCTTATCAGTTCACTTTTTTTTTTTGCTGAAAACAGGGAAAGGTACACAGGGTTTCCTTTACTGTAGTTATTTTACTAATTTACCCTTTCCAGAAGTGGTGTATCTGAGAGTCAATTATCCAAGTTATTCTTATTATGTATAAGCATGTAACAGGTAAAGTGAAGGTAAAATTTTGTTTGAATTCAAAATTCAGAACCCAAATGTGGCATGATACTGGTCTTCTTGAAATAAGTGCAAAATCTGCCCATCTTTACCAAGTTCCCATCCTGACGTTGAAATGAGTGCTCTTAACAGGCAGAAAGTTTTACAAATGGAAGCATGTTAAATAGCTTATCTGTTCACACACTGAAAGCTTTCGATGCTTATGATTTTAGATTAGAATTCAACTTTTCCCCCTATTAAATGCCAGCCGGGCGACTTGCATTAAAGACCGTGGTTATGTTTGAACGTAAGTGGGGGACATCTGGTGATATCAGGAGATCAAACCTTGGGAGTCTGTGTGATGACTGTCATCTGTTTGTCACCCAGCAGGTGTAATGGATGGCAGGCATGTGGGCTCTTTGCCCAAGTTGCTGTCCACATCTAACCTAGGGATGGGAGGAGAAGTTTCCTCTGTAGTTCTGAAGAATCACAGCTCAGGATAGACATGTGGGGGGCCGAGGTGGGCTGGACAGGTGGAGTGGATATTTTCCATGGCATGGATTCCTTTAGTAAAATTGCCATTTTCTAGCCTACAGGCATTTCCCTTGTCCCGTTTCAACAAACTTCTACAGCCCAATTTGCTATTCAAAAATTTATGGAAAATGTATGTTAAAGTGAAAAGGGTACATTGTGCAGAAAAGGGAAGCAGCTTGTAAGCATATCATTATGCGTGAGCCATGGGGCCTGCAGATGGTGCTTCTACTCAGAAACGAGAGTAGTGCCAAAAGCTAAACTCTAAATACATTTAAATCACATATCTTTACTTAAAAATGGAGTATTTTGGAAGAAAAAGCAGATGATATTTAAGTACACAAGTGGTATTCTTTTGTTCCTCATATAATAGAGCCCTTTACAAAAGTCGTTGCCTTCTGAGTGTGCAGTAAGCCTTTGATTCCTTAAATTCCCCGGCGGATTTAGTCGCAGTGCATGGCTCAGTTCTTAATAGGATTAACCGTTGAGGTAGTACCTTGCTACACACACAACTCTTGAAGTATCCTTACAGTTATTGAAAATTAAAGGATTTGTTGTGATTACTATGTTCAATGCTAAAAGCAAACCTTTGTTTTCGCATTAGAAATAGTAACGAAAAATTATCATGACATATGGGCTTCTTATTTTAATTGAAAATAAATTTAGTTCTTAGACTGTGCCAATCTGTTAATTAATTAGAAGGAGGGTAGTGAAAGGGATGAAGGCATTTGTTTGCTGCTTAATATAATGATTTTCTGGCAATATTTTTTAATATAGTACTCATGCTGATTTCTTTTTAAGTGTGGTTATGTTTACTCTTAATGGAGAATTTAGAATTTAAGGGGCACAGTTCACATTGGTGAGACCAACAGTAAATAATCAGGTCCTTCTTATTTCTTCTATTAAAAAGAACTTCCATCATTTTTCTAGCATCTTATACAATGAGTATTTTAGCTCTGAAATTGATTTTGAATGTCTTCCTAATTTTTATTGATGCCATTAGATCTGACAGCAATGCAATTAAAATATGGGTTGTTTGTATTTAAAAATTTAGAACATAACCTTTTATTTTAATATTTTAACAGCTTGATTTGTTTCATGGCTGTACTTTTAGAAAATCCCAAAGTATAATTATATCTATATGACATTTGGTATATGGGATTTTTAATTTTCAAAATATTGCAAACACATGTTATTTCCACATTTCTCTACCCATTCTTCACTCTCTTTTTCTGAAATATTCAACATAGAGTAAATGCCTTCCAATTCTAGTGGTCTGCATTGAGCTGGTGTGCATGTGTGAGAGAGACAATGTGTGTGTGCTTGTGTGCATTCACAAACATATGGGGGTGAATGAGGTGTGAATGGGGGAGAAATATGTGTTATCTTTTAGAGATGCAATTTTGTTTTTCTGACAATTATAAGTAAAAGATAGTGATCACTAATAATGTGTTGATAAATAAAAGTCTACTGGGAGTTAATGTTCCTGCACAGATAGAAATCAATTACAGTTATTAGCAAATTGCTCATTTCAAACTCTGTGCTAATAATGCCAGTTTCAAGGTGATTTAAAAGTTTTTGTACATTAACTGAATAACTTTATCAATTCTATTGTGTGAAAAATATTGTCCTTAATTCATCCTGTGAAATTTTTTATAGATCAGCACTAGTGAATGTGTGTATTTTATAAATCAAGTTAGTTATAAACTGCATGTGCTAAGCTTTTTTTTTTTCTTATTCCACTTTTGTAGTTTTTTTTGGTTTCCATAGAATTCTATAGTTATCCTATATTCTACGGCCATTCTGCCTTTTCTGTCATGCTACATGGTATCGCCAAGGTTGGCTGTTTGTTGATGTACAATTTTAGATAGTCTGCTCACTTGGTAACTTGTTCATGTGCTCATTCTAATGTAAGTGGTATGAATACAGGGAATGGGGGTGTGGGGAATAGGTTCATCTGTCTCCATATCAGGGAATGGATATAATGAGCAGCTCGGAGCTCTTCGAGGCATATTGTGGGCGCTATTTGAGAGGATGAGATAATAATTAAGTGGTTTGCTCATGGACAGAGGTTAAATATGATAATTACTATATTACAGAACAAAGGAGTAGGCTGGGGCTTCCATGTGCAAAGGTCAAACTCTTTTTATGATTTAAAAAATATTTCATTGGTTACCTCCTGATGTGTCCACATTTTTAAAAAGATGATGGTAATTTTATGAAACTCCTTATAGATTTCAATAAATGTTCTAGAATGTTCCAATGCAAATGAAATTGCAGGAAATATCTCTTGGCAAGCTTATTTTATTTTTCTTAATTATTTCAAGCTTTCTGAAAATGACCTATATACATCTTTCAAAGTAAAAAAAATAATCAAGATATTCACAGTTTCTGGTAAGAAATACAGATTTTCGCTTATATCAACTTATCTTCAGAAATGGTACTTTTTTTCACCTATAGCTATTCAATAAATAAAAACAGTCCTTATATGATCTAGTACTCGTTTGATTGCACTTTAGGCCTCCATCGGAGTGTTATTTTATATACTTTAGCAAAAGCAAATGAACCTCAACTATCTATGAATTAATTATAATTAGTAACTGATTGGATGTTTTCTTTTTCATTCCTTTTCATATGTATCCTCTGAAACAAACATTATTCTAGGCATGCAATACACAATTATTAGTTCAAGTTGAAGTGATTCTGTATAAAATTGGCCTCATATTTATTCATTCAGAAAATGAGCAGGGAGAGACTGCATATTTTATAAAACTCCAGTAATTTCTCTATCAGATAACCCTTAAGCAAAATAAGATTTGACCCTTCAAAATTGCTTAATGAATTAGAATTACACAGAGTATCTTTGTAAACTTCTGTAGAATTTTTTTCCTTTCTCTTCAGCCTTTGAGCATAAGCTTTGGATCACAGACCCTATATTTGAATGTTGAAAATATGATTGTGTTTTGATTGGTGCATCTTCATGTTAGAAGCCACGTATTCTAAGCAAAACTATGCCAACATTTGACAGATTATTGTGGAAATCTCTGTATGAAAGAGAGAATGAATTAAATTAATTGAAATGCTATTTTAAGGAGTAAAGACTCCAAGATTCCACATAACAAGAACAAAAGTCCTCTTTGGCTGGATGATTTTGGAGGAAATAAAACACATTATGTAAAAATTTAGATAAAACTCTTTTAAATATATTCTAAGTATACCTTGTCACTGCTATATGGATGTTCATAATTTCTTTGTGATATTGGCCAGGGTCTCCAAAGATGATGGTCTAATCATTAATTTCAAAGATATTTTATAGTTCTCTAATCTATTTGTCACAAAGATTATGGGCTTTTAGATCCTGAGAGGGCTTTGGGGGCTTCCAGATGTTTTGAAATGTGTTCTCCCAGCTCCCTCCTTCTACATCCAACTTAGGTAGCTTGGGGTTATCAGTGCATTTCAAATAGCATTTGTAATGCGAGCATTCTTGCACAACCATACAAAGTTAGCATTAAAAGCAAATAAAATTTCATATCTTCTGGCTTCCCCTGCAGGCTAAAGACCATAGGCAAGAGTCCAGTAGAAGATTCTGAACTCCATATAGGGCCAAACACTGTCCTCATGATAAAGGACATCATAAAGGAGATAGATTGAACACCATCTCTTTAGTAGAGAGACTTTGTTTTTGCATGAAAGGACAGCATGTCTTCAGTTACTTGTATGATATAGTATCGTCACTGTTAAATTTTTTCATATACCTTTCTGATGCATATTATTAGATTGCCAAACTTCAGGGTTTGGCTTACAGGTTACACCTTACATAGTGCTCAACATCTGAAAAAGCCTCTTTAACACTATCATTACCTGGCTCCAAGTATGCAAACTCTATGAGTACACAAGCTTGTGTTTTTTGATCACTACAAGTCTGGTCTGGGGAAGGTCGGTCTGACAGAAACCCAATGCAATGTGTGTTATTTTAAATTTTCTAACAGGCACATTAAGAATAGTAAAAAGAAAACTAGTGAAATTGTCTTAATATATTTTATTTAACCCAATATAGCAAATTTATCTTTTCAATATGCAAACAAAAGTAAAAATGCTATTGAAGTATATTATTACATTTTTGTATGCAGTATGTGAAATGAAGTATGTGCTTTACCATTGCAGTGGACTTCACTGCAGAGTAACCACATTTCAGTAGCTGCATGAGACTAATGATTGCTGTATCACACAGCACAGAGTCGGAGCTTGAAATGGCATCTGATACATAACTACCACTCAATTAAATATTTGTCAAATAAATGAATGAATGGTGTTAATTGACTAGTTTTAGAATATTTCAATCAAATAATAATTTTCTGTGGGATAAATTTATTTTATAGCAAGCCTAAATGCCTCATTATAAAATTTCCCATATTAAGCAACAAAGATCTTTTATGTTGACTTAGAATATTCCTTTTTTGAAAAAGGCTGAAGTTTCTGAACTGTTATATGAATAGGAGAATGCAAAATGGCATGAGCATTATGAAATTCATTCATTTGAACTTGCCATTTCATTTTCCTCTGTGTCTGGGATGAAACTCATATGTTCATATTTTTTATGTCTATGAAATCTTTATTTTAATATATTATAAAGAAGTCAATTAATTTTCATTTACTAATCTCCCATTCCTCACATTGTAATATTATCCTCTTTATATCTGAAGGGAAAATTGTTAATATTTCTTTTAAGACTATAAACTTAATTTCCATTAAGGGAACTGGTAGTTTGAATGAAGATAACAACATTTTGCCAGTTTTATTCCTATTGTGTGGCTTTTAATAGGTTTCACCACTTCCATTTGTGGCATTTGTATAAGATATGGAGTCTGAAGTTTGCTTAGTTCTGATTTACATGTTTAATGGTGGAAAAATCCATCCAGAAATATGAACTGAGGCATTGCTAATTTTTCCCCAATAGCAATAATATTTAATTATTTTAAATTACTTATAAGACTTCTAAATAGTATATTTAAATTTCTTAAATTTCCTAAAATTTTAAATAGAAAATTAAAATAATTTGATTGAATCATAAGTGGTCCCAGATTAACTGCCATCAGTAATTTAGAAAGTACATTTCTATTAGAGAAAAGGCTTTGGAATAAAAATCAGTGCATAACATTGTCCTATTTCTGCACAGTTTTGTTCATACCAGATGCGATTATTTATAGAGATGTTTAGAAAGATGCTGAATACAATGTAAGCAATGGTTACCACTGACTGATGTGGTTTTGAATGACTTTTACTTTCTTTTATTTAATTAAACCTTTTAGATTTTTACACAATGATGCAAAAAGAGTATTCAAAAATAATTTTGAAAATATAGATCAAATCACACTGTTGTTGCACACAATCCTGTGTGTAAGATGTAACAAATTTCTGTTTGGGAAAAATATGAATTTTAGGTTTTTAGTTTTATTACTCAATAAAGTATTTAATTTTATTCAATACATAAGCTTTATCTCACATATCTTAATGTTAATGAAAACCTAGTAAATAGCAATATTCAGTACATGTATAGACTTAAGGGATATCATTCAATGAGTGAAATATACTGGTCGGAACTTTTATCATTTATTCATTTGACTTATATTCACAATGCATATACCAAACCATAGAGTGAGAGTTCAGAAAATAGTCAAGTTTTATATAATTCTCTTTGACTAATGAAAGTAAACAATAATAGCTGTTATGCCAAGCATTTTGTTAAGCGTATCATCGGAATAATGTTTATAACAACTCTGTGAGTTACCTATTGTTATTATCTGTCCCTT
Source organism: Heterocephalus glaber (assembly GCF_000247695.1). The sequence goes on along the minus strand of NW_004624733.1, from coordinate 22,832,226 downwards.
ACCCCGGAAAAATCTAAGGAACATGGAGGATGATAACCTGTGTGGGATCACATGGTGATGAAGTGTTTTTGTCAAGCGTTAAAGCCCGGCAGTTGAACTGTGGGACCCAGTGATTTAATTGATACATTCCATGGAGTACACTGAACACCCCGACCGCGCCTTGTTTTTGTTTTACCTTCTAGCAGCAGGCTTTTATATTTATAATTAATGTCAGATGAAATAACAAAGCAAGCAACATTTCTCTGTGCCTAAAATTGACACTTGTCTCGTTCTGGTGCCATTATTGGGGTGAGTTCTTCGCTTGTCTTTCAAATAACTCATGATCTGGTTGAGACATGTGTCTGACGCAGCTGCAGGCACCTTGACAGGCAGGTCCTGATTGAGGTTCAGAGATGCCCCCCGCTGCACAGCAAGTCTGTGGGAAGGCAGACACGCCCTGCGGGCTTCTACCTTCCAGGTTTCATTTAATGAGTTTGTACTATTCTTAATTATCAAAATAATTTTTTATTCTACCCATTGGTGAATCTTCTTGAAAATATTCTTGGAGTGTTGTTTAGTAATAAAATTGTTAAATTGTGGCTCTTAATAGTATTAAAAACTTATATTCAGGAGATATTAAAGGTTCAAAACTGCACAAATGAGTAAACAGACTTGATTATAAGGACACCTAATTATTCCAAGGTAGGATATAATTAAGTGCTAAAGTTGTGCGATATAAAGACAATAAAGGCTGCAGAGTTTCTAACGAGGAAATCAAAGAACTACACTGCTTTGCTGGGCTCTGATTGCCAACTTGAAAACTCAGAAAATATAACAAAATAAAAACAAAGCAAATTTACCCAAGGTCTATAATTATGTCCTGTCAATTTGTCTTTAAAAACATATAGTCTTCATTAAACAATCCTGTATTTATCATTTCCTTATAATTACATTACCAAGGTACTGTGCTAAGGAAGGTAGCTTAACAAGGAAGGCAGAAATGGTAATTAACATTTGTTGTGCGCCTGTGTGTGTCACAAGCGCTTTCTTTGTGCTGCCATATTTTGTAGGAGGTCTCTTGGTTCAATTTCACAGATGAGAAGCCGCCTCAGGGACCTTGAACAACATTGTGCTTATGAGTGACAGAGCCACAATTCCAAACCATGTCTGAAAATATATATTCCATACATTTCCTAAGCCTTCTATCTGGAAGATCAATGTTCTAGAGTTCACTATTTGTATTCCACAGTATCAGGAGTTGTTGTGGAGGGCAGAGTTGGGAGGGACAATACAGTCATTATTCTGAAAATACTGCTTGCCCATGTGCGGAGGGTGTCTAGAAAAGGCTTATTGAGCATGGCTGTGTATGGGACTCAAGATGCGTTGGGCTCACCTAGCAGCTATCCAGCTTAGCAGAGGAATTTACGCCCTGCCTGAGAAAGGCTGAGTGTGGGGAGACTTCTTCTATTTGCATATGGAGGTACACATTTAGTGTCCAAGAGAGAATGACTTGAGCAAACCTGTAAAGAACAGCTGTATATTTTGAGTGATCATCAGTCTTTTTTGGTCACACTTTCTTTATTGTTTGGTATTATCATTACTCCCTTTCTGGATTTAAGGAATTGGCTTTTGATTTTCTTATTGGTCCAAGTCTACTGGCCGGAAGAGAAGGAATCTAGTGAGTCATAGTTGTCTTTGTGTTGACTTGTTTAAATGACAGGTAGCCTTTTTGGTGAAGGGGAAGGAATTTGCATTTTCCAGAAAAGTCATTTATTCAGAAATGAGTCAAAAATCTCTTGATGAAATTTCAGACATGTGGCGTTGGGGTGGTAATGACAGTTTGATGATGACAATTGATGTGGATGGAAGGAAACTATGTGCCAGGCACTGTGTTAAGCATGTTTGAATGGATTTCTACATTTAATCTTCAAAACATTTCTATAACCTAGATGTATGTGTTTTCCCATTTTTAGGTGATGAATTGTTAGATTGTTTTCTTAGAGCAGCATACTGCTGGGCCAGTGAGACATTCCTCTCATATAATGTACTTCTATATACTATTGAAAATGGTACTAACTAGTAAATATTTGAATTTAAAAGTCAGTAAAATAATGCTCAAGTTGTATGAGTGACCAAATGGTAAATTTAAGATGAAATAAATCATTTTTAAGTATGAAGAGCAAGCATTAAATCTATGTATTGCAAGATAGATGCATTTCAGCTTTTCTCTAATACTGTATTTTCTATGTTTATATTATAAACAGCATCAGCTTTGAAGGATAACAGATATATGATAATAGCATTGTGGTGATTTTGTACCAAAATATCAATGGTGTGCCATAAACAAATTAACTGAAATAATTAATATGCTTATTGTGTATTTTAAATTCCTCTGTTAAAATATTTTAAGGAGTTGAGCTTTGTAGTTTAGCTCACTTAGCTTCTAATTTCAAATTTCCTATATTTTAAAGATGTACAGCTTTTTAAAATTCATGTGCTTATATGCTTGCTTGAATCTTATCTATTTTCTTTTTCATTTGAACAGTAACGTCCAGCTTTTTGCTGCCTGAGCGCCTGGAACTTGCTTTATCACTTGGCTTTGCTGTGAAGCACTCCTAGAAAGCTAGCTGAATTGTACATTGAAGAGCTACCTTTTGGTGAGTGAAATTACAGCTACAATTTTGTGTTTTGTTCTGCCTCAAGTTGTGCTCACATTGTTGACCCGTGCTTTCATATGGGGCACATGATAGAGCTTTTCCAGATATGTAGGATAGCTATTTTTTTCTTATGGACAAAAGTAATTTGTACTGACATTTTTTTTTCACTCTGAAATCTGCTATTATCTTTCTTCCTCCTACCCAGTTGAATGACTTTACAATTCTTGGCCAGACATCTGCCTCTTCTATACTTGGATGGATCCCCTATGGCCATATTCCTATCCCCACCCTAGCTACATAATTTGGCCACTATACTTTTCTTATTTGTTATCTACACATGGAAATAAAATGTGACAGCAGTGATTAGCTGGACCACATAGCATCACACTGTAGACTGTAGAGATTTTTGAATAGCTACAATTTGACTTGCTTGATCCATTGTACTATTGTAATCTATACAGGCCATGTGATAGGAAGCAAAAGGAAGGCATCAGCCTTCTCTTATGTTCATAGTTAAATCCTCTGCAGTTTTTCTGTTCCTAAACTGTCAGTTTCAATACAATCCCATGTCATCTAGCCCATGGATCAAATGTTTTCCTAGGGCTCTTTCTTGGGACTCCTACAGCCATTTTCCTCTAGTCTTTTGTCTTTGACTTATTTATCCATCAATTTCAACTCAATTCAGTTTTTAGCACTGAGGATCAAACCTAGCACCTTCCACTTGTTAGACAAGAGCTTTGCCACTGAGCTACACCCTCAGCCTTCTTTTGCTTTTTAGATCTCGCTTTTTCCTTTTGCAAATCAAATCCATCCAAGAGGGCTCATTTCAGGGTGGAGCAATTAGGAGGTTCTCTGGGGTCTTTTAATGCACTATGCAATTCTAATTCGGAGATGGGATATCTGACAATATCAGTTATTGCATAAATTTCATCATTTGAATATGCATAAAGACTTTATGGCTAAGGATGAGACGGGAGAAATATTAAAGACTTTCAGAGATTTGACAAATAAATGGCAAATGTATCTGGATTGTATTCTTTTTTTCTTTCTTAAATTTTTGTTGCTAACAGAGGTTTTGGGTGAAAATGAGACAGTAAATAAAGAGGAAGTCTTGGGGGTCCTAGAGAGAAAAAATGAATTTAAGGCCAAAGGTGATGGTATGATTCCCTCAAAAGAGAGATGTGCATAAGACAGTACTTCCCTAGCTTGGTTGGAACAGTCAGTTTAGAATGCACACATGGAGTGGATTATATAATGCCTGAACAGGAATCTCTGGAGACTATGCAATAAAGTAGTTGTCCCATACTTAGGTATACAGTCAGAAATAGCAATTCTAGCAGCACTTTCCTGACAAAGAAACTAAAGTCCAGGCAACTTGTTTGAAATTTACCCCTCTTATGGCTAGTTTTCTACTTTTTTCTTTGCTGTTCTCTTTTACTTTTGTGGATTTGTGACCTGAACCAAGAGAACCTTCTATAAGAGTAGTAAAAATTCTGCATGGCTTTTTTTTTTATTATTATACTTTCATTCTAAGAAAAGTATTCAATTTAAGAAACAATGCTTAGCATGCCTTAACTTTCTCTGTTGGGAATGGGGAATTTTGCCATGCCAGCCAAGCTGGCCTTGAACTCACTATTTGCCTGGCTAGCCTCAAACTCACAGTCCTCCTTCCTTAGCCTCCCACATGCTGGGGTTCCCACCAAACCTGACTCTGTTGTAAAGTCTGCAAGTGAGATTCAAGGTGAGTGTACAGCTAGATTTGGTTAGAAGGCCTCTCTGACTTCAAAGCGGCTAAGTAACAGATTAGGCACCATTCTTTCTAAGAAGCATCCGATCCTCCTTTCTGTGGTATACGCTTGTGTCTCTCTTTGCTCTTGTTCTTATGGAAATATAACCAAGCACTCAGGAAATCCATTACACATGTAGAGTTGTCAATTTTGGAAGAAATAGGAAGGCGTATGGTGAAACAGACCTAAGACTCTGGCATATCCTATGCTAACCCATCTGTCCTCTCTCAGCAATAACACACCAGAAAACCGCAGAGTGAGAAACAGTGAGCTTTGTGGGGTAGGACCTGGAAGAATGGAGCCTGCCATGGAAGTAGAGGTCTTTTATGAAGATTCTAGAGGTGTTTTTGACTTTGTTATTATCTAAGAGGCATTCTTTGCTTTTCTGTTTCTTCAGCGTCATCTTTATCATATCTAATTTATTCTTCTGCCTCAATTTTCTGGTGAAAAATGACAAAACTGTTTTGAGGTACGTGATGGTCAGAGAAATAAATAGATGGAGCAGAGTGAGAACGATGATTAGCATGTGGCTTTGGGAAGAGAGAGAAAAGTTTGCGTAGTTTTGGGTACTTCCAAGATAATCGCAGCAAATCCCGGTTTTAGGTTTAGAAGATGAAAGCACGAACACTGCTGTTGTTCCCAGACGTTTTACCATGAACTGCCTGAAACACAAGACCTGCAGATTCATTAATGTTCTCAGAGCTTTCATTATTTATTGCCTTCATTTGCTTAGAGCAGTATTTTTTATCATTTACTGTTACAACCAGAAATGTTTTGAATCCGGACTATATAAGAAGCCAGTCAGTGAGGCGGCTTGGCTTGCAGAAAGCTACTATCATCATATAGGAGAAGTTCTCCATGCTGTCTGGCTTTATATTTTACATTCCATTGAACCTCTTTTCAAGAATTACCCACCTACTTTGAAAGGGACTCTGCAAGGCTTCTGCCCTCTGCCGTTCACTTGAAGTGTCACTTTCAGTCCTAATAGAATAAATGTGAAGCTTTGCCAAGCAATAAGAAGCCTCACAACCCTGCAATCCTGTTTCTCCAGCTTTTCAGCTCCTTCCCAGAACCCCTCTGGCATTTTCTTTTCTGGTAAGGCTTATGCCTGAGTTTTAAATACTATGTCCTCTTTGCTCTTCCAAAGCAGTATTCAAACATCTATAGCTTTGCCAGCCAGGGATCTATGTTAAACAATTCCATGCAACTTCTTTTGCCTCACTGAAAGTGGTATAGAATATGGTCTTTGCTCCATATTTGATTCATATGGACCATTGGATTTAAGTATAGATCCTTATTGCCCTTAGCATGTTTTGCTTGTTTTCAGTCCAACCAGGGTAAAATGTGAGAAATGATTCTATTATCACTAAAACTATGATTTCTTGATGGCATTCACTATTTAAATTACAAAGATAAGAGAGGGAGACAATTAAACATCAATGAAAAAATACTCTGGCACTTTTAAAGATTACTTTGATAAGGACTAAAGAGAACAAAGGTTTTTTCTTTCCAAATTTTGATATTATTAGAAGGAAACCTTACTTTAGAAAAAAGTTTGGGTAAATCAAGAGAACTATGTGTGGCATGTGTTTTAGGCAATGCATCAGTGAGTGAGCTGTGGATCAAATGCCTCCCTGTCCATAGATTGCAAGCTGACTTTCCATCCCATTTAGAAGGTGTATAATAACCATTTGCTGAACACATGAGTGACCATGTCTCTTTTAAGAAATAAGATTAATACCTTTTTTCTAGTGCAAAATCTATTTCTATGTAATACTAACATTACTAGCATAATGTTGGAAATCTTACGCTGAACTCTTTTTTCTTTTCCCTTTTGCCAGCATAAAAACAGCCCTTAATACTCCACCGCTAACCTTTAAGATGAGTGTGTTGTAAGATGTGTTTTTCTACACTATATGCCTGAGTTGCCTCTTAACACTGTGAGCTTTACAACAGGTTTTCTTTAAATATTCCACATTCTCTCACATAAAGTCATGTAATATTGCATATTTCGCAAAATATTTTCTTGGGGATTTAAGGAATGAAATAGAACTTACATAGACAGAACTAAGCTATAATGCTTGCAGTGGTTTAACATAATGATGCCCATCTCTATTTGCCAGCTATCATCGAGATATAGAATTTAGTTTTCAAGCTCCTGCATATATAAATCCATGAGATATTTGTAACATGAACTAAGAAAAGTAGTTATAAAATATTATTGAAAGTTTTAATTAGGTCTTTGGAAAATAGAAGGAAGATATCTTTGAATAGCTTGTCCTACTATTACAAAAGAGTTACCAAAAAAGGCAAAGTAGTCCATGAATGTCTTTCATGTCATTAAAACTGCAAACTGGGATGAACAAATTTAGGTAAAAATCAAGAAATTTTACATGGTATTGAAAACATATACAAGAAAATTACATATGACAAGTCCAATTTGACTGAAATGCTGAAAGATAAAAATTGTGTTAGTTTAGTATGATCAAATATTATTATACATAATGTAATTTATAAATAAGTAAAAAATTCTGCTTAAGTTTTTTGGGTATTTGCTCTTGTATGTTTGTATATGTGTGTGTGTAGGTGTATATACATGCATGCCACACCAAGGTCGACAGAAAATGGGCATGTTAATAAAGACTCAAAGACTTAAAAGTCATTGCCATACAGAGAAAATAAATAAATACAGCTGATTGTTTTTGGTGGGATTCACATTCCATAAAGTCTCCATAAATACCTATGTAATTAATAAATACTGAATCATTGCTTCATGAGGAAATACAGGGTTAAGAAACAAAAAGGCTCATGTGACGACAGTTTTGCCATCCAATCAACAGATGTGTACGTAAGCTTGCTTTATATGTGCCTCTGGGTAAAAGAATCTTATTTAATATATCCTCTTTATCTGTTACTGCACTGGGCCAGCAGCAGTGTAAGCTGTGGCCAAACAAAGCTTATCTGACAAGCATTCTTTCTCTAAAAGACACATCACATTCTTTTACCAAGGAAACCTAGGTACCATTGCAGAACTATGCTCAGGGACAATCTTGAAGAGCAAAATCGCCAATAAAAAAGGTCCAAATATGAAAAACGTGGCAATCAGCAGACAATGAAATAGATATTTATGGCATAAGAACTGAACCAAGAAGCCAGAAGTTCCCTGGCTGGATCTCAATGCGGGCAAACATATTGGAGAACTCACATTTTTTAATGCTCTGAGCTGTAAGTCTTCTTTTTTAATATGTTGATGAATTCACAAATATGGATTCCACAAATGGTAAGGACTCTCTCTCTCTCTGAAATGTTTTCACATAACTTTCAAACTGGATTTATAAAGTTTATCACTGAACTTCATTTAGAATATCTCTATTGCCTACATTAATAAGAAAATGCTACAGCCACTTAAAAAACTTTTGCTAATGCTTGGGCTTAATAGAAATTGTTCATATTAAAAAAGGTCCTATAACTTACTGTATTATCAATATTATCCTTAAATTAAAGGCAATTGTGGGAAGTTGTGGATGTCCTAAAAGCAGGTCTTAAAGTATTTCCCTGATCATGGTACACTGAACACAGTTATACGTGGACCATACTAAAGTTCATACAGATATCCTTTCAGTGGTACTGCTGATATGAGGTTAAAATTGGAAGTAAGCAGTATTGCTTATCTTTCTGTTGTATATCTGATAAGTTGAGTAGAATATACTGGAATTAATGTCTAAAATATTGGTCTTTTATTTGATAATTAAGTGATATGTTTAAAAATCTGTGAAGGATAAGATAACAATATTACCCTGCTGGGCAAATTACCAAAGTTTTTGTTAAACATTGTCCTTGATTTTGGGAAAGGTATGATGTTAGGGATTACCAATCAGTTTATGATAGTGAAAAGTGCTAAGGACCTAGAGGGCTTACAACTTTGGGACCCATTACTTATATATTTAACATTTTATGCGAAGAGATGGATCAGCATAGATGCATCACACAGAAGATAGTGCCATTGCTGTAGAATATTGTGGACAGTCGACATAAAGAGGAAAACATTTTCGGAAAATCACAGACACTGTATTTTTCCATTTTTTGCTTGAATTAGAATTCACCTTCTTCTAGGTGCTGCTGGCATAATACTCATTTTATGTGAGAATTAATTTGAAAAATGAATCTTCTAATTATTCTTTGTGCACTTTTTAAGAGTATAGTGTGTTAAATAAGTGGTTTTAAGAAAGAAGTCTTTCTTGCTTTCTAAAAGGTTCTATTATATTGGAAGATCAAGTAGGTTATTTTTAAAATTAAAATAAGTGATGGGAAATTCAGAGGAGAGAGTTATCATGGTTATCAATGTGGGCATAACTCAAAAGGGGGAGCATCAAAGAGAATGGATGGCTCAGAATGAGGTGCAAATAACAGGGGGCAATTTGATAAGCACACTGAAGAACAATAGTGACCACTTACTAAGGGCCTGTTCTGTGCCCACTGCTGTGTGAGACACACTGCAGTCACTTCAAGACATTCCCCACAGCATTACATAGGAGTTAATAGTGAAGACAGTGAGACTGAGAGATATTATGCAGTCTCCCCAAGGTCACACAGCTAATGAACAACACCAGAAGGGATTCAAAAACCACTCTCCTCTTCCTTCTATTTATTGAGTCCTTATGCCAAAAGCAAAATGTTATTTAAGCTTCAGTTTTGTTTTTATTTTCTGTGAGACAGGGTTAAAATGACTTGCCTAGTTTTGCAAACTAATATTACCATGGCATTGTTTTTATATCACCATTGGTTCAGGCGGGCATGTAAGTGATAAGCAGAACAATCTTACAGTGATATAAAACAGGGAGAACATATTCTCTTTTCAAATTTCTTCTAACGTACCCATTACTTCAAGGAGAATATCTCAGATAGTGTCTATCATCGTGTTCCTTTATCTAAGCTTTTGCTTCCATGGCTTCATTCATTCACGGTCAACTGTGGTCTAAAAAATTAAATGGAAAATTTCAGGATTAAACAGTTGATGAGTTTTAAGTTGCATATTATTCTGAGTAGTATGGTGAAATACCACATGGCCTCACTCTTTCCCACCTGGATCATGAATCCTCTCTGTGTCCTCTGCATCCACAGCGTATATAGGACTCTCCCTTTAGCAACTTAAAAGCATCTCTGGTATCGCATTGACTATCATGGTAGCGCGGTGCTAGTTTTCAAATATTATATAGTGTTATAATTGTTCTATTTTATTAATTATTATTGTTAATTCCCTGTTGTGCCTAATTGTAAATTAATCTTTATCATAGATTGTTGTGTAGAAAATATATATATATAAAACCTGTGATTCAGGCATCCACTAGGGGGGCCTTGGAATGTATTCTTTAGATAAAGTTGGACAGGTGTATTATGACTTTAAACTCTCTTAAATGTGTTAATCTCTTTATTTTTAAAAAATAATAGAGATTAAGACAGAGCATTCAGTAATAATAATATCTATTTAAAATTAGGGTTTAACAATTTTTCATTTACTTATACAGCTACCTCTATTTATAAGAAAAATTACTAATTTTTAAAAAGTCTTTAAGTTTGATAGTTGTCTTTTAAAATAATGTGTTTTAAAATACATTAAGATAAATAACAATAATAAGTAATTATGCCCGTGGTGTGAGTTGTCGACCACTGTAAATCATGCTGAAAATGCAGCCAGAAAATATTGCATTATGTGAAGCTGGTGAAATAAAAATGTAAGTAACTGCCACTCTGAACAAATGGGAGGTTTAGGTAGAGAATGAGAAGAAAATACACCCAGTACAGTAAATCTTCTGGTTTTCACTTTTCACCAGAGAAGGGCATAGATGTGGCTCTGTGGGGCAGGACTGGTCTGCAGATGTTTTAGTTTTCTCTGAACCCTCAACATTCAGGCAAGGGCTCCCCATGGCCACCTCTCTTTATGACTTAAATGCAAGTGAGAAGTCAACCTTGGACTAGCCAATTTTATTCAACCTTATTAATCTTAGCCTGACATGTCAGCGATAGTGTCTGACTTTCTTTTTACTGACTCCCCAGTGCCTAACCAACTTCTTGGGACATGATAGGTGCTCAACAAATATTTTCTGAATGAACGAGTAAATTCTGCCCACTGAAGGACCTTCACTTAGGTGATTTTATATTTTTGTGATTATATATGAGAACTTTGATGGACTTGCCATGGAGAGGAAAAGTAAATTAATTCTAAATTTAATAAATGTATGACTTTAAATGAGGTGAGCAGTGTCATCACTGAAGTGTTTTGGAGACCCAGTGCTGTCAGATGATGTGACTGTAGCACAAATTGAGATATTAAATCAATTCAAGAGGCCCAAAGCACACTTTGTTGTCAATCCTGAGAAGACTATTAGGGCTTCAGGAGAGGAATGTTACTGGCCATTGAGTTTCCCAGAAGGAGAAGTCTCAGCTGTAATCATCAGGACTCTTCATGGATCACCAGAGGTGGAGTGGAGCAGTGTTGTCAATAGGGCATTGGACAGCAGAGAGATGCCACTCTCACTTGAGGGAGTGCTATTCTAATAGGACATGGAGGGGCCAGTTCAGGAGATAAACCCTTCTGTACTAGACTGTGTATGTGTGCATGTGTGCATGTGTCACATAGGATGTCAAAGGAGATTCTTCCAGAAGTTACCCAAGGGTTCTATTCTATTTATATAAATCATATATTGAAGTCATCAACTAGATTTGAAATGTAAAATAAACTATTGATAGGGTAATTCTGCTTTTGGTGTGCTTGGTAGTTCAGGTATAAAAAATACTAGTGATGTTGTTGTTTGTGAAGGAGAAGAGAAAGTTATAGATGTTTTATAATTCAAGACTCTGCATCCTGCTTTCTCAAGTTTCTTGCACAGTGACAAATCCTCACTACTTTGTCAAACAAAACCCCACTGACTGAATGAGAAATATTTCAAAGGTGCATTTGTACAATATCCAGAATTTGGCTTCAGAAGACCCATAAGCTCTGTGTTATAAGATTGCTTTGAAAGGTCATTTTAGTTCTTTTTGTATACAAATCAGATTGAGAATTTTCCCAAGATGCAAGTATATTTTAGACAAAATATTGAAATTCAGGAACAATAGCAGCAAATTCTAGAACTTTACAAGAGCAAGCATGTGTAGATCACACTGTATCATGGGCCAGCTCTGATTTCTACTGCACATACATTGCCCCATTTCTTTCCCACAGTACTCCTCAGGAAACTAGATCATACTTATGTATACTCCTTAAATTTTCTGTTAATAACCCAGTCTTACCTGAATTTTCTTACCTTCTATCTCCTTATTAAGCAGAATGCAGCAACAAAATAACAATTGTTTTGCAGTTTAACTTCAAGGTAGCATTGTATTTACTATAAAGCAAGAATCCAATCTTTTTTGACCCATTATGTCAGTATCAGAACCCAAGCTGGGAGTCCATCTGACAACTTTCTAAAAAGGTGCAGCTTATGCAATTAATATCTTGATCGGATACTGCAGAATTGAAAAAAATACAGATCCATTTTTATTGTTTGAGGTTGTTAGTCATATCACCCGCAAGTTCTTTAACATATGGATCCTGGTAAATAATTTGTTCCACTCAGATTTATTTGTTATCAAGTTTGTTAATTCCAGATCACCAAAACAAACTTCAGATTGCTCTTTTGCATTCTTGAATGCGACCTTAACTAATAAAGAAATCTCCCTGACCTTGGAATGACTTCAAGAGACAATTTAAAGGCAAGACACAGCAGCATTCAAGAAAAATTCAACATAAATTTGAATATGCTCTGGAGAGGGGACAGTTGTCACCATGGTGATTTTATTCTCTCCTAGACGGAACTCAAACTGAAAGGGGAGGAGTTTTCCAGGCAAAGATGCTGAAATAGGGGAGTCAAAAAGCTGGATACAATTTCTTGCTGTTATTAGAAATGTTTGAAGTTTTCATCCCGTATTTGGCATCAGATACCCAAAGTAATTGTTAGGCAGTCTGAAAAATCACATGTAGATGGTTAAAATATTTGTAAATAATTGTGAGCTTATCTTATTATTATTAATATTTTGCTAGAAAGGATTATAATTATACTGGTGCTTACTCTAGACACTATTAATAAGTGTTTACTATTCTCTATCTAATATACAAAATCCTTTGCATAAATTATTTCACTTAATATTTACAAAGCAGGGCCGGGGATTTGGCTCAGTGGTTTCGCCACCTGCTGTGCAAGTGCAAGGACCCGAGTTCGATCCCTGGTACCAAAAAAAAAAAAATTTACAAAGCCTATGATGGAGATATTTTGCTTGCTCCCACTTTAAAGACTGAAAAACTAAGATTGAGTCATTCATGGTATGCATTATCATAAGGCTGCACCATGGGAAAAAACCTGATTAAAACCTCCTATTCTTATGGAACTTGCTTTGCACTTTGCAGAGGTCACAGAGCTAGTAAGTAGCATATATGGGATTCAAACTGAAGCTCAAACTTAAAAACCCTACCATGAATAACTAGAATCATACTATCCAGACATATGTAAATATTCTATGATTTTAGAAGTCCCACTTAAGGCTGACCATTCCTACAGGTCGCTTTTGGAGCGACACGGGTAGGTACACTGGTGACATGTGTCTGGAAAGCCCACATCTGTTGCTACTTTTGTGTCCCTCTCTCAGAATTTCAGGAATGAATGACTAAGAACATAAGTTCTTTCCCATCAGGAGAACCGCTACTAGACGTCTGGCAGTTCCTATCATCCACAACTGAAGAACAGTTCTGTTGCAAAAGGGAAGGGATTTCTCATAAAATGAGAATATAAAGCAGAAATGTACTCAAACCAAACCTGGCTACCATTGTGGTGACAGATGTCACAGCTAGATCTCCCTCAAACAATCCTGGAATGACACTTTGGAATTCCGCACGTGCCAAGAGTCATTTTCACACACCATGTTCTTCCTCTTGCTTTTTGTGTGACCTTCATCGGTTCTTTCTTTCCACTGTACTTCTGATTTTTGACTTTCAAAATAGAAAAAAAAACATTTTTTTCCTTTGAGAGCAGCCATATATTCTAGGGAGATGAGTGGTGAATGTTTATCTACATTTGAGAGGCTTGACCTTTTTCTTCATGGCCCAGAAGTTCCTAGTGTTGTTCATCTCCAAACTAAAAGTCAAAAGAGCCTTCTTTTGTCTGCTTGGTAAATACTCCAGAGAGTGCCTAGCCAATATCTTCATTTCCCTAGAGCAAATGCATGGGAGCCAGCTCCTAAGTGCTGGTGTTTGCATGCACCTGTTTGTTTATTTTTTTAAATGTAATTGAGAAGATGCCTGGAAGCATTAATCTATTTCTCCAGTGCACTCTACGCAGACTAAGCATACAGAAGACAATCATAGCCTTGCATCGTGCATCTATTGCACATATAGTTCCCTGAGTTGGTGTTTTGCAATGACAGAACAATCAGAAAATGCCTGGAATGCAAACTTTAATGAGAAGATAAAACACTAAAAAGTAATTAGGAATAAGAATTTAAAAATAATAAACAGCATTTCTTATCAGGGACTATAAGGTTCATAATAAGTGGCTTTCAGTGCTGGCTTCATTTAAATATTAGGTAGGAAACTTTAAAACACACACACAGTGTATGGACTTACTTTCAATAATTGTGATTTATTTTATCTGGGGTTGTACCTACACATCCATGTTTTACAAAGGCTAACCACATGATGTATACCATTCCCATTTTATCTCAGGCCCCTGTTCCACATTCACATATGATAGTTGGGTATCTCCTGTCTTTCTGAACATGTACAGTGATTCTTTCTTCGTGTTCTTTGTTCTGTCTTGTCCCTTCTATAGCAATGCCCTCTTTCTAGAGTTCTTTGCATGGCTACTCTTTTTGTGCCATTATACTCTCAACTCATAGCTCACTTTGTTGATCCCGTATGTATCAATTCACATATGTACCTATCTGAACACAACTTTCTAGAGTTGTTCAGTGTGCAACAGAGATGTCTGTGAACTGAAGTCCTGTTTTTCCTAATCCTCAATACTCTCTCTGCCTATTCTCAAATCATCTTGTTCTACTTTGTTCTGTCCAAGTTACTAATCAAGACTACTTTTAAATTGTTTTATGCTTTTATTTATTTCACCATTAAAGTATAGAGATGGAAAGGGTAAGGACTACTTCTGGCTTATTCAATATTTGTATTTCTGGTACCTGGAAAGTACCATACCTTGCAATATGTTCCCCGCAAAACAGCTAGTAAAATAAGTGTACTGTGTATGGTATACAAAGCCAAGAATCTGTACTAAAGTGTACTAATATGAGTTAGTTGACGTTCGTCAAAAAACTTCACGGCTGAAATAAGATTCTGAGTAGATGAAAGGAATTTGTTGAAGGGAGAGCAGTATTTCTTATATTTTTTCATTGAGTTTGTTGGTACATTTTAGGTATACAATACAGTTACATTCATCATTGGGATCTTCTACCTTTACATGATGCATCTTGGTTCTTATTTGCTCCCCATTCTCCTGCCCTCCCTTCACCCCCTCCACCCTTCCCTATTTGCAGGTATTTCTTAAAGAGCTGCAGTGAATCACATTCAGGGTAGAACAAGCTTGTTTGCTAGGCTGAGAGGACAAAGTTAGTCCAATCTTGTGAGATAATAAAATCATCTAAAGTGAAAACAGTAATTGGAAATAGATCACAATTGAATCTTATTCAAATGTCTCAAAGTGATTTGAACAGAACTGCAGTGAGAATGCAGATTGTCTTCAACTCTTATAAAAATTGTGAAAGCTATATATTTTTCCAGTTAATACTCCTAGAAAACTGAGAAGTGGCCAGTGGTAATAGTGATGATAGCCACTGCCATTAATTGCGTGTCTTCTTTGTTGGTGGTATCGGACCAAATATTTCCAACCATTACATCATTTTAATCCTCACAGGAAATTTATGAGTGATTCATATCCTCAGGTTACCATCATTAAGATGAAGACTCAAGCAACTGATTGAAGCCCACCATCATGTAAATGGTTCAAATGGGATTTGAATCCAGTACTGTGGACCTGAAATTCATCCAAAACGTTGGACTACCTTACTTGGATCCAGTTTTGCCTGATATGACGCTGATGTTTGTCTACCTTATATACTTATTCGTCTCAGTAAATTAGAATTATAATAGAAAGTACATGCAAGTGCAAGGTCCTGAATTCGATCCCCAGTACAAAAAAAAAGAGTAGAGAATGCCTTTGAACAAAAATTTTTGTAAAGTTTTACAGTGTAGCATTTGGAACATAGAATATGCTTATTCCACAAAGAATGTTATGAACAGTGCTCAGGTCTCCAGGATACAGAAGTTAAAAATTGTCGTTGTAATTCCAAACCTTTCCGTAAGTAAGAATAGGATGGTACATTGTTTCCATATTTTATATATGCAAATATATTAATTATTTAATATATATTAAATGTATTATATGTGGGTCACTTTTAATTATTGTGATAGTGTAGTAGTTTACTTTATTATAAGGAGGCAGTTAGAGGATCCTATAGAGTCCACAGGGTCAGGTAAAAGAGATAAACCAAGCAGGTGAGTAATCAAGCAGCTAAGGCAAGCTTAAAACTATAAAGGGAAACACAAGAAGAAGAAGAAAAGCAACCATAAAAAGGGAAATACAGACCATTCCTCCCAGGAAGTACAACTAAGTTAGTTGTACCGTATTAGTCTCTACTTCAGGGCTGGACTTAGAAATGTAGAGTAATCAGGTTCCTTTAAAACTCAGTTTAAACCAGCTACATAACTGATTTTCTTTAAACTCTAAGCCCAAAACGTCACCCATTTAAAATGAGTCCTGAATATAAGACCAAAACAAAAGCAACACACTGTACTTCCTTCCTCTCTTGAGAGCTTATTTTTCTTACTATTATTCTCAGTACACAGCTCTCCTAAATTCTTCCTTTTGTCCATGAATTTATATTCTTCAACTTCATAAGACAAAAATCTTGGATTTATACGAAGCTAACCATTTCAATATAATATAATTTACCAATAGAGAGACAAAATAGTTTGCTCTGTTTTAAAATCCTTTACAAATATCTATGCAAAATAAGCCCAAAAATTGCCAGTAGATTTTTGATTTTTGTTTAAATTAAATGCTGATGCTTGGTAATGGTTTAATTAGAACAGGGTAGGAAAGATATTTGGGTGATTTTTGAGAAAGATATTTGGGTGATTTTTGAGAAAGATATTTGGGTGATTTTTGTGTGATTCCAAAAGAGATTGGAAGCTCTTTCAAAGAATTTGGATATGCTGTAATTGTTTTATATTACATGTAATTTCATTGCATACTGGATTGCTTTTTCCTTCCATGCACTGTGTTATTCCTCTTAAAGCAAGGTGAGACTAGGAGGAGTCTGGTAGTAGGACACGATCAGAGTGTGTATGTCTAAAGAGATAGAAAAAGTGCTAGTGTATTACCAAGAATCAGGAATAAAAGACAGACAAGAGGGATGAGCACAGAGATTTTAAGACAAAAGTACTGCTTAGTTTAGTTAAGTTTAGTTACCTAGTAGCTCTTATCTCAGGTCATTTTATTTTTCAGAGTCCAAAGACTTAGAAAAAGGGCTGCAGGTTGGGTGGCAGCTGGGTGAAGAGAGAGCATCAGATTGAAGAGCTCCCCAGGGGGAATCTTCTCCGGAGGCCTAGGTGCTCCCAGCTTGGAGGAGGAGCTGCTCTGTCTTCCTTTCTGAAGGATCGACAAGAGATATAAAAGGCAACTCCTGTTGAATTCCAGTCCCAGTACAAAGAAAGTACTAGTTTTGGATAAATAACCTCAATTGATACTGAGTGCACAGGTGGGCCTATTTTCCTTTTCTTTCTTTTTTTAAAATGATTTATTATTGTCAGAAAAGAACGGTAAACTGTTCTAGTATATTTCCTTAAAAAACGAGCTACTGCTGGTTTGTTTTTAAAACAAATAGTTAATTCAAAAGTAACAGAATTCTCCTCTTAAAAAAAAGATGGTAGTTGCTTATTTACTTCATTTCAAGGTTTTTTTTTTTAAATTCAGTCTCCCTAGCAACAGAGACATCTGTCTCTATTCTCTTAGTCATTAAAGCCAAAGAAAGTAGCTGCTTCAAAAATAATAAAGGCAATTTCTATGAATTGGGTAACTGTTAATTGTTGCCAAGAAATCTTAGTGAGATAATGAGGCATACAGCAATTGACAAAGATCTTTTCATTGATGTATGAGCTTCCAGCTAGCCCATGGTGGTTAGCTAATATATACAGTACCATCGATGAGGTATTGTGTGATTTGCTATGTGACACAAATAGAAAAGTGATCTTTACTCTTTCTAATTCCTTTCAGAAGTATGCCTTGCTGTGATTTTTCTGATTGCTTAGTAACTAATCATACCTCGGGATTCCAGGGAATATATTTGCCTATTACATTTCATGAAAGTAGAAAGGTTGGAAGCATTTACAATAGAGATCAATGCAACAAATAGTATAGTAGCTGGCGGTGGTGTTAAAACACAATATACTTCTCATTTGAGTTGTAGATTCTGCAAAGCTGTTTGAGTGAAAATACTTAAAATTGCACTAAATTCTAAAATGCATATTGGCATTTGTGCTAAAACTGTTTGCAGGCCTCTTATAATGAAACCCCAATCACCCTGTACAATAGCTTTGCTAATAAACACAAAACAGTTTTTCAATGCTTTCTGCTTTCCCAGCAGCCAAGGAAGCAAATTATATTAAGTCAGTATTTTTTATTATTGGCCCAATGTTTGGCACATGCCTGGCTGTATGTGAAACTACTGTTAAATGGGTAATAACAGAAGGAGAAACCAAGCATATAGAAACAGCTTTTTGTGATTTTCTTTATAATAAGGGAATATGGCTCTGATAACCAGATGTGGAATAGTTTATTGCAATACTGGCCTCATAAGCTTATTTTAGTTTCTTAAGGAGGTGGGGGGTGATTGCAAATGGGAAGTGTCAAAAATGCTGAATCTAATTTCAAATTTAGAATGTTTATAAAATTTACATATGTATGAATAACTATCAAGGGAACTACAATGGATACTAAATGCATATCAGTTTTAGTTGAGCTTTGAATACGAATTTTACTTTTATTATAGCATGTTATGATATAGTACAGATCAGAAAGAATGAACTGAAGCATGTTTTTAACCTCACAGTGACATTTGTTTTATGTCAAATTGTAGGTATATATAGTTTGGTGCTTTATAAAAGTAATTAAAGCATTGCCAGTTGGAAGTTGGATAAGGTCTTGAAATAAAAATATAGGCACAGTTAAGTAAATCCTTTCAATTTAGGGATATTTTTATAATTTGTGAAGTATTTTCTTTTAAAAATTCACTAAATGCAGATATTTCTAGTAAATGCTTATGAATATAAATGAATAAAAGATATTATCTTTTAAAAATTACAGTTTTCATCTGCATAATTTCACACTGTTAAGGTGACAAACTGTTAATTTCCTTTCAAGATGCTTCTAATATAATGAAAGTAGGAAGAATTTTTCTAGCAACGAAGTAGAAATAGACTCGAATAACTGTGGTGACTTTTTATCGAAAGTTTAAAAAATGCAGTGTAAAGAAAATCTTGGCACTTGATGTGGCATTTATGACACACTCTAAGGATCTCAGAGTTGCAGTACTGGCTTTGTTGATCGAGTTTTACCATATTGTCTATCAGCATGTCATTTAACAGCAGATTCTGGTGGATGACTTGAAATGATTCTTTGTCTCAAAGACAACACATACAGACCTCATCTCTGTACAGGAGAGGCAGGGAAACTGCGAAGTTTGGGCCACATGTGACCTGCCACCTGTGTCTTTACATGATCCATAAGCTAAGGAGTATCTTTTCCCTTTATATCTGGCTGAAAATAACCAAAAGAACAAAAATATTTAGTGCTGTGATAATTACATAAAAATAAAACTTGATTGTAAATGAAGTTTCAATGGAACACAGCAAATCCATTGCTTTACACGTGATTGCTTTAATGCTACATGAGTCAAATGATGTAAAGGAGATAGTATAAGCCACAAAGCTCAAAATACTATTGTAATTAATTAAAAACTAACCCCTGTTGGATCCTTACCTGAAAGTTTTCCAATTCCAACTCTGGATTTATAGAGCTGTAATATTAATGTGAACTAAAAGAAAATGCAAATAATACCTTATAAAAGCTAATAAGAGGTATGTAAATTATAGTGAATAATTAAATTTTAAAAAAATATATTACAGTAAAGGACACATGGCAGTTAATTCACCTCAAAATACTCTCTCTCACTTCAAACATATGTATGCCATCATTCTTGCTACCTTTTCAAGCAGTTCTGGAAGTCTTCTCTTGTGAGTGCCTTTAGTTGTGTTGCCACTTCAGCATACGTTGTCTAGATGTCCCAAACTGATTCAAAATATTTACTTTTCATGGTCTTTGTAAAGTTGAGGAAGAACCAGAAGTTGCCCTGCCATATCCAGTGAATAAGGTGAATGAGGACACATTGTAATATTTTTGTTTGACAGAAATTGCAAACAATGATTTGAATTGATTCAGGACATTTACTAGCCGGGGGCAGGAAGCTTCCAGTGGGAGGAAGACAGGTTGGATGGGTAGACAAAACCAAGTGAATTAATTGCTGTATTTGGTGATAGTTTGGCGTGAAAGATGACTTCTGCAGTTACTGGTTTTAGGAGAGATGTGTCCATTCTCTTCAAAGTACTGTGGAATCTCTCACCTGTAGTTCTTGAGCAGAGATCTAAGCAATTGCTGATTGATACAGAAAATGATGAGAAACATCCTCTGGCATCTCTTTTGTTTTTACTTGTTATCATTTTGTTGAAGTGTAATTGATGTACAATAAGCTGTACTTATGTAAAGCATACTCTTTGGTAAGTTGTGATATATGTTTATTTCTGTGAAGCTGTTATAGCTTATATCTAGATGTCACCCTAAAGCCTCATATGATAAGAAGGAGGGCCTTTGAGGGTGACTGGATAATAAAGGCAATGTAGCTGACTTGCTGTTAGGAGGTGGGGCTTGGTCAGAAGAGACAGGTCACTATGGGTGTGACCCGCAAGGTAATATCTCCCTTCCCAACTCCTCCCCTGACTTTCTGTTTCCTGGCCACCATCTCCGTCTGAAATGCTGTCCTGTCTTGGACCCAACCAAATATGGACTGAAAGGCGTGCCCACAAAACCTTTCCTTTCTGAAATTGTGGTTGTCAGGTATTTTGTCCCAGCGAAGAGAGAAGTGACCAGAACAGAAACCATCAATATACTCAATTCCATCACATCAAAACTTCTTTGTAATACATATTCCTGTGCCCTTCCATGCTTAGGAAGTCACTGTTCTGCTTCCTTTACTGAATGTAAGTTTAGGTTTTCTAGAATTTTATATGAACACGATTTAAAAATCTATACTGTTTTGGGAAATGAGAAGATAGTCACTCATTTTCTTGCATGGATCTATAGTTGGTATCTTTTCATGGCTCTTGACAATTCTAGAGAAAATAAAACAGGAAGGGAGATCACTTTTTATTGTCTAAAATCCATCAGTGATTTTTTCCAACATGTTTTTGCAGTCCACTGAAAGTGAATCACAAAAGTCCTCCAAAATTGATCATGTTCAAATGGTTGATTAAGCACTTTGCTACTTCTTACCTTGAAGAAGACCTGGATGAGTTCACTGCAGGTTGATTTTCTTAATCCTTTGAGTCTGGAGCCAAATGTAATTGATAGGCGGGGAAAGTTCTCACAACCTTCAATTCCTATGATTTAAAGCTAGATAAGTCAGTATATTTCTAAGGGGCAAATGAATTTTTCCATAAAATGAAGTATTTTTGGAATTTGTTAGTGAAGTTATCTTAGATTTGAATTTAAACACTTTCATAAGTTCAACAACCATTTCATAAGCTTCTATTATGTAGTGAGCAATGAGCTTAAGAGCAGAGACACAGAGATGATGAATTCCTACCCTCAAGGGGTTTCCAGTACAATGGGAATACGAGGTTATAAAATGTATATTCTATGCACTAATTCCCTATTTGTTAAGCCTCTGTGAGATAGCACATCCTGAGTTACACCCTGTTGCTGTGGCTGCCTCCTTCCAATCACAGAGCTTACTCCTTAGTTAAAGAGCCTGATTCTACACAGTGAAACACAATATAAATGAGCAGGATTTGTAAAAATGATGAGTAATGCTAATGATGGAAATAAACGGAGTGATGATAGAGTGCTGTAGGGAGGGCATTTTGTAGAAAATAAGCATGACCAGCTGTGATGGTGAGCAAAGGAAGTAGGTGAGGAACATCTACGGAACTGAGCATAAGCTGAGGCACAGATGCAGAACTCAGCCTGGGGTGGGGCTGGTCTGGTCCATGGAGCACCGAGGAAGATGAGCTGTGGGATGTGAGGTGAAGGTGAAGAGGCACACAGGGGAAGAACCTGGAGGGACGATCTGGGTTTCTCATTGTGTTTAATGTACCAAGGAAGCCCTGGAGTGGTTTAAAGGAGAAGGTGTATGAATTTGGGGGGCATTTTTTTGTATATTAACTTTACATTGAAAATGAGGCCATGATAATATAGTACAATAAATCAATAAAATACGTACAGTAAAACTCATAGGCTATATTCCATTTGAGTTTTGACAGTTGTGTGTAACCATGTAAACACTACCCCCAATCAGACACATGACATTTCAGTGGCTTTATGTCACTTTCAAAACAGTTCCATTTTATTTTTAATTGAAGTATATATAAATATATATGTATATATATATATTTGTGGGGTAGAGTGGTGATGTTTTTCAATTATCGAATAATATCAAGCTAATTGATATATCCATCATGCCATGTACTTCTTTCTTTTTTCATGGTGTGAATATTTAAAATCCATTGTGTGAGCAATTTTGAAATGCCACTTTCTGATTTATTTGTAATGATTACTGCTGAGAAAAAATGTAGGCAATTCACTCGTCCTTATGTGACTTACGTTCTCATTTACCTCTCTTACCAAAATACTTTTAGCCTCACTATTCCTTTCCATTCTGGCTTCATTCCTTTCGTTATGACATGCTTTCTAATCAGATCACATTCCCAGGTACTTTATCTTCAAAGTCACTTCCTACTAAGATTTTCCTTCTACTTAGCCAAATTCAAAATATCTGGCCAGGCTTTGATCTATCTGTTCATTGGCTAAACTCTTTTCATAAAGGCTGATACGTTTAATTAATACCGTTCCAGACTGGTCGGTGTTCTCTGGAGTCTCTTTCTCAGCTGTTCCTAAAGTGAGTTTTTAATCTGTCTTCTCCAGCAGAGTAGTAAAGACAAATACATGGCTGTGATGAGACTGGATAAATAAAGTGATCTAGAGAAAATAGCAGGGATGATAATATAGAGAGGAGAGGCAAATACATTCTATTTCAATAAAATCGTCTCATTTTTAAATGAAAAGTTGTATGTAACATGGGTTGACCCGGCCCAAGCCTATTCCAAGCTTGGTTTGATAAAACTGCTAAAACTGTTTGGTTTTTCTCTTTATCGCGAGGTGTGTCATTTTTTCTGCGATCTATTCAGCCAGTCATGAAGGCTTACACACTTCAGAGAGTGCTGCGTGCCTTTCTGCCCAGTTCCGACTTCACTGTCTGATGCCTTGTCATCCATCTAAATGCTAACTAATGCCTTTTCCCCCAGCGAGTCAAACACTCAAGGCATTGGCTTGTCAATGGTGGGTGTATGCCTGTTCTAGTCCTGTGGCTTAGTGAGGTAATGGATTGGCAGGATTTTCGTATTTTAAAGATGATTTGATCAAGTGCATTCTGTGTGGGTTGATGTGTTAAAAATTCAGGATGTTATTTACAAAGAATTACAGAGGAACCAAGGGCACATGGAGACTTGGCCAAGATTTTCTTCCTTATTGATGCTGCCATCACAAATATTTAATTGGCATCACAGTAAATATTCAAAGGTTAATGTACCATGCTGGTAATGGATAATGAAGGTATGCAGTCCTTACTGCCTCACTTTGCTCCTGGAATGAAATTACCAGCATAGGGATAGTCAGGGATGGAAGTGATGTATCATCCCTTGGCACTTGCCTGCAGGTAATACACACACATAGTGGTGGCTGTTATGATCCACTTTGTGTATTTTGGTGCAATACTCACAATGAGATGTTTGCATTTCCATGAGCGCCTGATCCAACATCAGTGAATTAGATAGGGCTTTTTGACCACAAAATAATGATGTTAAAGACATATGTTTATCTGAAAATAGAGAAAAATTTATTTCTAATGTGATTCCTATTTTTGGCATTTCATGAAGGAGAAGAAAGATTCTAAAAGTCTCTTTTTTGTAGTATGTATTTTTACTTTTCATATTCCTTAAGCAATAAAACTAAGAAAAGAGCTTGGCACATAATAAGTGCTCAATAAGTATAGATTATGACTACACCTATTTCCTTACTGTCCTGGTTGACCAATTATTTTTCTTTGTGTAAGTCATTTCTAACTTATTGGTCTTATGGTTTCACTGATAGCAATATTTGAATCATATTACTTTTCAAAAAATAATATATCAAATTTTTTCTCCCTTTTTTCCACTGAATTTTTATTCTTTTAGCCATAGAATGCTATACCAAGTAAATGACTTGTGCTAAAATACGCTACCTTTTTATGGCTACCATGAGAGAAATGAATATAAAGCCACCTTATGCTAGTATTTCTGCCCAATGTTTTTAAAGCACATAACAAAAATCATAGTACAGGCATCCACAAAAGTGGATGCCTTTGATCTGATGAACTGGATCCTATGACATTGAAATGGAAGTCACACAAGTGAAGTGCTGACAGAGAGAATGGTTATATAATCATGTATTGTCTTATTGTTCTCTTTTTTAAAAACTATGTATTGATAATATAGGAAAGCTAATTTGGAATGGTCACTAAAACTTAGACCTGTTGTAAACTTATTAGTTACAATAAAGCAATTAAATTTGGGATGTAAGGTTACAGGTTTGGGCTACATACCCTGACAGAGTATCAGCTGGTCCCTGCTGCCACTGATTCTCCCAGCCTTGTCCCATCTGCCTTAGAGCTTGTCATTCCTTTTGTTTCTGCCTGTTTTCTTATTAAAGAAGAGATTAGCAGCTGTTAAATGCTTATTAGAACCCAACTGAGACTTTATTTGAGATGAAAACATAAAATTTGAAAACACACTGATTAAAAGGGATCCCCTTAAGGAGAGAATGATCAGATTTAGAAACATTTGGTCTAAAATGGACAATTTGGAAGACCCAGTTCATATCCCTGGGAAGGTTATTTAATCAGTAGATAAGACAAAGTGATGGAAATTGGTTGAAAATACTAAACAAGTGTTTTTTCATTCTGTATCAACTTTTCAGACCAAGGGGTGGTATTTCTCTAGCCATGTCTGTGTAGTCCTTCTGCAGAGCACTGCCTGAGGTACTTGCTACATTGCAGAGTCCTAAGCCCATGTTGCTGTATTGATTCCCTAGTTGTAGAAGCCAGAACCCTAGAATCTGCATTGCAACAAGCTCTCCAGCAACTACCTAAGATGTGCCTAACAATTTCTGTGTGAAGGATTCCTTTGCCAAATATATTTGTTGTTTTGATTTTTATTAATGCAAAACTGTTACAAGCATGGATGTGGATGTAGTCATAAATCTTTGTACCCCAGCTTTGCCCCTTACTGGCTGTGCGACTCTGGCCAATTTACTTAACCATTAAGTTTATCATCTGTAAAATGGGAGATATGATAGCATCATCACTCAGGGCTGTTTATGGACTGGAGAGGGATGATCCCTGGGATAAGGCAGGCACAAACCTTGACATTTATCAAATGTCTTATTACATGTTTATTGCAGATGTATTGTGCTAGAAGTCATTCTTACTGTCTTACTAGTAACATTCATAACTGTATCCCAGCTGACCTGTGATGGACTTGTATAATAACCACAGAAGCTTCATGTATTTTTGAATAATAGGAATTTCTGACTTCGGTAGCTCTGTCTCAAATGGAATTTAAAAACCAAAATGTAAATGTGAATCTGTGAACCTCCTTGGTTTTCTGAACTGGACTACTAACTTCTATGACTTTCAGGAAAGGTGATCCAGGCTGTAGCCCAGGGGACCACGTTGAAGGAACTCCCCAAGTGGCCAAGAGCACTAGCATAAGCCACATGAGCAGAGTAAGAGCCTGCTGTGCTATTCGTTGGCTGAAATCCTCTGGCAGGTGCCTCCAAACCAGTGCACTGTCTTCACGCTCCAGTGCCTTCCCCTAGGGTATGGCAGTGGGAAAATCATGTGAGCACCCTCCAACCCGCCCCCACCTGCAGACTGAAGGCCCTTTCTGGCAAATTGCAGCATGCCCTTCACCTTTCCCTGTCTAAAGTTGGCCTTGTGCTTTCATTGTGTACATTTTCAGCCAAGTTCCCACACACTGGGATTTTGGCAATTAGAGGGCTTTAATTACAGCTATTACACAGCCTAAGCAAATGAACATTTTTTTCCTCTGGTCATCCAGCAGAAAGTTGAAAGGGGAAAAGAACAGGTGGAAATGGAATGTAGTGGACCCTGCTGTTCAGATGCCAGTGTCACTTGGACAGTGGAAGGAAAGGATGGTGTCCTCATCTGTCCTTGGAGGCTCACAGTTGTCACATAGAGTACACTGACCTAGGCTCCTCTGCTCAGCCCATGTGCATTGTGATGGCCTCATTGTCCCCATTGTCGCCATTTTCCTCGAATTCCATTGTTCTCTGTGCTGCCAGAACATTTTCATTTTCCTGGAAGCCACATTTGAGAAGCCCTCCAAATTGCTCTTGATAGATGTAATGCAGACTCGTTCCTTTTGCTTTAATAGTTGAATGTTCATTTTTTAATATAAGCAAAATACCTTTCTTTCACTACCTTTTTACTCCTGCTACATTATTATCATTCCTGGTACAGGAGAACTGACTTATCAGTTTGCTTTTTTCCCCCCCATGAATGTGACTTTTCCCTTAAAATTGTAAAATGCTTCCCTTGTATATCTGTTATAAACAGCGATACAGAGAATTAATTCAGGCTATTTTCAGACCTATTTCAAACATTTCGATGACTCAGAATCTGAATCAGAGCAAATAGAACACGATCTAAATACTACAAGGTGACACAAATTTAACATGAGTAGGAAAGGATTAAAAAGACAGTAATTGCAGTCATTCATCCTAAATTAGTTTATATTGAGAGAAGTAATACTAAATTTCTGGAGATGCATGTTTAGGTATCACTTGCACCGTTTTTCAAATCTATAGTCTAGGAATATAAAAATAACCAAAATTTATGGAATCTTTAACAAAAATATAGTTTTTCTCTCTTGGCTAGAAATTTTGAATATCTGTGCTTTAGACTTAATGAAGTCAAGATTTATATTTTGCTCCCTGAATAATCATCAGTATTATAATTGATCACCTTAATTCCAGGAATTTGGGTGCTTTGTGTGGTGTATGGAAAGAGTATTACATAATTGCTGCCCTTAGGAAGCCCTTAGTCTAGTTTGGGGGAGACTGATATAAAAATAATGTGATTTGGTTTATTTATTCAGAAATTGTTATAGCACAACCACTGTACTCCAGCTAAGTTTCTATTACTATTCACCTTTGACAAATTGAGTCTTGAAGAAGTTACAAGTTTTACCCAATATCACTTGATGGGAAATGGTATTTTCAAAAGAAAATGGCAAGAACATTGCTTGTCCTACATGTCCCCCTGCATTGCTGCTCCCCATTAAGAGGTAGAATGTAGTTTCCATCCTCTCGACCCGGGATGGTATTGATGACTCACACAACAAGTAGGATGAAGTGCAAGTTATACATCTGAGACAACTTCAGAAAAGGGGCAGCAGCTTCCAGTTGGATTTTGGCCTCCAAAGACTCCATCCCAGAGTGCTCCCCCTTGAAGCCTATCTGTTTTGCTGATACCCCTGGCTACATGACCCATGAAAAAGTCACTTGTAGGGGCCATGAGAGCCAAGTGTCACACGTAAGATGACTGCAGGTCCCAGACTCATCAGACTTTCCAGCTAAGGGTCCTAATCCAAAGTTTTGTCCCACAGAATCTGATACTAGTTTACACTATTAAGGTTGATTATTTTATATGTTATCTTGCAACAGCTAATGATGAAATATTGAGGAAACCAGAGATCAATAAAAGATGTGCTCCTAATATTTTTTATAATAATGATCATCTACTATTCATTGTGTATCAGGTTTTTGTTAATGGTATGCTTACATAACCTTTAGAAGGACCTCGAGTTGGGCATTATTGCTCTTTCCATGAGTAGGTGAAAGAATTAAGGCACAGGGATTTGAAATAATAAAATAACATAGTAAGTACAGGAGCAGGGTGAGGAATCTTTGTACGTAACTGCTTGGATAGCAGACTTATCTAAGGGTTAAATATGTATGGTTGAGAACGAGTGCACAAGTTTGGAGTCAATATCACTCTGGGATAGGGTGACTTTTGGCTTAGTGAGGATTTGTGGGGAGATAAAGTTTGTACTGAAGCTAGTCAGGTGTGTAAGATTTAGATAAGCAGAATACAGGAGAAACAGGTATTTAGTGTAGTAGTAACCATGAGAACAATATAGAAGTGAGAAAAGCATTCATGAGAGCATGGTTGGAGGAGGCACAGGTAAGTAGAGCTGGTAAGGGGGATGATGGTGGGTTTGGTGAGTTCCTACAGGGACATGTACCTCTGGGTAGAGAGAAGTATGCTGGAAAGGGAGTACCAGTAAGAAAAAGGGCACTTGGCAAACCTGAAGGTAGGGTGCCCAGAGGGAAAAAGAAAGAAGTTAGTCCATTAATTAATTGGCAGATGGGAGAGGTAATAAAGAGTAAGGGCCTAATTACAGAAATTTCAAAGAAATATATCATGCAATGTAATGGCAGATTGAATACAAGGGTAGAACATTTAGGAAGTGTAAAATGTTTTAGTCAATAATGTTGGAAGTAAGATTTTTTTTTTTTTTGGTACTAGGGATCGAACTCAGGACCTGCCACTTTCAAGGCAGGTACAGTGCCACTGAGCTAAATCCCAGGCCCTGGAAGTAAGATTTTAAAAAAATCTCTTATATTCAGATATTTTCCAGAAATTCTTAATGCAACTCAAGGCTAGTAAAGAGATTCATGCTGGAATTTAAAAACTTGGAAATAGATGCTGCAAAAGTTGACTTGTCTTACACATTACACAATAACAGTAGTACTTTAACAATACTACTTATAAATAACATTTATAATTACAATGTCTTATATCTTTAAGGCTTTTCACTTTTCTTTAGATGGCATAAATTAATATTTGACACACTCCAAGCCTGTAGGTTAGACAAGTAGGGCACGTAGCTTTTCTGTGTACAGAACATGGAACTGAGACTTGAGGGGTTAAATACCTCATTCAAGTTCCAATGACAGATAAAGCTCTTCCTGGGTCCACGTCTCGTGAGGCACAGTCCACCACTATTTCTATTTATAAAACTACGTTTCAAAAATAGATTTTGGTCTTGGGTTGATAATTTTTTATTCTAATAGCCTAAGGAGCACAAATATTTCTTAATGTCCTTTATATTTACAATATTTTGTTGCATTTGTTTCTGAGGACAAGTCTTCCCCTGAAATCTTTGTTATATAAATCAACGTGGAATTAGTGTATATGTGAAACTGTAGATTTGAGGAGGTTTCTTGAACCTATTCTGTCTGCAGAAGGAGTTAGGGACCTTTAAAGGGATATATATATATATCTAACTTAAAATGTTGGTCACTGAGAGTAGAAGCCGGATTCACTTCCCTACTTCACTACCTGATAGCGATCCTACCTTTGCATACTTTGGATTCTGCCATTTCACATTACCATGACCTTTCTTTGTACCACATATTTCTAGAAGTAGCACAAAAACTTCTAATTTGCTGTACTTTTATCACTTCTGCTCCTCCATCCCAGCCATTCTTCATAGGAATCTGATGACACTTGAATTATCAGGGTTTTTTCCCTAAGATTTACATCAGATACCCCATGCTCCATGGAATGTAAATTCCCAAAGAGTGCTACCAACCTCTTCAATGTCATCTTCTGCAAGTCTCTCTCATACCTTACAGCAATATGGACAAAATCATGGATTTATACTTATGTGTGCCCACATGCACAGATATACTTCTTGCTTCTGTGTCATGGCATATTGCTCCCTGCTTGAAAGCCTTTCTCCACCATTCTCACTGTCAAGCTTCTGTACAATCCTAAAACTTTACTCATGTCACCTTCTCAAACACATTCATTTTTCCTCATCCCAAAATTGTCATCCTTTCTGCCTTCATACAGTGTGAGAACCAAGTGCAACTCCATTTTAACTTGATTACCCTGAATCTGTTTATTTTTCTACTGTGCATCCCTGGAAATTTGTACAGTGCTTTACACATAGTGGATGCTAAGTCAATAACAGATGATGTGGAGAAAGCCATGGTGTTTTGGTAGTAAAAGATTTTTGCCTGGGAAAACTCATTACCGAAGTGCCACACACGAGCATTTGTTAAACACCTGTCATCACCTGGTACCGTGCTGAGTGCTCCTCAGAGCAGGTCACCCAGATCTGTTTCTGGACCTCTGAGCACTTATTTATAATTTAATACATATATCAGCCATGAGGGTAAATATGGAAAGAACATACAATAATTGAATTACCAACTTTAAACAGATATACAAATAGGATAGATTAAATATTTACTTTGTATGTGCATTACCTTGTAAAGGGTAATTGCATTTTAGCAGCTGGGGAGTGTGTGGGAACCATTTGAATTTTATGTTTAGACAATAGGATCCTATCACAATGATTACAATGTAAACTGAATTTTGATGTTTTTATGGGTGAAGATGGACATTAATATCCCTCTGAGGTTAATTTACATTTTAGTGGAAGAAGTAGCCATATAACTTGGATAGAATCCAAATGTAGACACCTCTGGCCAAATTAGAGCAAATGGAGCTTATTTGTAGAACTGTACAATTTAAAAAATAAAGAATTTGAAAAATATGTGTTTTTCATCAAAAGCAGGAAATAGGGTATTTGACAACATGCATTTGTCTACTGAATGTGATGGAATATGTGATGAAATATGTTTTGTCAATAAAATAAATTGCCAAACAAAATGTAATCCTTTCTGCAAATGCATTTAGTCTCCAGAATGAAATAAGCTACTTCCACAAAGTGCATTTTTCCTTTGAATTATTTTAGATTTGATGTCTATCAAAAACAATGGAGAAAATGTGTTTTGTCAGACACTGTATTTCAAGGTACATGGATAAAACGTATTTAATTGGGCAAAAAAGGTAGACTCAGCTGTGGAGGGCCACTCAAAGTTTGTAGCATATTGCTATAGTTTAAACAAGCCCATAATTTTTGGCTTAAGAGGCTAAATTCTCATCTTAGTGTTGGTTATATTCTTTTTAAAAAATTAAAATCAAGTTTACTTTTTTAACTGATACGTGAAATCATACAAATTGTACACAGTAATGGGGGTATCCTCTGAAGTTTTGGTATATGTATACACTGTGTAATCAAGTTAAAATATTGTTGAAAACAATCAAGTAATACCCTGGGTTGTCCTTGAACATATTACGAACACTTTTATAGTAACATGTTATCACCACATCACCGAAAGAGTTAATTACATGCCTAATTAGGTTCTTTTTCTCATTTTCCTCCCGCTCTGTGAATCGATCCTTTGCCTCAAGGCTCCTGAGGATTTTTAACTTACATAATTAATTAATACAGTTTAACCCTTCAGATGTAACTCCAACGGCACACCTAGTTTAGCATAATTTTAGATCTTTGGATGAAAGCCTGTGAAGGTCTACAGTAGACAAGTTGAAATCAAGTAATTCATGTTGTTAAGTGAGGATAAAGCAAAACTTTTAAAAAGATAATCAAATGACAAAGTGTGTGTAAGTAGTTGTAAGAAGACTAAAATATTATAATAGCAATGAGAATAGGAAGATTTACAAGAATAGGATGGTCTTTTCTTTCTCTCTTTTTTTTGAAAATAACTCCCTTGTCCATGATAACTTTAATATTTAAAGTTTGAATGAGATCATGTCTATAAAGCTCTTAGCTCTATGCCCGGCACTGTTTCTGTACTGCTTTGTAGTTTTCCAGTATCAAACAAACATTATTCCATTTGGTTCTCTAACTCTCTTGGGGATAGAGATCATTTTTTCCATTTTATAGACGAGTAAGTGGAGGTTCAGAGAGTCACATACTAATAGACCCAAAATTAGAGACCAGTTTGTATCCCGGGTTGAGAGCAACTGCTTGAGGGAGGGGCAGATGACATTTTAACTGAAATCTGAAGAATAAAGAGTAAATCAAAAGGCAGGAACTCTGTGGAAATGATAAATGTAGGTAAAATGCTCAGTGATTATTAAAAACCTACATTGCCAGGAGGAAGGACTTAGCTTATTGGGAAATGAGAGTAGAGAGGTCGATGGAATTCAAAATACCTTACCGTCTTACAAATTTTGACTTTGTAATAGAGTTACTGGGGCATAAGTGAAAATATCTGAAGCAGTTGACTGACGTGACTCAACTTACATTTCAGTGAGCTAGATTCAGTGGTAATGTGAAAGGCCCTGAAGCAGAAGAGAGGCTTGGGGTGGGGCCCGTGTTGCAGCATCCATGCTCTTTTCTAAGCGAGGACAGTGCAAGCCTGAGGTGGGGCCGAGGCAGTGGAGACAGAGTGGGGAGGCATGCAAAACCCATTTCTCATCTCTAATCAGGGAGTCGTCACATACGGTGGACACGGGTATGGGGGAAATGAGGAATAATTGCAGGGTTGCATAGGGGATAATGGTGTTGCTATAGATAGAAAATGCCAGGAAATAAGAAAAGAAAGAAAGAAACAACTTAATATTGGTGGAACAGATGTATTTGCTATTGGATGTAAAGAATGTGATTATAGAATCGATAGACAGATGTGTTGTAAATATGGATCCTGAGTCAGAGAGAGGCTAGAGGAAAAAATAAAGACATGGAGGGTTATTATTGTATTTGTTTTCATGGTTGCTAGGATACATGCATGCGATGCCTTTATAAGAATTTTAATTAATATTCAAAGTAATGTATTGGAATAAAATTTAACAAATAGGAAGGACTAACTCCTGCATTCCTCTCAGTTTTACTTGATAACGATTATTGAGAACATGCCTGTCTTCGGGTTAAGATTTGTATAAATTAGACAAATCAAAAAACTTGGAGAAACATGGAGTAATGGACATTATATTTCCCAATGAGAAAAATGAGGCCTGGATAGGTAAAATTAATTACCTGATGTACAACAAGAATTCAAACCCTTGTTTCTCTCCACAATCTATACTCCTAAGCCGTACCAGCTGAAAATGTTCAAATCAGTGTCTCGCTTCATCTGCAAGCCAACCAGTCCTCAGTGGAAATTTCTATGGGACTTTCATGAATGACCTGACCTTTTCTTTAATGTAAATTTGTTCAAAAGTTGCCAGCAGAGAACTTGGCCCACCAAAGACAGACAATGGCTATTTATTCCTGTACTTTTCTTACCTTTATCCTTTCCCCCCTCTCAACTTGTGTAGCACCTCTTCTGGATATCCTTGAAGATCCTTCATCCTCTCTGCTTTATTCTATGGTTTGATACACTGTATTTCTCTTTTGCTTGACTGTGGACATTCTGAATGCAAGGATTGTCTCGGCCTCTTGCATCCAGCCAATACAGAGTCTTATATTGTGCTAAATGCTCTGCTTGCATTGCCTCTTTATAAGTTTATGAAGTTGTTTTGTAATTGTGCCTATACTTAGAGGACAAGTGTGTACCTTTATCAGTAGTAACCTGCCCGATGACTGGCAGAGATAAACCAAGGTCAAGAAAGAGAACCCTCAACAACTAATATCTTGCACATTGTAGGGTCTCATCTTTGCAGGAATGTATGAACGAAAACACTGTTTCCTCAGGTAAGACCTGAGGCATGGGTGAAGTTGTGTGATACTGTAACAGGCTTTGTTTTTCTATTTTTTAATCAGTACTCATGATAATGGGATTCTGCCTAATATATGACTCCTTTCATAGAAGACTTGAATAAAGGCACTCTACACTGCTTCAAAAAGTTAGTCTTTTAGGGTATCTGAAAGGCACACACTTGCTCCTTAATCTCACCAATCCAAATAATGAACAAGGGAGTCCACAATAGAATTATAGAGATTGTTCCAAAGCTTAGTAGCTAATTTGATTTTGTACAGAAGGGCTTTAAAGAATTTTTAATGAAAAGGCAATTAACGTTGAAACCTTCATTAATGGATGGTTGAGAGGAAAAACTGGACTTCTTGCTGAGTTTTTGACTTTTTAACTAATTGCAAAACTTTATGGTATTTTTACTGTGTATTAGAAAATGGTAAGGCACTATCTGTTTAATATAGCTAGACCTTATGGGCAAATAGAACACTTTTAAAAGCTTTTAATTTTTTTTTCTTAAAGTAAAGAGGACCAAATCTCCAAGAACTAATTATTACCGAATAGCTCTCATTTGATAAAATGGATGCAGAGTAATGAAATGTTCACCAAGAAACAGTAATTTTGACTTGGCTTAAAAGATTCATGAAACTATTATTTCTCTATATTAATCGTATGTTGACTATTTTTTTCATACAGCAGAAAGCTGATCTTTTATAAGAAAACAGAAGAGTAGGTACAGAAGAGCAAAAATACAGCATCACTTAATATTAGTTTGCCTGAATTCAAATTTTATAAACACTTTAAGTGCAACAGCTTCTACCTGTTAACCCTAATGATACAAATGAATGGATTTTCAGTAGTTAGTTTTGATAACAGCATTTTCCAAACTTTGTCCAGACATATAGGATAGGGCTTTGGACTGATGGAAATGAAGACAGAAATCATTTAGCTGGAAGATGAGAGTCTATTTTATTGACCATATGAGGTAAACTCATGCTATGAAATTAGTAAAAGTCTCCTTTTGCCTTTCAAAGAGGTTTAAATAGAGAATTTTATTGGATTTAATTAGAGGAAAACTCATGTTGTCTCTCTTTTGCCCTCAACAAAGTATGAAATGCCCTCTGCCAAAACAGGACATAGAGTGAGAAGGCTGAGGGCCCACAACGGAGATGTGGTTTGTTATTAGTCATTGCCCCTTGCCTAGTCCTTCTATATGTCAAATTGTCTACTCCTGAATCTGGCCACCCATCTTAAATATGCTAAATTATACATTTGATGTATCAGATGGGGTAAAACAGGTTTTTTTTACCCTTTTCATCTTTTTCTTTATTTACTGGAGGGATGACAATATAAAAGGGCTGGATGCATGTCCGTTTAACAGAAACAGTCTAATTCCATTTTGTTGAAAATAAAGAGAATAAAGCAAAGACATGTGTAGGTGCCTTATCATTCAGAGAAATCCCATCTTGAGAGGATCCATTTAGTAAATGAAGAACCAATGTTTGAAAAGTCCCTTTCCATTCTCAGTTTTCTATTAATACTTAGAACTTAGAACATAGGTGTATATTCCTAGAATACAGTGCAAGGTTAGGTGATTGGACAGGAAGTACATCAAAGCAAAACATTTTCCAGGATAAACTGGGAAAAAAACTGAGCTCTACCTCTGTCACTCACCATCTTACTACCTTCGACAATCCTTAATTATTTTTTCTTTTATTTGAGATCTTTGCTGTTTAAATCTCACTTCTCATAAGTTAAAACTATATGGATTTATTTAATTATAACACAGAAATTTGGACAATTGAAAAGAAACCAGAGATATCTACATATCAAAAAATTTATGTATGGCCATTCCTCATACACTTATTTTCTTATGCCTGAGAATATATACTTCTTTCATTGTTAGAAAATGGCAGAAATATGATGGAAAAAGTTGTACATTCTTTCATTAGATTCATTGTTTTGACATAGCATAGATTTTTCTCAATTCTCCTTTTCTTTTCTCTCTCTCTCTCTCTCTCTCTCTCTCTCTCTCTCTCTCTCTCTGTAGGCATCTTTGGGAATGATACAAGAAAATAAAGAATTTTGACAATGAGACTGTTTTGAGTGCACTATATTATTTAAGTACTTTTTCAGGACACTTCTACAAAACTTCCCTTATATTTTGCTTCATTTTAGTATAGCATTGTGATACTGTTCTCATTTATGAACAGTGTCAATGATTGGTGTGCTCACTAATCACCCAGAAGAGCAAAATATTTCACATTGATCCTTGAACAAGGGGACAATGATCTTTTTAACTACTAATGAATGTAAATAGATGAGTTCTAGTTTCTGTAACTCTTTTGCTCACTAACACAGTTGTTATTAGGGTTATTAATATTAGACAAATTTGGTGTGTTCATTCGACTCCAAACAAAGAAATAAAAAGAAACCAAAGTGATATCCTATAGTGCTAGCTTATTCCAAAGATCTCTGGTGCATATAGGAAAAGCCTGTTGAGCTAGGAATCCCAACAGGAATTTGCGGTGATATTTGTGTTTGGGTTTACTCAACTTGTCTTAGTTACTTTTTTCAAAATACCACAAAGCTGTGACAAAATACCTTACACACAAAGTTAATGGAGGAAAGATTTATTTCATCTCACAGTTTTTAGAGGTTTCAGGCCATGGTTGGCTGGCTCCAAAGCAAGGCAGCATAGCAGAGGGGCATCACAGAGGAGAAACAATTCATGGCGTGGCAGGTAAGAAGCCACAAGTAGCAAGCAGCAAACAGCAGAAGCAGCCAACCTTTCTGTTTTATCTCATCCAAGCTACCCCCCTTTTGGGTGGTGCTACCCAGAACTATGCTAATTCCAATCAGTGGACTAATTTAGCACCACACACTCTTATCCCAGTATCACATGCCCTTGATACAGCCAGCTCTGAAAAGCTCTACATATGTCCACATGAGGTTTGGGTGGGGGGAGGGGGCACATCTAGATACAATCCAAAATGCAAGTCCTTGCTATAGGATTGTCATATACCATATGTTTATGGTCACATTTATTGTTGCTTGTTCTTATATAGCCAGTACTATATGCCAAGTAACAAATACAGATTTGGATACTTTGGCTCTGTTCCTTTCTTATTTCATACAAATCATTAAAAAAGACTTTCAGTGAGTCTTTATGTTCAAGTATAATGTGTTTACAGCAGATGAGCTGTGATAATTTTATGATATTATTTTAAACACTAGTACAAAAGAAGTGTCAAATTAACCTATATTCAACATGACTTTGTTTTTATTCTCATTTTATTACTACTTTTAAAAATTTTACTTACTCCATCTGAATTACTAATATAAACAATATGTTATCTTATTTCTGCATTCAGTTTATTAATTTGTTCATCTGTTCCTGTGTTTGCAAGCCTTGACATAAAGTGGATATCAATTCCCTTGTCGCTTTTTTCTTTATTCTGCCATATTGTGAGTTGACACCAAAATACACACTGCAAAATATATGTTAGGCTGGGACATTAAAATGATTGACAGTGAACTTTCAGGGCAAGGAGGAGGCTAATCCATATATGACACACAGAAGCCGTTCTCCTGGCAACAACTTCATCATTGTTCCTAAACATGAGAGACGAGCCAATGTACCTAAAAAATCATTCAGATAAACAGCAAAGAATTTCACTTGGCCGGGCATGAATACCATAGACTTTCTCCTTCTGACTTCATTGTGGTAAATGGGAATAGATTCTTCTCCCCTAGATTAATAGCTGTTTTAACTCAATAAAAGATGAGTAAATCTTTGGCTGTTTCCTATTGAGACATACTCAATCCTTTTATATGTGTATAATGACATATCAGAGTAATTGAGGCATAAGTCAGGCCTTTGGGAAAAATATATTCATGTACATTTGAAATGTAAGTTATATATAAAGACACCTTTTGGGGATAATAATTTGTTGTGAGAACAAGTTGAAATCTGATGACAACCTGTATCAAACTTTTAGGTCCAAAAAAAGATTTTAGGTCCAATATCACATAGTATTCAATATTTCACATTACATGAACAAAAGGGAAAATAAGAGACTAAGTTGGATCAAAAAATTGTAGAAGGCCTAAGAAAAGACTGTGCCCAGATGGAATTCACTGAAGATTTCATTTCTTTGCATTTTCATTATAATTAATTCTTTAATATTGCCAGTTGAATCTCACGAATTGAAAATGTTCCAATCCATACAATCTGGCATCATGCTGCTCTTCTGAAATTCCAGGGAGCTCTCCTAAGGGAAAATTGGAAATTTCACAGTATGAATGGAGAAATTAGAGTAGAGGTGTGGCATCAGGAGATGCGGGCCAAGCATCATGACAACAGCCTCTTCCCAAATGCAGTGTAGTCAAATTAGCACAAGAGAGAGATTGTTTTTTGGAGAACAGAATTTATACTTTTAAGTCCCACGCTCCCTAAATCATATCCTATACAAAGTATGTACAGTATATAAGGGGACTTGGAAGCAATATTCGATGAGTTGACAAAAAAATGCAGTTTCTGGCACAGGTGTGTGGTAGTCAAAGGAATAGGAAACCAAGAGGGGGCAGGTCATTGTCATTGGTCAGGCACTCCCAAGGTTTTCTGAGGGAGGAGAAGTACCAAAGAGAGGAAATTAATGGGATAGATAGACAGTTATTTTGGAGAAAGGCTGTGTGAGTTGCAGTGAGGTCACAGAGAAAGGCCATGGCAGAGCCAGAAGTGTCTGTCCTTAGGATTACCTTCATGGCTTATTCCCTCTTTGCAGAAGTTAGATACTAAGAAGTGTCAGCCTCCTCTAACCTTATGTAAAATTCATGTCATCTTTTATCTTACCTAACGACGTTTTAACTGCAGAAGCAATATATAGGCATGGAAAATTTATTAAATAGAAGGGAATATTTCCTGTCTCTACTGTCTTATCCTTGGTCCTAGCAGACCAGCACTGAATTCAAAGATGATAAGAATAAAACTCATAGACAATTCTCAGTTTTATTCCTGACCTTTTTTTTTTCCATTACTGGAGATTGAAGTGAGGGTCTTTGCACTGAGCTACATTCCCAGCTATTTTTAATTAAAAATTTTTTTTTTTTAATTTTTGAGACAGGGTCATGTTAAGTTGTCCTGGAGGGGCTCAAACTTCAGGCCCTCCTGCCTTGGCATCTCAATGGTCAGGGACTATAGACTTATTCATGAGCTTTATGAAGCATAAATAAGGTTGTGGACTGTTAGCATATGTACCTAAAATTGAGCTAGATTGTTAACTTGATCCACTGTAGAGCTGCCAGAAGATCAGTAAATCATGCTTCTGGGTGTGTCTGGATGGGTCATGGAGGTGTGACTTTGGTGTCTATATCTGGTCCCTGGACCCTTCCTTACTGGTACTGTTCCCTGCATCTGCTCCCACCCACTACACACAAAGAAGTTTTGCCCTTTCATGCCCTTCCATCACTATGTTTCTAACTTGGAGCCAGCCAACTGTGGACTAAATCCTCTGAAACCAAAAGTCAAATTAAAGCTCTCTTCTTTTAATTTCCTTATGTCAGGAATTTTGTCCCATAAAAAAAATGCTGATCAATTTTATGTATATCTATACATATCTATATATCTATATATATATCTATATATATATCTATATATAGATATATATATACTAAATATATGTGTGTGGATTTTAGCAAGATTGGCAGGTATCTCCAGTCTGCTCCTCACAGGGATATTGCCAAAGAGATGGGGGTGATCTGAAGTCTTCCTCAGACAATAATGAAGGGTTCTAGTTATGAACCATTTTGACCCTCTACTCCCAAAGTTGACCACCAAAGAACTACCTGAATTCTCAGAAAATTCTGACCTTTTATTTTCTGTCAAACATTTTTCTTCCATCTTCCTATCAATATTGATGAAATTAAGTTTCTAGTGGACATACATTATTAGGCCTTGCTTTTCTCATTAATTAACATTTTGAGAATTTCTTACATCAATAAGTAGTGTTCCAAAACATGGCTTTATATTATTGCTTAATTTTAGAGAGGGAATGATGGATCTGGTCTGATTTTGATTTATTTGTGAAAATTCTTAGGATTAAAATCTTTATTGCTAATTTGTGAGGGCCATATTTGCCAAAATTTAATTTGTATTGTCAGGAAAATAATCACTACTGTTTGCTAGAGGAACCATTAGTTGAAATTAACTATGAAAGTTTGTCTATACAAGGGAAGAAAAAATATTCAGAGGTTTTATCCCTAAGTTATAATTCTCTATGAAAATAATGCATATCTAAGCCTTTCTCTTTCTTTTTTCCTTTTAGTTTTCATATTAAGCCTTTATTTCTGTTCTTTTTTCTTTTTTTCAACTTTACCTTCTCTCTTTTCTCATGAATCCTCAATAGCATGTGTATTTTGTACTGAGTAAGACATGTTAATGGATTCCACAGATAATTTCCAAAGGTTGAAAAGGCCTTTGACTTCAGAGAAATTGAAGCAATTTTGAAAGAAGTCAAAGAGGTGTATATTAGATTCCTCCACATACACATGAATAGTGGAGTGACATTTGAATTTGACAGAGAGAGTGAAAAGATCAAGTTGAAATGTGGCACTAGAAAAGTGAATGCCTTCTTATCCGTGCCTTCTCTGTTTGCTGAGAGAAGATATTCTAAAACTTTGAATGGGAAGTAAAGGGCATTAGCATCAAGCCAGAGTACAAGAGTCAACTTGGATTTGCAAATAACAAAGTCATCTGTGCTAAACTCCAGGAAGACCTTGAAGCTGAGATCCAAGATCACACACTTAAAAATAAGGAGCTTTTGTTGGAGAAGACTGTGTAGGTGACCAGTGTTGAATTTGCACAATAAAGCAGAGATCACAAGAAGGAAACTCTGGAGAAGTGAGGCTACCTGGACTGGTTGTGGGAGTCTAATTCAGGAGGCTTGACTAACTTCTGAGGCTATAAAATGCTTTCAGAGAGATGAACAACTTTTACTTCAGCATCAAAAAAACTTTTAAAAAGCTTTGAGAACCTCTATATTGACATCTTATCTTTAAAAAGATAGGCTCCTCGGTGCAGTTATGTGTATTTATTCTTAATAGTAAGGACTGTATTTTCCTCTGGGTTCTGTCCTCGAAATCTGGGGTATGCGTG
Source organism: Heterocephalus glaber (assembly GCF_000247695.1). The sequence goes on along the minus strand of NW_004624733.1, from coordinate 22,791,587 downwards.
GTCTCTTAAGGCCCCACTATTTATTCTTAGCTGAACACTAAGATCCAAATTGTAGGCTCAAATATCATGGAACTTGTCTCATTTGTAATAAATAATAATTCAGAGAGGGAACTACTCATTGAAATTCACCTCTTGAAAAGCTATGGTCAGTAGTTAGCTGATTATAAATAGTATTTCTGCTTCTTTATTGTTTGGCTCTGTTACAATAAGAACATGTTCATGTATTATTTAGGAATCTCAAAATAAGTTTAAAATAGAAAATAAATTGTAGTGTAGGAAAAAATAACATAAGCAATGTTAAAAAAAGAATTTTAATTTGGGAATAAATTTAGGCTTCAGTAATAGTGTTTACCTTTAATAAAGTTGGGTAGGGCATTGGTTAAGGAATTTTGTTCTATAGGATCAGAAACCCAGGTTTGAATCCTAGGATTGCCAGGAAATAACTAAGAGATGTTAGAAGACAGTTCCTCAGCTATACCATCAGAATCAGCATCAGAAAATATGCCCCCTGCAATGGCTTCGGTATGGTTAGTTCCAAGAGGTTCATGTGTTGAAGGCCAGGTGCACGGTGTGGTAGTGTCAAGGTGGTAGAGCCTATAAGGGGTTGAGGCCTGGGGAGCGGTAAGTAGGTCATTAAGTGTGCTAGTCAGCTTTCTCATCACTGAGACACAAGACCGACCAATGCCTGAAACAGAAGGGAGTAAAGGAGAAGTGTCATTTGCTTACAAGATTGGCTGGTTCAAAAGTAGAGACTCCATGACAGAAGGGCATGGTAGAGCAATGGTGCTTAGTTCCTGGCAGCCGGGAAGCAGAGTAGGGTAACAGTACCAGGGAGGAAGGAGCGAGGGACCACTCATTAACCCCAAGGCCATAGCTCCATGACCCAAGCAGACACACCTAGAAGTGTGCTCCACCAATCCCCGAGGCAGACCCCAAAGCCAATCAAGTTGAAACTCCATCCAAACCACCACACCAAGGCTCTACCCCTAGGAGTGTTTAACACTATCTTTCCAGACAGATTATTGCAAAGAAAGGCCGCCTGCCTGCTTGGCCTCCTCTGTATGCGGTTCACTCCTTTTCTGCTTCTCCACCAATTTATAGTGCACGTGGAATGCCTTGCCAGAGCTGGGTGGTTTCAGCCTTATAGCTGTAAGAATCATAAGCCAAGTAAACCTTTTTTCTTTATTAAAGCTTCCAGCCTTGGGTATTTTGGCAGAACAACACAAGAGGGACTGAAACGGAACCTAACAGGGTTACTTTGATAAATAAGTAAGATACTTGTAAAAATAATTAACACAATGCCTGGCACATGGTAAGCTATTTGGAAAGGCTTATCGTCTGGAGCAGAAAAGGAGTAAGTTAGTTCAAGCCCTTTGAGACAAAAATGCCAAGATAAGATTGTATGTGAGAGGTTTCTTAAGGGGCAGGCCCATGAAAGCCAAAGAAAATGAAGCAGGAGTGGCAGGGAAGACTTTCAGAGCACGAAGTAGGTCTGTCACTTAGGAGAGAAGACAAGAAGGGAAGATGCTGTAGGAAGTCTATTTGTAGCACAGTTCCAAGAAAGTTTGGGCCACGTTGTTCCTTAATCTTCCAGACACAGTTACCCATGGGACAAATCCTGTGTCCCACAGAGAGGCCCCTGCACAATCATTGGCTGGGATCATTCAGGAGAAGCAAGGGCTCTGGATAAACGTGGCGATGGATCCACAGCCCCTACGGATGTTGTGACCCACCAGAGGTGTGAATGGTGCATTAACTGCCACAGGGCCACCGCTTATGCTAGTGTTTTGATGCTCTGGTCATAAATCATCAGTACTGACTCATTACTGTAATCCTTTGCTCCAACCTCTGGGTAACATGACTCAGGACAGTCTGTATTAGAGCCTTGATTTTTCTCACTTACAAAGTGGGTGAAATGATGATAATTACACACTTATTTCAGAAGTGATTTATAGATTTATTGGACAATGCTTTGGGAATATTTTGAAATACCACAAAACTATTTCCTCTAGGTATTTTATCATCCAAAAATTTCCTTCCACTTGTCTGACCTTTCCATTAGCCGGGTTTTAAAAGACTTTACTGTGTTGTAATTAACTTTACCGTACATGTCTGTGGAAACAAATGTTCAGACTCTCCTGTCTTTGAACTTACTAAGAGCTTAATGTTTACCCCATTACTATTTATTTGATAACAGTTATAAATACACATTGAATCAGTTTCCATTCAATATGCAGCTCATTGTACCTGAAGAATTTAGCCTACTGAATTTGGAGGTTTGTTATAAAGTTACTGTGAATGGGAGCTCAGGAACATTGTTAAGTGCTGCACCGGTGGTTCTTGGTGGCTTCTGTGTGACCTTCCAAAAGAATTGGAACGATGAAACTCAATAAACATTTGTTGAGTGACTTAGTAAATCGGTTAGCTTCTTGCTCCTTTCTGGCTCAATTCTGTGAGCTTCTCTCATAGGGATTAAAAATCCTAAATATAAAAACGTAGTGGACAACATCATGAAAGTGAAAATCCCAGATGTTAAAAAAGCAACGTGTTTGATGTTTGGATCATACTTCTTATAAGCTCAGTGATCAGATCTTCTTTTGCAATTGTCATCTACTAATTTCAGAGCAGGTTTCTCAGCATCAGGATGGTTACAATTTTTGGTCCAGAACATTCATTGTTGTGGGGAGGGGCGTTGTCTGATGGCTTCCAAGATGTTTAGCAGTATCCCTGACTGTCTGTGGGTACCACCTCTTCTGTTCCTCCTCCCTATCTCAGGTACAAAAGTTTGTCTGGAATTGCCAACTGTTTCCATAGGGGCAAAGTCATCTGTACTTGAAAACCACTGTTTCACAGATCAAACGACCAAGGAAGCCTTGCAAGGTTAAATGAGTCACCCAAACCTTTGGAAAACTAGCTCCACCATTCTAATCCTAGGACTCTGTGTCTATTCAGCTTTCCCTATTATCCAGTGCTGTTTCTTTGATCCAAAAATCCATTTCTTCCTATATGATTAAATGGGACTCCAGTATAGTTGCTGTAATTTCATCATGACTCTTCATATTTATTCATAGCATACTTTAAGTTTGTACACTATTTTATAATATATGTGTGTGTGTGTGCGCGTGCACATGTGTGTGTGTATTTTTTTTTATTGCCTGGAAGGCAAGGCCTGATAAGTCCCTCCTATATTGGACTAAAGCTAGAGTTCCTTTTGGAGGTGAAAAAAGCATGTTTTGAAATCCAAAATTGACAGGGGAAAGGGCATTCAGCAATCTTCCTCTTAGGGACAGACTTGGAGATGTATTATGTTTTCTTTACCCAGTTTTCAAAGAAATAGAAAAATGTATCTGTACACAAAGATTTCTATAAAAAATGTCCACCCAGTCTAGGACACCCCTCTGAAGTGGCAGAGAACGGAATGATCTGGGGGGAATAGTCAGGTGTAATTTCAGATAATTCTATATCAGGTTTCTGAGGACCCTTTTGCAAAGCTGTTATATATTAGTGCTGGGTCTCAAAGAAATGGAAAATTAGTATTTTCTTTCTCAGCCTACAATTTATTGATCAAAGAAAACTTATTTTTGGCTTTGTAGTGTTGCAACAATCTGAAGCATATTAATAAAGAAAGAGAGTTGCTTCTTGGGGAGATAACGCTGATGACTGTAATTTTTCTCATGAGTATCAATGCCGCTTATGTGCCAATATATCACAAGCGAAGGGAAAAGGAGCAGAACAGATGCTGCCTAGCGAGGGGAGCACAGAGTTCTGTGTAGTTTGCGCTATCCTCTGCCTCTAACTTTCTTAGAGAGTTCTCATCCTTTCCTCTTTATTCTGGAAAGTGACGTATGGAAGAAAAGCTTTTTGATCATGTATATAGAAAGAGATGAGAGGGAGTCGGCTACTTCTAATAATTAGTTCTACTTAAAACAGAGTGCAACCATGATTGGTTTCTGGGCATACACACACATGTATCCATGCCAAGAGCCACCTGGGTCACACCCTCAGCCCTCTCCCTGTTAAACTCTGTCACCGTGGACAAGTCACTTGGTTCCTTTCTGCCTCAAGTGTTTCATTTAGAAAACAAGAATAGAAGTAATACCTACTTAAAACACAGATACAATCAGTTTTTCTTTCGGTTAGTTTTTTTTTCCTTTGGTGCTGGGGATTGAATCCAGGGCCTTGTACGTGCTAGGCAAGTACTCTACCGCTGAGCTACATCTCCAGCCCCTTTAAAATTGTATTTTGAGGCAGGGTCTCAGTTGCTGAGGCTGGCTCCTACCTTTCAATCCTCCTACTTCAGACTCACAAGTAGCTGAGATTATAGGAATGTGCTACCATTCAGGGCAATATTTTAAAAGCATGTAGAAAAATTTCCTGCCCCATCACTATAGAAGCATTTCTAATAAAAGTTACGCATTTAAAATTTATACTGATTATGTATAATATGTAGCAAGCTCTGCTACATGTTGATGATTTATTAATGAAAAAGAAAAAGGTTGAAGACAAGACACTCAAAGCACTAAATTTTTCATAATTTAAATTTTTATTACCTGTACATGTTTATTAATCACCTGTGGCTTAGTCCATTTTCTGTGCTAATAACAAAACACCCAATACTGGGTAATTTAGAAAGAGCAGATATTTATTTCTCATCGTTCTGGAGGCTTAAAAGTCCGAGATCAAGGTGCCAGCTGGTTCTTTTTTCTGGTGAAGGCTATTTCTGCAGAGGGGAAGCACGCTGTGTCCTCACTTGTCAGAAGGCAGAAAGGCAGATGCTGAACACTGTGTGCGGTGTGCCTTTTTGTAAAAGCCTTCATCCTCTTCATGAATGAGCAGCCTCCAAAATTAATCAGTTCTTCAAGTCTCCCCATCTTAATAGTATCACATTGGCCATTAAGTTTCAACACTTAAGTTTTGGAGAGGCCCCATTCAAACCACAGCACCCTACATTGTGGAGACCCCAGGGAGGAAGGAGAGATTATAGTCAGTATTTCTTTGTTCTAAGAACTCTGTCTGTTGGAGGAGAGAAAGTGAAAATAAGTACACAGTAATGGAACAAGTGGTGTGAGAAATGCAGATATAGTGTGTTTGCATGGAGAGGATGGGGCTTGGAGAGAATCTCTTCAGAGGATACAATGCCTAAGTCAAGGCCTCTAGGATGGGCCAAGCCAACTAGGATGGGATGGAAGACTCAGCACAGCACACCCAGTAAGAGAAGTGAACCTGGGCAAAGGCAGGCCAGGCAGCATGTGAGCAGGAAGGTCAATGCCCTGGCATGACCAGGTTAAGAAGGACTCCAGGCTGGGCTATGGTAAGATTTTCTACGGGGTAGGGTTAGGGTCAGGGTCAGAAAGGTAGAGGCTGTTGTCTTAAGCTGTAGTCTCATGCTAGGTGGAGGGAAAGTTGAAAGGAGACCAAACTGGAAAATACAAAAGACCAAATTAGAAAAGCTGGGTTGAGAAATGAGGAGGCTCGAAACAGTGAGGATCTTAACTGTGACAGCTATGGAAATAGAGATGAGTATGGAAATTCTTAATGGTTGAAAATCCCATCAACTGTAATCCCCAGGTAGGTTTTGCCTTGCAGAACAAGCATGGAAATGGAATTTACTGTTCCTCACAATGTTGAAAAGTCTTATTTGGCTTTCTAGAAATTTAGAAGAGGAGGAAAAGAAATAAACAGCCATCAAGAGTCTTCTTTCTGAGGCACACAAGCCATCCTTTGACCCGGTGAACTCAGCTTGGTGGCATTTCTTGCTGCTCTTTTACTGAGTCTGGTTCATGGAGTTAGTTTTTTTTGGCACTTTTAATCTGACTTGAGAGTTTTCACATATTATTTTTGACATAGACACAAAAGTGCATGCATGATTTTCTCTGTCCCTTTTCTTACATCATAGATATTTGGGCAGAACCTGAAAGGATCATTAGTGATCATTTAATGATATAAAGGCAGAAAAATCTTTACTTCTAGTGGCATCTGTAGACTCTCAATAGTGACTTCTGGGGGTACCATGTGGCAAAGAATGGGAGGGCCATCCAGCTTCATGGATAAGAGTGGCTAGATCCACTGAAGGCTCCCATTGTAAGTGCAGCAAAGTGGAGCAGAAATACAAATGACTCATCTGTGCATTTCTGTAATTCAGAAGACAAGCCCACAGTGTTAACGAACTTGAGTAAAGTCACACATTTAGTTAGGGACCCGGCTGTAAAGGAACCATTCCTCTTGGTTCTCAGTGCTGAGATTTTCCATTCATTTCTTCAGGAGACATTTGCCTAGGGGGGATGTGTCTAGCTCCTTTTTATGTATTTTTGTTCTTAATGCTAGATTTTTTGGCTTTTAACCAAGCTGAAAAAGCCATATTCCTGTGGGAGATGGACAATAACTAAATGAATAAGTAAGATCATATTAGATAGCATTAAAGATTTTGAAAACCATAAAAGCAGGACATTGTGATATTCAACAAATAAAACATGGTATGACCAGTAAGGAGAATTGCCTCAAAAGAGAACTGTTTTTTGTTGTTTTTTTTTTCAGCAGAGACTTGAATGAGAAGAAAGAGCCAGCTAGGCCAAGATCTGACACAGAAATACACCAGGCTGGCGAATAGCAAGTGCAAAGACCCTAGAGCTAAAAGTAGCTTGAATGTTTGAGGAACAGAAAGAAGGCCTGCAGGGCCAGGGCACTAGGAGTGAGAGGAACAGTAGCTCCTGGGAAGATGGGAGAGTTGGGCATGGGCCAAATTATGTTTCTCAATCTCAGAGGGAAGGGAGTCTTAGGGTCTCGCTCAGTGGCCCCAGGAAGTCGAAAAGTGAGGGAGGCTAGACCCTCAGTCTCCAGGTTTTTAGTGCAGTGCTTTTGAAAGTCTCCACGAGTACATAGTCCTTTCTTTCTTTTTATAGGAAGCTCCTTGATTATAACTGCCAAGATCAAACAGCTGATAGGATCAAAAACTTTGCTCTATATAGATTAGAGTGGAAAATAGAAGCCTGGAACAAGTGTGTTTCCTTCAAGTGACCTTAGTAAAACATTCATGGGGTGCTGACAAGTACTTTGAATTTATACAATGGGGAACACAGTTTAAATACTTTGATATATTGCAAGCAGCTTCTAGAGAATCTCAAAAAAGATTGTGAAGCTCATTTAAATCTTGTACCAGCCCTGTGAGACTTGGTAGGAAATAGCTATAGCTATTTTTTTCCAGATGGATAAAATGAGGTAGAGAGATTAAATTACTTGATTTCAGATTTCTGCCCATAGTCTTGTGTTCAACCTAATGCATACCATCCACGCTCCTTAATTTAAAAATAAATCGGTGGTTGAAATCTAAACCAGTGAAACATCCTTAAAACCTTTGAGTTTAAGTCTGAAGGCTCCAATTTGTGTGTGTACCTTACTAATTACAGGTAACAAATAAAATGAAGTGAATCTTGAAATTCACATGCTTGAGCAGTATGCTGAGCCTGTTGAATTTTATTATGGTTGCCAATTTGTTTCTAAATATTTCCTGCTAGGGTTTATAGTGGCCAAGCTGCAAGCTGCCCCATTGGCTATTTGCATATATTCTATTAACTGTGTTACCCTTTTCCTTCCCTTTGCCTTTCCCCTCCCCCACCCACCCCAGGCTGACTCACCTGTTTTGTGCATTCTGTTTCTTGTGAGCTGTGCTCCCAAGTGACATAAGTGACAGCTTATGAGCATAATAAATCCAGGCAAATGTGTAAATGGATGTTAATGGTTCACACTCCCCTTGCACATAGCATGTGTACATTTTAATGGTGACCTTTGATGGCTAATACCCAACTCAAAGGAATGACTAATGGCAGAATTGGGAAGCCAAGTAGATTTGGAGGTCAGCATTGGAGCTAACTGAATGTTACAATTTGGGGTGAGTGAAGGACTTTCTGCCTCCTGCCAACAAGCACACCCCAGATCATTAAGATTTGCCTAATTCCATGTCTGTTCTTATCTTGAAAGGTGAGTCCACATTATTCAGGATTTCATGGGCTTCAAATGGTGTTTCTGATCTGTACTTGGAATGGTTCTCAGCAAGTCAGATGCTCAAACTGTAAATTGATGTGCATATTAATTGTTCAAACAGAAGTGAAGGGCAGGAATATAATTATTGTCTGCAGAATCATTTCTTCCTGTACTTCATAGAAAATATTTGTCTTTCTGTTTCAAATCTTTTGTTGACTACCATATTTTTTTGTGTGAGCAGGTTTGATTCTGATTTTTCTTTACTCTCTTGGTGATCCATGATCTTAAAAGCTTATTTAAAACTGTGTCTTAAGCCACTAATAGAACTAAGTAAGGGCGGAGCCTAGGTCAGTGGAGCCTCACGTCACATCATTTTGCAACGTAGCTCCTAGTGTCTAGCAGACGGATGGATATGTTTAGGAAAACACTCTAACAGATACATCACATTCTTCTTAAAAAATATTTCCTTGTAACTAGATCCCTATATATTGCATTTTGTATTTTCCACTACTATTTCTTATTCCTCAAAAGATGATAAAACCATCTTAAATTCTGCTTTCCATATAAAGGTATATACAAGTGTATGCAGAAAGGAAATTATTCTGTCAAAATATAGGGAAAAAAGAAAGATCATGCTTACATTTAGAACAAGTTTTACCACTTTCCAGAGCTTTTAATGTGGTAATGAATGTCGTAATTTTATTGAAAAAGGTAGATTTTCACAGAGCCTGCAAGTCTAAATTGATCTGATTTGGGTCCTTAATTAGTAAAAGCATTTGAAAAAATTTAAAAATATCAATATGTATTTCTGCGCTTTCATATGTAGCACTGTCTAGTGGTGTCTGCGTGAAAAATAGCTTCATATGCTATCATGTTCAACAAAGTTAAGTAATGTGGGTGTTCTAAGAAGACTCCTCAAGTGATCGCGGTCCCTATACTATGTGTGGAACTTCAGGTTTCTCTCTGTAAGCAATGGTGGGTAAAATTTTCTTTTGTACTCTCATCTTCAAAATTCTAGGATTCCAAAAAATAAAAAGCCATAAAAGTTTTCATAAAGACAGAGGAAGATTTTGCAATGTGCCATCCTGAGTCCATCTTCCTAATATTAAGTTGTGATCCCATAGCAATTCGTCTATATTGTTTTATTTCATGTCTGTCTTGGGATGTCATTATTTATGTGCTTGTCTTACTTTCTATCCTAGACTGCAGGTAAACATTGATATAAAATAGAACTTTATATAAAGTCTTGTCCATTAAAGCGTTCAATATCCACATCTCTACTGAATGGTTGCCTCCCATGCAATGTTCCTGTGTGGCTTGTAGAAATCTTATGGAACATCATTGCTTCACTTTTAATTTCCAGTGTGCCATTGTTCCTTCCTTTGGTAAAACCTTCCTGAACATCTGTTATGAAGAAAGCAGATTGCTAGATGTGAGGGTTACAAGACTGTGCCTCCTATACCTGGAAGCTTATAGTCCAGTTAAGTAGTGACACAAGAACACCATGTGAATGAGAAACTCAGCAGAGTCAGTGACCTTGGTGATGCCCAGCAGAAGCCAGTATTTTTTTTTTAAGTTTATTGGTACATTTTAGGTACACAATACCATTACATTTATCATTGCGATCTTGTACCTTTACATGATGTATCTTAGTTCTTATTTTTTTCCCCATCCCCCTGCCCTCCCTTCACCCCCTCAACCCTTCCCTATTTACAAAGACTTTTTTCCATTTTTTTTCCTTTTCTCATATTGTTTTCTTTTCCCTTCTTTCCTTTCCCCTACCTCTTCCACTTCCCCTATTCCTTTAGACCTTTTCTTCCTATCTCAATTATCAATTATACATTTTGATCCTTCTTTACACTTTTAGTTTTTCACACCAGAGAAACTATTCAGTATTTATACTTGTGTATCCTATTTATTTCACTTAAGAGTATGGCCTCAATGTGCATCCATTTAGCTATAAATGTCTCTAGTTTCTCATTCTTTATGGCTGAGTAGTACTCCACTTTATATTTGAAAAAAAGCCACATCTTCTTTATCCAGACTCCAGATGATGGACACTTGGGCTGTTTCCAAGTTTTAGCTATTACAAACTGTGCCACTATAAACATAGGTGCACATATATCACTGTGGTATGATTCTTTTAATTCTTTGGGGAAGATACCCAGCAGGGGAATACCTAGGTCAAAGGGGACCCCTAGTCCTAGTTGTTTGAGGTATCTCCATACTGATTTCCACAGTGGTTGCACCAGTCTGCACTCGCACCAACAATGAGAAGGGTTCCTTTCTCCCCACACCCCCGCCAGGATTTGTTATTGGTTTATTTCTTGATAGCAGCCATTCTTTCTGGGGTGAGGTGGAATCTCAGTGTTGTTTTCATCTGCATCTCTTGAATGACCATGTTGAACATGTTTTCATGCGTTTATTTGCTGTGAAGCCAGTATTTAGTAAATAACAGCTAGCTTCCCCACTGGCTAACAAATGTAATTTCTGGTGCTGTTATTGTTTATATTACTTGTGGAATCTAAGGTAGTTAAATGGGAAATTGAGGAGAGTAAAAGATGGTGGAAGGAGGAAGAGGAGGGGAGGAGGAAGAGGAAGAGGAGGAGAACTCAGGATAGTGATGCGATAGTGATTAGATAGTGTTGCCAGCAGGACTGCAACCCAGCCATCAGTGTTTGGTTGAAAATAGCTGGGGATGCTTTGAAAAACATATGATATTTCTTCACAGTGGGCTTGAGAGCCTACAGCTTCAAGGATGGTGTGTATGATGATTCCCAGAAGAGAAACAACAGCATCACCTAGAAATTGTTAAAAATGCAAGTTAAAAAAAAATGCAAGTTAATGTGTGTCAAATTAGCCATTTGGGCCAAAGCTTAGTCTGTGCTTAAACAAGATCTCTATATGATTCTTCTGTACACCACAGAGTAAGAGGCTCTGCCAGTGTGCCAGCATGTTGGTAAAAACATAGTAGTACGTGTAGAGGGGGAACTGTGTGCCAGTGAGGTACCCAGGGACAAAAAGGATTGAAAGGAGAGAAATTTTAGGCCCCTGGCTCTTGTAGAGCTTATAGAGCAAGCAGGTAATCATACCCAGAGCACAGTCAGTGTCTCTCATACCTGCTGCCAAGGCCATGTGCAGGGCCCTGTCACAGCCTCTACCTGGGAGAACTGAAAGAGTTCAAGGTTTGGTTAAGGCTCATAAAGAAAGAATTTGAGTAAAGTTTCCACCTTGATGCTAGATCACTGTCATAAAATCATGAATCTGCTTAATTTGAATAGAACCTTTTGTAGCCCACGAAACCAAATCCTTTTGTATAGTTTTTGTCCCTGTACATTTCTGAGAATTAGCACCGTGTCCTCCATGATTTTCTTAAGCTGATTTGTGCTTTAAGTAATATATATTATGTTCATGTGTATAGGCATGTAAAATGTATACACATGTACAGAAACTTTCATTGATGACTAAAATACTCAATGTGCAGTTTATACTGGGGATTAGATTCTTATGATTTTACTAACATGGCTTAGGCATCAACTTTGTATGAGGAACTACCATAGGTCCTATACACACAACTTCCAAGTTTTGCCAACATTTCTACAAATAGGAATGGTTAACTCCACTTATGTTAAATAAAATGTCCCATCAAGATTAAGTCACTTGTCCCAGATCAAACAGCTCCAAAATGAGAAAGCTAGTCCAATCAGTCCAGTTCTAGAATCTTCTCTCAGCCACACAGGGAGAGTTCTAACTGAATATGTTTCTGATTAAAAGTATGTGTACGAAAGACAAGCTCTGCCTCACAAAGTTTTCCTTCATCCTGACTTATATTTAGGATATCCACAGACTTTTCATGACTTGAAACATAGGTATCAGGTGCTGTGTTGCATTGGATTTCAAGCAGACTTCACAATGTAATATGGAAACTCAGAGAAGCTGAGGATTCAAATCTATTGCTATAAGAATTTGAGCAATTCTTAAAATAAGCCAAACAGGACATGGATATGGGGATATGAGCCTGGGCATAGGCAGGGGAGAAATATGAATAACTGATTGGGCATATTTCAGGGAGGCAAACATTGGGGAAGAAGGAAGCATCATTTCCAGCTCACACCAGAATAATCCTCCATCTTCCTTCTCCAGGTATGAGATTTGTGTTTTCTGGCACCTGATTAGGATGGTCTTTCTGTTTTCTCTTATCTTTCAGCTTGACATTTCATGACTTCTTTTCTTCATTTTAATACCCTCAATGTCAATTTCACTATGTTAAATAATATAAATAATGCAAGAAAAAACATATGGTGTGTGTTTGTCTACTTCCTGGTCCCACCTTGATTATTTAAAGTAGAAGTATAAATGAGAAAAAATTAGGGAAAGGAAATGTGCACCTTCAATAGGAAGAATGCTGATGATTTAATTAATAAAAACAAATTATGAAGACATAATGTCATAGAACTGCTTGGAGTAGCTTGCAAATTATTTTTCTTCTGTTTCTGGAATAAATCATATCTGTTTTATTTTACCTTAAATTACATTAAAGAAAACTCCAAAGATTATCATCTTAAATTGCAGTTGTACAACTAAGGAAGATTTCAGGCAGGCAGGGTTTTCTAGGGTATTATCCTTACTACAGTAGGTTCATAAGATCTTCTGTGAATGTTTTGGTTTCAGAATTCAGTATTATTATTTTCATTTATACTTTTTAGGCATCCTTATTTTGACAATCTCTAAAATCAGTGCATTTGCGGAACAGTCATAAATCCCCAGATACGAAAGTGAATTCCCAGGTGCATTTGTCATCTGCATGTACACGTATCTGAAAATCGCACTGATATCTAAAGTTTCCAAGTCAGTCACATGAGGCCCACAGAAAGGCATCTTTGACAAGGAAAGATGAGTAAGTTTGATTTGGACCAAGAAAAAGATTATGGCTAGTGTAGCAGAAACAAAAATATTTACTAAAATTGAGCCTTCTATAAACACAGTCCCTTTTAAAAACTAAGCTCTGAGTGAGAATTAGGGATTTCAAAATGAGCAAAAGCACTTGTCTATAGTGGAGCAAAAAGTAATTTAAGTGCAGCTTTCCCAACACTAAATACCTTTAGTGAAAACACTGCTACTGCTTTTATTCACTTTCTTTACATGTATAGGTCATTAATACATTTTCAAATTAATAGTTTGGAAATTTTCATCCCCTCCTAACTGTGAGTCAATAGTATATCACTACCTGCAGGAGCGACTTGATGCATTCATTTTACTATAATGAAAGTGTCATTTAGAAAACCATTAAAACATAACCTTAAAATTAACATCATGACCATACAAGAAAACATTAAATGGGTTGAAAAATAATGTCCTTGAAAAAGGAAAAGATTGCATTTAGAATACAAGCTCTACCAAAAAGAAGAAGAAAGAAAGAAAAAAGAATTTAATAGCCACCAATGAATAATTACTTTAATGAGCCTCTGGTCTCAGAGCTGCTCATGTTCACTTGCATTAATGCTATAAAATGTTTGTGTGAGCACACTACAATTTTCATTTTCGTGGTTGTTGTTGTTGTTGTTCACGAAGCAATGGCATATCCCACGTACCTCCAGTGCCTCCATGGAGCATCTTCTTGCAATTGACCTTGTCATCAAAACCCTAATACGGCCCAGGTGATAAGCGTGGAGGAGCCTCCTAAAACCTGAGTAGGTCCACAGGTGTACTTCCAAACTTCCGGTGGCTGAATACCCTCACCCAATAGCCCCATTGCTCAAGGGTTCTCTGCAGAGAAGGCACTTTAGGATAGCAGCAAGTACTAAAGATTCCTGTATGCGATGCTGAGCACAAATGTATTTTGGGCCAAACTGTAGAGCCTTCCCATCCCTCCAAGTCCTAACAGGTTAAGTGAACAAAAATATGGTGCTTTTACAAGGAGTTGCTTGCAGGGTAAATGAAATGCCCACGCAAGAAATGTGTGGTATCGGGCCTTCCTTAATAAAATCAAAAAGTAGCTATTATAAATTAAAAATAATATTTCTCAGCAGAGCCTAGGTCCCAGTTTACTGTGGAAGATTATTTCTTGCCTCTCTCTTTACTCCTCTTGCCACTTTCTTTATGTTTTGGCCTAGGTCCAGAGCATTTGTACTGGATTCTGCATCAGAAATCTCTTGAAGGGCTTATTAAAACACAGATTTTGGGGACCAAAGCACCAAGTTTCTGATTCAGGAGGCTAGGGATGGGGCTCAGAAGTTTCCATTTCTAGCAAGGTCATCTGTGATATTGATGTTGCCAATCTATGGATTACAATTTGAGAACCACTGATATAATGTATCCTTTCTTGAAAAAATGTACGCTATTCTCAATCACGTGGAAATTTGATATCAACACTGTATCCACAGACAAGTTACCCAACCCTTTGCTAATTTCTGTAGACAAAATCAATTCCTCTGTGCTTTATATTCCTATAACCGTTAGTTTCATTCACTTTTACCTAATACCTAATAACTTGGTATTGCAATTGTTCAGTTTTCTTGTTGCCTCTACCTGCCTGGAACCTATAGTCTAAACTAGGGAAGAGAGCATATCACATTCATCTTTGTAATGTTTAAGTCATACGTGCTGTCTAGCATGAGATAGTTGCCAGTAAGCTCTGCTTGAAGAACTGGAAGACCAAACATACACCCCATGCCCTTTCTTTAAATCCTTGCCTTTGCAAGAGTACTTTCTTCTTTCAGAAACACATTTACTGAGTGCCTTTGATAGAGTCCTTGTCTGTTGTTCAAGATCTTGTGCTAGTATTTTTTAAGTCAGGAGAGCCTACTGTAACTTGCTGGAATAGCCATTCCTTCCCCTAGGCAGTCATTTTTTCCCTTCCATTTGACTTTGAGTTTTTTAGGGCTGTAACTGTGCCATATTGATCTTGGTGCCCTCAGAACCTAGTAAAGTGGCTGGAACTTAGGAGACTCTTGGGAGATGTGTGTGAATGCTAAGAGAGCATGTTGGAGGCCAGGCAGGGCTCGTCTGGGAAGCCAACTGAATTTATTGTTGTTATTTCCAGCTTTCTACTTCCTTCCTAGATTCTTTCCAAAATACGTTCTAGAATTCCACTTTCCACTTACTGTCAGGTCATATAAGAAACAAAGAGTATAATTTAGAAAGCAACAAGCATAGTCCAAGCAAGATATGATGACACCTTAAAACTAAGGAGTGGCCTGAATGCGGTATGGAGAAGCCAGTTGGAAAAAGAATCAGAGGAAGTGAGACACTGAGTTAAGCAGCTTCAAATATTGATCCTCAGGCTGAGAAATGAAATTGACCTGTGTTTGAAATGTTTGAAATCTATCTTCTGTACCGATTACATATATAAGATTTTAAGCCTTGGCTTCCTTACCTGTCAAATGGAAATGATAAATTACTATAGGTAAGGAATAAGATAATGCGTGTAAAAAGTATCGCAAGGCATGGAACATAGAAAGTATGCAAGAAAATAGAGTTACATAGGATACCTCTGTTAAACTATCAGTGTCTAATGGGCTAAGGCTGTCTCACATACACAAAAGATATGTGATTTTTTTTCCCTCTACCCACGAGGGTTATACGCTAGGTGAGAAAACTGACTACATCAGAAAAAAAAGGAGCCTCTGATTATATGTTGTCTAATATATGTCACCAGAAAAGCAATCCAGTGCAAGTTTTAATGTGAGTAGAGTTCATAAAAGGTAGTGACAAACGCTGAGATGCTTGAGGAATAATCGATCTTCTATTCCTGTCGTAATTGGGAGGTTAAGACTGATAGTAGTTGAAATTTAGTAAATACAAGGAAGGCTTTGGGACATCAAAATTGTCTTGCACACAGGATTCCAGGTTGTATTGAAGCAACCCATTCCCAGTGTATGAGAACTGGCCCCAGTGTGCCCCAAGAGCAGAAATAGAGGCAGGCAATCCCAGATGGAACACAGCGCAAATTTTGGTGGATTTATGCTACACTTTTGGTCAGAGAAGGGGGCATATACCCTGGTTAGGACAAAAGTGGCTTCATTCAAGCAGGAATATATCTGCTAATTTAAGCTAATTGAAGAGCCAGGCGATCCTGCTGTTTGGATATAATGTGTCTCCCCAAAAGGCTTGTAGCCTTGAAAACTTGGTAGCTGAAGCTATTGGAAAGTGATTGGATTATAAGGGTGGATTAATCCAATCCAGATTATTATCCTGATGGCATTATTGGGATGTGATAGAAACAGGGGATGGGGGCCAGTTCAATGCAGTGGATCATGGGGTCCTGACCAGGGGGACCATATCCATGATGCTGCCCTTCCTTTCTGACTCCCTTTTTCTCTGCTTCCTAGTTCCTCCAAGGTAAGCAGCTTTCCCCTGTCACAGCCTTCTGCCTTGTTGTTCCTGCCTCTTAACAAGCCTAAAAGCAATGAATCCAGCCAACCATGAACTAAAACCTCTGAAACCATGAACCAAACTAAATCTTTCATCCTTTACATTGTTATTCTTAGGTATATTGTCACAGCATTAAAAAGCGGGCTAACACAGGCACATTTCTGGCATTGAAGTCTGGTTGTAAAGCTCCAGATACTCCTGGAATGGTTATGTCCTTTAATAGTTTGCTGGAAAACTACAACAGAAAGTAGCCAAGTTTCCTCAGTGGTAGTCATGGTGGTTACAATGCAGGATGGCGGCAGTCATGTCAAGCTGAGTGAACCTATGCAATGTGGCTAGAGATATTTATCTTGTAATGATATGCTACCATAAACTCGGTTAGATGGCTTGAGCACATCTAATAATTCCATTATTTGAATTCAATCTACAAGAAGAAATGACACCAAGATATCAATGGTTCTCTATAGACAGAGAGATCAGTGTATGTACTTTTATAATCTGCTAATGATTTCCTAAGTGTCTCAGTTTGGATAGACAAAGATAATAGTCTGTAACACATACAGTGTGGACTACACACATGTACCTAGCCCAGTTCTAAGAGCTTTTCTAATTATTAAGCCGTGTAATCCTCAGAATAGCATGAGGCAGGTTCTATGAGGTTTCTTACCTTATGGATGGGGTAATGGAGGTTTATGCACCAAAGGTCTTAAGTGAAACTCAGATAATATGGCTGTCACAACGCTGCTGTCAAGCCGAACATCACTGGCAGCTCCCATCTTGGATGAGCTCTGTCTGTAGCTGCCAGCAGAGCCAAGGGTAGCCAGATGGGTCCACACCCAGGCCCTGTGTTCTCCAGCAGCACCCTGGCTCTCCTCCACCCCTGTCTGAATAGTAACTGATTCAGTGTCTCTCACCAGTGCCTGTGGAGTTTTCATTGCCACCCTCCCCAGGATCCCACACATTCCAAATGCTGGTCCCATCTTCTTATTTACTCCGAGACACAGATTTGTCACTTGAAACAGTCTTTTAATTGTTTCTTTCCCTCTGCCTTCTTTTCTGGGCTTTGTAGCAAATGTTAAATGCTGTTTAAAAAATGCTTTCTTCCTGTGGAATAGGTTAGCTTGTGTGCTGATTAGCTGCAGCTTTCTGAACTTTCCACTTGATGACTGACAGCCTATAATTAAGCATAACTTGAACTCTGACCACGTCTGCATGTAGTTTTGTAGCTTGTCACCAAATTTCTATTGAATATTTCTGTGAAAATGGCATACAACAAAATGCCTCCTGGCTTAGTAATATCTCTTTATGGTTAGGTTAAAACATTCCATGATGGGTCGGAGACCTGGAAATGCTCTTACCATGTTACAAACATTTTTATTTCTTCTGGAAAACAAGGTTCTGTGTAATGCTTTAATTGCATATTTTCCTTAGGAATATAAATACTCAAATCAGAATATGGAAGCTGAAGGGAATGACATTTATTGAAGTATCTAATATGTTCCACAACTTGGGCAAAATGTTTTCTTGACTTGTGAACTAAGTGATGGATTTGCTACCTGACCATACTGACACTTTTAATTGAGGGCCTATGTCCTAATCCCTTTAATGGAGCCCAGAGCTCTAACTTGATGATCTGTGTCAGATACCATTGGGACTCCTAAGCCACAATAACCTCTACCCTACACTATAAAGAAGGGTTACAGGCCAGCCAGCTGCTTCCTGAGGGAACTCCCATCTTACTTACTAGAGTCCAGAGCTAACACCAATCAATAGCATTTTAAAGTTCTCAACCAATGGAGAAATAAAAAGATCATGAAGAATTTGAGATCACAATAGCATTCTCATTTTTGCTAATAAGACTGATATTAGAAAGTGGAAAAATATACTCTTCTAGGCCCAGGCAGAACTGTATCCCCCATGCAAATGGTTTGAGTAGAGGAAGTAACATACATACTCTTTGCTTTTTTCTAGTTTTTACTATTGTTACTGCTGTTTTTCTTTTCTTTTTCTTTTTCTAGTGATCTATAACTTAGAAACAAAGTCAGAAATCTTTGTCACCTAGATAAAAATGTTATAAATGTATACACCTACAGAACAACAAAGATTTAGTAGAATCCCTGAAGGGTTTCACTTCAGAGAATCCCTATTTAAATTTCTGTCACTGTACATACATTTTGGACAGGCTCTTTCAAGTGTTATGACCTAGAGGAATTGAATAGCATTACTGTGTCTTGTGAGAAGCTTGAGAGAGAGAGAGCTAGAGAGAGACCAGAGAGACAATAGACACTGCCTAGCACTGTTTCCTTTTAAATTTGCCCAGAAGAGTAAGTTCTCCCTACCTCCCCTGGGAAGAAAGGAGGACATCCTCCAGGATGGCCAAGTACGTTATGCTAATAATTACTCCTTCTTTGGGAGGCAATAGTAGTAGAGAAGTCCCCCCCCCCACCATAGTAGGTATGTGAACCCCCCACCTCAGGGGGTAGATAAAGAGGTAGCAAGATGCACAGAATGTCACAGGATTCAAGTCGCATCTTCCAGGAACATCAATTTTACTTAGTAAGTTGGAGAAAAATATTATTTTAATAGTAACACAAATATGGAGATATTTATGGAACAGAATATAAAATTCACATGAATTTTTAAAGCAAAACATAATCCTTTAAAGCTCTTTCAGGCTTGCCTTGGGCTGCTTTGGGCTAAGCTCCCAGGTCCCCCAGGGGTACATGTTCTTTCCTCTCTGCCTAGGGTAACTTCAGTGGGAAGAGACTGGAAGATCTCCTAGGACACCGAGCATGTCGCATTAAACCTTTATTAAAGCATCAGTGTAGACTTGCCAGTGTTAGCAGATTGAGGAGCAAGGGAGAGAGACAAACAGTTTTGGGGAGTCAGTCATCACAAACATAAGACATGTAAGAGCTAGACACCCAGCACAAGGACAATCAGATAGGCTGACCAGCAGCCAGAAGAGAGAACAGGTGGGAGGGAAAATGACAGAGAGCATGCAGGTCTCCAACAGGGCGTGGCTCAGGTAGCAAGGGAAAGAGGAGGAACTGAAGGTCACTACTGAGGCATATGTCTGCATCCTCCTACATCTCCTGCTCCTGGGAGCCATCATACCCATCCTGATTCAGCCCTGGAAGGACTGAATGCACTGTATCTGCCATGAGATGCGGTTCACAGAGGGGAGTTTGTTCCTGTCTCTCATGCATGTGTAGTCAATCACATATGACCAGGCCACAGGATGGGACAGGATGGGGTAGGGTAGAACAGGACAGAAGATAAAATCCCAATCTTATCAAGTAGGCCTGGTTGCCAGAAGTTGAGACACGAACACCTGCAAGGTTCAGAAAGATGGAAACGGTGCCTTATTGTCAGGTATTAATTATAGGCTGTGCAAGGGATTGGGTAAACTGGAGGGTGGGTACTTTGTTTAAAGACATTCAAATTTTAAATAAAGAAAAAGAAACAACTGGCAAACTAAAATCCCTTTTGTGCTAGATTTGGTTCTCAGAACTAATAGACCTAACTTTCTCCATGTAATTTTAACGTATATATATATGTGTGTCATTTAATTCCTCTATTATTACAATGGAAATGTACTATTGTTCTCACTTTCAAAAAAAGGAAACCAAAGGCCAGAACTAAGTGATTTTTCTAAGACCACACCAAATTTGACCTAGGGATCTCTTTTACTTTTTGAGGGTTTGTGTGTGTGTGTGTGTATGTGTGTGTGTGTGTGTGTGTGTGTGTATGTGTGTGTGTGTGTGTGATATCCACTCAACAGCTTCCCAAACCTTCAAAGGGTATTCACGATAAATCATTGAGGTAGATAGATGTCCATGATCATCCACAGAAATGTGGTTTGCAGACTATTTATCCATAGAATGGTTATCAGACATAATAGTGCTATTTAGCAAAGTGCAATGACAACTTTGCTATTTTAAATAACATGTTTCAAAATAAACAATAACAGCAAAGCTGGGACTCTTGAAAGTCAAGAGAAGAAATGGTTATTGATTTGGAAAAAAATAATTGGTTTAACAGCAGAAACATTTTAATATGAAACTTAAAAGAAATTGTCAGTTGATGTGGTCAAAGACTCATTAATAGCCAGATATTGGACAGCTTTCTCACTAAGTATTATCTTGGTGTCATCACTTTAAATAATGAATTTTGATTTTTTTGGTATGTGAATATAAAATCCAATAAAACACTGAAAGTAAAAGATAAAACTTAGTGGAGGTGAATAGCTTCTCTAACGAGGTTTTTTTTCATAGCATTCGTTATTAGCAATAGATTTTTATAACACACACTTGTTACGTTCTGGTTCTTGTTTTATTTTTATGAGAGGTAAGTCATGAAAGTTGATTTCATTCAGCGAGTGGAAAGTTTACAAAGTGCTTGGTGAAGAAGAATTAGGCCTTGATCCTGGCCTCTTTCATTTTGCGAATTTCTTTTAGTTAGAAGTTAAAAATCTACTATTATTCAGCTTTCTGTGACCTGTTTTTCCCGCTGTTTCATTGGACACACACAAATCTCGTTGGCTAGACCTTCACCATCTTGGCTAAAGAAATTAGTATCGTGCTACGTATTTCCCCTCCTGTTTCCAGGCTTTGGGTAGCTGGAATTTAAGCAGAATGTTATAACTGAAATAACCACAGTGGTCTCGGTAATGACTTTAAAACTCCCACACAAAAAATTACCTCTCTCCTGAATGTGAAACCGCAGAGGAAACATGGTTGTACCCTCACACTTGTGAACAATTCCATTGTTAAAGATGGTATATTGAGCCGGTAGCTTTATTCATTAATACAATATACAGCGGAGTGCATTTTCAAGTGTGTGCAGCGGATTGCATACACAGAGCATATTATTGCCATCAGAGCTGTGCTGAGGGAATTTAGCTAAAACTGTTTAGAGGCGCCCCGTAATAGTTGCCTGTAATTGTTTCAAAATTGGTTTTCTGGGGTTTAGAGCTCTGTTTTTATTATTGTTGTTATTTATTAATCTCATTCTATGACTGTCACAAATGATCCTGGTTTTGCTAGCACTTTCGAAACAGGAAAAGTATATGATTTTGTGTCATCAAATAATTTCAGTACTAAACATCACTTTTAAATGAATTGAAACCTGAACATTTTTAAACTTTTCCGAGTTCTTTAGAGCAATAGGTCCACTGAGAGCAAGTGTTTGACAATGAATAGAAATTTTTGTTCTGCCTGTTTTCAAAGGCCCTTCCTTCCTCCTCCCTCTTCTTTTTCTGTCTCTGTAACCTTGGTTCTTAAGATGTGAGGATAGAAATGGAACTTATTTTGACAATTCTTGCAGAAGCATATAGTGATCCTAGTTATTTATCCTGGCTCATTGAGAGTAGTTAAAGAGCAAGATGAAGAAGTGGGTTTCGTTTCAAGTAGTATGTTAGTATGTAATGATTTTTATTTTGAAGGGTAATAAAATAGCTTATATTCTCCATACCATTCATTAAAATAGTACACAATTTCTAAGCCTTGTATGTAAAAAGAGAGGATGATTTACCTTTTGATATATTTATCACTCACATTTTGTATTTAAAAAGCTTAGAATTAGCCAAGTGTTTTTTCCCATTAAGTTTATTGGTACATTTTAGGTATGCAATACAGTTACATTCATCATTGGGATCTTGGACCTTTACATGGTGTATCTTGGTTCTTATTTTTTCCTCCTTCCCCTGCTCTCCCTTCACCCCCTCCACCCTTCCATATTTACAAAGACTTTGCTTCCGTGTTTTTCCTTTTCTCATATTTTTTCTTTTACCTTCTTTCCTTTCCTCTACCCTTCCAACTTCCCCTATTCCTTTAAACATTTTCTTCCTATTTCACAATATCAATTATACATTTTGATCCTTTTTTACACCCCAGAGAAACCATTTGGTATTTACAAATGTGTGTTCTATTTATTTCACTTACAAGTATGGACTGAATGGGCATCAACATAGCTATAAATGTCTCTAGTTTCTCATTCTTTATGGCTGAGTAGTACTTCATTTTATTAAAAAAAAAACCCACATCTTCTTTATCCAGTTTCCAGTTGATGGGCACTTGGGCTGTTTCCAAGTTTTAGCTATTATAAACTGTGCCGCTATAAACATGGGTGTGCATATATCGCTGTGGTATGATGCTTTTAATTCTTTTGGGAAGATACCCAGCAGAGGATTAGCTTGGTCAAATGGGACTTCTAATCCTAGTTTTTTGAGATATCTGTATATTGATTTCCACAATGTTTACACCAGTCTGCACTCCCACCAACAATGAAAAAATGTTCCTTTCTCCCCACAACCCCACCAGCACTTGTTGATTTCATGACAGCAGCCATTCTTTCAGCCAAGTGTTTTTTTAAATTCAGTTCTCTATATACTTCCTTGAAAAGTTCCTGTATCTACATATCAACATCACCGGTCTAATGTATGTGTGTGTATGTGTGTGTGTGTGTGTGTGTGTGTATATATATATATATATTTGTTTTGTGGGTCTGACCTCAGTTTCTCTTCAGTGTGGTCTGAAGCTTAGCGCTGAACAAATCAGCAGATTATTCCTTACCAGATTATTCCTCTCCCCAAGAAAGTGAGTCCCACCACTGCTTAGTTCCATGTCTGTTCCACTCCCTGATGCTAATGGAATGAACCACAAGTGAAGGAAATGCAATGAGATTGGTTTATTGGTTGGTCCTTGTGAATAAACCAGTGGACGCAAAAACAAGGGAAATCATGCTCAGAAGCTGGAAAGCCTGTCTGTCTGTCACAGCCTCGTGTTCCTCCTTTGTTGGTTTCACTCATCCACTTTTCCTTCCATACCAGCCTTCAGAATGGAGCTCATTAAACCACATGTTGACAGATCTGTGTCACCCTCACCTCTGTGTTGCCTTCTCCTTTGTAAAATGGTTAGGATCTGGAGGATGAGATAGTGCCTGCTAAATTTAGCTTGGAAGGGTCCTTCTTCCCTGTGAATTGGCTCATCTCACACACTTCATGGGGTGTCTTCTACAAGAGCACTGGATGTTTCGTGTGTTTCTTAATTAGCCTATTTAGGCTTCTACAACAAAAGACCACATCCTGGCTAGCTTAAATGATCAATATGTATTTCTCATAGTTCTGGATTCTGGGAAGTCTAAGATCAAGGTTCTCTTTGCTGGGAGATGGCCTCTATCTCACTCTGTGTTCCTGTAAAGCCACTACCTCAGTTATGAGGGTCCAACCCTCATTACTCCTTTTACCCTAATTATCTCCCACAGCTGCATGTCCCAGTACAATCACACTGAGATTAGGGCTTCAACCTGTGCGTTTGTGGGGCGGGGCAATTCAGTCTAGTCCGTAAGCCTAACCGCCATATGTTTGTCTTAACTAACATCTTTCTTTTTACTTCAGTATTATTTAGTACTTTTACTAAAAGTGATCTCACTTTTAAAAGTGTAAGATACATTTAAAAGGAAACTTTATATTAGCCCTATTATTAGAAGATCAGTATTATTTTCCCTCAATAAAAGTTTAATTCAGAAAGTACACCTATTTGGAGAGCATGGGGTGTGGGAGAGAGCCTGAAGGAAAGAGGTGGGGAGAGGAGTGAATTAAGCCTTTTCTAACTCCCAGATTACCCACCTGCAGAACACTGGTGTGGGGTGGCACCTCCGGTATTTTTCCAGGTGTATTTGATCTTCCATTACTAACACATATAGGTAGAGAATTGGCTTGAGCCATGAGTTTTCAATATGACTATACTAATAACTTTAATAGATTTTAAAATACATCAGGAGCAAGTGAAATGAGGAGAAATTGCACTCATATTAATTCTATCACTCTCCCTTGCTGAGACCAGAGTTAGAATTGTGGGTAATATATATTTGTTTCTTGATGAGAGCTGTACCGGCCACTGGCTTGTTAACTTTAATTGGTGGAACTGTGATCATTTAAAGCTATTAACAGAAACTAGTCATGGGTTTTCAAAGAAACCAGTATAAATTAGAATCTTTCATTAAAGACCAATCAGCCATTTTCACATTTCAAAATTTGATGCCATTGCTTTCTCGATGGGGTGGCAAAGTGACCAGAAAATTCTTCTAATCCATTTTCTCAGGGTAAGAGTCAAGAAAATAAAATCTATCTCCATTAATGGCTTAAAATATTTATATTATCAGTTCTGGCATAACTGGTTCAAGAGTAAGATTATGAGGTGATTTAGCCAATGTTGCTTGAAAGATAGCAAGGGAAGAGGCAGCATCTGCCTCATTACTGTCTGTTCAAATCTCTAATGTTTGCTTTCAAAGAAAACAATCAAACAAGTGTTTGATTCTTTCTAGAAAAGAATCAAACAAATGTTTATCTAAAAAAAGAATCAAAGAGGTTTCTAGCTGTGGTTAAAATGGCATATCTTCTTTTTTAAGAGCAAGATAGAGTATGAAAATATTTCAAGAACATTTCTGAAATGGACTCAGAACAGCTTTCTTAAAGTAATCCAGGAACAACCTAGAATTAGAACAATAGATAGGGAATCCAAGGTCTTCATGTAAATGAACAGATATTTAGCTAAATAAAAGGAAGTATATTTGGTTGGAAAAATCTGTAAATGGAGGTAGATGACTCTTAGATTTTACATCCAGTCTGCCACTTAGAAACTCTGATCTTGACTATGATGAACTTTACCTACTCTCAGTTTCTCATCTGTAAAGTAGATATCATGATGATACTTGTTTACATAATCTTAAATAGTTGCTGGGAAGGATGGATGAGATACTCTAGATACCTTGTGTGACTGTGTTCTAAATACTGTAAGTTGTTAGTTTATACAAGGTCTGTAAGGTCTGGTTATTAGCAATGCTTTTGGTTCTACTCTCTGCGGTAGGCAGTAGAGTGGGGTTCTGGAAAGACCTAGCCAAACTAAAGCCCCCGCCCGCTGTGTCCCTTTCTTGATCATTGTTTGCTGTGTTCATAAAGCAGCAACAGGTGAACAGGAGTTAGTGTGCCGGGTCGGTCCAAGAACTGTACTTCTGCGACCAAATTTCATTGATCAGCTTTACATATCTCTTTTCCTCACTTCCAATTGTTAAAGTCTGCCATTAACTACTTAAATGTCAAATTTTCTTCCGTTGAAGTGTAGAGGAAGGTGGTGAGAATTGAAATGGATAATTTTCCTGTTTCATAGATTTTTTTGAAGGACTTTATGGAATACATATTGTATGTGTTAAAATCTGTTGTTTCATGATCTATAGTTTCCCAAATTGTATGACGCACAGATTCATATTATAGGCATTAAACTAAGAGTCAAAAAAGAGTCTAGGACATAAAGCTCTGAACCTTAAACAAATGCATAGACCTCTAGACATGACATGGCCCTTTGTTATTTACCTGTAACGATCTTGGGAAAATAAATTCAAAAAAACTTCTGGATGCACACATATGCATACACACATATTTATAATTATTTATATTAAAACATTTTTTTTCCAAGCAAAGTCAGTCATAAACTGATGATTGTTTTTTATTTGTCATTCAGAAAATTTAATTTTAATGCTCTGTACAGTTCATGTATATGCAATTTATCACTTCCATAATCCACAAAAGATTTAATGTACTGCACAAGATGAGCATGTACTTGAAAATATAAATACGAAGAAGAAGGACTCACGTCCAGGGAAATGTAAGTAAGATTGGAAAATTCAATGCAAGTTATAATGACTTCAGATGTGGCACTACCTGCGTCCTTATTGGCAAGGGGGAGAGATGCCAGGCACTTCTGCATACATTTTTATGTTTCATTCTAGCTCCAGCATCATGAAGTGGGTTTTACTCTGTCTTTCCTGCAGGTGATGAGCCTCCTTTTTGTAGAGGTTGAGTCATTTGTTAAAACTTTCTCAAAACCAAAAAGCATTAACATTCTATTTTAAACATAGTTCTGAATTTGGCCTTTGATACACTCATTACTGTTATCTGGTTTCTTCATGCCTCAGCTAGTAGTGTCCTCTCACAACCGTGGGCTTCTTATGCAGCTTTAAATTCTTCATGTTCCTAGAAGGTAGGAGTAATCATTTTAAAGTAATAAAATCTCAGATTTTTTTCCTATATGAAACTCACATAATACTGAATTATGTTTATTTGTAGAATCCTTGGGAGAGTATAGTTCAGTAAATACTTTTGTGTAGAATCTTCTGTAGAGTACGAGGTGATATGTGAATGGTGATAGAAGTGTTATGAGACTATTGTAAATCAGAATGAGTGTTCAGACTCTGCTTTCAGATTCTTTAGGAGTCAGGTGGCCAAGAAGCTGAAGGGCAGAATGACACCAGATAAGGAAAAGGATATATATATATATATATCCTTTATATGTACATTTATGTATATATAGGGATGTTATATATCCATATATATATATATATATATATATATGTGGCACACAATAGGAATTTCTGCTAAAATACCAACTAGGCTTAGTAAAGACTAAAGACAAACATAATTTTCATGCAAGCTCTATCCTTTGCTTACCATTAAAACCAGGGGAATTGTAAAGGGCCCTGGGGCAGGGCTGGGGTCTAGAACCCAGCCACAGTACCTCCTTCCATATTTACAAGGAGGTCAGCTTTAGGTCCTTTTGGTTTGTATGTAGTGTAGTTTGTTAATTCTTCCACTGAATCAGATTGCTTTTAGAATTTATATCAACCAGATTTTACCCAAGTCTAAATGTGATTAGAAAGGAAGGAGGAACATACACTGTGATCTGCCTCATGCATACGCAGCTCTATTTTTATTGTATATTAGTCAATGGAAATTAATTGCTAATTATCCAAACATTTCTATGATAATATTTCAAGCTCTCTTGTAGCAGATGTGGCCTAAACTATATTTGGAAGAGAGTAGATGGCATTATCTTTCTTGATGGGAATGATTGCACAGGGCTTTGACATTTTTTTTTCACCATCTTTTATTTTAGAAAGAAAAATGGCTGTCCTTCTTGTACAACATTTGTTAAATATTCATACTGACCAGGGTAATTATGCACTGTCTATATTAGCAAACATATAACTCTGTCAATGTTAAGAAGTTGGGAAATGAAATTAAACAGGTTGTGCATAATATATTCAGTTATATGCTGGTGCAGACATATAGATTGTTTAAATAACCATCACCACATTTCATTTGTAGTCATTGGCAATGACAGACTCCTCTTATTTTGAGAATCTCATGCTGAATTATTCTTTTTTATTGCATTAGATATCTGTCCTTCAGTGTCTGAACATTGCTTCTTCATTTTCCCTTTCTGAATGCTAATAATATACTGGGTAGAGCACTGGCTATTTTTAGGAATTCAGCATTTTCTTATATTTATACTGTGAACAAACTTGAGAGAGTTTAGCTCTGATTAAAACAGATAATTTTCTCTTTTTAAAAAAGAATAATGTGGAACTGATACATACGAGGACAAAAGGAATTTGATGGGCACAGTGTCAAAGCTTAATTGTGTCAATAATTATTTGTGTATTAATGCCAAGTCTTTAATGAGGAGTAGTCACTTGTGTGTAATCATTATCAATGACAAGTAGTTAAAATATCTCTATGAAGTGGTAAACTCTGGAGGGAAAATGAAGCAGTATTAGCTTTGCCTACAATTCCTTGCACACTAGCACATCTGAAATCCATGAGTAGAGTGAATATTAAAAAACTGAAGCCCTCCATGAGGATGTTTCTATGCAAATACAAGTACATCTGTCGACATAAGGTTTCCTACATGCTAGCAATATTTGTCCGGGGGTTGGATCACACCCTTGTTAGCATTTCGGGGGGGAGGTCTCTGCCACCTTACTCTCTAAGCCCTCACTCCTGTTTGAAGATATAGACCTGTCTATGTGCATCCTCTTGTCTGTGTTGAGATAATGGCTTTTCTTTTTCCAGACTTGTGCTTTCCTAGTTAGTAAGACCCATCACCCATCATCCTGAATGCTACTGTACTACTTTCTTCAGGATCCTGCCACTTTCCAGGTGGCTTGCTCTCATCCTTTGTCCATAATTTCAAGCTAGCAAATCTGAGTGGCCCACACTGTCTTGTAGAAAAAGAATGAGGAACTTAAGAGAGCCTTGAAGCATTTATGGAGACGTTGAGTCTGTGGTAGCCTAGATACCTGCTTTCTTTCTATCTCTAGTAGCTATTGTAAGCTTTGGTGATCACCTGCCCGAAGTCTAGAAACCCAGTTGCCATAAATGCTGGCTGCAGGATCTATTTGCTTGGTGTCACTGAGATCTTTGTTAGCTGCATCAGGTCACCTCTACTTATGAATTTTGGCAATGCAAATCTGTGCAGTCCTGTCATACTTGCAGGCTTGACACTAAACTTCTATCAACCAGTGACCACAGTGAGATTTTGCTCTGACCGCTATAAAATGATTTGATTAGCAATAATTTCCATAGAGAAAAATAATTTAAGGATCTTTCTAATTCTGTTTGTCCTTACCCAGAATTCACAGTTAGCAGTAGTGGAGAGCCATTAAAATGTTTCCCCTGCTTTATTGCCACTTTTTTGAGTGGCTGTATTTTGTCTTATTTATTGTAACTTCTTCTGAGGCAGCCTTTGTGATGTTTCTTGTGCAGGGAAACTGGTGCTTTGTACATTGTGGGATTATAAAGAAAAAAGTTTAAAAAAATTTTTTGTACCTTAATAGCCTTTTTTGTATGAATATTCACTGAAGAAGAAGAAGAAGAAGAAGAAGAAGAAGAAGAAGAAGAAGAAGAAGAAGAAGAAGAAGAAGAAGAAGGAGAAGAAGAAGAAGGAGAAGGAGAAGAAACAAAACAAAACAAAACAAAACAAAACCACGAAGTGGTTGTTAGTAGCAGGCTTTGAGTAGGCCTTAACCACTGAGTCGAAGTCTGGAGACTTGCTGACATTTTGAAAATAGTTTTTAGAACAAAATGTCAGATGATGGGAGCTTTATACATGCAAGAGTAACTCGTGGCACAGCTGATGCTAACTAAGCCGATTCTTACAAAGCTGTGTGAGGACGAATGACCACTGTGCTTTTAAAGGAACTAATTATATCTACACATATATATTCAACACTTCAGATTTCGCACTTGCTGCACTTTGCTGGGTTTATATGGGAGATGCGGTTGATGGACGTCTTCACGGACCAATGAATCGCCAGTAAACTGGTACTATTTGTGAAAGGAGCCACCAGGGATGAGACGTCATTACACATTCAAACTTTGAACCAATGGCGCTGCCACCCTTCAGGGATGGCTCATCCTGGCAGCTGTGCTGTATTCACATTGAAATGAAGGGATTTTAAAAACCATGCAGCTGTATTATTCAGACTTAAAATAAGAGCTTAGTTTCTCCAAATGGGTGTGACGTAAACATCTCATTAAATATTTTTAATTTTGAAAAAAATGTAAATGGCAAGGACTATGCCCGTGGTAGCAGCGGATCGCATTGGTGAACAATATTGCAAGAGGCTGACTCTTTACTCTCTGGCTGCCTCGGATGGGGCTCTTCTTACTGTCACCAGTCTGAGGAGTGAAGCTCCCTGCTACAGGTGGCCACCAGAAACGCCCTGAGCTCATTCCAGCTGAGATGAGTCTTTTGATCGAATGAACTCTTGTCTCAGAAGGAAACCCAGATGCTCTGTTTCCGACTCTCCTCCTTTTCTTAACTTCACATTGCTCTAATTTCCAATGAGCTACACCTATCAAGGGTAGACTGTTTCTTTTCTCTGAGACTGGTCTCTGGCTTCTCTGTTCTCTCCATTGAGTAGTGTTATATGGTGATCACGTTTTGCTTAACAGTTTCCCCTTCCATAGCCCAAGAGAACAAAGGATTTATCAGGAATGCACAGCTTTTCTTCTTTTTGAGGACACTGCTTATTAGCCCATACCTTCCTACCTATAGACAGTGTCTTAGTTACTTTTCTCTCCTTGCTGAGACAAAATACCTGACACGCAAAATAAAAGGGGAAAGGGTTTATTTAGCTGACAGTTTGTAGAGGTTTCAGTCCATAATCATCTGGCTCCAAGGCAGAGTGACACATGGCAGAGGAGTAACAGTTAATGGTGACAGAAGACAACAAAAGCAACAAGATACCTTGACAGTGTCTTTCTGCCCCTTTTATCTTATTCAGAGTACTTAGGGCAAGTAGCGCTCATGTCCTTAATCCTAGTGCCCTCGGGCCTAGCCCCACCATGAATCAATCACACACTCTAGAGTCAACCACCTCTGAAAAAGCATTAGGCTCAGTGGAGGGAGGTGCATCTAAACACAAGCCATAACAGACTGTTAATAAATAAAAATAGCAGAAGCGACTTTTGCTTCTTGAAGCCTAGGTGTTCTGTCACTGGTTAAGAAAGCAGTGCATCAGTGTAGGCATTAGTGTTGTGTAGTTGCTGTAACAAGCTTAGTGGCTTAAAACACAGATTGATTTCTCATTTAGTGGAGGTTAGAAGTCCAGCATGAGTGTTATGGAGCCAAAATCAAAGTGTACGTAGGGCTCTCTATGGAGTCTCTTGAACTTCTGTTGCCAGCATTCTGTAGCTCTCAGGGCCAGGGATTTAGCTCAGTGGTTTCGCCGCCTGCTGCGCAAGTGCAAGGACTCGAGTTTGATCCCCAGTACCAAAAAAGAAAAAAGAAAAAAAAAAGCATTCTGTAGCTCTCAATGATCTCTCTTGTTCCTTTTCCCTAGTCACATCTCCTTCTGCCTCTCTTTGAAGGACTCCTGTGCTATTGAGTCCATTTGCATAATTTGTAGTAATCTCTTTATTTCAAAATTCTTAATGTATTCACATCTGCTAAGTACCTTTTCCCAAATAAGGTACCAGAGTCATAGTCCAAGGGATTTGGAGATGGACATCTTTTGGAGGTCATCATTAGTTTATCGCCAGGTAAGAACTTTGGATGGAGATAATCTGGTTGTAAATTCTTACCTTGCCAGTTGCTAGCTACACATCCTTGGGAAAGTTATTAACTTTTGTAGTTTCTTACCTATGATGTAGGACACCACTGCCATTCTCACAGATAATGAAAATGAGCAGGTTCATGCAGTAAGTGTCTCACAAATGGAATCCCCTCCCAACCTCCAGGAAATATAGAACAGTCCACAGTCTGATCAGGCCAAGTTACCAGTCAATGGAAATGTCTAGTCTTTTATTTTTCCTTCTTTCAGTGGACTTCACAGAGAAGTATTGATAATGTGGGTAATATTTATGATACTCATGTTATTAATATTATTAGGAACTGGGGCATTTTCTTGAGGCACCTGCTCAGATTAGGCCAAGTGTACCAGTGATTTTTGACAAATGATTATTTTTACCCAGCTGCCTTCTATCACTCAGTGCTAATGGGACTGAAAATCTTGTGACTGATTATGTCCCCTACTGAGAACAATAGCTGTTTGAATTTGATTTACCCGTTTTCTGGGAAGACAGTAAAGTTCTTGTTCAGTGTGGCCAAGTTGACAACAGGCACCACTTGTACTCTTTACAACCTGTTCACCTATTATTGTGATGATGTCATTATTCACATTATTACCTCTCATCATCATTATTATTATTATCCGGTGACCTCTGTCCTGGGGTAGAACTCCCCATGACAGATGGGAGCTTCATCTATCGGACTGCTTTATGCTGCACAATTCCCCTGCCATTCTGAGTTTATATTGAGAAGGGCTGCTTTTGGAACAAAGGCAGTCTGATCACAATTTGTCAGTGTACTTGGTAGCTATATATCACCAAAGCTCTCTGCCAGTCCTTCTGGGACCCAATTATTTATGGAGCTGACAATATGGGCTAACTTGTCTTGTTATGAATGCCATTATTACAATAAAAGTCTTGCTATCCTGGATGGTAAGGCAACAGGAGTTCTGGTTGGTGAAAAATTCCATTAACTAAGAGTTAATTCACGTTGCCCCAGGTGATCCCTTGGTGCCTTAGGTGAGTTGATGAGATCCGTGGGAAAAGCTCTATTTCAATATTCTTTTCTGTCCAGAGTTGGGAGATCTGTTGATGAGTTTAGTTTCTGAGGCTGGTGGGTAATTCAGGCTT
The DNA here is from genome assembly GCF_000247695.1 of Heterocephalus glaber. The sequence goes on along the minus strand of NW_004624733.1, from coordinate 22,759,195 downwards.
GGTTCTTAATGGTTAGGGTACCTTACTAACCTGCTATCAACAGAGACGTTTACCAAGTGCGAAGGGAAGTGGAAATGCAATGTAAGACCTGGCCTCTCCCTGTAAAGTGCTTATAATTGAATGAGGAGAATGATGCGACTCAAATGTATACTTACTTACCAACTCAGATGATAGATCAATAAATATCAACAAATCTGGCTCGATGGCCTGGAGACTCCAGAGCGGTCCCAAGGAAGGAATTCCTTTATTCTGACATCCTTCACCAACCCTGCGTCACGCTGATTTTAAATCAAATCCCTTACATCTGTTTTTAAAAGACTTCAGAAAAACTCTGAAAAGAAAGGAAACTAATTAAACTTGAAAGAAATTAATTTCTTGGAGAAAATAAAGTTCTGTACTATGAGGAGATGAACAGAAAAGGGAAACCATCATGATTTGGTTGAAAATATAGGGTATTATTTTCAGGACGTTACATGGTACATTTGTGACTTCATAAGGAATGTAGGCACCCATTTTCAGAGGTCAATTATTTAAATTTGAGTTTCCTGGCATAGTGGCTCAGCAGGGTCTCAGTATAACAAATACAGAGCAGAATGAGGGACACACCTCGTTTCTAAACATCTGCTTCTACGGCCTTAGTAGCACACAGAATTATTTTTGTCCCTTTCCCTTTTATTAACATAGTCTTTGAACCAGGCATAGTGCTTAAAAGATTAGATCTTATAGAGAAACATAGCATATTGTATTTAAATATGCTAATCTCTAAGAGGAAATGAAGGATCTGAGCCTGCTCATTAAGAAATAAATTAATTCATCACCATCACATTCATCATCAATCATCATCCAGTTGTGTCCAGTTTTCAATTAAGTTTTTCCAAACTGCTTTGTGCCTTTACCAAAAGGACTGATTATCTCTGATGATGATTTTTTTGTGGGTATTCGGATGTTGATGGCAGTTGAATTGGCGTAAACATGCTGAATGTCTTTTTTATTCAAGTAGTTAAGCAGTAGCTGTTCAGCGCATACAAATACATTACAACGATGAGCAAAAATTCTTATATTTTAAGATGTATTTTAGTGGCCAGATAGCCAGCTTCTCAGAATATACAAGGAAAACTACAGCACATATTGAACATTTATAATGTGTGTGTTGTTTATTTATTCACAAGTCATTTATTGAATCAATATTTATTAGACAACTACAGTTTCTGATGTTGTGCTGAGCATTGGATGTTCATCAGGAAATACAATTGACGCCATTCCTGCCTTGATGGAGCTTCTAGTCTAGAAGCTCAGTAAGTCTAGACCTTTGTTTTTGACAATACACTCTGTCCCTTGGCTTTTTCCTCTAGGTGAACAACAAAATCCATGACTACTTCACCAGTGACCCTACCGGCATAGACAAGCCTCCTTACTGAGAGTGAATGAGCGTTCCATGCCAGGGGAGAACAATTTCTAACTCTCTTTAAGATTTCCATGCAGAATGAGTATGTATGAAAATGACTCACCATGCCTACCACTTATCCCTAGATTCCTATAACATGAAGATGATCACAATCTGCCATCGTGCTGTTAAAATGATGCATAACCTGAACAGCACTCTGAAATGATCGAGTATTATTGCAGTCTCTTACAAGTTGGGCACTGAGATAATTTGGCTAGTGTTGGAGAAAGAATGTTCCATAACCCCTGTGGGTCACCCTGCATTGAATAAATATGGCATGCTGCTGCTTTTGTTCTCCTTGTGTATGGAAGAGCAATTAATGTGTCAAAGAAGAAAAATCACAAAACATGCAGACTTTTTTTTCCTGTGCAAATTGCAGGACTATGCTCAATCTGCTTTTAAATTATTGTACAACATTACAGGATGTTGTTATCTTTGAAATATTAGATAACTTGTGGTTGGCATTACATTTCTTGTGGTGGTTTCAAGACTTCTGGGTCCATTAATTATCCTACAATGGTTTTTGTTTTTAAAAAAAAATACCATTGGGCTACTACCAACCTTTTCTTAAACATCTGGGTATATATTTTTTTATTTTGATAGTATAAATGAAGCATTTTTTATGAAACACAAACATCTGTAGAATTTGATTAAGAAGTGGATTTGAAGAAAATTCTTGAAATCTATGTGGAAAGGAGTCAAAGATTATTTTCCTACTTCTAGTAAGAAAGAGGAAAACGACTTCAAAGTTTATTTGTCCATTTTATCTGCTGATGTACCTCAAGCAACACAATTAATTCAATATTCTGGGCCATAGTATGTTCTCAGTAAATATATGTGACTTTAATGAATGAACGAACTCACTATTTTAACAACAAAACATTACTAGAGGCTTATAAAGGAACTAAGTCCTTGATAAATACTAAGCTAGTTGGTTGATTATTCTTTTGGATTTGATCAGAGGCAGTTTACTCTTTTAAAAGTAAAATGAATATTTTCACTTTAAGTTTTTTTAGTTATATCTGTTTATTTTCTATCTCCTCTGATGTTACATAGCTCCATGAGACCTGTCTCATTCACTCCTATATCCAGTGGTCAGGATAATATGCCATAAACTGTTTCTTCAGTTATTATTTACCTAGTGAATTTTCCATCCAGAAAAGTGGTCTTGTTATATCTGGAAAATATATATTTTCAAAATGGAAAGTTATAGATTCTTCATCTATAACATAATATATTGGATTTTTAGAGAAACTTATAATGATGTCTAAAATTTTGAACAGTACAGATTAGTGATATGGCCTATATTTCTTTTCTTATAGTAATATTCCCACATTCTCTTCTCTTTAAGTGCTCTAACAATATAGACTTGTTCTTATTTATTTATTTATTTATTTTGGTGCTGGGGATTGAACTCGATACCACCGAGCTAAATCACTGGAACCACTGAGCTAAATCCCCTGCTAGACTTGTTCTTATAAACTTAGAGCTTCTGGCTTCTGAGTACAATTTTTGGGAGGTAGATGGATAACCTGTTTCGATCTTTAATACATTTTCTCTTGTTCTGCTTTCTCATTTCTGCTTACTCCTGAAGAATCAATCTGCTTAGTTCCTCTTTCAGGAAATCTTCCTTATCTTGTCTTCCAAAGCTTCTCCAGATGCCCCACTTCTCATTGTTTATTTCCTTCTGTGATTAACTTTCCTCTAATTGCACTGACTCTGAGGATCTGCTAGTCTGTTAGTCTCTTCCTTTGGACTTGTATCTTTGAGGGTGTCTCCAGTGCCTAATGGAGTCTTCGGCACAAGCAGTGCTATTGTCAATATTTATAGAAAGAAAAAAGCAAAAGAGAAAAGAATGATGGATGGGAGGAAAAAAGTAAAAGAGAGAAAGAACAGGAGAAAGAAAACACTCAAAGAAAACTCTTCCCTGATTATTATATAGTAATAGGGCCCACTAGAAAATACACTCTAAATTATAAAGTGTAGAAAAGATACAGAATTAAGAAAAAACTCCTTAGGCACATGAATCTTTACAAAAGACATGGTTCACTTTCTTCTATGTACTATTTGACCTACTCATAGTGATCTAGTGATCACATCTCTCTTTCTCCTTTTCTTTCAGCAGCCATTGTAAAACTCCAGTGTATTTTAATGGGGACATAAATTGTTGAACCATTGGTAAGATCTCAGTTTCCAACTGTTAGAATCATTATAAACATGCTTTTGGGGGACCAGAAAAAAAAATCACTATTAGAAGAAATATAAGAATTATTTCCTAAAGGAGTTCAAATATTCAAACTAAGTAAGTTTAATTAGTGTAATATTTTGTTTTCAAAATACATCTAAAGAACTAGACCATATTCTTGTTCTAGAATCAAAAGTGTTTATGAATTGACTTTAAGATCTTGTTGTAATACTGAGTACTTACACAGCACTTCTTGCACTGGCCATGATTCTAAGTGCTTTATATAATTAACTCATTAACTTCTCAAACAACCCAGTTAAACAGTAATAGTATCTGTCTTTTGCATTTGAACAATCTATGGTACATAGAGATTAAGGGATTTGTCCAAGGTCACATATCTGATATGAATCTTAGTCGAGCGCTAACCTAGCTAGTTTAGATGCAAGGCTAATCCTGCAAAATCTCTCATAAGATTTCAACCTGGAACCTGGCTAATGTAAAAGCTCATTCACAGTGATGGTTGCAAGCACAATTGTGGCTAATATAATAAACCAGTATATTATGATTAAAATCTCATTTTCAGGGAAATGATCAGGTGAACGTGGTCATTTAAATACATTATTTAATATAATCATCACAACAATCATCTGAGATTGGTGATAATCTTCCTTAAAACTCTCTTGAGAGTAACTCAGGTGGATGAGGCAGGAATACAACACAAATATCCTTGGAGTCTCTCCTGGCTTTTCTCAATAAATCTATGGATTTAAATTTGATTTCATTAAACTTCTCCGCCAGAAGGGATTACTAAGTATTGGCAAATCTTTTATTCCTAGAAAGCAGACTGGAAGGACCGAGAACAGTAAAGAGAATCTTAGAGATCTTTGCCAAATGGAGATGAATTAAAAATAAAGTGTAGTAAAATTTATTAAGCATTATTTTTTCATTTGGAGAAGTTTTATGAACATGCCAGCTTTCCACAAGGTGCCTGTTGAGTGAAGGAAGGCGTACCAATAGATAAATCTTCAGCTGACCATGGAATGCTTTCTAACGTTTTGTTTTTCTTACTCATGATGGTTTGGGGGAAGCACAGGAGTGTTCCTTCTGAGAGGGCTACCTGATGGCTGTGCTAACAATTTGGTAGTCAGGTTTGGAACTCTAGACATTTACAGCTAAAATGCAAGCACTTTTTCTTTAAAACTGTACCTTAAACCCTTTGGTAATATGCAGTTTTCCGGTCTGTGGGAGGTCAATAAATCCCTGTTGACTCTCTTTACATTCAGTAGCTCCAAGTAAAAGAGAAAGACACCACATCCACCCAGGCATTGCACCTGCTATGGCTTTCTCACATGCTCCACCGAGATGCTTAATAGGTAAGCCAGTGTGGTGTGTGAGGCTCAATTTTGAACCACTGGCAGAGGTACTTGTATACAGCATTTGCTACTTTTTGTCAGGGAAATAATCACACTGGGGGAGAAAAACCAAGATGTTATACATGTTTTCAAGCTCTTCTGATTTCTTTTATGTGCTCATGAGCCACACACTTTATTGTTTTACTCTTCACAAGAAAACATATAGTATGGGGCAGAGATTTTATTATGAAATTTATTCACTTGTAAAACCTGAAGGAATAAAGATGTGCAGGGCAGCATGGCTAAAGTTTGAGTAACATTAAAATAATAATTTCACTACACATGTATGTATGTGCGTCATACTTATCTTGAGATTTGTTACATGGAATATTTTATTTCATAGTCGTATGAAAGCTAATAGGAAAAAGACTGTTGTCCCTTAAATAGGAAATTAAATCTCAACATTCAGTTTTGTGGGTCTAAATCAAGGTTACAGTTTGGACATAAGTCTTCAATTTCCCAGCTGTTAAATAGTGTTAAACTCAAAGGAACCCTCATATATGTAGTTCAGGATAAGGATAAATGTTATTTAGCATTTGTAGATACATCCCAAAAAAGTCCTGAAATATATAATATGTCCTATCTGCCAGAGATTAGTTTGCTGATTCTTCAGAATAGTGACACACTCCTCTTGAGCTGTAGTTGTTTTGAATGATTTAGGCATCACAATAAATATGTAAACACTTGTAGGTGTGTGTGCATGCATGAGTGTAAGTGCGTGCATTTCTTTCTCTGTGTCTAAACGTCTTAAAAAAGAATATATTAAAATCTGGATAGTTCTGTCCTTAAAAAAACAGATTTTCTTCCTAATATTTATTAGATAATTAAATAAATTATATTCTTACCCATTTAACCAGAAAAACCTAAAATTAAAGAAAACAACTTTTATTGCAATTAATGCAACTGTCAAATGTGCCTGAAACTCATAGCATTTTCCAGTGCTTCTCTATCCTATTTTTGAACCTGTTTTTATCTTCAAGTTAATAATATCTCCAAGTTGTGTTTCTCCTCCTGCTGTAGAAACTGTAACAAATTCAGTCCAACATGAAATCAATAGAAGCTGCTTTCAGTTGGGTGAAATACAAGGGCAAGGTCTCTTTGTGCTGGAGATGAGGCTGAGCTCTGATTTTTCTTGTGGAGATGAGTATTTCTGTTTATGTTTTCCAGACCAGAGACACCCTGCCAGTAACCAATTGATCTAGAGCTAAATGATGAAGAAGACAAATGGGCCTGTTCTTGTGTATGTACATTAAAGAATAGGTTCTTTCTTTTGTGTGTGAAAATGGCATTTATTGAAGTGACTTAACCAATGATAGTATGATGTATTGGAACTCATATTTTAAAACTTGCAGGTATATTCTGTGGGCTGAAAATATTTATGGTTTTATAGTTTATTGGTAGGGCCTGAGCCACACAGGTATTTATAGAACTGACAATACCTCTCCATTGCCTTGTTGAGTTGTACAAACTCAGTATGAATGTGTGCATGTGAATAAAGGCAATATAAGTCAAAACACAAAGTATTCAAATTTCCCATTATTGAAAACCACATATTTTTAAAAATTAAACTCAAATACAGTTGGAACGTTATCTGAATTGACAGTGAATAAAAATGCTTCAGTGTGATAAACCACTGACAGATAAGATGATGTTTTCCCAGAAAGAATAGAAGACACTTAAGCTAACGTTGACAATTTTCATCAGGATTAAAATGACTGTGAATTCAAATCTATTATCTTGTTCTAACTAGTCCTACATTAGTGCTTTTCTATTGTGTCATTTTTTTAGTTCTATAACCTGTGAAATGTACTTACTTTTTCAGTTCCTGAATTACTTGTTTGTGAAATGGGAAAAATTAGAACCTAATTTGTATATTTGTTCTTAGGAATAAATGAATTGCTTACTGTACATAAAATAATTAGAAGAAGGCTGAGCACATAGAAAGTGCTCAGTAGATATAAGCTAATTTTATTAATTATGCCAGTCCTGTTTGCCTTATAAAAGCATAAAGGTTGTGAGTATTGTCTTGCAATCTTTCTCTTGGTTTCTTATTAAGTGAACCTCATTATATTATAACTACTTTCATAGTAAAACATTTGTCATATTCTCCTATGACATTGCTGATGAAATGACAGACATAATTTGTTGTGTAAAGACTTGCTTGTGGAGCCAATGTTAAGAATTCACTAAAAGATATCTAGATTTTACTCTGTCATATGGAGCATACAAAAGATAAAACAAAAATATACATTTTTCATTCACTTAGCATATTAATGTCTATGCTTTGTGGAGAGTTTCTCCAATCTGTATTCTATGAAACCATGTATCCAAATGATACCAATGAGAAGTCCTTCCCCCTGAAAAAAATTCCACAGTCAAATCATATTAAAAATCTAATTTAAACCATTGCATTCCTGTGATTTTAGAAATCCTAGAACCTTTGAATATGTTTTTGTGCATTGAGATAATTCATGAATGGGAGGTGGCACTATTCACCCTTACTCCTGTACCCTGTTTTGATGGGAACCAATACAATACTGTGTTCTCAAGGTCATGGACAGCAGAATTGGGACATCATACATTACACCTGTGACCATGATGAGAGGCACAATATTCATCAGTGTTACTTTCCAAAATTCCATGGCATAGCATTCTGCACTAGGAGTTGGGAGATTTCCCCAACTGAGTATTTAAATATAAAGTGATTTACAAAAAATCAAAGTTAGCTCAGAGATATCCCTGTAAGTCCCTCACTGCAATTCCTTTGCACTGGGTGTGTGGACTCCTCCAGTGAAAAGCACTGAGAACTGTTAGGAATTTTGCTGCCCACATGTGGTCAGGCACCAGCAGACTGGAGAGCGGCAGTGTGTTTGAGCGGCCCTGGACAGTTCATGCCTCCTCCTTTCTCTCAGTGATTCCCTGGAATCTGTGGTGCAGTATCTGCTTCTGATGTCACTCTTGAGAGTGTCTCAGTAGAGCTATAGCAAAGCACTATAATTTTGTGACTTTCAGATGTCTTGTTAGTGGGCAAATGGAGTGATGGAACACGTAGGTTTTGTCTAGTTGCTAAGGAATAAAAATAACACGTGCTTTTATTACTTTTCTGACTATACATTTCTGAAGGAAGTACCTTGGTAAGGAAAATATGCATATATTTTGGACATACCTGAGACTTTTCAAACACAATAATTTGTTAGGAGCCTCTGCTTTGCACTGTTTTGGTAATGGGTGCAAATATTGTTCCTACAGTAAAGGTAAGCTTCAGGCTTGATTCTTTGATGGCCGTTATACGAATGACATCTGGCAAAGGCTCTTCTGTTCACCTCCTATTTAGCCTGACATGTAGTGAATTGCATAGGCAATTTCTGGGCATCTTAGTGTTGTCACCTTGGTCACACAGGATGGAAAAAGAAGCACTTATTTTAAATAGTTGCTCCAACCAGAGGTTAATTTGCAGTGGAAATGAGCCTCTGAAATCTTTCCATGGAAGCTGTGAAGGCTTTCTTGGTTTTTGCTATTGTTCCTCTTAAAAACAAGCTCTCTTGCTCTTCCAATCAGACAGCAGCTCTTACCTATACATCCAGACCTCTGAATATCTTGCCAGAGGTTGGGCCCTCACACTGCTAGCAAATGGCAGCTGGCAATAAGAGCGTTGTGGGCACTGGCGTGGAAATGAGCCATATCAGCCAGGTGGTTCTCCCACACTGAGAAACTCAAAGAGAGCAAAATATGCTTTCCTGGTTCCACACCTGGCCCTGTCAAGCCCTTATCCAGAATAAAATAACAATTTAAATCATTGCCTAGACTACTGCAAATTTGAGTCTAAATGGCTAGATTTGACACTATTTGGTGTTTCTGAAATATTTCAGTTGTATATTCTTAATAAGTTGTAATTGAAAGGGGTACAAAAATCTAAGGGAAAGCAGAGGAAGTAGTAAAATATAGTGATTTGATGTTTATATACATATGAATATTCCAATAGATCCAACTTCTGCAAAACCATGGTTCTTTTTATGAACTCAGCCTTGAGATTTGTTTTCATGCAGGTCTGATTCATAATATCCCAGCATTCTGAGTTAATAAAGCTGTTTTGTAGACTCTCATGTCGTGGATGCTGTGATAATTTGGCCATCAGTTACAGTAGGAAAAATATCTTATACAGTAGCCCGAGTAGTTTCCTTTTTCCTGGTACAAAGCCTGCCTTCCATCCTGCTATTGTTTGCTAGTTTTCAGGGTTCCAAAGAGCTCTCCTTACTGAAGACAAAAGGACAACAACAAAACACCCATATGGTGGAAGAGAGAGTAAACCAGAGTGAAACGAAGGTGTTTTGTTTACTGATAAGCCCCTCACTTAGAGCAGATTCCTGCTTATCAGGTAATGATTTATATGTTTCACTACCACACTTACATTTGAAATGTCCCAGTTTTCTATGTTATTGGATCATGAGGACATGGAGAGAGTTTGTGCTCTCATAAGCAATGATGTGGTGATTAAAAACAAAAAAACCCACGGGATTTTTTTCAAGTAAAGGGTCTTGGCAAGTCAGTAAGGACTTTCAAATTTGTATGTTCCTTTCCTTTATGACATCTGGTGGGGCAGGGGGGAGACAGCTCTGGAAGAAGATAGTGACAACAAAAAAGGCCTGCAATCATTCATTACTTATTTTAATATTAAAATTCATCCTCTACATTGTAGAATTACTATTTAAAATAAAAATAAAGGCTTAAAATGACATAGTCACAGACATAGGACAGCAAAAACTCCTGGGACAGAGGACAGACAAATTTCCGGGTTTTTAACCTATGACTCTTTAAAATCATAATTTGTGGGGCTTTTTTCCTAAGATACCAGCACTTAAAAGTGGTGTTTGCTAAAAACTGTGACTTTTCACTTAGGCCTACAGATCCTAAATAGGTAACTAAAAGTAGAACAAAGCTTGACCTTCATTTTATAAAAGTCTGGGTCAAACTCTCAGCTTTGCATATAGCCATATTAATCAGTTCGGGAGTGTCTGTCTAAAAGTTGGGTAACAAAGTTTATTAGCACTGTTTACCCATCCCAGTGGTGGCGAACCTATGGCACGCGTGCTATAGCCAGCTGTTTATTATCACCAAAAGCTCTAAAAAGGTTCACTATCACGGACCTAGCCTATCTCATTGTCCTACAAGACTGAGAATTCTTACACCCGGAAATCTCCACTGCCTATGCCTATGGTCACCTTGGATCCCAAAAGAGTTGCACATGACTGAGATTATTCCAACTCATGAAGATTCACCTCAGGGGCTCCAAATTCCTAAGCAATGGGGATTCCTCCTGAGCTAGAAATCCACACTGGACCCTAGGCTGACACAGTGCCCAGTAAAACTGGTCTCCATTCTTTTGCATCTGATCCTTTTCATCTGTGTGCCCCTCCTACTCAAGCTGAGGCCTTTATTTATTTTCTTTTACTTTCCAATTAAAGCTTTGGCCTGTAAATTCATACTCTTGCACTAGTTTTACCTTTACCACTAACACAAAGACCCACACTAGCCAGTGTCAAGATGAAACATTCAATTTGTTTTGGAAATAATCTTTTTTATAATATATGCTAAAATTCAGTTAACAGGAATGCCTTCCTGTTGCTTGTTTAATTTATGCCTTTGCCTTACAGTTTCAAGATATGGGAGTACCTAAGCAACTTATAAATTAATTGAGCTCCATAATGAAATAACAGTTTAATTAGTCATTGATGATGTATAATCAGAAAGGAGAGAAAATTCAGCAGAAAAAGTGACACTATCATTACTCTCATTTTGGATTTGTGTGTGTGTGTGTGTGTGTGTGTGTAGAAGTTCACACTAAGTTATTTTGTGAACACTAAAGTATTTTTTTCTTTTCCTTTAGTTTTTCTTTTCTTCCCTTCCTTCCTTCCTTCTTTCCTTCCTTCCTTCCTTTTTTTTACTTTGACTTTGAATAGTATATCATGTTCTCGATTGAAATAACAGACAGGTAAACTTTATTTGTTAGCTTTTTAACTCCTTCTTTACTTTTTAATCATCTTATTTAAAATGAAACAGATATACAACTCAAACAAATATATAGCTGAACAGTTTATTGCAAGGCAAGCCCTTTTGTAACTACCACCCAGGTCAAGAAAGAGAATTTAGCCAAATTCTCACCCTCCTATCTACATATCCCTTCCCATCCCTCCAAACGCCACCACTTTTTATATTTTTTTGTTATTCCTTTCTTGCCTCTCTGTATTACCCAGAATGTATTAGACATTATGGCTTAGACTGGCCTGTTGGAGGGCTATATGTTGTCTTACTTGTGTCTGTCTGTTTTAATAGAATACCATTAACTGTACAGCTTAAATAACAAAAAGATTCCCCTAGCTCTGGAGGCTTCTAGAAATCCCCAAATCACAGTACCAGCCAATCTGGTGCCTCCTGGCTGGGGCCCTTTCCTGGTTTGCCGGAATCTTTTCATTGCATCCTCACATGGTGGTGAAGTGAGGAAGGGAAAGTAAGCAAGCTCTCTCATGTTTCTTCCTCTAGGTTACTAAAGGTCACCTCTAGGTCACCCTGGTGACCTCGTTACCTCTTAAAGGCTCATTTCCGAATACCAATCTCATTGGATATTAGAGTTTCCACACTTGAATTTTGGCAAACACAAACATGCAGTCCACAGTAATCTTTTAAGTCTTTTCTAATCCCCAATCCCCCCATAATCTTTTATTTTCCATGCAATATATTTTTAAGAAAGGAGGTTATTCATTTTAAAGCCATGATTTTAACTTTTCAAAAAGTAAATTGTTTAAACCATCAACACTGGTATTCTCTAACCAAGACATACTAGGTAATTATTCATTAAGTTTTTGACACTTCCTATACCCTACATTTTTATTCTGTTTGGAAAGCCAGGCACATTTAAACTATACATTAGCAGTGATGGAATTTTAAATTCATATAGAAGCTTGGCAATGTTCTCTACGCCCTGTTACCAAAGAAGCAAGGTAGCCTGGGGGAGACACTGTTTCTAAAATTGTTCACAGTGTGGTTCATTCGACATGTGAATAGTTTCAAGAGATTATAATTCAAAAATCTGGATGGAACGTACAAATGTCCAAGGTGGACAGGCAGTGAAGGGTTAAACAAGACACGTAGATTAAGTCTATACAAAGTTGGCCGCTATGTCTCAGGAGAGAAATAAGGGAAGGAAGATCAATTTTGGCACGTTTTCCATCTCAGGCTCTTTCACAAGTTTTAACTCTTTCCAGTAACAATATGAATTATGAGTTTGCACGCAAAGAATCTGAAATAGTGTCTTACTTGGAAACAATCCTTTGACTGGTTTCCTATTTCTATATATGCTTCTCCACGAATAGAAATCAGGTAATACCATGCCAGTGTCCTTTGCATTTAAGAGTAGAACCCAGATATCTCCTGGGAGCCCTGATCAACAGGTTGGTGCTGAGCCCGGCTGTCTTTGCTCTCCTGGGCCCCCACCACTCCGGCCCGGCTCCCTGCTGTGTACCCCCCACACCACCACCTCTGCTCTTCTTCAGATACCACAAGCTCTTCCACAGGATTAAGGAGGATGAAGTATGGTATTCTTTACAATTCTTATTTTCTCTACTACAGGAAGTTGGCATGCATGTCCACTCTTAGGCCTTTGTATTTGTTTGTTCCTCTTCAGGAACACTTCTCTGCCACCTTTTGCTTGGATCTTACATCTTTTTCAGACCCCATTTTAACTGCCATTTCCTCAGAGAGCTTTCTTGCACACTCAAACTACATAAGCTTTTCCTGTAATTATCTCCCTTACTTTTTCTATTTTCCTTCTGGTGCTTATCAACACTGTAATTATACATGTATTTGCTTAATATATATCTCTTCAACCTGACCTTGAATTACCCAGTGGTGCTGGGTGCCTGTTTGCTTATCATAGTGTTCCTAGAGTAGTTAGCAAGGTGCCTAGAACATCACAGAAATGCAATAAGTATTGGTTGGAATGCAAAATTGGAATGCGGTTCAGAGACGTTAAATAACTTGTCCAAAGTCACAGAGTTAGGAAGCATCAAACCTAGGGGTTTGAAAACATTCCCTAGATCTCATACATTTTCAGCAATAATTGTTTTTTTCCAAGTTGTTTTCCTTGAACCCTCATGTCCTGAGGAATCTTAATAGATGTTCCAAGAATAAAAAGAGATTTATGTTCAAATAAATTGTGGCTATAATGCAATTGTTTAAAGAAAATTGAACACTTTTTCTTCTTGCAGTATTTCCTAGAGACTTTAATATGCAAATGTGCATTGTGGTTCTCCAAAAACCTAATACGTTCTATAGCAATTCCCACCAGTGTTTGGCTATGATTTACTTTTTTAGGTGAAACTAATATCTTGTGGGAGAATAGTGTTCAGCAGAAGCTGGAGTGGGAATCACTCTGTTATACCCTGCTTCTTCCTAGGAAGTAGGTAAATAGAAATTTCCATCAGTAAATTAGATATAAATTTCCTAGTATCTTGGAAAAGTTTTGATTTTATGTCCTCTTCCTCTGTTTTAAATATAGGAAGAAGTGTAATATCTTAAGAAAACAAGATTAGAAAGTAGAAGTTAAAGAAATTGAAGTGGTTGTAATTTAGATTGTTGTGGAAAAAATATGGGAAGTATTATCATTTAGGAAACAGATTCTTCAATTAGAAAATACAAATTTAAAAATTTGTATTTAGATTAGAAAATACAAATGAATGAAAGTTAAGTGGTTAATAACTTAATGTGGTAAGCATGTTTCCTACGTCAGCATGCTATTAAAAAAAATGACTGAAAGGGATCTTAAATACTGACTTTCCTTAATGGAGAAAGTATGAAATTACAAAATAACCAATGTAATCACACCTTAATCTTGTTAAATTGAAACACTGTAATTACACTCAAATTTCACATGTGGTCAGTCTTGCAAGAGCTGGGGTGAGGGGATGAACCAAAGCATTATTTGGAATTTTAAATAGAGTCTATCATATCTCTCCAAAGCTTATTTACTTCTCTGTGAGAAATATTTCCCTGAGACTGGGGAAGGGGAGCCCCACAAACAAAGCATGATTTATTGGTTGTTGTTTGTTTTGGAGTTTTGTTTTGGTAATGGAAAGCAAAGTTTATTTCTGGAAGCCCCGATACAACAAATCCTATCGTAAAGAAAGCAGAGTGAATTTAGGAAAAAGCTGGCACTGTGTGGAAAAATGGGTCTGTTTCCTCTCGCTCATGGATTCTCAGTCTATTGACAAACATGATTTTTAAGAACAGGAGCCAAATTGTAGCATTTTTACCTAATTCTGACTGAATGCACTAATGAATGGAATGAGCATGAGGTATTACCAGCAATCATCTGGTCATGGGATACACATTTGCAACAGTGTTCTGAGGGCTGGGCGGCCAGCACTTGCTTTGAAGGACAATGGCCTTTGTCCAGTGAGCTCACCAAATCCAACGGAGGGTTTCCTGACCTCTGGAAACCCTGCTGAACAGGAATATGTTTTCCTCTCTTCCATGGGGAGATCAGACCTGAAATCCATGTATTTTTAACAAACTTCCCACAAAATTCTTCTGCAAAGAGAAGACTTGAGAGTTCTAGTGATAAGAGAATAAAAGCTATTTCACTTACAAGTTATCTGGCCATCTCTGCTCTGTCATAGACTGCTTTACTGTGTTCTTAATACTTCCAGAAGAGACTGGAAATGTTATGGAAAGCAGCTCTTCCTGGGGTAGCAGTTATGGTCACCCCAGGCTGTGCTCCAGATGCTCCTCACTACAACATTATAAGGGCAGATGGGGCCATTTCTTTCATTCCAGAAGGCTTTTGCTTCCCAGCAAGTCCCTCGTCTCTGGAGTATTTTATTGTATCTATAATAAGACAAAACAAAGCCATTTTGAAGGTTTTAGTAGACACTGCCTCCATAGGTAAAGTCCTCTGGAGACTTGGAAAGAAAGAAAGATGAAAAAAAGATACAATCTCCTGTATCCGAATTTTCAGTGAGTTAGATGCCCCTATCAGAGCCCTTCTGCTTGAGCCTTCGAATTATGATGATGTTTGGGGGTTTTCTGCAGTTGTGTATCTGCTGTTTGTGCTTTCATGTGCAAGTGCAATCACATCAAAACAGGTACAACACCCAATGATGAATGTAAACGTATTGTATACCTAAAATGTACCAATAAAAGAATATAAGCAAAACAAAAAAAGTACTAGGGAGAAGCAAACCCTCTTTTCCAAATCAGAATATTGTGTGTCCTAATGTGGCAAATATCCTAGCTTAAAATAAAAACCCCCTTTGTCTTAGTTGCAAATAAAATGGGGCAGAAACCCAAAGACAAAGAGACATCAAACCACCAAAATGGAATTTGGTAGACATCTCCATCATACTTCTGCATGGCTGTAGGTGAGCCCCTGCACCTCTCAGATCCTCGGTTCCTCTCTCAAATGGGATGTTTTGGACTTCATATTTATTTTACAATAGTATATTAGAGATTACTTAGCGACATGGATTCACTATAGTTTTACAGACAAGCCAAGTATAAAATTTTAGACTCTATTTTTGAATTGCATGAATGTGCACTAATATGCTTGCTATTATGCTGGGAGGCTAAAATATTCTATTGTTTCTGAGCTTACAGAAACTGACCTCATTTACTACAGGAGCATTTTAAGTATTTAGGAATATGAGGGTAAGCACCATGGAAAGAAGAATTCAATCTGGATGTGAGAGACTTTTTTTAAGGCTTCATTAACTGATAATTATTTGAGTGCAAAACAATGCCCTTACTGTTTGATAAATGAGTATTAGACTCATGTCATGCTGATAAAAGTCATGAACAGAGCTAGATTCCTCTGCATCTAGGGGACTTTGTTATTTTGATGCTAATGGATTATGTTCATTTTGAATAGATAGATATCTTGAATGACTCAGCAGGACTGACTTGAATTAGATTTGTCCACCCCTACTTTGCTTATTAATATGTCCTCAATATCTTGATATCAGATTTATATTATAATATGTACTTCATGTAATTTATCTTTCATGACCTATGATATGAAAATTTGATTGATTATAAAAAATTATCATTGGGCTTTTGTTTGAAAGTACACCTGTGTGTTTATGTTGTTCCTCCCAAAACCATGTTCTCAGAATCAGTAATATGAAGTAACTTATTAAAATCTCTGTATAATGCATGTTCTTTAAAGTGTATTGGATATTACTTCTTTGTAGATATTAGCTTCTTTTAACAGAGCGTCATATCAGTCTTGGAAGGCTGGAAGTATAATAAACAGCCTTCAAATTCCAGTGGTTTGACATAGTAAGAATTTATTTCTTGCTGCCATTGCAGAGCTCCAGTGCACATTGGTGCACATAGGAGCAGGAAAGAAGATTAGAGAAGGATGGGCTTCTTCCTGTCAGAGTATTCAGAGGCCCAGGCTCCATCTGTCTTGTGGCTCTAACCCTCTCCAAGGTCCTGGTATCTTCTGTGTTCAGTGGATACAAAACAGGAAAGAGCATTATAAATTGGACATTTCTCTTCCTTGTGTCTGCTTGGAAATCATGAGCCTCATTTCCACACATGTTCCAAGAGAGTCAGGACATTTGGCTGAGTAACCAGAAAGAACAAAGGAGACAAATTTCTGTAGTTTGTATCTTGAATGCCCCGGCCCCGCCCCGCCCCAAAGCCCATGTATTAAAAACTTTGTCTCCAGCTTGGTACTGTTAAGAGGCGGTGGAAACTTTAGCAAGTAGGGCCTAGCTGGAGGCCCTTAGGTAACTGAGAATGGACTCGAAGGGGCTTATGAGGCCCTGATCCCCTCCTCTCTTTCTTTATTCCCTGGCTTCTGATGTGAGTGTTTTCGTTTTACCATCTACACTTGCCACCACACCAAACAATGGGGCCAGCGGATCATGGGCTGGAACCTTTAAAACTGTGAGCCAGAGTTAATCTTTTCTTTTTGCAATTTCATTATCCTGAGTATTTTTTGTTATAGTGACAGAAATCTAACACCTTGATATTGATGAGTGTTAACTGTCCCTTGTGCAAGATCTAGACAATTAAAGATTGGCTTGGTAAACATTTAATACACAAAAATATTTTCTTTTCAGGATACTGGAGTTTAAACACAGGGCCTTTACACTGCACTAGATGCCCAGTCCTTTGTTTTTTCATATTTTACTTTGGGACAGGTTCTTGTTAAATTGCTAAATTGCCAAGTCTGGACTTGAACTCACAATGATCCTGCCTCAGTATCCCACAGTGCTGTGACACGGGCAGTTTCCACTGTGCTCCTCCATGTCCAGCTACAAAACTCCATGCATAACTTTACTGGTAGTGATGACAATGAGATGAGTAACATATGTAAATAATCATCATGTTAATAAAAGATAGATTAGGGTTATGAATCAAAAGAGATCAAAATACCAATTAAGGGAGGCATAAAGTCTTAATAATTTGAGACAATTAGAAATTTTTCTTGAAACAGTACTAATTATATTGGACCATGCATTCCACTCCCAGAATTTTAGACTGGCTGTCATTTGCTTATTGCAAAATCCTGAAGAAAATGTTTGAACGTCACTTTTCTTATCCCTATGGTGAACATCATAATGCCTGATTGTGCATGACATGAAGGTGGCGTTCAAGTTTGGTAATGAATGAGGTAATATTTTGTGAGTGGTCATTCAAATATCAAATTAAAGCTGCCTGTTGGTACTATTATTTTTAGTTGCATTCCCAGAGATCTGAATCACTGTAAATTTACAAAATATTTTTTAACCCTCACATAGAGATACACATGCACATGCATGCACACTTTGAGGCAGAAGGGAAAGTCAGATGTTCATTTGTGGGCTGAAGCTGAGAGTAAACACGCAAGCATTTGGTTTCTCTAGTCTCTAACACATCCTGCGTCTGTGTCAGTTTTGTAGTCTGTCCTGGGAATTTACCCTAAATTATCCATGTCTGTGCAGGTAGGCTAGCTTTAGGAACCTTCGTCTTTTCCACAGCGTAATATTAAGAGCTTCAGGCAAAATAAAGGGTTTGTTTGTTTTTGGTACCGGGGATTGAACTCAGGTCTTTGCGCTTTTGAGGCAGGTGAGATGCCACTGAGGTAAATCCCCAGTCCCCAAAATAAAGTTTTTGAAAGTGTTTTTTAAGTTGTAAAGAATCTATAATGAGAAGGAGTATTTCATATTGTGTATTTTATTTGTTTTAAATTCTAAATGTCTGGCTAATAAATTTGGTTATCAGTGTGAAACATTTAAATCACATCTGCATATAAACTTTTAGTCAAAATATGATAAGCTTTAAATCACACATTAAAGGAGAATATATAAAAGAACCATTAGATATCTAGTGGCTAGCTTTATTATTGATGAGGATGAAACACCCAAGTTCCCTGTTCTCAATAATATAATGTTGGCCAGAGATTTAGCTCAGTGGTTTCGCAGCCTGCTGCGCAAGCACAAGGACCCGAGTTTGATCCCTGGTTAAAAAAAAAATAATATAATGTTCCTGTCTCATGATTAAACATGCCACTTTCATCCTTTACTCCTCAGGGATGTGGAGTACAGAAGGTCAGATTTAGGAAGTGGATACTTGTCACTGATCTCAAGCGTAGTTTAGCTGGTCCTCAAGACCTTGGGATCAGGATACAAATGTATATAAAAACACATCCCAGGGGCTAGCTTAATCAAAGGCAGGTCATGCTTTGGAATCTGGCCTGGAATTCCTATCATTGGCAACACAAAACCTTCTAGGTCAATCCTTCGCTTTTAAGCTTTGGTCATCTGGATGGGTATCTTAGAAAAAATGCTTGGCTGCAGATTGTCAGAGTTAACATCAAGGGAGACATAATGGCATTTCCTTAGCTGACATTGTTGAGTTAGAGCTGGGATAATACAAAGGCATAATTCTGTGGACTGAAAAATTCTTGCTCTGAACTCTGATGGCATGGTGTCTTCGGTTATATAGGAGGCTATAGTGAAATTTCACAAAGCAAAATTAGAATGTCTTTCTAATAACTACTCTAAAATGTACCAGAATTTTATGGCAGACAGTGCCCTTTCAACAATTCGTTGCATCTCCCTCTGTGGTTGTTTCTAAACTGCAGATTCAATCACTGAATTAACTCCAAGCCCACATAATATTTAATCCTACTCTATCCCATCCCTGTCATAAAGTCAGCACTGGATCCCTCTTTTTGGCAGTTACCCAGCTTCCCAGGCATTTCCCCATTCTTCCTCCACTTTTGGAAATGCCCTGGAAAGTGGCTGCTCATTCTTCACAACTCAGATTAAAATCCTTTTCTCTGGAATGCCTGCTACAATGCACCAAGCAGAATTAAGGTTGTCTTACATGTGATCACATGGCACCCTGAATGCAGGACTATTCCAGTGCTTCAGCCAACATACTGTGACTGCCCCAATCTTTTGCCTCCCTCGGAAATTTTAAAGTCTCAGACAACATTGTATTTTTGAATTTTTAAAGCCTAGCACCTGTCCTGATACTTGATAAGTATCCAGGAGACACATAGTGAATGAATGAATGAATGAATGAATGTCCTTCTTAGGAGTAGGAGAATCCCAAGAGCAAGAGGCTGATATGTATCTTCTCTAAAAAAGTCAAGAATTACTAATTTAGACCCACATCTTGAATTGAGTGGGAAAAAAATTAGGTAGTAATTACAGAGGGAGGGCAGGTAAGCATGTGGCTGCTTTGGGTATTTACTCATCAGACCAGACTGAAGCAGCCCTAATCAAGGAAAATCAATCTGCCTGTTTTTCAGTGTAAGCATAAACACGCTGACAGTGGATGCCACATAGGTGTTCTGAAAAATCTTACCATAACCCTCGAGTTAGTTGCAGCTTCATTTACTTTCTGTGTGTAAGTCTGAATTGTTGATACTTATCTACAACAGCAAATTTATCTTCTTCAAGCAATGTTTTATATCATGTCATGCCTGAGGTCAAACATCCCTTCTTGTACAAAATGCAGGGAAACTCTGCCTAACATTCTAGGCTTTCTCCACCTTGATCCAATTTGCATCCACTATTATCTGTATTCAACAGCTATCAGCTAAAATTATTAACATGTCTTTCTCTATATTCTGTTTATGTCCTTCAGATTTTCCACATCATTTTTTTTTTTTGAGACCAGTGTTGCCATCAAACTTTCCTGGTACTATGTACGACTCAATGATGTCTTCATCCTATAAATTGTTCTTTCCCTTCAAAGAATCACTTGGTTATTTGTACCACCTTCTGTAGATTAAAAATATGTATAAAAGAATTAAACTAAATTTTCAGCAGCTTTTGCTCTTTGTTTTCTGAACATTATAGTTATGGATGGAAGCAATTTCACTTCTTTGGGTTACACTGTATTTGTTAGCACAGGGGCTTGGTGGTACTAAGTGTGTAATAAACATTTGTTGATATTTGAACATGATGGCTGTGTTTAGTAATGACATTAAATTAAACTTTGGAATGGAAGGGTCTGTAGAGTGAGATTTAGTGCTTCTTCTAGAGTAAGGAATCAGGTTTAAATTCCTAGAATCAGAAGAATTGGCTCTCTGCCCTTGCTGGCAGTGGTTTACCAGGGTGATCTTTTTCAATTCTTTATGCTTCCTTTTTCTCATCAGTAAAAGGAATGCTTGTAGTAGTGACAGAAAGGAAAATATAAAAATAAGATGCATATAAAGGTTATGCTTTATGGGGGGAACCTATTAATCGTGAGCTAGCATTATAGTGATAATATCTTTTATAGGCCCTAGGGTTTGGCTTCCTGTGTTCACGTTCTATCTCTGTCACTTATGCCTGTTCTCTTACCCTGAGCAAGCCTCCTTAACTTCCTGAACCTCTGTTTCCCTCTCTGAAGTAAAGATGACAGCAGTATTCCACCCACAGTCTCATTCTTAGGAATAAATGAGACTAATGCCTGCCCAAAACTTAGTGCAGTGCATAGACAATTTTAAGCCCTCAATAAATATTAGCCGCTCTTGTTCACAATGATAATTAAAAAGTTTACTTGCTCACAATGACACCTCCATGGAGGAAATATTACCCTCAGTCAAAACAATATAGAAGTTATTTTTCCAAAACATAAATCCCAAGATGCTGCTTTTCTCTTTTTGGTCCATCCTGTTGGTGCCATAGAATAAAAGGAAAAATGTTTGTTGCTCTATGTTTGTTTTGTGCAGTTGTGCTTCTGTGCAGCCAGGCTCTGGGTAAGAGTAGCCTTGTCTAAGTGACATATATGTTGTTCCACAAGGCCCTCAGCAAATAAGGACATTGTTCATCATATTGTGGAAAGCATGTAGACTCGCAGCAGGACACCACTGCCCAGCAGTCCTGAGGTGTGGTCTGTCCTGCCCCTGCCCCCAGGGTTCATGCCATTAAAGGGCCACCAACGTGCCTGCTCACATCAAAAAAAGAACATGTGTTGGCTGCAGTATTTAAATGAAATCTGATTTCTCCTCCCTAAGAAATAGGCTATGCAGTTTTTAAGAAGGGATAAAGATACCATAAAAGTTCTTGTAGGAGGATTAACAAATATGATTCTTTTCAATTCTCTCTCAGGGGAAAAGTGTACAATCAAGTTGTTACCTCTATTCCAACCTAGTCAGGCCTCATTGGTTTGCAGGTCACTGAAAATAGGATTTGGCTCAAATCTCAGATGCAGTGTTGTGACCTCCTGAATAAATGCTAGCTCAGTATGGGGGTGTGTGTGCATATGTGGGTGTGTAAATTTTTTATAAAATGAACTTGCTTTAGTTAAATTGAATGTATACTTTCTGATATAAAGATATGCCTCTTACTATTTAACATATTAACCAAAATCACTCTTTTATTTATCTACTTGTTCCACACGGCATATCTCATGGATGTTTAAGCTTTTGTGTAATATGCTCATGGGAAATTTATGTCACAATATGAAAATCTCTGGGCATGATATTAGTTGAGGGTGTTTGTTTGCTTGTTCTTTTCATTTGATTTCTAATCTCTCCTTGGTTTTCTATTGAATGCATTCTACTTAGACTATTTTTTCCAATCACTTCATCCAAATGGCTTTTGTCAAGGTCAGCATAGACCCACATGGCTAAACCCAGTAGCCTATGCTCAGTCTTCATTTTAATTGTGCTGTCCCAGCATTTGACAGTTACTTCTCCTAAGAACTCTTCGTTTGACTCCTTGCAAATCATCTGTCTTGTTCTCTTACTGCCTTACTTTCTTCTTCTCAATACCTTTGCTAGTTGGTGGTCCATCCTTTTCCCATCACAGCCCTTTCCTGGGGCCTCCTATTTCCTCTTTCTACCATCCTGAGTGATCCCCTCCTGGCCATATCTTTAACACCATCGAAGTGTTGGGAACTGGTGTTCCTTTGACTCAGTTCCAGCCATCCCAGCCTCATGTTTTGCCTTGAGAATTCCAAATAGACCCCAACCTTTGCCCTTACTATTCACTATTAGCATGAAACACCTCCCCTTGATAGCTGCATGGTTTCTTCTGTCATTTTCTATAAGCCTTAATTGTCTTTTTTATCAGTGAAGGCTTCTCTAACCTGCCTATGTATATGATCTCCACAGCACAACCCCTCCTTGTAAAGCTTTATGTAAAGTTGTTATATCAGCAGAGGCCCAACAGGAGACAAATGGCACACTCTAAAGGGTTTCAGTGAAGAGAGGTTTCCACCGGAGCTATATGTGAGGGATAGGCAGAGTGAAGGCAATCAAGAAGGTTTGATGAGCCATCCAGTGATAAGCAGCTGTATGATAGTCATCCTGTGCCCTAGACTGAAGTGACAAGGAAAACACCTGCATCACCAGGCCCTGTGGCAAATAGAAGCTATGAATGGGGGGACTGTGCAATAAAAGTATGACTGAGGAGGAGCTCAGCCACCTCAAGGGGGGAAGTGAGGCAGGGAGAAGATCCACTCGACTTTCTCTTCTCTTCTTTTCTTTCTGTATTTTTTGTGGCCTCCAATTGATCCAATCCAGGTAAATTCCACAGGGAAAGTGAACCCTATTCTAGCGTTCAGCTTCCTTCTACTCAGAACAAGCTGAGAAAAGTGGAAACTGGATCTCGAAGAGTGACACGTCAGCTGAGGATCTTTTTAAAAAGTCTTGTTGTCACTCACACTTGGAAATAAGAAATTAAACCCCAGGAACCATAACTAATTAGCATTAGTGTTGTTGCCTTCTTTTTTTTCCTTAAATTCTTTTATTGGTACATTTTAGATATACAATACATTTACATTTATCATTGGGTGCTTGTACCTGTACATGATGTATCTTGGTTCTTATTTTTTCCCCATTACCTGTGTGCCCTTCACCCCCTCTACCCTTCCCTATTTACAAAGACTATGTTTCCATTTTTTCCTTTTTTCGTAGTTTTTCCTTTTCCTTCTTTCTGTTGCCTCCTTTTTGAGACGTTAACCTCTCTAGCATCTAAACTGACACTGGCTGTAGTCATCACAAGCCAGTGTGCTCTCTCCAGATAGCAGGAGGGATATTCAAAATGTTGACCAACCGGTGTGACAGTGGCACTCAACAATCAGAACAGTAGTCCAACACAGGAGAACACTATACCATAGTGAGATGTACAGTATGGTGCTCAGTACTCAGCATTTGTAACAGGTGCTGTCATGTGAATATTTGAAAGGAGAGATCTTTTCCTTTCTGAAGACATTTGGAAACACTGTGCCTCACATTTGCATATTTATATAACGTATAACATAGGCAACGTTCCAGACTTGATTCAGAGGGTATGTCATTTAAAACTCCAAAACTCTGAGCTCCATTCATGGGTTTGGATTCTGAAGCTCACAACGGACAGTAATTTTGCTTAGGACACTCAGCTGGCTGGGAGACCTGTGACTGTATCCAGAGTCTTTGACTCCAAAGACCTGGCTTTTAACTGGCCTTAATATCAGGACTGCCCATGCAGTGAGGTAGTGGAGGGTTCCCAGTAGAAAATGGGCACACTTCACACTTTCCTTTTTGATATTTGAGTTTTAAGAGAAATTTCTAGGAAAGTCTTTTTTAAAATTTCTTACACAATTCTATCTCTCAAAAACTTAGTTCGGATCTATTCCTAAATTTGACTAAAATCTGCAGTACTGTGTATGCATTTCTCTTGCTGACCACATCATTGGCCCAATCATCTACATGTATAAAAAGTGCCTTAAATATACAGATTGACTATATAAATGGATTTCCTTCTGCTTTATTGACTTTGATGTTAGGCCCAGAGTTATGAAATGTGAACTGTATTTATACCAGGTAGAGGCACAGAATAAATGTTTTGTCATAAGTATCCATGTAATGTGATTGCCTGAATTTACCTTGCAATACTCTCTTTTAGAAACTACATATCACCTACATAAAACAATCAACAAACCTGACCTTCCTTACTTGCTGTGTTCATAATACTACTTTAAATCTTACTTTCTGCTTCCTTTTTCTCTGTTTTACTACAGAAGCTGGGGAGACAATCAGAGAAAAATTATTCATTCAAGCCCTTCCTTTGCAATAATTATTTTGAATATTTAAATCATGACCTGTACCTATTGGGGGTCCCATATGGGGTAGGCTACCTGCGTGGATAATTGGAAGACTCCTTTGGGTACTGCTTTTTCCATCACATCTTATAATGTCTTTGTAAAAATGAATAAACTTTGTAGAGTGGAGGAAGCGAAGATGATTATTATGACCAGGAGCATGTTAGAACCTTGACTTTTTTTTCTGGTGTGTGTGTACATCACACTTGTCTGCCTAAATTAACGAAGGAAGAGTGAAGATTTGCTACTTATCATTTTAATACAGTTTTGGGTTTCCCAAGGGAGAATTTCTTGTTTGTCTCAAGGTGATTTGTGTGTGTGTGTGTGTGTGTGTGTGTGTGTGTATTGCACTTAAGTTGTCCAAATGATAAATAATGCCCTAGGTAAGTTGCAGGCTATATAGGTAAGAAAAAGTAATATTGCATGGAAAAGTTTTCAGATAAAGCAAAATCCAATTTTATTTTGAAAGGCTATGATGAATGTTAACCACTTTTTTTGCTGAAATACTTTTTAGGCATATCTTAATATTTTTAATGATCCTTAGGTGATTTTTAACATAAAATATATAATGATATAGAGACATTCTATTATTAATAGTATTTGAGGGAACAATTTGTTGTTTTAATCCCCTTTCCATTCCTTTGAAATAAAGACAGGGTGAAATGTGCGAAGTTGTAAGGCAGACTGAGTTCTGTAGGTTTTTTTCTTTGTTACTCTGATTCTGCAATGGAGAAAATGATTTCCTTGGTTTTCTCACAATGAAGTACTGCGTGTTTCATTCAAAACAATAATGTTGGAAACATACCCTGCATGTAATATGTCTAAACACCCACAAATAAATAGTGATTGAGATTAATGCACCTCCCATTTGGGCTTGTTCTCCTGCACTTATGAGAGCAGGAAGATTTAATTTTCCCTGACACATGAAGTAAATACCTCCTCCAATCTGGTAGATTTGTTTTGGGGCTCTCCTTAGTCCCCTTACTTCCTACATTGCTGTTTTGACACATTATTAGCCATGTTAAATACTTTCGTGAATGACTGAAGAACAGTAGTTAGTAAATACAATTACCATGTGACCAAATTTTAGTTTTACCCTATGTAAATATTATAGATGATTTGTTATTATTCAAAAAGATTTATTGTATATATTTAAGGTATGCAATATGATGTTTGGATGTACATATGAGGATTGCAGTAGTTAAACAAATTGATATATTCATAATTCTCCACAGCTACCATTCTTATGATAAAAGAACCAAAAGTCAACTCAGCAAATTTTTAGTAGGTAATACAATATTACTAACTATAGTCACCATGCTGCATATTGGATTTCTAGTCTTATTTAGTTTATAATAAATAATTTTAATACATAATTGTAAGTTTATCTACTTGGGCATACTTTTCCCATTTTTCCCCCTTCCTTCTTCCTGATAACCATTCTTTTCTCTTGTTTCTATGTGCTGAACTATTTTTAAAAATTCTATATATAAGTGAAATTTTATAGTATGTTTTTACCTTTGTCTGGCTCATTTTGCTTAGCATAATATCCTCTAGATTCATGCATGTTGTCACAAATGGCAATATCTCCATTTTTAAGGTTAATATTCTATTTTATGTATGTTCCATTTTTTTAGGCATTTATTCATCTATGGACATTTAAGTTGCTTTAATATTTTGGACATTATGAATAATGCTGCTGTGAATGCACGAGAACTCAGCTAGTGCTACAAAGTAATGATCTAAGATAGTACACTGAATGTTTTTGTCCATTTCAAATCTTAAAAAATTGTTAGTTGCTTGAGAAATAGTACCCTGACTCTAACGCTGCCCTGAAGTATGTTAACATCACAGATGTTATACTTACTTGGAATCTTATATCATCACTGTATCTTCAGATAGCCAGTGGTAAGATATGTTGCTTTCTAAGTTTTAAAATGATATAATAAATCTATCGAGAGCCAAATTAACTTATGTGATCTCAAAGCTAGCATTATATCTAACATAGATTACTCCTTTGTGTGTAACATTTTGTCACATTCTTAGACATCACATAGAGGAAAGAGAAAAGATAAACCACATTTCAAGTCTCACAACCAGGAACTGATTTTAAATCCTGTATTTTCTATTTCTTCAAGGTTTTTTTTTTCTCTGCTATCTTTTTAAAAAATTCTATCATCATGCTGATGGAAGACACCCATTTCTTCTAAACCACGGCAGTGCTTATACTTCTTTGTGATCTTTCCAAGTTTAAAACTCTTACATGAAGATGCAAGGTTGTGAAGATGTAATCAATATCCAAACATTCAAAGATACTCTTTCCATTTCAAATCAGAAAAAATTTCCCTAGTGATATTCTTTCAATGAATTCTTTCTAAGTTTTCCATGCTGATCCTCTAGAATATTCTCTGTAGTGACTCGACATGCTAGCCTAACCCAGTTATTTCTCAATGTGTCTTTATTTTTATTTTGAGATTTTTTTGTCATTCTCACCAAGGTCAAGCTTCATGACTAAACACGGCCTTCTACTTTTTCTAAAGTATCCCTTGAACCTCCAGCCACGTAGGGCTACCCTCTCTCTACTTGCCAAACTCACTAACCCTCTGCCTTTTTATTATTATGCTTTCCTGGGCTGTGCATTATGATTTTAATTAATGAAGCAGATAACTATGTATTCAATGTATATTATTTGGGAAGTTTTCTAGAGTGTTTGCAATTGTGATTTCTCATTCATTCCTCTGTCAGCTTTAGAAGGGAGGTACAAATATAACTTAGGGAGTGTAGTTAACTCTATGCTTCTGAGCAGCACAGATATGAATGTCTTCTCTCATCAAGCAGATTTTTTTGTCCCATGAGGATAGAATTCTTTCACGGGAATCTTCCATTTAAAGTGCCTTATATGTATTTTATTCTTTGTGAAAATTATAAAATTATATCCACTTAATAAGTAGCAAAACAATAAATCTAACAGGATAGAAAAAAAATAGCCTCTTCTTGTTCCCTGTGGTTAGATCTAGAATGGGGCAACCCAGACAGGGAGTATATTTTTAATGCTGTTCCTTCCCACTCTATGAGGCCATAGGTATCTTGACCTAAGAATTTTATCTGGGACATGGCAAAGAAAAACTGCATTGTCAAAGCTTTTCCAAGTTCTTAGTGTTGCTGAGGCTGTTGACCCGTGGTATCTGGTTTGTTAGTTAATCGTATTAATGATGCTCCTAGTTTAAAAACAAGAGCCAGGTGTAGTCCATTCATGAGAAATTGAGACAAAGGGGAAATAAGTTTTTCTACAAGAAAAAATATGAGCTTTTATTTCCTCCAGATTTTCAACTGGACTCCTTAAAGAGTGAATGGTATCTGTTCTTATAGCAGAAGCACTTGAGATACGTCCACCAGAACTCCTGAAATAATACAGGAAAATCAGCAGTAAAGAAAACAAATAATTATATAAATATTCAAACCTGCATCTCTAAGGATCTTTTTTGAGAATGGAAAAGGCTGAAAGGAAGGATTTTTCTTACTGTTTGAATCCCTAAATGTCATCATTCTCAGGCTTTTTTCCAATCCCTTTTAGTTAATGTGCTTAAAGAGACAGGAAGCATAGTAAATCTTTGTAAAGGTTTCCTATTTATTTGCATGTATTCCACAGATTCTCTGTCAGTGTTTGTCAAATAATGACAAATCTTGGGTCAGATATTACAAGGTGCATTAAATTAATCCAAAGTGGCTCGGTCTTATCCTAGGGGACAGGAAGAGTGGCAAAGGCTGAAGCTCAAGTCTGACAGAAGAGTATGTGCTGTGGGAGAGGTGCAGGGGCAGGTGGCTGCCCATATTTGTGTCATGAGCTGAAATGTGCCCTGGAAGATAATAGGGACATAGAAAAGGACTGAAATGAGTTGTAGTGTCATAAGGCTCCATAAAGGAGTGTGTATTACTTATTAATTTTGCCTGAATAGCAAAATGAGGTCCATTTAATTAAATAAAGGTCTCAGTACTCTTGTTATAAAAAGTAAAAGTAAAAGAACTACTGCAGATCCATATTGTTCCTAATATAAAGCCAGAAGCCTCAGTCTCTGGCCTGAAGTGTCAGTTCCTCCCTATTAGCATGAATGGTAATAGCGTGATCATATCCTCAGACCTTAGAACATTTATAACCACAGAGCTGTAATTTTTACTCTTACAGCAACAAATGAGAAATTAAAAACATTTAATTTAGAGGGAAATTTAACATATTATTCCCTAAGTCCACTTGGCAAATGAAGAAGGCGATTAATATAAGCTCATTACATTGCAACACTGCATCTCTGCCACCACGTTAGCTGGCTTTTTAAAATTGGGACTGACAAGTTGTAGTTGAAGAAATACTGCATTTCTAGGCCTCCTGTTGAAAGGCAGTGTTCTAGACAATACATATACCTGTCTGAATGTCAAGACCTAGGCATTCAGAGGCGGAGGCCAGGCTGTTCGTATGTTTGTCTTTCAAATTGGAAATTCTCTCTGAAGGCATTCAGATTGTCTGTGGCTTTGTTAAGGCAGCTACTGAACAAGGTGAAAAAAAGGAGTTTCTCCTCCTGGCCAGGGCTCCTGGTCCATAACTGTGCATTAGTGCACTCTCCCAGTGGGTAAGGAAGGAGCTTTAGCGGGGCAGCAGAGTTAAGCGGGAATGTCCTGCAGAGACTCACCATCACAAAGGGTAATACTACTTTATCGATCCTTTCCACACTGTCTCCTACCGTTGTGTTAAGCCTGTGGCGAGTATAGCCTTTACAAAAACAAGATCTGGAGATATGACTTACTTTCTAACTTGAACATGAACTTAAAAAAAAAACAAACGTAAAAGCCTGTTTTGTAGGAATGGCGTGGTGTTGGCATTTTACAGCCTAAATGATAAAAATAAAATCAAAGTCAAGTATCTCAACACAAGGAAAAAGTCACACTGGACCTTGAGCGTGCATATCAAATGTGGCTGCGTTCTTCCATTTAAAGCAGAAATAGCCTAATTTGACCATGTTTTATTGAATGCTCCAACTTTTTCTTGTTACCCTAAGAATGGTAACAACATTGTTAGCATATATTTTTAGAGAATAGATGCTGATTTTTGGTCTCAGACTTTATGAGCACAAAGCATTGTTTATGTCTGGGAGGTTGAGAGAGGTTCTATACATTTAAATTAGTCAATTGATCGATTTCAGAAATTTTGATGATATATTTCTCCAGAAATACAGAGAGGGTATTGATGATGTATAAGAAATTTATATTTACTGATTCTGTTCCTCTTAATAAGGCATTCCATTATCAAGGAGTTAAAAAAAAAAAAGCATTTGCTGAGAGCTGCATGGGAACATATTTTTAATTGGCACTGTCCTCATCTTTCCCAGGATAATGGGGAAAAGCTTATACTTCACTGCCTGCATGATTTTTGATTTTACCTTTGTTTGTTATAATGCAGAATT
The DNA here is from genome assembly GCF_000247695.1 of Heterocephalus glaber. Next base: position 22,729,132 of record NW_004624733.1, on the reverse strand, counting down.
AAGGGGGGGCATGGCTGTGAGGTACCTTTTAAAAAGGTTTTTCCTTTCATTGTATGTACTAATGGGATGAGAAAGAAGTAAAAGACAGATTCATTTTTATGTTTAATCAAGTCCAATAATTATTGCATTGTGGTTACAGCTTTGAGCATTACATTTTCAGTAAATAATTTATCAGCTGCATTCTTTTCTATTTTTTCTAGCGAGGCTTAACAGTGACTATGGGATTTATATACTGTGAGCATTTTTTTTCCTTTTGTAAACAAGGCTTATTGATGGCACAGGCTTCCTAACACCTCCATGAACCTCTGGATTTATACTTACTTTTCACTTTTAATACATTTCTTGCTGTCACTTTGTTAAGATTATCTGTCTGCCTGGTAAGGAACTAGGACAAGAGAAAGAATTCAGAGTCTCGGAGGTGACCAACCTGCTCTGCTATGTCTGCCACTGTCCCTGTTTCAGAACAGAAACTTACAAGTCTCAGGAAGCTCCTTGGTCCCCAACCAAATGAGAAGCATTGATCACCCTGTGATTAGTCTTGGAGCTGGAATACCCTAATGACAGCTTTGTCGGGAAAATTTTAAAATAATAAAGACAAGACCAGGCATGGTGGCACCCTCTTGTAATCCCCAAAACTCGGGAAGGCTGAGGGAGGAGGATTGCAAGTTCCAACACAGTCTGGGGAACTTAGCAACTTAGGCTCTGTTTCAAAATAAAAATTAAAAAAAAAAAATGACTTGGAATGTAGCTCAGTATGAAGGCCCTGGGTTCAATTCCCAGTACTGAAAAAAATAAAGTAATAAACTAAAATACAATGGACCCACTTTCTTCCCAGGTGGGAGAACAATGAGAAAATGAGACACAGAGCAGACTTGAAAGGTGTCCACAGGCAGACGCAACCCGGGCAAACTGCAAACGAGCTGGCCCGGACAGCAAAGCTGCGTCTAGTAAGTGGGCCTTACTGGTACTTTGTCTTTATTCCTTCTCATTCTTCACCAGCTCTTTTCAGATTAAATGTTTATTTATGAATCCTCTGTCTCCCTCCATTTCTGGCTTTTCTTCATTCCCCCACCACCACCCAGATAAAGATAATGCCCTGGCCGGACCTTCCCAGTTGCCTGTAGGCAGGTTGAGTCTCGCTGTCCAATGGCATTTGCAGGCCTCCAACCTCAGTTTCTTTGTTACTTGAGCAGAGTCTTCAAACAGGTCAGCCAGAAATCACCAAGGCCTACCCAGGAGCAATGGGTCTCCAAAATTATTTTGTAGGACTTTTGGGTATAGCATCCATGGCATTTTAGAACCTATAAAAGGAAAAATACTTACCTGTTTGTCTCAAAGTGAAGTGAGATTAATGTTGATATAAACACAAATTTAGCAACAGTGTCTTGCTCCTCTCTTTTATTTGTTAATTTTTCTTCCTTCTTTGAACCTCTCTTCTTTCTTTTTTATTTCCTTCATTTTTTCTTTTAAATCAATATTTGTTTCAATTTTCTCTTTTTAAAATTTCCACTGACTTATAACAAACAATTGTCCATATTTATAGGATACAGTGATATGTTCCAGTGCATTTAGGGTCAAATCAGGGTACTGAGCATGCCCACCACCTTGAATATTTATCGTGTCATTGTAGCAAAAACACTGAAAATCCTCTCTGTTATGTTTGCATTTGTAAAACTCTTCTTTCCTTAGGGTTTCTGATTTTCTCCAGTGGGAAGGGTATTAGTGTTCACATATCCTACTGTTAGGTCAACATGCATAACAGATATGTTGTTGTGCAAAGTACAAAGTCTCTAAATATGCCTTTGTCTCAGCGTGAATAAAAGAAGCACTGCTGTATATAACAGATAATCACTAAATGAGTTCCTACTTTTGGATATAACTAGATTAATGGAAATATTAAAATTCTATCTAATAAATTATGTAATAAAAATTGTAAGGTATGTTGGTTTCAGTGGAGTAACAAACATGTTGAAGTAATTTTTCATTTTAAAATGGTACATATAACAATGTACATTTCTTTCATTTTTGTTTTGTTGCATAACATAGGAAATCTACATGGTAGATTTTTCCTGGATTTTTAGATTTCTTTAGAAAAGACTTAGAATAAAACACTATTCTTCATCATTTTTGTTAAGGTATGATATATAATATTCCTTGTTTATTTCTACAAATGAGGCAAAGTCATTTGCAAGTAGCAGACATTTTCTAAGTTTCATCCATGATGTAAGTTATGTTAAGGAAGATTTTATAATTTTTGATAACTAAAACTCCCTATCAAATTCATTACCTAAGTATCATTTGGATTCTTATCAAAATTTTAAGAGAATAGTAAATCATTTCAGGTAAACATTGCTTTAGTATTAACAATTTGGATGTTTGGAGGGAAAACCATATTAATATTTATTTCAACTAAAATACTTTTGGAGGAAGTTCTGTTAATATCCTTATTTTTTCTAAATCTAATTGAATGAATATGAAATTATTGTTCAGAAAATTGCTATAGCAGTTCAGTGCATCTGAACTGCTTAAACATTAAACAAATGTTTCTTATTGTTGTGAAAGACATCGCTTTTTAAAAGTATATTTTGATGCTTGTCACACTTTAAGGCTCCATTCTGACCTTCTATTTTCTATGTACTATAATATTTTATGACTAAGAGGGATTAGGTTAATTTATTCTGTGTGTGTGTGTGTGTGTGTGTGTATGTGTTATTGGGGATGAACCTGGGAGTGCTCTGCCACCAAGCTACAGTCCAAGCATTTTTTAAATTTTATTTTGAAATAAGGTCTTATGAAGTGGCCAGGCTGTCCTGGAACTTGGGGCCCTCCTACTTCAGACTCTTGAGTACCTGGGATTTTTTATATTCCTTATTATCTTAACATTTTTAAAAAAATCCTAAGGTATCAGATTCTATAGCATAGTGGTTCTCACCTACACCTCACATACAAAAGGTGCCCTATTCAAAACCAGGCAGAAGCAAGTCTTCCTAAAAAGTAAATGAACTTTCTAGAAAAATTTTAAATTAAAGCATAGTAAATGCTTCTTTTACTGTACCCTAAAATAAATTCTCAGAAAAATAACTTATTTTTGAGAGGAGGTAGGGGAATGAAAAGAATTTCCATGCCTGCTTACCAATTTCCTAGGTTTATTACATTTCAGTGTCTGGTATTCCTTAAATCACTTCTCCCCTGTTACTTTTATGAGGAAATGTGTCCAAAGTTAAAAATAATGATAATGGCTTCATAATTCAAAATCGTTATGAGGAGATTTTAAGATGCGTCCATGTCCTATTAATATGAAGGTGCTTTTAAAATATTTACAAATAATTTTAAAATATTAACATTGTACTCAGACTTGAGGGGCTGACAATATAGTGTTCCTTTTTTCAGAAGCAGCTTATTTCCCCTAGGTCTTCATTTTTGTCCTTCTGCCTCTTTCCCATGAATTCAAGCAGAGAAAACTAACATTATTTATACTATTTGGGCAAGGTTGCATCTAAAGCTCATTATGTTATTTTTTGCTGTAATTTTCTATGAATCATCCTTCATTCTATACTATGCATTCACACACATTATTAGATGCGCTGATATGGAAGGTCAAGCATGAAAATGATGCTGTTCTGGTGATGTATTCAACTTCATATAGCTGATATTTATACTAGTCCTGATTTTACCACTTACTCAATACATGATTTTAGAAAATCATTTCTGCTTTCCTCTTTGGTGTACAAATCTGATAGGTGAAGCACTTGCTAGTAAAACAGATGTTTACATCCAAGTTGCTTTCTTAGCAACATTTTGTATTTACATAATAAAGATCCAGTTACACTTTGTTTAACATCTTCTTTATTGACTCAATGATACATACAATATTTTACTTGATTTTGATAATTTACTTGTATGTGGCCATAGTATGATTTTTTACATGTGCCTGTGTACTCAGAATCAGGCCAGTGCTCAGTAAATATTTGTTGAATAAGTGCATTATGTTTTGAAATCTTTATGAATTCAGCTGTTTAATTTTTCTTTTGTGGGCATTCTTTCTTGTTCTGGGAAAATAAAGGATCAACACAATTATTTGAGAGATCTTTTTTTTTTTATTGCCAGCCCTCAGGTTCCCTGATTCAGTAACATATGTACTTTATATGTAGGTGGCTCCCATCCAAGCATGCTAACTTGCAAAATCAGCAACACAAAGCACCTGAACCATAAAGCAAAAATGGCCACTTAACTGAGTTTTAAGACACATTTCAGATATGGATTTCAGAAATGGAAATGCACTAACATAATTAATTTGCTACAATTAGTATAGTAAATTAATTGTCAAGTACACACCTAGCTTTATACATTAGTGGTAATTTTCTAATTTTCTTCTGACTTACACAAAGGATAATACTTTCTAACACTTTTTTTTTTGCAAGGAAGCACACATCCATTTGAAACCCTTATAATAAAAAGAATAAGTTATTTTTAGACCCATTTTACCCACTCAAACTTTTTATATAACACTCACTCAAAATAATAGATTATCCAATATTTTCAAGATTTATACTAAATCTTGTTGTTGAGGTAATTTTCAAAGTTATCCAAAAAAATGAATTCCTAGCTTAAAACATATTTTTGAATCAGAAAGCAAGGGGGAGAATGTGTGACATGGCCAGAAAGTTTGTATTGTTACAAGCCACAGGCAGTTTCTTTTCAGTCTTTTTTACCCTCATTGCAGAAATAAAGGTACACATTTTTCCTGTGGCTGAAGCTCATTAAATACAAATAATAGCTCACATGTATCTATTTATTTATTTACTTATTTATTTACTTATTTCTTGAGATTGAAACCAGGGTCTTTGCATTGAACTACATTTCACCTGTTTTTAATTTTTAATTTTGAGACAGGGTTACACTAAGTCCCTAAATTGTCCAGGTTAGGTTCACACCTGCGATCTTTCTGCCTAAGCTTCCCTGAGTACATGGATTACAGGCAGGTGCCCCCACTCTCACCTAATATGTAGCATTTAGACAGCTTTATATAGCAAGGTACTGTACACATGAAATAGTGAGAGTACCAGAAAGTAATATCTAAACTTAGTGACAGCAGTAAGTTTTATTTTCCTTTTTGAATGGGAGGCGAAGAGTCCATTTCTGCTGTGTTGGGACTCTGAAAGGCCACCTTGACCATTACGGTCTATTTGCAGGGGTTCAAAATCAATGTGTCTTGCCACAAGTGTGTATCCAGTGACTCCAGTGCCACAAGTGTGTATCCAGTGACTCCTCCTGGGCACATCCCAGCTCTGCATGTTAGGGGAGCTTCCTTCAACTGACCTATCCAACAAAGTCAACTCTTTTCTCCTTAGGTCTTCATTCTATCTATACTCTCTAATATAATTTTCATCTACTTTATCATCTTGTATTTTATACTTTTTGGTGACTTTTGCCAAAATCTGGACTCAGCAGACCCTGTGTGTTGTGAAAGAGTAGAATGTAGAGCTTGTAGTCCAATCCTGGAATTCTATTGTCACCCTACTAGATAATATACAGCAGAAGACTCTTCAAATCTTTCAGCCTTGCTTTTCTTAATATTTTATGGGAATAATGACCTAACACAGTTGGGAGGGTCAAATAATCTTGTACATACAAAAGGACTTGTATATGTTAAAAGGTTCCTGCATACATGTAAAGCAATAAAAAGTTTAAACATATTCTATACACATATATGTCAGTTATATGTGTATAAATAAATCAAATACATATATAACTATATAAATAATCATGCATACTGTTAAATAAGAATAATTATTTTTCCCCAAAACAAGATGTAATGATAATAAAGAGTAGTAGATCTTACATTTTCTTTCACTCCAGTGCATTTTTCTTCTTCTCCCACCCTCTGTCAAACAACCTACGGTGGCAAGCATTTCTTTAAATAATTTGTAAAATGCAATATAGAATTGATGTAGTCATTACTAGTATAAGACAGCTATATTCAAGACTTCAGCTGGTTTGCCAAGTCTCTTGAGATAAATACTGCAACTGTCTTTGCACTTCTTTAGCACTCTATAGAGTTCAAAGCCCACCTTCTGCTGGTGAGTCATTAGGTTAATGTAGAAGTAAGCAAAGGGGATTCCAGAGCCTTCTGAATTTGTATCCAATCTGGATATTATTAGAATTCTGCACCCTGTGTAAAAATAATAACTGACATTGATATAGTACCTCATAGTTTGAGGATCTCTTTTACATATTTTAATTCATTTAATTCTCCCAAATGCCCTGTAAGCTACATACACATTTTATAAACAAGCAAATGAAGTTTCTTTGTTAAATACTTTTGGCTCTAGTGCCAATAGTAGACTTACTTCCTGTGGCATTTCATGCTGTAGGATTTCTCCCCACTGATAGTTGGAGCATTGACACATAAGAATCATACACAAAAATTATCTTTGTGATTTTCTTATTATGCTAGCAAATTCAGTAGGGCAGTGTATTTTCCCTTCTCAACTTCCCTTTCCCCTCTCTGATGGTTAATTACAGTTTGTGTGGGCTAAGAGGTGCCCAAATAGCTGTACAATATTATTTCTGGTTGTATTGGTGAATGTGTTTCAGAAAGAGATTAGTATTTAAATCAGCAGCCAGAGTAAAGAAAATCCACCTTCCCAATACGGTGGGTAGTTATCATCCAGGCTGTTGAGTGATAGAATGGAACAGGAAGGCAGAAGTAGGGTGATGGGTGAAGTTAGTTTTCCTTTTTCAGCTCAGGCTTTCCTCTTCTATTGCATTGTACATAGAGTTTTTACACTCTTGGACTGAGAGTCACACCAGCAACCTCCTCTGCATCCCCACCTAGTGCTTAGGTCTTCTTACTTGGAGAGAATTACACTGAATCCTAACACCAGCTCTCCTGAGTATCTAGGGTATAGACAGCAGATGGTGGGCCTCCATAATCACGTGAGCCAATCCCATAGTAAATCTCCTCATATCCCTATCCATATATCTGGCTGTCTATCTGTATGTCCTAATGGGCATATATCTATATGTTCTAACGGTTTTATTTTTCTAGAGAACTTTAATACACTCTTTTCAGTGTCACATGATCTCAGCTTTGCAGACAAAGGGGTACTGATGGGGCTTCCTATTTTTGCTCCCTATAATCGATCTAACACGTGTGTATCATTCTGTATGTTAAAGCTATACAACTATTTAAAGATGATAATGTGTTGGTCTGATATTATAAATGACCAGCATGAATTATCTACCTATTTATCTATCTGTCCCAGGGGTTCTTATCCTTGAACAAAACACCTGAAATAACAATATGCACATCTTTATACAAGTATAAGTACTCGCATTTTTCTGAAGTGAGAATTTTATGCTCATAAGAAAAAGCCTCTATGACCCACAGGGGTCACTGGCTGAGGCTATAAATTATTCCATGAGATTTCTATCTATTCTGTCTTGTATGAACCATGATGTAGAACTATACAAAGGCCCTAGGTAAACTAGAATATCGTTCCATCTCTGGAAGATCATTTGTTGGCTACAATTTCTTAGAAAAATGACATGTTTTCAGATTAACCATGAACCTCCACTCTCCTTTCACAGCCCTCAGTAACCTTCAGCGTGTCTTTGAGGGGCCAGGAGACAAAGCCTCTCTCACTGCCGATTTGAGGGTTTTGTTATTCTAACACCTATGTTCTCCCTGAAGCTTTGTACACACAAAACTGCTGCCCGCTGTTCCTACTGAGACCATGCCGCCTCCTCTGAATGTACGCAGGCCCCTTTGGTGGTGGCAGGGGGAACTTTTTAGCAGAACATTGATGATGTCTGGCCTTTTTCTACTTTCTGGCTTAGGGCATTTATAATTTGGGGTAAGAAGATAAAACATTGAACAGAGTGAAATTCAACAAATAGCCCAGAGTGTGGCTTTTATGATTACAGGTTCAATCAACCCTTTTAGAGATTTACTTTTTTTAACCCCTGAATTTCACTTTGAAAGTCTGTTTGAAGAGGAATCTCTACCTGGTTTCACAATCCTCACTGAAATATCTCAACCAAGAAAGAAAATAAAACAAAACAAACCAAAGAGAATATTAGCCATGAAGTCATATAGACAAACTGCTTGGTATGCACTGCATTGGGAAGGGGTACGTCTGACCTTTGAAACCTAGGCTTAAATTGAAGTTTAGGGTGAAAATCTGACCAGAGGGTGAAGGAAATAATGTCCTCTGTAATGCAGATAAAACCATGGTAACTCTCTCTTCTTCCTTCTCCCCTTGGGTGAGGCTCATGAGGCAAACAAAGAGGCATATGTAAGAACAAATGAAGCTGTGAAAATGGGTCGGTATTAAAGCATGCCTAGAGGAGTTTAGCAAGTTTCCTTTTGGGAGCCCAAATTTGGAAACAGCCCTTGGGACAATATGTAGTTGGCTTCTCTGTCAGTCACTGCAAAAAGCGTGGATCTTTACAGGCTGATGAGCCAAATGTGGGGCATGGCAGTGCATCCTGCATGGGGAAATAATTGGAATAAAAAAGGAACAAGAAATCCAAATTGATAATCCAACCCCTTGCTAGTGACTGAGTTATAGCATTAAACAGATTGTGACTAGCAGTTCCAGTTTGGGGAATAGAAACTGCAGTTGTTAAATAGAAGTCACAAAGACAGGCCAACGTGTGTGACAAAGGCATAATTTCCATGAAAAGTGGAGTGGCAGGGTCATTCTGGTACATTGCATGGTGTCTGAACAATCACTGGAAAATTTGCCATGTGTCTTCTGCCCAGCAAGTCCTTTCTTCTCGTTGTTCTGGCTGTTGGGATGCAAATACGCACTCCTCCCACCTACCAGGTCCTCAGTTGTCATTCAACTGGGTTGCTAAGTGGCAGATTCATGGGTGAGGTTGGCACAGAAACACTGCCACACCTTTTCTTGGCTTTTCAGCCCTCCTAAGAGAATCTTTCTCATCCTTTGCTATCTCAGTTCTGGTAGATGCCAATGTACTACTCCAACGTGCAACCCAGATGATCTGTGAGAATCAATTGTTCTGAGTTAATGAAACTTTCTGATTTAATAAAATTGGTCCTACTAAGTGACTTGTGGTTCAAGAAGTGATAGCCAAAGGGAAGATGCAGTGGACAGGGCAGGTCCCCAGTGGGCCACCTCTTCTGATGTGAAGGGCACTGGCCAACATGGCGTGCCCTTGTGACTGTGGTTAGGGGCAGCGATGCCAGGTATTTCTTAAGACATTTACTTGCATTTGTGTGAGACATTTGGCTGCCTTGAATCTTGGCTTCCTGTGTCAGATGTTAGAGCCCGGAGAATTTCTCTGGATTAACCAAAATAATCGAGCGAGGTCTGAGAAACATTTCCTTTCGTTTACTCTGAGTCTAACGCTAAGAGGCCAGAGCTGATGGTTAGTGGGGTCACTTTCCACCATATTAGAGAGACTCAAAAGTCCAGCCTGCTTTAGCTGATTTGGCCTCTCCCTTTCTTTCTCCCTCTCTTCCTCCCCCGGCACCCCGACCTCCTCTTATTCTCTGCTGAGGTTGAATTGAAAAGCTAGCAGCAGTGGAATTCTCACTGCATGTGTTCGCCTGGGAACCTGGTTGTTTTGAATTCAGCTCTATCTTCCATGCTCCATTCCATTATAAAGAAGGGGCGGGTAGGGGTTGCCGCCGCTCTAATTTTCTGAGAACAGGTGAAATATATCCCGTTGAGCATAAAACACCCCAAGCCATAACTTTGGAGGCTGTTTCGCATTTCTCCCCCCGCAGAGGCTGTTGTGTTTTGTTACAGCAGCGTGAGGAGTTGTTATTAGAGTGTTATGGAAACCAGGTGTTAGAGCTGATTAGTCACTAATCTTCCATCTCTGGGAGTTTGGCTCCAATCTTTCCTTCATCAAAATCATTCTGTTGCGTTAATTTATTCATCCTTGCTCTAAGAACCTTGTCAAATCAACATGGTGGTCTCTGCTGGGTCCCTAATGCACTATAGCCCAGATCACAAACCTGCTATATGACACATAATTCAGGATAATTGGCAGCCAGCGCTCAAACAGCCCTGTGATTAAATGGGGATGGAGATTGAAAGCTCCTCTCACCTATTAGAAGGTAGTCTCGCTAGGCCGGTGCAGGTCTTCAGCGAGGTCTTCAGTGAGGCTGCCCTGTGAGAGGCCTGTGTCCTTTCTCCAGCTTCCCATGGCTTGTGATTGATGAATGACATTTCTTTCTCCCTTAATATTTTACCTCTTAAAACACAAAATGAGCCACTTAACTTTATATTTCCTTTTTTAGACTCTATCTCAAGTCTTCATTAGTAAATCTTAATGACTGCTAAAATTATAGGAAACCCTTCACTTCATATAAAACTGAAAAAGACCATTTCTTTTGCTTCTTTGTGCTGCTGTTGCCAACAGCTCACTTTTGACAACGAACTGTTTTGTAATGGCACAAAGGAAAGAGTTTGACAACGTTTTTAATTTTTGACAAGCAATGTGACCAGTTCTGTGTATCATGAAACAATTGTTTCTAATGAAAATAATTTAGCACAACCACAAGGCATCATAGGTGTTAGCAAAAGCTGAATTTGTACTCATGCTAGATGGTGTTTCTTATGTATGTTTTTTCAAATTATAGCAATCATATATGATTAGAAATTGGGAAGATAGAGACAAAGAAGAGATAAAAATCATCGAGGAAGTCTGACTGCAGGGTGAAATTATTTGACGTTTCCTTCCAGCCTTGTGGAAATTCTGTGCAATTTTCGGGTACATTTTTAGAGAATGCATTAATTGTGAATGACCTGAAGTTCCACGATATTTTGGTTCTGCTGAGATTTACTTATTTCCTGTTTAATGTAAATGATTTTTTTGTCATCTCGTGCGCATCCTTTCATGGGCAGAGATTCACACTTATAAAATGTTTGTTTGAATCATTTTCCCCTACCCCAGGAAAATTCCCACAAAATAATAGGTGCTTGATATAGTTCGAGATAGAAGTGACAGCACTATCAAACAGTCCAAAAACTAAATATGTAAACTGATGGTTTGGGCCAGAAATCTACTTTATAAAATATTGTATCTGTAGTTCTAATGCTGGCTTAGTTTCCTAAAGCTACAGAATACAATTAAGGAACCAATTCATTATTTTTAGAATTCACAGCAATTTTTAAAATTTAATGATATAATTTACATGCTACCAAATCATTCACCTTACTGTTATTATGAATGCTTACATACTATTCTATCATATGAAAATGCCAGGATTTTAATAACCAGTCCTCTGTGTGGAAACATAAGTATTTTTTTCCATACTGAAACTTATTCCACCCTACATACTTCAGTGTATTAGGAATATAATACCCAACACCTACAATTTAAAAGAGGGGAGTTTTAATTTGGGTCATGGTTTCAGGGAATTCAGTTTAGGGTTGGGCTGCTTCAAGGCAGGAACTTTACAGAAGAAGAGCAAAGTGGAGCAAAAATGCTTAGTTCGTGGGGGCCAGAAAGGACAGCATGGAAGGAAACAGCTTGGAGAGGATAAGGCTAGGGTCCTCCTACAGTACCCCGCCCAGAAAGGTGCTTTACTAATCTCCTGGGTGGCTCCCAAGCCAATCAAATTGATCATTACATTTAAGCATCAACCTTGGGATATAACTTTTCTTTCAAATCTACAGGTTATTAGATTACCACCAATTGTTTGAGTTAGAATTTGATGGCTACTATTCTGGCAAAAGACTAAATTATAAGAAAATTATTTGAAATGGTCTCAGAAAACTTCTAATATGGCACACATTACTCAAATTCTATCCAGATTCTTCAAAGCAGGCTGCTTCTGAATTCTTTATATTTGCATAATGACCTGCTTTGGTGTTATTTTTATTGAGCTAATTGAATGTTTCTCATAAACAGTTATGTTCCATTTCCTAGAGTTGGAAGGTTACAGCCTTGGGAAGCTACTTGGAATGTCACAGCCCTCCTTGGACAAGAACATAAGTGGGAGATAATGATAACAATGGTTCCTCCAATCTAATAAGAAATGCATAATTAGGATTTTTAACTATGGCATGAGGATATCAAAAATGAGAAAATATTTTTCAGAACAGGGCCAGGGTTGCACCTAAAAGTTATACTTGATATTAGGGCTAAATTTCTCTCTGGCTCTCTACAAAACCTGTCAATCCCTCTGCTTGTGGCTCATAACATATGGGTAATCGCAAAAGCGAAGCAATAGAGAAATGAGATTGATGGGAGGGGAATTTTTAAATTCTTGATGTTTAGAGCTTTCAAAACCTTTTCTAAGTCTTTTTCATGCTGAGATCTGTATCTTACATGATGCTAATGCTGGCATATAAGCCAGGTGCTCAATAGACTCTCTGACGATTCAGCCTGGTAATTTTTCTTTTCTCTTTATTACTTTACCCCAGCTTCTAAGGGCTATGGTATCAAGCAAAGAAGGTACCAGGGAGCCATAAAACAATTCATAGGTCAAAAGCTAGAAATATTTGTAAGATACATTCCCTTTCTCTTTTCCATACTTTTTTTTAAATCTCTTAGCAACAACATTTGAGAGTGTCATTTTACCAACTCATACCAACCTGGGCACATTCATTGTTTGAATATTGCTAATTAAGGAAGTGAACAAGTCCACTTCCTTTTCATTATTATTATAAGCATTAATACTTTTTCATGAACTTACCACTAGTGAAAAACATGTTATCGTGTTTTTAAAACTTGCGCTTGTATTAGTTTTACCATTTGCTGTGTAACTGGTAAATATTTTCCTGGTTGACTTTTGTTTTTGTTTATTTTAAACATATGAGTACATAAGCAGTGCTGGGAAAATTGGTTTATCTTTTGGAGAAAAGAATCTTAGCCACATGCAAATGTCAGGAAAAGACTTCTAGGGAAGCTTAAAAAGTAATGAAAAAAGGGTCGGGGATTTAGCTCAGTGGTTTCACTGCTTGCTGCTCAAGCACAAGGACCTGAGTTTGATCCCTGGTACCAAAAAAAAAAAAAGAAAAAAGTAATGAAAAAAATTTAAGCCATAATATATGGGAACAAAATAAATTGCAATTCTGATTTTCAATTCAAAAATATTTTCTGAACATGAAGAGAAAGAATCTGTTAGATTAATATTATTTGTAACAATCATCCATAAATGTGTATATTGCATATATATTATTCACAAAGTAGTACACAAAGTGATGTGTTATTCTGTGAATGGGATGGATTGAGTGGTTCACTGAAACCTCAAATAATTCCCAGAATACTTTGTTTAGTATCCCATTTCTTTCATGTGGCTGGCCATCATTGTGCTTCCATATTTACTTACAGTATGCAGTTTGTTTTTGTTTTTTTCTCGTACCAGGAATACACTCAGAAGCTTGTACTAGGCAGGTAGGTGCAGTGCTGCTACATCCCCAGACCCTGCAGATTTTTTATATAGTCATCTAGATTCCCATTGCCTTTATACATATCCTATATACTTCTCTCCCTTTAAGTTCCCATGAGCATCATTATATTCATTTCATTTTTATCTTTCATTATAAGAAAAAACAGGCATATTAGTAACAGGAAAAATGATTATTTTGCTATTGGGAAATGGGTTGTGCTTAAGATATATACTGTGTCTATCAAGGAGGCAATAAGTAAGATAAGTCATCTATTTATTTCAAGGACTTGAAAATGTGCTCCCCATGGGATCAGATAAGCAGTTTGATTAGGTGTTCTTATAACATGTTGAAGAAGTAGGTGGTACCCAAAACTAGTAAAAATTCTCTTACCACTTAATCAGTGAATCCTTATCCTTTCACACAAAAGTAGCAGAATACTGTAGCAAGGACATTGAAGGTGATACTATGGTACACTGACGTGTCCCGGTACATCACCAGCTTTCCTATATAGCTTCAGTGTAATAAAAGGAATAATTTTGTTCTGAAGGAAATTTCTTTAAAAACCCTCAGCGTTAATGTTAGATAAAACTTTTTATGCAGTTATCACGTAGGACCACCTAATGTATAACCAAGATGGCATTCTCTGCACTGTATTATCTCTTTTGTCTAACTCAGGTAGCACCAGTACATCCAGGATGCTTTTCTGCCAAGTCTAGATTTTAGCACCAAAGTCTGTGCAACCCAATAAACTCTAGCCCTACTACCCGCTGGTCTGGTGTTGGTAAAGCAGAAACATAATTATTATTACTTTTAACTGTAGGTGTGAATAAAGCGAGATCTAGACAGGACAAGGGAATTCCCCAAATGCTCACAGACTACCAGACACACACCAAGAAGAGACTATTATTCAGCTGGCCCACGCAATGCCTATGTACTTCTAACAGCCGAACACATGAAAGGATTTAGTTCTTTCTTCACATCACAGAAATAGGATAATAAAGATGGAACCTGATTCTCTTCTGTTGGGTTTGGCTTGTAAATCTCTAACCTGTGGTTGAGATGTAATAAGGAAGAATGACTTCTGACTTTTTGGGTTATATAATGTAGGGACTTATTCATGAAGGTAGTAGACGATATTCTTTGTACCTGTCTGACATTGTGGGAAGTTGAGGAAAAAGAAGGAAAAATATCATGGGACATAAATACTGTACCTGCAGTAGACACAAGGAGGGAGGTAGCAAGGAAAAGTTATAGCACACAAAGGGATCTCTTTTCCCTCCTGGGCAAGAGTTTGAAAACAGTAGTTGAAAATGCATGTGTTGCTATCATGGCCTAGAAACACAAAATGAACACTTTTCTCTCCAAAGAGAAAATCCTGCTATGGGGAGCAAGAGGAGTTGGGAAGAGAGTGTGCTGGAAACATCTAATATATCTTGTTCACAAAAAGTGTCGTGTTAGTGTCAGTTCCTATTTCTTTTAAATCCATTAAAACTTGTACATTGCAGCTGTAGACAGGAGAGACAGACATCATTACACACATTTGTTCTTGACACCTTGGGGTACACTTTCACCATTTTGCTCCTGGGAAATCACTGTAGGTGTGCAATCCCTGTGACTGTTAAATTAAAGTGTGAATCTGATTCCCCGAGTACACTGGGGAACTTAGGAAGAGAGTATCTTTGTTTTCCTAAGTGTTTCAGCTCATTTTAAGTGGAGTCTATGAGTTATTTTCTTCGTACACAGCCCGAGGAATCTGTCTACCACACAATTTATATTAGAGGGAAGTCAGGGACATTCTTCCCAACATAGAGGAGTAGCTTCTCTAAGTTCACGTTCCCATCCCATAAACCAAAGGATGGATAGCTATTTGTGGTATAGGTTTAAATTGGAAGTTCATACTGTCACTTGAGCCTGTTACTGTTTCCACTTGAGGCATCATAGCATGTGAGGTATATAAGAATAATTCTTGATCATGTAGGTCAGCATTTGATGACAATGGTGACAATGGAAATGGTGACAGTAATGATGACAGCTACCACTGACTGAGTGCTTACTGTGCTCCAAGTGCTCTTCAGGATGCGTCATAGATAATAAGTTTATTTGGAGCTTCTGTGACAGACACTGTGCACTGTGCTTCACAGTCACCATTCTTTGTCCTGGCAGCTGTTACTTTTATTCCTTTGGAAGGGGAAACTGAGAGTCTCAAATATGAAATGCTTTGCCTGAGATTGCTGGCAAATCCAAGAGCCAGCCCTAAGCCTGTATGATTAGAAGCTTATGTTTTTTGGTTTTTGGGGGTTTTTTTTCACAACACCTCTACATAAGACGAAATCACTTCAAAGGACCCCTCACAACTTTTGTGGCAAATGGCAAGACTGCACTAGGTGTTACCCTCGCTAGTAACGAGGCCACACTAGCCTCTCACCATTTGTAGCCCAAGTCTGGTGTCACAGGAAAAGCCACTTCCCCAGTGGTGTCACAAACCGTTATGTACCGGTGATGCATTAGAAAACATCCCACTCATTTTCTGCCCAGTCATTCAACTTATAATAAATAATGGAAGATGACAAACGAAACAAAATGACTCCTTTTTTTCCCAAGTCTGAGTTTTCTCTAGTTCTAACATGACCCACTTTAGGCAAGATTTCCACTAATGAACACATAAGCTAGTTTCTGATTCCTGAATGTGCATTAAAGCTCATCTAATGCAAAATTAACCTATCTTTATTACTGGAACTGTAGACTATTAAGGTAGCATGCAGAGTTACAGAATTATACATTTGGAAGAGATTTCCATGTGAGGCCCCTGTGATTTTATGAAAACTGTTCCCCTTCTTCTGAAATTGGGTTTTGAGTCAAGGATTAACAAAGGTGAGAAGGAACAGGGGGTTGGGACAGGGTATGATTCTTGAAGGTCACACGCTCTTAAGTTTTGGTCCATGGACAAACTCAATTTAGCAAGGATCATTATCCCTAGGAGTTAGTGACATTTGCAACATAAGGTGCAAAAATAGTAAGGGCTCCATAAATGTTAGCTGTGATAAGCACTCCCTTTGCAATTTCTCTTTAATCTTCACAAAACTCCTAAGAGATGGATGCTATTAGCATCTCCATTTTAGGGATGGGGACACGGAGCTTAATTCTTTGATCCTCAATTATACAGCTGTTTACTAGCAAAGCAAGGAGTGAGGTCAATTAGTTGCTAAATACCACATGCAACTCCTATGCTGCACACCTATCGCTTCTTTCCTAAAGAGGCTGCCTGTTGTGGAGAGCACCGGTGAGTCCCTGTGAGTTCGTGACATCTATGTGATGATCTATGTTATTATAAAAATAGGATAAGCATCATGGGCAGCTAGTGGGTGAATGGAGGAAGGCAATAGAAAATTTCCATAGAGAGAAAGTCCCCCAGTCACAAAAACACCCTGCAATCTCAGTTCCCAGGCTTGATTTATTAGCCATGTCCTTGTGCTAACATTTGCATTTGAAGGGGGGGGATTTTAGTGTCTTATCTGGGAGTAGTGACATATTATGCCATTATCAGCCATTAATAGCTTAAATTGATGTGTCCAATTAGTACTCAGTCACCGACAAGAGACCTGAGGGAACTGGTCTTTTAGACAGACAAGGGAGAAGCTTTTATTGAGCACATACTAGGAGTCAGGAGTAAGGATCAGCAGCCATCAATACTTCTTTTCATTTTTTTTCCTTTGGCTGTGTGAAGAATAGGGTTTCCATCAAAACTGTTCATCTTGAATGCTTCAGAATGTGAAGCATGAAGGCAGCTATGGATAATATGTAAATGAATAACGTCTTCCAATAATACATTAGTCACATAATTGAGGTGTAGGTCTGTTTTTGATAAACGATACCTCATACTATTAATGTTATTATTTTTATAGATGAGTGAGTAATTTAATACTAAAAAATAAGATTTTCTAAGATAACAAAGTCCTTTAAATTGAATAAGAATAAATTTAACTTCATAAAGAACTTTTTATATTTCCTTTTTCTTAGTTATTCATAGACTTATTGGCACACTTGTGCTTGGATATCACTTTTTATCATTTGAAAAGTTTGATTGTAAATCTGTTTTAGGTATATTTGAATTAAATAAAGTAGTATAATACACCCCCATATAATTATCAGCAAAATTCAGTAACTATTAACCTACCATATCTTCTATACCTCTACTCATTCTGTCACTTATTCCCAATTATATATTCCCAATTTCTAATACAAAATTTATACACAATGCATAAATAATAATGTAAAATATAATAAACCATAAATATAATGTAAAGTTTTGGCTAATGTGTGTGTGTAATTCAAGAAACTTGCATGTACTCAGCATGTCTTATCATATGCTTCATAAGGTGATTAAGTGATTCTAAAATCCTGAAAGCTGAGACCTGTAATGAATCCAACGAGATCCTACCTAGGCTCACCAAGAAATGGGACAGTTTCCTTTCTATGCTGTTCTCCTAGAGATTGTCTTCATTAGGACCATTTTCACTAGAGATATTTGTAAGAACCAAAGTGTGTAAACTTAGAGAGATTAAGAAACTCGACAGAGATACAAAGTAAATGACCAAACCAACACTCAAATTCACATCTGTCTGATTTCAAGCATGAGCTCCTTTTCCAGTATGGCTGGCTAAAAATCACGGATGTATCCCCATGGGTTTCTGATGGTTGTAGGCCAGGAGCGAGAATTCAACTAATCTGTGTCCCTTGTTCTTGGAACAGATCCTAGCTGGTAGTGTTTCTTCATTCAGCGTTTGTTAAAAGAATGTAGGTCAGTCTTTGGAGGGTACAGAAATTGGATTAGAAGAGCCTGGGGCATTCTTCATATTTTTGCCCAGAGCAGGCTGAACTCAGCTATCAATTATGTGTGAGCAAACTTGAACTTACCCTGCACCCCAGCCAGGACAGATCATCAGATCGTGGACCACGTTCTGTTCCAGGTCTTCTCTGAAACGTAGTTCAGTGCTATGCATGATGGGAGGAACAGACTTTGCTGCATGAACATAAACCAAGCAGCGTCGACGCCATCATTTAGACAACTTTAAAACAACACCTTCAGTTAGGGTATGTTCTTGGTCTCTTTCCCTGTTCTCTGTTATAAAATGTGCTTTTGTAAGCCACTTCTTTCTTCTTGTAGTATAAAGTACGCATATGTAGATACCTATCTGCCTATGTATCAGAGGGACAGCGGGAGAAAAGTAAGAGGGGAATAATAAAGAATAGGGGAGACAGAGATTAAAAATAGTCTGAGAAGTAATTTACATGTGCAGAGATATTTCCAGGTATTTGAAACTGTGAAGATCATGTCCAGCAGAGTGCACACCTTCACTGCACAGGGATAGAGCAGGTAGCATTGCTAGGTAACGGGAGCCAAGTGAGAATTTCGGAAACAATAGAACATGGGCATTCTCTAAGGGGGATGATCATTCCTCAGCTCCTGTCCATTTCACAGCAGTCATGTGGATCTGATTGTTATAGAAATCATGAAGGAAATATCTTGCCTTCTGAAACATGCCTACTAATTTATGTTGCATAAATGTGTGTGTGATTCATAAGGCCAGCATTACTCTGGGTCAAGAAACCACACTGGAAGGAGAGTTAAGCCCAGAGCAGCCAGCTCACAACTCCTACTATAGGTGCGACCCTTCCTCTCTCTTTCCACATTTATGAAAGAAATAGACTGAGGCCTCCATGAACCCACAAAGTGAAGCTGTGGCCAAGTCATAAATAGAACCTGTCTTTCTTGGTTCCTTTAAAAACTTTCAGTCACGAAAAGCAAGTTCTTGGTAACCAAAATTCTCTTGATGTGTGCAGAGAGCAAATCTGGAACATGCTCTTCAGTCCCTCATTTTGCAAGAATTATCATCTCCCAAATTTCAAATAGGTGGGGATGGGACACAACTCTCTGTCCTGTCCCAGCTGTGTCATTGATCATCTGTCACTAGTCTTGTAGCACACACAGTTGAATTGCTTTTCCCTGAGGGAAGTGATGCCTCCAGGTGTGCTAATAATAAAATTAATAGCTTAGAGAAACTGCTTGCAACAGCAACAGCGGCAGGAGAAAAAGAGGATCGATTTCAGTGTTTAACTGTCCTAATTCCATAGTGTATACCCGACCTCAGCCCCTGGTGAGCCACGCTCCATCTCACAGTTAATCAATAGATGCCTGCTTTAAAACAAAGAACCAGTTTCAAGATTAGAAGTCTTTGTGAATAAAAAGATGTATGGTAAAACTGTCAAAACCCTTCAATTCTCATCTTAACACTGAAGCTCAGAGGGCAGGCATGAGGTGATATGAAAGGAAAAAAAATCATGTGCATTGTGTCCCCTTTTGCCTATAAATAAAAGAGGAAAACTGTCCTGGCTCTGCTACTGAGGATGGCATCATATAAATAAGAATTTATTGAATTGCTCTGTGTTTAAAGGACTGTGAACATAAAGATGTGTGAATACTTTCAGGGGCACAGAGAGTAATATGTTTCTGCTCTAATCGGCCTGATATCTCGTGGTTCAATTTATACCATCTTGTGGCTCACATTTTCATCACTGCCCAAGCAAGGGTCAAACTTGCCATCAGCTGTTTGGCGGCCACTCTTCTTGTTCTCGCGATCCTCTGAGTTTCCTGATACCTTCACAAGCTTTTGCTTTCCATGTCTGTCAGTCTCTTCTCATTCACCCGATCTGCCCTCATTTTTAGGAATCCAGTTGCCCTGAAGACTGGCCTTCTCTGTAAAATGTTTCTCTACATTTGCTGTCATTTCTACTGCTCTCTCTGAATCTTCTAAGAAATGCCATTTCCTGTATTACCATTTTTCTCTCTTTATGGACATAATTTTTATTAGGTAATAGTCCAATCACAGTAAATGAGGTCCAGCCTCAAGGTACTATAAGACTGAAGAAAGAGGGACAGATTGAGGATGACACAGGGTGCAATACTGGGGAGGCTACTCACAGAAGGATGATCTTACATGGCAATAAGACCAAGTGAATTCCTGCAATTTGAGATATATATAGATATATATATATATCTATATATATGTATGTATTAGGACAAAAGTGACTTCGTCCAAATGGGCATGTATCTGGTTTACCTTAAGCTAATATCAAAGGATCAGGCACATTCTTTGTTATAAATATCCACATACCACACTGATGGGTTTGGTAATTTACAGTTTGCCAGGATACTGTTCTGGCTTATATCTGGATGTCCACCAAAGCTTCATGCCTTCGTAGGTGGGGCTTTCTGGAGGTGGCTCAATCTAGGGTGTGTAAATATAGATTCAGAGTGTGTAATAATTGGAGTCCACTGATTGAATAGCATTGTTTCTGGTGTGCGTAAAAGGAAGCTTTACTCTGGGTGTTGGCAACACCAACCAATAGGCTTGTACCCTGGATGGAATATAAAGGAAAAGATGGAAGGCAGACAAGGGCTGCTTTTTTCTGCCTGCCCTGTAATGGGCTGTTTCTCCTCTGAGATGTGACTTCTGCCCTGTCACTATGCCTTGGAGCCAGCTGACGGTGAACTGAAACTTCTACAAACTGCAAGATAAAATAAAACTTTCCTCCCTTAACTTTATGTATCAGGTACTTTGTCTCAAAAATGAGAAAATAAGACAGATACTATGCAGAAAAAACATGCATAACTAGAGTTACTCTGGGGCAGTCATGATGATTAAAACCCCAAGTGGTGGCTCTTACGGTCAGGCTGAATCCACACAAGCTCATTGTGTGTGGGGTGGTGGGAGTCATAAAATCCTTGCTTCCTTTTGATGTATTTCCCAATGGGCACTCTAAGAAGTCTTTAAGTTCTAATTTGAGCTCCTAGGAAGAAGGTACTGTGGTATTTTTTTTTCCATTTAGTGTTATAAAAGCTGATGGAGTGCTGTTTGTTTGTTTGTTCTCAGGCAGCCCTAGAAACAGCCCCACCCCTACCTTGTGTATGATGTATACTTGGATTAAAGTATAAATTTCTTTCTTTTGTGCCAACATTGAGTAGGAAGAAAGTGTACACTGCTAGCCTGATAGGAGCTGGTACTTTGGGGTACTGCTTTGCAAGACTAGTTTACATGGAGCTCCATTTTCCTCACCACCTACCATCTCAGATGATGAGCCAACTGAAGACAAAGATTGAGTCTTTTCATTAATTCAAAAAGAATATGGCAGAAATGCCCTTCTTTTTATTTTATTTTTTTGTATGAATTCTGCAAAGGGAAAGCATTTAATTTGAAACTGAAACTGGCATTAAATTTGGTTTGTCTTTGTCTTTCATATTTATTTTTTTACAGTGGCGGTGGGAGTCTATTCCCAGTGAGAGATCTTTTTCAACTCATTTTCCCAGCAGGCGAGACCATTTCTTATTAGTGCACTCTGAGCAAATCCTTTCAGTTTTCAGTTAGCCCTTATGTTTTCATCATTTCCTTGCATTATTTTGTCATTTTCCTTTTGTTCTTTCTCTTGCCTCTCTCTCACTTCGCCCTTCACCCCACCCCTACTTCTCTCCATCTGTATGTAAAAGGAGTCTGAGGGCAGTAATAGAGAAATGTTTCCAGAGTTTTCTCTCCAAAAAAGTGTTGTCTAAATTTGGAAAAGAAGTAGGAGGCAGGAAGCATTATATAGAACGAGGGTCTAAGCATAACTCTTCCACCAGTGTATAGGATGTTTTAGAGAAGATTTAAATCACATTTATGGTTAAATACACCGGATCCTTGACTTATGAATTCGATCAGTTCCCAAGGGCTGGTTGTAACTCAAGTTGGTTATAAGTCAATACAGCTAAAATCTGGATGTTTCCGTGGGTATAAGCTATAGCTAACAAGAGGCAGATGAATCTTTTGTTAACCTAATTAACCCAAGTTGTTTGTATGTCAGGCTGGTCGTAACTTGAGGGTCCACTGTACAATTAGTTAAACATTAGTATCACAGTAAGTGCCAAACAATGAGAGAAAAAGCATGAGAAGGAGGTCATGAACAGGCTAAGTATAGTAACCAGGACTCTAATAGCCTAAGTTTTAGAGCTTTTATTTTCCCGTACTTTCTGTCTTAGGGTATGTATTTCCTTTTCAACACCCAAAGCTTTGTATATATAAAGAATATCATAGTTGTTTGACTGTAGACCTGATTGGCAAGGCAGACTAATATCATTTTTGAAGTGTTAAGTACCCAGAAAAAGTAGAAAAGAATAGGGGTTCCAAGAGTCATGAATATCATATCCTCAAAGAATCCTGAAACAAATGAGAAACTCTGGGGAAAGAGAAAAGAATGAGGCAGGAGAACACAACAGTGTAACCAGCGTGCTATTACCTTGCCTGCCAACTTCATCTCTTCTTTGACAGTGGTTTCCAATTTCCTTTGAGTATTTTTTTCTTCTCATATAATAACAGTCAGTGAAATCAGGATTTTCCTATGAAAAGTACTCACTTTCTAGCTAGATTTCTTAGCAAGAACCTATGGCTTAAAGTGAGAAATACTTCTAGGTAGCAGACAAAGTTAATGGGACCTGAATTTCGTTCCCGGTAACATAATATTCGAGTAAAGGTAAAACTGTTATTGTATGCCAAGCATTTGATTGGAATTATATTGCCTTTTAAAGATGTAATGCTAGGTAAATGAAAAAGAAAAGGAAAAGTCCGACTCTAATGACCTTCATTTTACATCCTGAAAATGAATGGTAATAACCCGAAAATAGAGAAGTTCCAGTGAGTTAGGATTCATAAATATTAAATGTAATGGAGGAAAATCACAGATCTTTAAGAAATTAACTTGAACAAATGGTGATTTTAGTTACGATGTTGTCATTTTGAGTAATGGTCATTAGCACTGTGGATTGTAATGGGGACCAGCTTACTGTATAGAAAGAATGCCTTCTGATTAACTCAGGATTTTTTCCTGATGCTGCAGCCAGTTTACAACTGTACTGTGTATCTCTCATTTTGAGACTGTGATTGGCTCCAAGGGCTCTTTGTTTAGAGAAGCGTGTGCTCTCTTTTCATGATTAAGCTTTTTTATGATTAGTCTCCATTTTCTTTTTTGTTTTAACATTTACTATGAATAATACACACTGCCTCCAAGAACTGATTGGCTGACTGATATAATTGAGCTCAGATGCAATATCTCCTCTGCCTCCACTGTTTCCATTGCTACTTCACTCTGGGATGTTTCTTCCTGCCTGGAGATTTCTTTCACAGCCACTGCTTAGCATTTTTTTTTCAGTGAAGTGGCTTCTTGCATAACCCTAAAATAATCAACTTCAAGACAGGTAGTTGTTGAGAGCTCAAGGCAGTGACCCTGATCTCATGTGAAACCAATTCCCTGTAACATACAGCCTCGCTCCAGAAGACAGCAGTTAAAGATTTATATTTTCCTGACTTTTCATGGGAAGAAATGTCACATAGCAAAACTCCCTGAGGAGTTCCGTTAAAAGATTTCTCCCAAGTTTCCTCTATCTATGCAGTACCCAGACCTCCTTGGATTTCCTCAAATCCTTTCTGGTTTTGCCTCGGTGTCTCTGTCCAGTGTCTCTTGCTACTTCTACTGGTCTCTTCCCTGTGTGTTCCCTCAGATCTCCTCCTACTTGCTCTCTACCCATTCTGGTCATAACTAGTTTTTCCCCTTGCTCAATAAAGAACTTTCCTCTCCCAGAATTCATTCTTTTCTTCAAAGGGAAGTGACAGGTTTGAAATAACTAATAATCATTTGCTATACTTCTCATCCCACTAAAATTAACATTGCATTTGTGTTTGGGTAGCCTATGGCAGAAGTGATGGCTCTTCTTCATTTCCTGGTTTTCCCTTTGGATAATAAAATTATACCCATTGACAAGTATAATCTAGCTAGCAATCTATGGTTCCTCAGTCCAACAGACAAGATTCCTAGAGGTATAGAAACTCTAGTTCCATTCCCTCAGATCAAGATATCTTTGAACTATAACTCACACCCAATGTCCTCAGGGAGGGTGAAGTTGACACTATTTGGTGCAGGCTTGTCTCAGAAAGTATTTTCACTTGGTTTACTCCCTCTCACTGTCCCCTATGTCCCCCCACATCTCTGCTAGGGCTGCTTCCTGGATGTATCCATCACACAGGAGTCCTCCTACCAGGCTCTGCTCCCAAGGACCTTAAACTAGGATGAATCCTATGTAATAAGTCTTATCATCGGTATTTTATAGATGGGGAACCTGAAGTATAGTGATGATAGCTAGTTCAACAAGTGCTACATACATCTTATGAAGGTAGAAAGTGGAATTTGAATCTGTACCACTTTAACTCAAAACATGTATTCCTTGCGCTACACCATAGTGCCCTGGGGGTATCTTGAATGATTTCCAAAGGGAAGTCTGGATTGTGTTATATTCCTGTTTAAAATTACAAAGGGCTCCCATTTCCCTATTTGCCTCACCTGGCCATTCAAGACCCTCACAATCAACAGCAAATATAACTTCCTGCTCTCCGTTGTTCTCAGTACAGCACTTCTGGTACGCTCTGTGCCCAGGCAATTGGGATGGATCAGTGTTCATCAATTATGGCATCTGGTTCTTTTTTGTTGTTGTTGTTCACAGCACAATCTCCATCTGCAATACATTTCCTTCTTCCTGTCCCCCAAGGCACTTCAGCACTGACCCACACTCCCCTTTGACAACATAGCTGAACTATCACCACTTGCATGAAGCAGATCCTCATCTCCCAGACTGAAGCAAATGTTTTTTTTTTTCCTTGACTGATTCAAGGAATTCATAATTTTCTATCCCATCAGTTAGGGCAAGAAAGAGGCAAGGTTCTTCGCAGGTAAGAAAGTAAAGGATGGAGTCTCTGATTAAATTAATTTTGACAGAAGCCTCAGAGGTTTAGACTGTGCCCTCTTATGATATGTATGACTAGCAGTATTTATGATTATGGGTATCCTTAGAATTTTCCTTTTGTGAACGCTTCTATTTTCTAAAGTAAATCAAAGTTTTGCAAGTTGCTTCTGTAGGTCACATGAAACCAGTAATCCTTATTTAAAGAGGCAAGATAATATGATAGAGGGATAAAAAACAAAGGAAATGAAAAAGAAAAAAGTAACAAAATGAAGGAGGGTGCGAGGATAGATAAAATTGGACAGAAAGGAAATTTGGATGTGATATAAAAATGTGATGAATTATAAAATCTAAAAAGAGAAAATCTGTCAATTTAAAATAATAATACAGAGAAGTTACTCTTTGCAGTGGGAGGAGGAAGTGCGTAATGTAGATTTTACATCCCACTGTCTACACTATGGATGCTATCTTTCTGTAAGTTTGTGTAAGTTTTAGAGTTTAAGAGAACTTGAAAAGAAAAAATGACAACCGACTGCAAGTAATGAGTAATAGCCTAAAATTAGGAGAGGAAGAAAAAGATTAGGGTGAGATCAATTAGATAATACAAAATTAAAGTAGTATCAAATGGGCAACAGAATAATTTCCCAAGGAAAGTAATGGAAAATTGGGTATGATGACCATGCCTGTAATCTCAGTACTCTAGGAGGCTGAACCAGGAGGATTGTGAGCTCAAGTTCAGCCTGGGCAACTTAGTGACTTCGTAACTCCTGCCTCAAAATTTGAATATATATATATATATGATATGTATGATATATTTTTATATTAAATATACCTGTTTTTATATAGATAAATATATACTTATAAAATATATATGTATAAAAAAACTAGTGAGATAGCTCAGTATGAAAGCCCTGGATTCAATTCCTAGTACTACCAAAAAAAAAAAGCACTATCATCCAAGCTGTTTGCAATGGAAAGAAAGAAATCAGTGAGAAGATTAATGAGGAGAGACCACACTGGAGCAGTGCGGATCAAAGGTGAGAAAATGTATTAGGGTCTCTAGATGATACTATTGCACAGATTTCCTGAGCAGATGCCAGAAAACTCTTGCCCTCCCGCCCCGGGAATTAGAAATGGATAGACACGCTCAGTAGAATTCTATTTAATTTAGAGTTGCCAATCTTCATTCTAGACTGCAAAGGAGACACATTTCCAACATCAATCGCCTTGTGCTTCAATGGTGGAATGTATTGTGATGCCCCGGCCAGGGGTAATTAGTATCATTGTTTGAAAACATAACATCAAAGAGAATGGAACAGGCACCTAGAGAGAAATGAGTCACTTGCAGATTAGAGTCCTATTTGCCAAAAACTTTCTTCAAAGCTCTGGAATTTTCTTTCCAAGCAGTCACTCCAAAGTGACCATTTCTGTCATGGACACATAAATGCAGTTTTCAATGGTGCTAATCCGCCTGTCAATAATAAACCTCGTATTTGGGAAATCTTTCCACTAAAGGTGTTTCTTGGCTTCTAATGACAATTCTTCTTTGTTCTTCCTTTTACCCACAGATTAAATATAAATGTTGACTTCCAACTGACATGCCACACTTACCTATAACTACAGCTCTCCTACCCTTTTTGACAAATTGAACTGCAAAGTATTAGAAAGGGTAAGGAGAAATTTGTTATCATCCTCCATTACCTCCTATCTAGGATGCGTAGTAGGTTTCTATTGCTATTAACAAATTATCAAAATTTAGCAACTGAGAATTGTCCCCATTTATTATATCATGCTTTTCATGGGTCAGTGTAGCAAGGCATGATTCTCTGTTTAGAATTTCTAAGGACTGAAATTAAAATATCAGCAAAGCTGCATCCCTTTTAGGAGCTCTGGGAAAGAATCCAGATCTTTGGATTCTTGGAGAAGAATCTGGATCCTTGTGTTGATCCCAGTGGTTGTAAAACTAAAGTTCTCATTTCTTTGATGCCGTATCACATTGAATCCTCATTCTTGCAAGCTCTTCAACTTCCTCTTTTGCCACTTGTATTTCACTTTCTCTACTACTTTCAGCCAAGTGAAAATTCTGCTCCTAAGGGTCTATGTGATCATCCTGGACCTACCAAGATAATTCTATTTGACCTATATTAAGGTGAAAATTATAAATCTTAATTACATCTGAAAAGCCTCTTAGCCAAATAACACATTTGCTGACATGACACCACATGTAAATGTAAGGAGAAACAAAATTCTGCCGACCAGAGCTACTTAGCCTGATACCCATGCCTCATCTAGATTTTGATTTCAGCTTTATCCTATTCAATGCTGAATTCATCAACATTTCTGACACCATCAAAAATGTCTCTGCTCTTTTCTTTCATTTTTCTCTACCCTCGCTTCCTATCATCTTACCTATGTACCTTATTATCTCTGCCTACCTCCTCAACTAGAAAAAGTCTCCTGAGCCGAGGTACTGAACGCTATTAATGCTCGAATCTCCAGAATCTATTGTAATTTCTGATTCAGTGACAGAGAAGTGAATGTTTCAGTCTGCACTAGAGAGAACCAGGCATGTCCCAAATCCCATGGAAGACACCTTGGGTAGCTCCTATGTCACAGAGAAAATGCCTATTTTAGAATTTTTAGTGCTAAGTTTTGCCCTCTGAGTTATCTTACATATGTCACCTTCTTTAAGCCATAGCTTTCTCTTTAGTAAAATGAGATATTCAAAGAAATTGATATTTCCCAGTCTTTTCACTGTAGTTGTAGATATCTTTTGTTTTAAACTCTACTGGACTGAGATTTGGAAATATTTTTAATACCAAATTGTATTTATTCAACATTATATAAATTTTCCCCATATTTTCTGTTCAAAATCATGTGTCACGTATAGTTGAAACACCTGATTAGTAGCAACTATGATTGATGTTACTGTTATTGATGTTACTAAGATAGTTGTTACCACATAAAACAAATTAAGCATAGAAAGATAAAATAAATAAATAATAAGTAATGATTCTAAGGAAGACGTCGAGATAGAACTGAATGCCCTCCTTTATAGGGCTTTAAACAAGACAGTTTTGCATTGGAAAAAAAATAATTACATCAGCACATTAGTAATTAGATTTTAATATTGAAGAAATACAAGGACATATTTTGAAGTTTCCCCTGGAACCCTGCAATATCTATGAACCGTGAGCTTGGAAGATCTAAAGGTTTACTTCAGTTCTAAAATGTTTATTATCAGTCCATTTCATCTTGCTGGACCTTTGGTGAAACTCTCCGTGGCCTGCAAATCGGCCTGAGCTCAGATGCCTCCAGGTGGTAGAATGAAAGCATGGGGCCAGCCCAAAACATGAGGTTGTTCTTACAAAACAGTCTTTGAAAAATATTAACAAGGAGTTCAGTTTTTAAAAATCTTGTATGGGCCATAAAACATAATGTCCACAGATTTGGAGTTAGGAGTTAGTGGTACACAGGGGCTGGCAATTATTTGGAGTCCTCCCTGTGCTAGACATTGTTGTCCAGTACTGGGCACTCATCTTCTTCATGCTTTCATTTCCTTGTAATAAAATGAGATAGCAGGCACAGGAGGGTGCTTTCTTAACTATAAAGGGTTCCGTAAGCAACTGTAGATATATAGTCTTATTTTAGCCTTTCATTGCATTTAAGAAGGAGTTGGTGTCATTTTATACTATGTAATCAATGTATGCAAGAAGTTTCAATTCTAAGAAATACATTTTAGTGTGTATGTACATGCATGAAAGAGAAAGAGACAGAGAGAGAGAGAGAGAGGTATGAAGGAGGAAGAGAAAACCTGAAAGAAAGATGATTTAATACACAAGTTCACAGTCCTTTCCAGGCATTTTATGTTGTCTTTGATATTCATGACAAACATTTCTCCTCTGCAAAGATATGGCTGTGTAAGGTAAACCGACATGGCTTAATGTCTATTTTAACCATTGTAAGCTAATAGTAGAGGGCTCAGCCTTTAGACACTTAGAGTAAAATACTCTCTCTGAGGTACCACATCCTGGGGAGAAAGCAACTGAATGATCTCATAAATTTAAACTGCTAACTTAGCAGTGAGAAGTGCTATAAAATAAATAATTTAGATGTGCGCCAAAGAACACTAGACCCATATGAACAGAATCAATGTTTTCTTAAGCACAAAGAATGTATATATCACCTTAGGATTTAGATCATAAGTCTGTTTATTTCAGTATATTGGCATGAGTTGGAACTATTTTAAGGGTTTTAGTGAAAAAGATGTAAAATACCTTGGATTTTGCTTAGCTTTCTTTGACTAATCATCTTCTTTCTGTAACTAGTGTAGTTTCACACAAGTTAATGAGGATCTCCATGTTTTACCAGGTTTGGCTTCATCTGTAACTTGAGAGATACCTTGTCTCTTGAATCCTGCTTCTGATGCCCACAAGCACATCTGATCACAACATTTAATGAAACATACTTCTTTTCACATATATTTGGAAGCCATTTTGACTCAACTTTCTGTTCTATTCAAGTTCTTGGTCAGAATGCAACTGAGATGACTTGATAGAGATTTCTCTTACCAGTGGCTAGCAGGGAAAACTGAATATACAGCTTCTAATTTTCTAAGGGAGCCAACTGGGAGAATTAGGAAAGTGTGTTCCTCCAGCTCAACTCTATTCTTAGCTATCTATGTTTCTTTTTGCTTGATTTGTGACAACCAGACATATTGTTTGGCATCTTGAGCAAATTAAGCCCTTTGCATTTCTTGTCCTTTATGTGTATAGTTGATGTGATGATAGCGTCTACTTCTAAGTTCTGTTATGAGGAATTAATGAGAATGTATTTGAGGAACTTTGCTTTCCTTGTGGGTACGAGACACTTAAAAATGTGAGCTATTTTAATGAATATTGTTATTCCTCAACTTAGGTTGATGGAATGATTAACATTTCCAATTTAAGGCACCTAATGATTTTTTTATGCTATCTTCTCTTTTCTTTACATAACTCCCGTAATTCTACTGAAGTGCCAGAATTTTAAATTTTACCTTCCTCAGAATCCAGCAGAAATCTCAGCCGCTACAGGGAAACAACAGGAAAAAATACAAGGTCAGATGTTCTGGGTAATGCCTCATCGTAATAAGGTTCAGTAAATACTTACTTCTCTCCCCTTATCCAACTGTTTCGGTCTCAGTGATCACAAATTAATATATATGTCATTTAGCCATACAGTATTAATATTTCCCTTTGTGTTTTGCTTATCTGGTATATAACAAACTTCTCAGAGTTCAAAGAAACCAGTGTCTTAATATTTTAAGCTTCGTGTAGTAAATAGCACAGGATGATAAATACATAGGCTAAATGCAAAATTCTTATGCAAAAATTATGCAAAATTCTTGGGCTGCATAAGACATTTTTGGATTTTGAAATATTTGCCTATATAAAATGAGATACCTTATGGATGGAATCAGAGTTTGAACTCAAAGTTCTTCCATTTATGTTCCATATACAGTATAGCTTGTGTACATAACTTGAAGGTAATTTCATGGAATGTTTTTAAGAATTTTGTGTGTTTTTGATGGTGTGGCCTGTGCCATGATGTCAGTTGTAGAATTTTCCACTTGTGCTGTCATGGCTGTACTCACAAAGGTTCAGATTTTGGAGCATCTTGGATTTCAAGTTTATTAGGATTAGGAATACTCAGCCTATAATAGATGTCTAAATTTATGTAGTACATCGTGTGACTTATTTCATTAAACCCATATGATAACTTCATCAAGTCGGTCCTATTGTTAGTGTTCTTCCTCCTGCCTACTTTAGGAAACTGAAATTTAGAGACATAATTTTTCCTAGATCATGTAGGTGATAATGGTTGATATAGGACTGGAACAAAAAGAATTGACACTGGAGTTCATTTTTAGCCACCATGCTATGTTTTTTTTTCTTATAGGTGTAATAAATGAATAAAAGCATTCATGAAAGAAGTAATCATATATAATAAAGCCAATCTAAATATTAGAAAATTTGTCATATCTAAAAAAGAAAGAAATATCTCCTTTCCCAAATTAATATTCATGATTGAACTGCCAAATATCTCTGCACTTTTTATTGCCTTTTAAAATATCTGCTTCTGTATACATTTTTTAAAGAAATTTGAGTGATATAATTCACACTCTAGTTTTATAGCATTAGTTTAATGAGCACTGTGAAAAACATTGCGCTCAGCATAATACAAATAAAAAAAACAAGAATGTATTAGCTTCACTTTTCCAGCTACTAATCCCAGATAAGTGAATAATGATGAAACAAAGTAGACTGTGGTCAGTAATGGGTGCAAATATCTGTGACAACTTTATGAAACAGGGAGGGTTCAAGGAGGACTTTTGAGCATTAGAAGACTAATATTCCTTTTTTGGTTTCTTTTTGATATTTTATCATCATCTGATTTATTTCTCCTTAAAAATAGTGTCTTTCTCCAAATTCTGTTTGTTGTTAACCAGTTTCTTAGACCTTTCTGAAAAACTAGTGAGTGTTGTGTCTAACTTGAAACCAACATCAATTTACTAAGGTTTTATGAACATTAAGTAATGATACTATTTCAATGAGAAAAATGGATTTGGTAGTTTATAAACTCTCCATTGAGCTATCTCTTAGAGGATTCTGCAAAATATCAGAAAGATTTTTATGAGTTGATTTGATTATCATCCATCATTGAAGTATCTATGTAGATTCAGAGAATATTCATCTATAATACATTGAGACATAACAGATATAGTAGTCCATAACATGTTTCCTTAAAAATACATTATTGTTTATGGTGCTACTATGAACTGTACTTTGCTCAGGAATGAGCAATAGGTTTTCCTCCTATTCTCACCAGTAAGATAACCTGACAAGCATGATTTTTTTTTTTGCACCAGTGCTAAATTTACAAATTATCTCATATCCCAAAGACTATCGCCTCAGGGGGCAGTGGGTGTTCCTCTATATTTAGTACCTTGCTAGAATTTATTACTGGCAGCTCTGTGCATTGACTGACTGATCATAATGAATAAAAGGTTACAGATCTTGTTTTCTTCTTAGTAAAAATAAAGCTAGCTAAGATTATGTATTACCAGAATTTATATAATATATGCCATATATGACATATTGACAGATTACATGTTTACCATTTACCTTTATTTTGCTAAAAACATGCATTGTTTCATCTTATTTTCTGTAACAACTTTTTAAGGTAAACTTGACTATTAGTTCCATTTTATAGATGATAAGACCAGAGATATATGGAATTTGTCCCCAAAGCCCAAGTCCTTAACTTCAAATTTATAGTATTCCCACACCCGAGCCCTTCTTTCTAATAGCTTCAGACATTTATGTCTCATTGGAATGCCAAGTTCTGTGGATTGGAACATAATAGAAGGGATTGCTTTCAGCTTTTTAGCTTCTTAGCTGGGAAGACTATATTAGAAATCACTCCTCAAGTGGAGAAGTTGGGAGGGAAGAGAGGCAACTCAACTAAATGACTTTCCTTGAATAGCTTGCACATCCCAGCAGACCTGTGGCTGCTGCTCCAGGTGAAAAGGATTCTTTTCTCACCAAGAGCAGCATCAAGCAGCGGCAGCAGCCCTGCCATTCTCTGGGTCCCCATTCATTAGTAGTCAAGGTTTTCATTGTGCTCAGCAAAACAGTCACAGAAAATAAATGTGCTGCACAGATGGGCCCATAGAAAATCTACTTGATGTATTCTTGAAAATTCACAGCTAAATGACTTTGAAGAGATGGGGGTTATTGTGTCCATGATGAAAATTAGGTGTGGCATGAATCTTTCAGATACAAGGCTGTCCCTTTAGAGCTTTTTAAGACTGATAAGGTGCAAAGTCTTAGCTGGCCTCTGGCTCATGGATGTGCCATGGTTTATCTTGGTGATGAATTATATTTGCAGTACATTTGGCTTATACAAAGGTAAACTTAACAGTATACAATTAGTCTGCTTCATTTTATATATGCTGAAGAACATTCAATCAGGGGTTATTCAGCTTGAGTGTTCAAAATGTACAGGAATTTGATCAGTATTTCATGGGACTACAAACACCACCTGAAACAATGTTATCTTGGTTGCTTATTAAAAATGCTCTCCACCTCCTATGTATATAGGGTAAAAGAATCAGGAGTCTACATCTTCAACAGGTACCACAGGTTGCTCTTGAGACTAGTAAAACACATTTTATATGAGTTTTAAATCATGAAATGTAGATAAAGTTCAATTTTTGTCTTGTTTTCTTTTGTTGGGTGCTGAGGATTGAACCAGGGCATTTGCACTGAGCTATATCCACGGCCCTTTTTTAAGTTTTAAATTTTGAGACAGGGTCGTGTTATGTCACTAAGTTTCCAGGGTGAACTTGAACTTGTGATCTTCCTTTCTCACTCTCCCAGAATCCTGGGATTCCACAAACTGTTTATGATTTGCAAAATTTGAAGTAATGTGATTCCTGTAAATTACAATCACAGTTGAGATGTGCAGACCAAATGAATTATGGACTTTACCAACATCAAAGCCAGTTTACCTGGCAATTTTTAAGCTGGTTTCCTGTGTCATTAAACCATACTTTTTTTTACATGCAGAGGATGTTGGTAATTGCTGTGTCATTGTAATGTTCCCTATTTCTGTGTGTTTGTATATGTGCCATCAAGAAAATCACTGAATGTTTTTGTCAGACTTCTTTAACAGAAATACCATTGACTGGGTGACTTAAAAACAGCGGAAATTTATTTCTCACAATTTTAGAGGCTTGAGAAGTTCAAGATTGGTGTCTGATAGATGCTGGCTATCTGGTTCATAGAACTCTTATTGTGCTGTCTTCTCAAAAGGTGGACAGGCTGAGGAAGCTCTTTGGGATATGTTTTATAAAAAGCACTAATGCCATTCATGAGAGTCCTGCTCATAAGACCTTACCACATCCAAAGGCTCCACCTCCTAACACCACGAAATTGGTGATTAAATTTCAACATACAAATTTGGGGTGAGGCACAAACATTAGGTCCATAGTGAATTGCAATGCTGTAACTTATGTTTTAAAATGCCCCTTAGAATTATTGACACTGAAAAAAAGTTATATGTGTGGACAGTTTTAGGAAAAATATCTAGTAATCACTCATGTACCCTGTATTATAAATTCAGAAAAGCCTCTATAAAAGATTAGAAATAATATTCAGGAAAGTAAAGGTAGAAATAAAACAAATATATGCTATGAGTAGCATATATTTGATGATCTATATTCCAATTGAAAAATTTACCTTGAATCATGTAAGATTTGAAATATAAGAAGTCTTCAGAAATTAAAATTTGTATGAAAGTTAGCTGCTTATGGACTAAAGGTTGAAGATCACTGCATTGTTGATTATCAAGTTTGGACAAATGTGGCCACCATGGGCAGGTTTGAAAGAATTATTTGGATACAAGTGGAAGAATAGGAAAACCTTCAGAGATTAGGGATGTGGAACCATAATGTTGATCAATGCAGGAGGATAAATTTGAATGATATTCTCAGAGGAAGACATTCCCATGTAGTCTCCATGAATGGCATTAGTGTTTTTATAAAAGCAATGTAGAGAGGAGCAGAGGCCCCCAGTGCCTACCAGCTGAGCCTTTTGGGCTCCCTTACCACCGCCCCCAGCACAGAGGGGAAGAGCCCCACCTGGCGCCAAGGAGGTGAGCCATGTGGGCACCATCAGCACACCACCTTCCCACCCTCAACCCCCATTGAAATGAGAAGACACATAAACAAATATCAAAACCAGACTTGCAGATCACCCAAAGCAACCCCAAAGGGAAATGAGATGGAAAAATCTGCTACTCAATTACCTGGAATCCCTGAACTGGCAATGAAAGAGGATCTGGATAAAATGAAATCAGAAATAATTTCTCAGATAACAGCAGAGATTGTGCCCATAGTGCAAGACATGATTAATAAATCTAGAAAGGACACAGATAAAAAGATAGAGAAGCTGAGGAACATGATGGAATCCCAACATAGGAAACAAATGGAATCCATAAAACAGATGCAAACAGATTTCCAGGAGATTAAA
>NW_004624733.1:22637807-22689432 GCF_000247695.1 Heterocephalus glaber | reverse complement strand
CTGAACCGGCTGGAACAGAGGTTAGGTAGAACTCTTGAAGACATTGGTGTAGGAAAAGATTTTATGAACAAAATCTCAGTTGTCCATGAACTAGCACAAACAATCAACAAGTGAGATCTCTTCTTACTAAAAAGCTTTTGCACCGCAAGAGAAACCACCAACAGTGTGAAGATACAACCCACAATC
This sequence comes from Heterocephalus glaber, assembly GCF_000247695.1. Next base: position 22,689,246 of record NW_004624733.1, on the reverse strand, counting down.
TGGGAAAACATTTTCACCTGCTGTTCCTCAGACAAAGGTCTATTATCCAGAACATATAAAGAACTTTAAAAAATCAGACCTCCCAAATTTAAAGACCCAATCTGAAAATGGGTATCTGAAATGAACAGACATTTCTTAGACAAAGAAGTAGAAATAGCAAAGAAACATAACAAAAAATGTTCAACATCACTGGTCATTCAAGAGATGCAAATGAAAACAATGCTGAGATTCCACCTCACCCCAGAAATGATGGCTGCTATCAAGAAATCAACCAATAACAAATCCTGTTGGGGGTGTGGGGAAAGAGATACACTGCTCCACTGCTGGTTGGAGTGTAGACTGGTGCAACCACTGTGGAAATCATTATGGAGATACCTCAAAGAACTAGGACTGGAAGTCCCATTTGACCCAGCCCCAAAGAATTAAAAGAATCATACCACAGTGATATATGTGCACCCATATTCATAGCAGCACAATCTGTAATAGCTAAAACTTGGAAGCACCCATATTGCCCATCAACTGTAGACTGGATAAAGAACATGTGGTTCGTTAATAAAATAGAGTACTACTCAGCCATAAAAAATGGGAAATTAGAGACATTTATAGCTAAATGGATGCATATTGAGGCAATACTCAAGTGAAATAAATAGGACACACATGTGTTTATACCGAATAGTTCCTCTAGTGTGAGAAACTGAAAGTGTAAATAAGGACTAAAAGGTATAATAGAGAAGGTGAAATAGGAAGAAAAGGGGCAAAGGGGAAGGGGAAGTTGGAGGGGTACAATAAAATTGTTATTCATAACACTCATTTTTTTATAATCCAGAGGCACTTACTGTGAGATTCACTTCATTTTTTTTTCTTATCCAGCTTCATTCCTTGACTATACAAGAGTATCACTGATACAATACTTTGCTCCAGCTATATTAATTTCTCCAACAGCAGAAGAAAAACATATATGAGGCTTCCAATTAAGTACAAATGCCATTCTGATTTGATTGGCAGTGTTAGAGTTAGATGGATAGATTGGAGATTGTCATTATATATGAAGTGACATGGAACAGAGAAGACTTTAAGGAACCTTTTGATTGAGTAACTTGGATTCTTTCAAGGAGACATAGTGGCAAATAGATTTATCCTACCATACAGACATAGATTTTAGCCTGGGGCTTTCCTCACATTGCCCTTTGGTAGAACCATGGCAGTGTATTTTCCTCTTGTTACCTTCTCTAGTCATAAGTCCCTTGTCAGTCTCCTAGGTAGGATTTTGATTATCTGCCGTTCCTACAGAATATATTTCTTTCATCATCTTTCATAGATTATTATGCATTTTCCTCTATGGATCCTTCATCTTACAGAACAAGATGGAAAAAAGAGGAATCTTTCTTTATCTAGAATTTTTTCTCTCTCATTACTCCTCTATATGCATTTCATGATGCGGCTCAAATAGCACTGTTTCCTTCCTAATAACTCTAAGTCAACACAGTCATGCTCTGCTTTGACTTAACAGTGGTTCACAACCCTCATTTTGTTTGTAAATTACTTGAGAAATTTTGAAAATTAATCCATTTTCAGAATGCATCAAAGATTCAGAATTAATTGGTGTAGGTTGGGTATTGATACGTTTTCCATAGAGGCTCTGGCTGACTCTAACATGCAGCCAGAGTTGAGAACCTCAGTTGTATACCTCGATATTCTCTCTCATTTTTCCACAACTCAAAAGCAGTTCAGGTTCCACAAAGTATAGAAAAGTAAGGATAGATCTTTGGGTAGAAAATAGCTTATACTTTCAACTGCAATGCCAGGGAGCTCCTGGGTAGGAACCATAGAGAGCCCTTGCTCTATGGGAAACAAAATCATTTAAGAAGAATGAGAAACCATCCCCTGAGAACTAGAATAATCTTGGAACCAAAGGGGATGGAATCAGGGGATGCAATCCAATGTCTTCTGGTTAAAGAGAAAGAAATGGTAGACAAGAGGCTTTCTCAATGTCTCAAATGACTTTTTCAAGATCACTTACCCTATAATCGAAGATCCCAAAGATGAGTTAATGTTTTTAGAATGCATACAATGGACTGAAGAATTTTATACATATCAATTTTCCCCCTTCAGATGTCCATGGTTTCCTCCTTTTTACAGCTTAATAATATTGTATGGTATGGATATACTGTAGCTTATTTATCCTCATTCTCTTTGTAAAACAGATTTACTGAAAAAAATTACACATCATAATGCGCACTATTTAAAGGTTGCAATTCAATGATTTTTAGTGTATTTATACACTGGTTGCAACATCAGCATAATTTAATTTTAGAAGAATTTTTATTATTTCAAAATAAAGCTATTGCCAGTTAACCCTCAGTAAATGGTAGGAGATAGGTCTCATATTATTTTACTTAGTGACAGGAGTAAGAGAGTGCTGTAGGAAAAGGTAGAGCCAGAGAACTACAGCTGTCATGTTTCAAAGTCCCAACTCTAAATTACAGCCAGCCCAAGGTGGTCCACACCTGTTATCTCAGCACTCTCAAGACTGAGGCAGGAGGATCAGGCTGAGTTCAAGAAGAGCCTGGGATATATAGCGAGTCCAAGGGCAGTCTGAACTACATAGTGAGATCCTGTCTCAAAAAACAATAATCCAACAACCAAAAAAAACATCCAGTCCTGTGTTGCTCCCACCTAATCTGTGATAAGGAATTTAGTTCAGGCATAAAGTAGTTGGAAAGATTTTTTTATTCAACAAATTTATGGGAAAGAGATTTTTTACATCATTGTGCCTGACACTGTTTATTCTGTACTGGGTGTCCATATATAGGTAGAACAAATGAATGAATGAATGAATGAGGATTCCTGGTATTACTACTGTATTACTACTAAGTGGCAAACTGGAAAATAGTTTGGTTTATCTAAATAACCATTTGATAGTTAATTACTGCTATTAATTTGGTCATTTAAGAATGCATAACATATACACATATGTACATAGATTTATTCAATGTTAGGTCCTTTTTGAACATACTGAACTTCAAATGTTAAAGGCTTTGTCAAGACCTCTTCATGAGTTTTGAAGAAAGAACCGAGAGTTCCTAGTGTATTTTACTTGTAATTATAACTTATGATTGTGTATGGAAAAGTAAGTGATCTGAGTTGCAAATTCTAGCGGAATCCTTTGGAGTTTTAATTACACAGCACGGCTACCTGGCACCAACCACACAGTCTTTTTATTTTTATTTATTTTTATTAAAAAAAGAAGTGAGGTGATTCAGTATTTGAAATATTATTAAGGGGATCAGTCTGATCTTTTAAGATGAGTGGACTGAGATTACTTCAGGAAGTGTTTGTGGCAACTGCTAACCAACATTGTTTATTTGAAAACCCTTGTGACTGGAAGTGAGTTGGTGTCAATGAAGAAAGGGATTGTGAGATCTGCTGAAGAGCTTCAAATGTCAGAGCTGCATATTCATGAGCCGCAGATACCTGTGGCTGTGCTGTCTCACTGTGGACTCTTGCTTCTGCAGAGCTCCAAAGGCCGGTGGGGGTGGTTTCCAAATGGCATTGTTGTTTATTTGAATATTATGTATAGTTTAAAGGTTACAATTCAGTGATCATGCTGTATATATATGAAAGATATGAATGGGGAGCACACATACACAGAGCTGATTCAGGGGAGGCAAACACCTCTACTCTCCCTTGGCAGAATGCCTGTCAAGCCAATGCCTTCTTTGAGTTGATGGTGCCCACTAGGAGCCCCTTCAGTTGACAGGGTGGATCAGCAGGCTTCCTGTGCCAGGCAGGAAAGATGCTGGGTGTGAGAAAGAAGAAAAGACCTTAGCCCTCTGTGCTGTTTCTATCGGATGTCCCTTGGTGTGATGGACAATGTTATTGCAGAGTTCAGGTCTCAATCTTCTCAGTTCTCAAACTGTGCTTAAAAAAACACATCAAAACAAATCAATAGTATTTAAGAGGGGGAAAACATAGTGCTTAGATTGATGCTTTACATAATGAGCCCTTTATGAGATGTAATGCCAACTGTTAATCAATAGACATGCCAGAACTGCCTCCAATACAACCTTGTAGAGTTTTTTTTAAATTAATCCTTATTAAAAATATTGACTTGTTGTGACTTGCTGGGGCTGCTCCTGGCTCTGTTTTTTATCCTAATTAGGAGGTTACACTCTACTGCTTAGGCTGCAGATAATAATGTAATGATTGTTGTCTTAAAATCTGAGAATCAATATAAGATACTATCAAATTGTGCCAAGTGTCACAATTATGAAAATTAAATGAGATTTTAAAAGCTTTACATGAGCAGGATTTTTATCTTTCTTTTATTTTCCCCCTCTGTTTGCTTATATCTAGTTTTTCCAGGATTAGACAGGTTCAAAAAGTTTTTGCTATTTCCAGAAATGCTTCCTCAATGTTGTGCTTCAATATGCGACCTTCCAAGAGAGCCACCATCTTTCCAGCTACACTTACATAAGAGGATTCCTTGTCCCAACTGCCCACATTGCTGAAGGCGTTTGTGCCTAAAAAACATGACAAAAATTCTAGAATGAAAAAAAATTATTATCTGAAGATTTTTAAAAGGAATGCATTAATTGAAATACGCCCAAGAAAAGGAAGGAATAAAAGTGAAAAAATAAATGGTTGCTTGTCCAAGACCCTCAGAATATGACACTAGGGGAGAATGTAATAATAATGATAAAAATCATAACAGCTTAAATAGGTGTTTTATTGAACTTCCTTAGGCAACACATGAATATTGTTCTAAGTTCATGATCTATCTGGACTCTAGTCCACATTGCCTAGAAGAACGGTAGTATTGTTATTCCTATTTCACGGAGAGGGCAGTTGAGGCATAGAGAGTTTATTGGTCCAAAATTATATAAGAAGTAGCAGAATAGAAATTACCAAACCAAACCTCTAGCTTTTGCCAGCGTGTCTGTGCTAGTAACCACTGTGATAATTGAGAGCATCTGTCAAATTACAGCCTCCTCATTTTGTGATTTGGGGAATTGGGTGGGGCTAAAACCATGGAAAGGACTTATCTCAAGACCTCAGCCAGTCCTAAACTGTGGGGTACTCCTTGTGAGCACAGATTACAAATCCCGATCCCTCGGAGCCTTGGTGTTGAAGTTGCTCTGACACGGGGTGCCAGGCAGTACGGTGCCAAGCCAGCGAGTTTCAGCCTCCTGAGCCGCTCTGGCATCTGTGTTCCAGTCTCGGAGGCCAGCTCTTCACAGAGCCATTGTTCTTATGAAAATGAGGGAGGGGGTGTTAATGGGAGGGAGCCCCACTGTTTAGCTCTATGTTTGTGAATAAGGAAAATGTTTTCCTTCTGTAGCCTCTTTAGAGACAATTAAGCATTAGCTTTTGTCGGATGCTAAATTATGAGTGAATTTAGTTTAAAGTATGTGAACCATGCACCCTTTGAAATTTGCCTGAAAAGGCTCATTATAAAACTAATGCTATGAAAAAGCACTCCCTTTCAGATTAGGGAAAGCACCTGAATAGTTTTCATAAGTGGCTGCGCATCGTTTGAAAGCATTCTAGTGTTCCCTGAAATGCTTTCAACACACCTTTCAACTAAGAAATTTCACATTCAGCATATCTGTAGTTCTACAAGATTTTCAATAATATTTAAATCGGTTAACTGTATTTCTTTTATATCTGTTTTAATGCTTTTATTGATTGGAGGTAGATAAACTTGATTGTGCATGAAATCTTATTTTTCCACACAAAGGAGATATGATTTGAGTGTATACAGAGGAAAACCGTTCTCTTAAATGGTCGAGACCTCTGAAGCGGGAGGCTTTGGGTGAGACAGATATTTTCAGAGCCTTTGAACTGTGTCAAACAGACCCTAGTGTTTTCTTCTTCAAAAGTCAGTGCTGCACAAGAGGTCCTGGATAATGTGTCTTTCTCAAAGCTCCTGGGAAAAGCATAAAACCCCTGAGTCTTGTTATGATAATCACAAATGCTTCTTTAACTCAGAGTTTGTTTTTTTTTTTATTTTGTTTCGGGACCTTTACGGACACGGTAATTCCTACAGCTAATAGTGATAATCTTCTTATAAGGAAGTCAACGACAAAATCCGTAGACATTTCTAAATTATGCAAAAATGTAGTAAAGAATATAAAATATTTTTTGTGAAACTACATTTCATAAGCAAAACCAAAGACACGACTTATTTTCCTTTCTGCTCACATGTGGAAACCTGTTAGATTATTACACTGTAAATGAGAGTCAGTGAGTGATGCAGGAAGGGGCAATAAGGGCCACATGTTCTTACACTGTTTCTGTGTAATGCACGAGGCACGTGATAGATAGCAGGGGTGTGAGAGCCAGGTAGGACTGGGTTTAAATCTTAGATATGTCACGTGTTAACTTTGTCACTTTAGACAAACTATAGGATTTCTCCATCTGAAAATAATCTGAGCACCGGACTAAAAACCTTGGCCACAGCTCTTTGTGCAGTGCCTCCTGGGGCGGCTCACACTTCACAAGGATCTGGAGGTGATCTAGATAGACGTGCTCCTGCCTTTCTGAGGCAAAGTCCGCCTGTGACACTGAGCGGAAAGACAAATGTGAAGGCTGCCTCCTCTGACGCCCACGTAAATGGGAAGAAGGCAGTCAAAGGCCCCAAAAAGAACAGCAAAGAACAGAACGTTTTGGAGTTAGGATGCTGAAGTGGCAAGTATTTGGACTTCATGTGTAGGACTCAGCTAGGAGGGTGGAGATTAAGAAAACAGAATCACCAGGGCACTCTTATTCAAAAACAAACAGAGGAAATGACATTGCCCTCTATGTATGTGAGCCTATAGTGGTTAGTGTCCATTGATTGTTAAGAGTTCAAGTTTTTCTCTTTAATCCCTATACCAGTGTTCTTATGGAATCTCAGGAAAAACACAAACCTCTGATTAGCAAACAATTTATACATTACCAAAGAAGTTTAGTGACATTTTCACATGTAATTTTAGCAGCAGTGCTAAGCAACATGATGAAATATAGTAAAACACTAATTTTGCAAGTGAAGATAGATTTATTCAAGTGCGTGAAAGGGGTGAATGTTTGAAGGCAGAAATTCAGCTCTCCAGGAATCTTCTGCTTTAGAACTAGCTTCTCTTTTGGTTTAATTTCTCAGATGAAAAATATTTACAAAAGACAGATATATCCAAATGGTTATTTTTGGAAAGTTAAAAATGACCATCATTTCTAGACTTGGATTTTCAAGGCTGGTAAAGATGGTGAACATAGTGGAATATTTATTGAAATTTTGTATTTAACAAAAAAAATTAGGAACACAGCTCAATTCTCAGGTGTTTGGGGTCATGTGATAAATAGTATTTATCCCAGTGTTAACCTAAATAAAACTCTTTTCTGAGAAAAAAAATTAGCTAAAATGAGAGGAACCATCTTTTCCAAATTACCACTACAAATGAAGTTCCTTCATCTCAAGCACCTGTAACAATTTGGAATTTTATTTTTTAAGGAAAAGACTACAACTGTCTATAAAATAATGGTGAAGCCAATGTATCTGCCTTTGAATTATCAATAGATAATATTGACAGACCCATCTTCTATATCAGTACACCATCTTAAACTTTTTAAAAACTGTCACCCAAAACTCAGTGGTAAAAAACAATCTTCATAAAATACTACTAGAAAGATATTCGATCTCTAAAATTTTCTTCTCTGAATAATTGCACCATTTAGACTTCTTGTAGAATTGCTGTTTCAAAATTGTGATTTGTCATCATGCTGGCAGATACAACTGGTGGAAACTTTAAGAAATAGTGTTATAAAATACATTATTATCTGTGACATTATAACCCACGGGGGGAATTTGTCAACCATGGGTGGCTAATAGTTTTCTTTATAATGATCAATCAATGTCTGGAAAAGTGAATTGCTATTATTTTATGGATACTACCTAACACCTGTATTTCTGTCTTTGTTTTGGCTGCTAGGAAACATGGACTTAATAGCTCTATGATCTATCGTAAACTTTGAACAAGAATGTATGAATCCCCATTTGTAAAGATCACCTCCATGCCTTTTGGTCATTATGTATTTTCCACATTTGTTTTCTTTCAGCTTCAAATCCTTCAATTATTTATCTATTTTTTAAGAATTTTAAATCTTTTAGAAAACATGTAATGAAAAATATTTATAGTCATATAGACACACATACAATTATAGCCATTTAACCTCCTTTCACTGTCCATGCAGTATTTCATGTATGATTTAAATAATATGTGAATGCTACCAAAGTTTAGAAAAGGGAAAAATGATGCTAGACATTAACAAAAACAACGAAAAAAAATGTCTTTGAGGAGGGTTTTAAATGGCTTTCAAAAGTAGCTACACATCAGAATCATCATCATAGATATTTTTAAATGACCATCCTTAACAATTGTATGTGCTAGATCTTGGGTGGGGCTCCTGCTATATGCAAAGCTCTCTGGTAGGTTAGATCAGAGACTTTTCCAGCTGCCTAGTGTTCCTGGGTAAATTGAGTCATGGCTTTTCTTTATTGTATCATCATCACCATCATCCAGAAGCATATGGTGAAACCTTGTCAATTTTCTATGTGCTGAAGATATGAAGTGCTCCAAGACGTTGCCCTTACAGTCAAGGAGAACCAGCTACTTGGACAGACAGGACATAGACATAAAGAAGATAATTAACAATGCCAGGTAGCATATGCTAAGTGCCACATCATTGGCAGCAACAATAAATACTCCACCAGTTTCAGGGAGGGAGATCATCACTACGGGCTCTGGGTGGGAGAGCCTCAGAGAGGAAGTAGAACACTAATTCTTGCCCTTGCTGTTTATGTAGGAATAGAGAAATCATTTTCTAAAAGTCGGTATAACTGCAGCTGGATGGCTGCTCATGCATACTCAAACTTAATTTTAAAATCAAAGGATTTATCATAATAACGTGTAACTATGGGTTTTAAGAAATAATGCCCTTTCTCCTTTTTCCCTCTTCATTAACAGGTCAATGTCCAAAGCTATCAATCAGGAAAACAGCTAGAAATATATATTATGAAGAAGGCAAAAAGCCCTGACCTATCTATAAAATTACATCCATTTATGAAAGAGGTCATCATTTTCACTAAAATTTCAACCCACCTTGGGTTCATTGCTGTTTAGCAGAGAGTTTATTATATTTCAGTCTAAAAGCAAATCTGTTTTATTACTATTAGGGAGAGTGAAATTGTGCTTAACAATTTTGCCATTATAAAAATAAGAAAATGCTTGTTAACATATCATGTATTCACTTAATATGATAAGAAAAGCACTTGATTTCATTCTTCCCCTAAGTAGAAAAGCCATTTAGAAAGAGTTGTTTTTATAGTGACTCAACAGAAAACGTCTCAGCCAGGATTGAAAGCTACCCTCAGTGAATATACGAAGGACACCTAATTTCTATTTTCTTTAAATCTTCAGAATTCTCAGTGCATATATGACAGACTGAATTTATAGAGTGATCTAAAATTAATAAACAATTATAGCAGGAAGTGAAATGCTGCCTAAAAAACAGAAGAAGAGGAAAATAGAACTTTATAGGTTTTTTTATGAACATGGGTAAAAATCCATGAAAATGCTTAACATAGGAATTTTGAGGAGAACACAACTGTAATGAATCCTCACATCCAGAGTAGGGGCAAATAAATCCAATTTTAAAAATTTTTTTCTCAAACAGAAGTTATTTCTCTCTCTTCCTGTAGCTTTTGACTCATCTTTCATTTTCTTTCCTCTTTTTTCCATCTTCCAGAGCCAAAGAACTTCATTATGGTAACAGTCAAGAATATGTTCTTGAGACTGGGATGTTTTGAAGGTTCAACAATGGAGTCTATTTTGTTATCACTGTTTAAATGCTGGACTATTCTTTGTTTCATCAGGACTCTGTGACACATGGACAAAATAAAGCCCTGTACCATTTTGAAGTAGAAATCAACAATAACTCTTTTCTTAGAAGCCAGGCGACTTGAAGTGACTAATTTGAAAATGCCACACTTTCATCAGACTCTGTATACCACAATTTTGGGGCTCTTGTGGATAAGGGTTATTCCATAAATGTATCAGGAAAGGTTGATTATATCTGATACAAGTGGATCTCTGATACATTTCAGAACAAATAGGACTTGAAGACTTGAGATGATGTCTAAAAACTTAGTATCCTGGCTTGTCTTCCATCTTTGGCAAAGAGATTATATATAATGGATCAGAGAATGAAATATAAAAGAAATTCCATTGAAGGTTATATATCCCTCTTCTACTTTTGCATCCATTTTGATGTACTTTGTAATATTCGCTCTCTGTGTCTTTTGATTTTCAACACATTACTGCTTCTAAATATACTCATTTTGACAGCCCTGTTTCTTTGTGTACATTACTTCTTTGTGGACCCGTACTTATTTTAGTTTGCTGGATTCATCACGACAAACTGCCATAACCTGTGCGGTGCAAACAATAAGAATGAATGCTTGGTCTCATATCCATCTGTTATACATCCATGAGGTCAACTCACACAGAACAAAAATATTCTTAAAAAAAAATAATTATGTCCTTACTTTGTACACATAAAAAAACTTTCTTGTTATCCTTGCCTAAATAATACAGTATAGCAATTATTTACATAGCATTTATATTACATTAAGTACTATAAGTAATCTAGAGATGATTTAAAATGTTCAGGAGAATGTGTGTAGGTTTTTTGCAAATACTACACCATTTTATAGAAAAGACTTGAGCATCCATAGATTTTAATATCCTTTGGGGTCCTGGAACTAATACCATGCAGATACTCATAGTTGACTTTGTTGCCTCACAGTTTTGCAGACTACAATCCAAGATCAAGGTGACAGTAGGGTTGATTTCTTCTAAGGGTCTCTTTCCTTTGCTTGCAGATGGCTGTCGAATCCCAGTGTCTTCACTTGACTATTCTTCTGTTATAATGTGTCCTTATCATCCCATTTTGTAAGGAAAGCAGTCTTTGTATTAAGTGCACCCTAATGATTTAATTTATCCTAAATCCTTCTTTAAAGATCATAGTTACTAATACTGCCATATTCTTAGGTTTAAAAAATACCTATTCCATGGAGTGAGGACTTCAACATATGAAGTCTGAGGACAGCACAACTCAGTCCATAACACCACATCCTTTGAATTGCCAAATTCATGTTCTTCTCATATGCACAGCCTACCACTCCTGCCATTCAGAGTTCTTTAAAGCCATACTACAGAAAAACTCAACCTGGCTTTAATTAAAACATATTTTAAAAGGAAAATTCTTGACTCATACAACTGGTAGATTCAGGATGAATTTATCACCTCTCTAGGCACAGCTAGGTTCTCCTACTGTACTTACTTTATCAGGCATTGATCAAAGTCTTTCCATTGATGAGTTTTGTTTTCTTCCGGAGTGGCTCCTTTCTCAGTCTCTCTCTGGTGGCCACAAGATGGCTGCCAATTCTCCATACTGCAATCCAGTCAGTTACTCTGTTAGAAAAGGAGACTTCCTTCTGTTCAGGGATTGTAATGAAAGTACCAGATTCAGTTCTCCTTAGCATGCTGTAAATTTTACTTCCACCAGTCCACCATGAAACCAACCCTGGGACAGATCAAAAGAATGTGCTCATGAGTAAGACTTTGGACACATACAAGGCTTTGAGTCAGAGCTGGAGTGAATCCTTAGAACAAAAGTTCAAAGAGGGTTGGACTTTCTTGAGGAATTGCAGTTCCTCTTATTAGAGACAAGAGGAAGTATGGCTGAATGGCCAAACCCAACAAGTGTTTACTACACCAAACTTTCTTTTTCTCACCTCCTCACAAACTCCCAGTTATTTCTCACATTTCTACCCCACCTCTTCTCCTGCCTGATCCTATGTTTGATTACTCTGCACAGTACCAGGTTCACTGTTTCTTTATTTAATGAACTTTTGGCATGCATTCTTCCTATCTCAAAGAGCAGGACAAGAATCATCACTTTATCTTTCAAATACCTAAGGATAAGCACAGTGTCATTCTATGGGACTCATACATGGATGTGCGTGTTAAGTTGTTCAACTTGATGGTATGCATCAAGTTTTGTGGAAATTATTTTAGTATGGGAATCTAGATAAACAACAAAAAGGGCAGGTTTGGGGAATGTCTGAGACAAAGCTGTGCAGAAATCCCTGGATGATTGATCACCCCCAACTCCAGTGCTAGACAAGAATGAATCACAGCAAGAGCTGAGGGTTCTTCGGAAATTTGCATTCTGACTCTGGGTCTGTTTTTCTCTATTTCTAAAAAAATCTGTAATTGGATTAAATTTTCCCTGTCATCAAGATCGTCCAATTGCTTACATTTGATGATCCTGTGGTGAAATGTAACAGACAGGGGGATGGCCTGACGGCTGAATCTAGGAGCCTCAATGGGGTTCTAATCAAATATTCCATTTGCCAGATACAGGCAAGAAATTCTAGAGTTTGGGATGCTCACAAGAGCCATAAAGCATCCAACAAGTGAGCCCACTGGTATCGAAGGGAAACAAAGGTAGTCCTAGAGGCGCTTCTTGCCTTGTACCCTTTCCTATGCCCCTCACTAGTTGGTATTATCATGTACCTCCTACTCAGACTGCTTCTACTTCTATGCTCTGTAGTTTAATCCAGATGTAAGAATGCTCTGGTTCCCTTAGCTTGGCTGTTCTTCCATTGCCAGAATTTTTTTTAAAAATTGTTTTTTGAGACAGGATCTCACTAAATAGTTCAGGCCAAGCTTGAACTCACTATGTAAACCAAGTTGGCCTTGAATTTGTCATGATCGTCATGACTCGGCCTCCTGAGTTCTGGGATTACAGAAATGCATCATTGTGCCGGCTTATTATAAATAAGTATTATGTAAGATTGATGCCTTTATTCATGTCCAGAAATTACTGTTTCTCGTATTAGATTGCATCTTGACAGAATAGCACAAGTTTCTTTTGTAATTCTTGGGTTTTTTCCTGATTAACAAATACCTTGTAAGAAACTAGGAATCCACTTCCTAAAAGGCCATACATTCTATAATAGGATATAATTTTAAATGGTTCATGAGTCTATATTTCTGTGATTGGGGAACCCAGTTTATCTACTTCATTAATTAATGATCCTTATTTGAATGCCTGACTCATGGTAGACTCTCAACAAGTATAATCATTAATGATTGAATGAGTGAATAAATGAATAAATACATGGCTCATTTGGAATAGCCATATTTCATCAGTTTTACTGCACAAAATTAGGAAGTTCCCTAATTTTCACATCTGTAGAAGAATTGATACCAGCATTCAATCACCGTGGGTTAGAGACCATTGCAAAAGTCTTTCTGTCTACACATGTGCAGATGTGTCACAATTTCAGTTCAGTCACATGCATTACTGGTGAGAAGCTTTAAATTTAATTGTTCTTAGCTTTTATCTGCAGCTGCTTAATGTTTCATTTAAAGGACACGTCAACAAGTAATATTGTTCCACTTGTTGTCTGGTAGTCCTTCATTCATACCTTCTCATAAGATCAAAAGCATCAGCAACAAAACTTACAGGATGGATATCAACTGCTTGGAAGGAAAGCAGCAAGATGATAGTGGAACACTATTTTAAGACATGCTGTATCACCAACTCTGGCACAGAGTTTTCATGTTTTGAAAAACAGAGGCAATGATGAATCGGAGTCAAGATGTTGATTCAGAAGACTTGTATTCCAAACATGAAGAAGTGTCAGGAATTTATTTTGTTTATATTTTTTCACAAGAGGATTATACAATTAAATCTGTGTCTGAGGAAGTCTTATAATCTCTTTGAATATATTCAGGCAAATTAAGTGGTAAAGCATTAGGCCATAATTTGATCAGCAATATTTTTATTAGGCATTTGTAAAATAATGATGCGTCATACAATGAATAGATTTCAGGTCTTTGAAATATGGTATTATCAATAGAGGAGATATTTTAGGGCGAAGGAACTAATTATCAAGTCTTAAATCTTGCCACATGGAGTATTTTCTGCTTCTTCTCTAAAACTCAGTGAAATGACTTGCGGGAAGATGGGCTTACATTTGCCCTAAAGGAAAGTTTCCCCAAAGTCAGAATATGCAGATGATAGGAAATAGGTATTGCAGAAGTCTGTAAATTCTATAATCTTTGAGATTTGCAAGGGAAATTTTTTCTCTGCCAATAAAGAGTGGGTTCTCCCTATGTTCCTATGCACAGAGCAGCTGCTGCCTCTAACCATATATGTTCTTCTGTGGAATGGACCAGGTGATATGGTGTTTCCTCCTTTTAATATATAGGTGCAAGGAAGGAAGCAAATGAGATATTAAGCAACGAGACTTTGCAGATTGTCTTAATCACATTCTCAGAATCCTGTGCAGAATGGAAAACAAACAAGTTATGTTCCCTCTCAGTCTGCTGGTCAGGAAGAGTTGTTCTTGATCACAGATATCAGCTCCCTCACTCTCTATTTTAGAACATAGGATTCAATTATTTGATTATAACTAGATAGCCTTTCAGAAAATCCTATTTTGAGGCCCATTGTGCATTGTATGGGGCTGTAGAAAATCGAACTCATCATTTGCATACTTAGTCTGTAAGCAGTTTAGTGCCTCATGTGGGCAAGATGATAGGTCTTTATGTAAACAGATGAAATCAATCCCAACGTAGCCAATATTTTAGGGAAGTTAAGGCAGAAGGATTGTGAGTTTAAAGCCACCTTGAAATACAAAGTGAGACTCTGTTTAAAAAAAAAAGAAAGGAAAGAATGCAGGAGGAAGAAAAGGAAGGAAGGAAGGAAGGAAGGATAAGGAAAGGAAAGGAAAGATGAGAAACTAATCTATACTGTAGTCATTTGTCTCTTAAAATAACTCCAGGAATAAGACACTCCAAGATATCTTAGATGAGTAGTCTTTATTATGTTCATTTATCTGCCCATAATCACAATTCTATATTTCATGGCTACTGTAAGTCCCCAACTTATGAACATTCGAATTAAGAGCTTTCAGATACCAGTGGACTTGATATCATGAATATTTGTAGACACAAACAAATCATGGAAGTAGCTCAGTTGTCTGCCAGACACTCACAGTTGTGCTGCTGTGTGCTCACTGTGCAGTATGATAGTGTATATAGCACAGTGCTCAGTCAGAGCCCAGGAAGTGCAGAAACAAGAGGAAAAGTAGTGGTGATGTGGAGGGGACTGCTAGGAATGCAAAGCAATATACGCTGTGTGTGTGAGTCAAAGGTGTGTAAGACTCACTTTGTGAGACTTAAGAATGAATCTGACTTATGAATGTTCTCCTGGAATGGAACTCGTTTGTAAATCAGGGACTTACCATAAACACTATTCATTAGGTTCTAGTTTGAACTGGGGTAATTTACTGTCCTTTGTAGACTAATGGAGAAATATGAAAGAACAACCAATTTCAGAAAGCTGTAATACAGGTCAAGATGCTGAAATCATACTGGAGGACTCAGAACTGTGTTATACATTCTTTATTCCTGTAGGTCAGATCTTTTTGCTAATAACTTGTTTTTTCCATCGTCAAGCTACTTTCACTCTTTCTTAAACATATAATTCAGGCACTGTTTCCCCCCAAAAGACCTTCCATTGCCCATCACCAGGACTTCTATCTTCTTGGGAAAGATACATGGCATAGTGCTGGCTTCAGTCACTACATTTTTCCCAGAATTAAACACACTGTGATGTACCTTTCATTAGTCTGATTTTCCTATTACTAGTAATTTGAAGGCAGAAATATTTCCTGTTTCCAGTAGTAGAACTGCCTAAATGAAGGACATCTTTCAATAAATCAAGAAGCAATTGAGAAATACATGGAAAATTATATCACACTTACTCATGAGCAAATTAGTAGACTTACCTTTGATATTCTTATTTTAAAATTATGCTTGAAATTCTTTATTGGAATTTATGTGGAGATTTTCTCCAGAAGTACTTTATTATAAGATTTTATTTCTGTTACTGGGGCTTCCTTCAAGTACCCTTGTTATTGATAAGGAGTACTCTCACTCCTCAAAAGACCGGAAATAGATAACTTAATGACTTTGGCAATGACCCTTTTCTGCCCTAGTTGTTCCTGATTATACTGATTTTTTTCTATTAATTGTTTCTTTAGATATAATACTTGCAGTCTATCATTGTTTGATTTTGCCCATAGTATGGTTTGAGTCTTGAATGTCCCTCCAAGTCCGCATGTTAAAGGCTCGTATCTGAGGTGGCACTGTTGAGGGGCTGGGTAACCTTTAAGAGGTGTGGTATAGCTGGGGGTCTCCAAGACCCTGAGGGAAGGTACTGGAAGGGGCTCCTTGGATCTGGCACCTTTCTCCTCTCCCTACCTTATGATTGTACTAGATTTGCTTCAGCATCCCCGCCCGAGGCCTAGGAGCAAGAAGAGGCCAGTTGATCACTGACTGGAACTTCTAAAACTGAGCCAAAATAAATCTTTTTTTTTTGTCAGCTAATTACCTGAGCCGTTTTCTTCTAATGGGGGAAAGTTAACTAAAATACCTCATTTCTTCTTAATGCTGCAACTTCTTAAGTGAGCTTTACCTTTTATTGCTTTACTTCTATTTATTGTTTCAAATTATTTTCTCATGTGTATCACCGAAGAAGTTTTCCAGTATAAAAAAGGAAACAAAACAAAACTGACAAATATCCAGTTCATTCAGGCAGTAACTGCTGTTCGAGATTATACTACTTACCAAGAGCTATGTATGTAATTGTTCAGAACGCTTTACTCGATCAATTACTAAAAGAAATTTGGCCTAGGAAGTTATAGGAAAAAAAAGTTTTGTTCCTTACAACTAAACAAACTTTCCCATACTTACAACAAATTCTGACAAGTGCTCTGGTGACAAAGAACAGGGTAACAAGAAAGGTGGACTCAACAGGAAAGCTCACGTAAAGCTGAGTAGTTGAGAAATCTTCTTTAGAGCAGTGATGTTTACCCGAAGTCCTGAAGATCTGAAGGAGGTGACAAGCCAAGTCCAAATATCATGTCCAAGAGTGTAATCAAGGAACTGAGAGAATTCCAGCAGAAGTGCGGTATAACACAAGTCAGGAGAAGAGCACTGGAAGGAAAAAAGACAGAGGAAGTGGTGCGGTACTGCCAGCATTCTAGCAAGGCCTGAAGAGCAGTGGCAATATGGTTGTCACTGTGTCTTCAGCTGGAGCAGTTCTAGTGGGATGATGAGAATACAAGCAAGATAGGCGTCTAAATGGAGGCATTCTGTGTACACAAGTCTCTGAAGAAGTTTTTCTGTGAAGTATAACAGAGAATCAGTTGATCATTGCTGAAAACTGTATGATTATGGGAGTGGATAGTTTATTTTTAGTTACGTTTGTCTATTTGTTTTGAGATAAAATTGGAATTCCTGCCACACTCTCTAGAACTCTATGAGAGCAGATTTTGGTCTTATTTTGTTGTTTTTCATTTTGGTTGTTTTATCAATATATCCCTAACTCATAGAAAAACACCTGATGCATAGCCAGTACTCATTAAATCTTTGAAGATTAAATGAATAAGATTTACTAGGTTATTAGGGGTGGGAGTGGGAAATGTCAGTTATAGGATATGAAACCAAAAATGCCAATGAGAAATCTTTTGGAAAGAGCAGTACTTATATTCAGCACACATGTGGAAGGTTTGACATTTGTCAGAAGCGAGGACATTTTTCCAGTGTAATGAGAATAGGAAAATACAGGTGCAGAGATGGGGGTTTCTAGATTTGGAAGCCTTGATCTTACAGCTTTTAGAGATTCCTAGCGAATGAGACAAGATGACGAGATGAAAGTAAGGAGAGGAATGTGAACATTGTTGTCATCGTTACTAAGAGCCAAGATATAACCTAATGAAGAAATGGAGTCATATTTCTGGGGATCTTAAGCCCATGTCACAGCTTCCCTCTGGTTGGATAATGCCCTTCACCCCTAATCTGCATGGGTGTGGGGGGCTGGGGAGTGGGGCTGGGGGTCGATTGGGTTTGTGCAGAATTTTATCCTATAAATTGAGGAGCAAAGTTGCTAAGGATATTTATTCTTTTAGAGTAAGAAAAGGAATGATGTGAAGAGTGGTAGGCACTACAGAAAAAGAAAAATGAGTCCTTCGGGATGAGCTCCAAGACTGTCCTGTGAGCCGAAAGAATGGGAGGTTGTGCTCAGAAGTCAGCTATCAGAAGCTGTGGCAGCGAAGGCTGCCTTGCTGTTTCACTTAGTCATCTTGTCTAGAGTCTCTATTTCTCCTAGTATCTCTCTAACCTTTAGATTTTTCTCCATTTCCCCTGCTTTCACCCATGTCTGAGCCCTTTTTACATCACTCAGCTGCTGTATCCCCCTCACACGTCTCCCTACCTTAGTCTTCCTTGTCTTACTTTTTCCTAACCCAATCTTTCCTGTGCTGATATCTGACTGACTTTTTCAACAGCATCTCCATCACACAGTATGCCTGCTTAAGGCTTTATGCTCTGTCTGGGGCAAGTCACAAACCTTACCTGGGCCTTTGAGGCTTTATTATTTCATCCGTAGTACTTTGTATATTAAATTATTTTTCAGTAACTCCTTGGTAGGAGTTTACATTTTACCTTCTCTGTCTCCTCCCATCTCCCCCGCTAGTGCCTTTGCCTGACAGATCCTTCCTCCCAATGATTTTAATCTAAATCTTCTTTTTTTCTATTATTTATATTTTCCTAAAGATTTATTTCAGAATATCTTGTTCTGCCAAGGACTTACCTCATCCTTTATATCTTCTTTAATGTTATAATGATTACATCACAGATTTCCACATTTAAAGCTTCAAGATGCTTTCCTTTTTTATCCCATTATAATAACAAATCATAATAACAATGATTATAATAATAATAATGACGAACTCAATTGCCTAAATATGGAAAAAGCCATGTTTCTTAAGGTTTACATACTGCTCCATTTAGCATCTTTTAACCTAATTGTCACACAATGAAATATTAGTTATAGTTAAAGACAAACAGCACTGCTATTTGGAAAATTAGGAACTATCAACAATATGAAAATGCATTTACTATTTTCAATTCTAGCACCCTGGGAGGCTGAGGCAGGAGGAGCACAAGTTTGAGGCCATACTGGACAACTTAATAACTTAGTAAGACCCTGTCTCAAGATAAAAGGCTGAGTCTGTAGCTTCAGTGTGAAGGTCCCGGATTCATTCTCCAGTACCACAAACAACAAACAAAAACAATTATCAATATTATGTGATACAGTTAAGTGACTGTGTCTCAGGGTATTTGTCCCAGTGAGGTATCCTGTGCTTCCCCCATGCAGCAATCAGAATAGTCTACGTTACTGGAAGGGTAACTGTGAAGGACATGAGGAGTCCAAGAGGCCATTTGTTCAAGGGAGGCACTTGGACATGTGGAGAGAAGCAAAATTGGGAGAAGTCACAGGTACTGGGAGCAGAGGAAACGTTAGTGACTGTAATGCTCTGCGTGGGATAGGTGCTGGGATTGTACCGCAGCCTGTGATTCCTCTCTCTCAGAGCGTCCCAGGAGACAGCCTTTTCCTGGGGGAGTGTGGTACTTCACCACTTGGATGCACCCAGAGTGCCATCCTGTGGCCTAACACGAGCTGTGTTTGTGTGTGGTTGTGGCAGCTTGTGGTATTTTTAAGGATCTCTATGAGAAGCAAAAATACAGTGGAAGTAAGATGTATGAAAGATTCCTAAAAGAATTACCAAAAGGAGGGGTGCAAAAGTACATTTTATAATTCCTTTCAAATCCATTCCAATTATAATCCTCATCTGGCCTATTGCTGGATCTATTCTGGTGTTTAATTCTTAGTTGCCATTTTAATTCCTCTGCTGGTTTCCATGGTTTCTTTACCCCTCCTCTTTCAGATGTACATTAGCAATGATGTTTGCTTTTGTCTTAATTTCAAAACAGATTTTAAAATGCTAATATTTGTAATGTCAAGAGATTAGGTATCTTGACTTAAGGAAATAAGGCATTTCACACTTGGGCAAATTGCAGTGGAACAATGCCTCCCAAACAAAGATGCACCCAGCACCTTCCCACCACCTAAGGCATGTAAAACCGCAGGAAGTGAAATGTGACAGATTATTTTAATTCCTTCTCTTCTTTCTAGGAAGGTTATAAGGAAACAGGTGCTTCCACTTGCTTCAGGGGGAAGTGCAGAACGATGCAAAGTTTCTGCATAACAGTTTTGTATGGTAAATAAAGAATAATTCAAATGTTTAGATATGTTGACCCAGTCAGTCATATTTTAAAAATTCCTCTTCAGGAAACAGACAGAACAGTAGATAAAAATTGCCCTTTGTGTAATTTACAGTAACTCCACAATTTTCCTAAAACCTGATTATCTGACATTAGGAGATTAGTTCAGTAAGGTAAAGAACGTCATAGAATGGAAATGCTGAATAATCATTGCAAATGATTTTATAGAAGAAAGAGTATTTAATGACGGGGGAAATAATTCTCATTATGTTTAGAGGCAACAGCAAATTATAGAATTAGTAATTTGCATCTTGCAGAGGACAAATAAAGGACCAAGGAATAAAGCCCTCAACCAGCGCAGAGAGCCCAGTAACGGAGATCAGAATAGCCGCTTCCTAATCCTCCGCCCCTCCTTGAACTTCTCCTCCTCTGTATGAACTCACACACTGAGACGCAGGTAGATGCAGACAATGCCGTCTGCCTCCTCGAGGCTGGGGACCAGGCTCCCCTGGGTCAGTTCCTTTTCCCATTGTCACCCAGAGAAAGAGGTGCTCCTCCTCCAAGGGGAAGGATTGATCAACAGATGGCTGAAGGACGGAACTACTTCCTGCGACCCTTCCCACCTGGAGATGGAAGTTTCTTCCTTTCTACTGCAATGGGGAATGGGAACACAGGTTTCTTATTCAGTACTCTGTAGCATTTGATTGCTTTTTACTGAGTTTAGGACTCAGAAGAAGAAGAAAGGACTATGACCACTACCACCCCTTGCAGACCTAAAAAATATGTGTGATGGGCTACAAAGTTGAGTAAGTGTGTGAATTACTATAGATGCAAAATGACCGGATGTAATCGAACATAACATGTAAATATTTTCTTTAATGATTATTTGCCCTTATTATGAATTACATGCCCATACACATATACAGAGATGTACTATAAATGGTGTAATATATAAAGCAAGATATGTTTATATATACTGTATGTATTTCTTTTTTATATTTATATTTTATGCATTGTGGCATTAAATGTCAAAATATATCTATATTTAAAAAATATAAGCTGTAACCACTCAAGTTAACTTACTGCATACTTGCGTCCTAAAATTCTCATAGGATAGGACAGGCACCCCCTCTCCTTTCAGGGAAGCTGCCTGCTGCCCAGAGATACTTAGGAGTGAGAACACTTCTGCTGCTCAGGTTGATACACAAGAGAAACATACTTAAGTGTTGGCTGGTGTGGAGCATGGAAAGGAGGAAGAAGAAAGAAGCATTTGTGGTTAGGAATGGATGATAGTGGGCAAAATAGTGCTTCTTATTCCAAGAACTCACCTTACTAACATCTCCTGGGACTCCTCCATGCATCTGTCCAGTCATCTCTCCATCTATCATTTTGACAAGTTTAGAGTACATCAGTGGATATCAGTATAGAAAGCGTTAAAGTACTTTAATATGCCCCTAAAAGAAAGAACTTAATGAAACATAATTTTAGAGGAAAACTAGTTATTAAAATACTATCAATAAAATAATATCAGTGATATTTTCCATCATGTGTTAGGCACTCTTCTACACTCTTTACATGTACTGTCCTGTTTGTCTTGTCTCTGACAAGAACCCCAGAGCAAAATAAATTTGTATGCACTTTCAATAGGTGAAAAGCCTCAGACATGCAGAATTTTAGGAATTTTTGAGGAGTCATCCAGCAAATACATGATAGAGCTGAATTCATATTTAAGAAATTGACTCCCCAGCTCATGTTGTTTGCTACCAGCCCAAGCATTCTGCACAACCCTACTCTTCTAACGGCTGTATGAATTAACATTGTGAAGTCCTGCTGCAGTTTTGGAATAGGAGGACACGTTTGCTTATTATTCTCGACCTTTTTTTTTGAGAAATCCTAACAAAGTCAAATGAGTGTTATTAAAAATAATAAAAACAATATCTCAGTCATCAAGAACATATTTGCATTGGAGGAAAAAAGTAAATGACTGCTGCTTGAAATTGAAACTCCAAAGCAATATATAAGCACGTAAAAAAATGAGAGGAAGGTGCTGTCTGCCTCCAATGTCCCCTCCTCTCCCTGTCATCTGGGAGCCTCAGTTTATCTTCTAGGTAAAAGGAACAAATCCTTGGGATGAATCACTTCCTTCAGTGCCATTCCTTTCTGCTGATTTTTTAAATTTAAATTTGAAAACATGAAGCCTGAGAAACTTTAGAATCTAGTCTTTTTAATATGAAATTTAATTTAGGGAATGGCATGGAAGAAGAGCCATAGAGCCTCTAGTGGATTTTTTTCTGAAGGAACATGAAATTAAATATTGGTAATCATTACATATTCTTTTAAATGTAGACTCTAAATCTATCTTATCACAGAAACTTCCAGATGTACCAAACATTAGTGTGACAACTGAATGGTGAAATGGTTTAAAAATGATGAGAAACCTCATTTTCGAAACCAGATGACAGATACAAAAGTTTCCAGTATGTCTAAAAGAAAACAAAGCATGCAGAGGGAGATCTAAAAATACTGTAAACAAAAAACTGAAAGACAACTTGAATTTCACTCCAGAAATGTTGTCAATTTTAAAATAGTACCAGTGACTTTTTTTCCCTTTTACAATGAAATTTGATGGATTTTTGCTGTACGAGATTTTAAAAAAACACTTGTGTCATTCTTTGTAAAGTATATATAAATATATATATATATATATATGAATACATATTTAACATATATATGTATATATTATCATCCCAAGATTTGAATGTGCTTTTTAAAAATGTTACTCTCGGGCAGTGGTTCCGCCGCCTGCCTTGCAAGCTCAAGGTCCCGAGTTCAATCCCCGGCACCAAAATGTTACTCTACCATAGGACCATATTGAGCTTCCAACCCTCAGGGCTCAGTGAGCTAATTCACTTTTGTCTCTTTGATAATCATTTACACAGGCTCAGGGTGAGAGGTCAGGTGAGAGTAGTGGTTCTCAAACTTCATTGTGTATCAGAATCCCCTGGAGAGTTCTAGAAAACACAGATGGCTGCCCCCATGCCCAGAGTCTCTGATTTAGTGAGTCTGGGGAGGGAGCCTGAGAGTTTGTATTTCTGGCAAGTCCGCAGGTGATATCCATGTTACTGGTACCAGAACCACACTTTAAAAGCACCTGACCTTCCCCCAAGGAGAGGAAGCCAAATACCTGCCCTGAACTTGCTTTCCTGTCCCGTCATAAAATCATTGTCAGCAACATCTGAATTGATGCTATGTGTTGGGGTGTTGGAATGGCAGTTTCCAAGCCTTTCAACACTGACAAACTTACCTGAATTCATAGGTTTACAAATTAAAGAAGAAGTAAATTATGGACTTTGGCAAGAAGAGAGTCAAAAACACTTCAAATTTCTTGACTGAAGCATACATTTGAAAATGCTTAACTTAGGTATATGATACATGCTCAAAGGTATCAGAAACAAAAAAGAAAAACAACACAACACTAAACCAAAAGACGATTCTGGCCTCGAAAAGAAATTCTGATGATCCACAAAATAAACTACCAGAGTAAATAAGCCACTCTAAGGACAATACCTAGATGTGTCTGTGTTTACTCCTAGGTGTGGGCAGATTATAGTCACCTGTAAGTCCTTGGCAAGATGATGGTGGTGAGACTCAGTCAGCTTTTGAGTGTGTATGATGCAACACAATTGACCTGACAAATGATGTCATTGTGCCAAACATACACTAAAGTATGTGGACTTTGGCTGTAGTTCCATAAACATTTGATGGCTGCTGGCCAGATGTGGTTATTAAACACTTGAAATATTAGTGATATTCATTAGTCCAAATTGAGATGTACTATAAATATCAAATATAGAACAGGTTTTGATGAATTACTATAAGTAAAATAATATAAAATGATTTGTTAATAAATTTAAAAATATTGATTACATATGGAAATTACTTTATTTTACATACATTGTGTTAAACAAAATATACTATTAAAATTAATTCCATTTGCTTTTAATGTAGTCACTAAAAACTTTAACATTGCAAGCCTGGTGTGGTGGCTCATGCCTACAATTCCATCACTCTGGGAGGCTGAGGCACAAGGATCACAAGTTTGAACCCAGGCTGGGCAACTTAGTGAATTATTAAGACCTTGTCTCAAAATTTAAAAATAAGAAAGGTCTGGGAATGTACCTGTCTTAGTTACATTCTTCATTGCTAGGACAAAGTACTCAACCACAACTTAAGGAAGGAAGAGTTTATTTTGGTTCATCTTGCAGAAGTTTCAGTCCATAGTGAGCTGGCTTCAAGGCCGGGTGGCATGGCAGAGGAGATACAGTTCCTGGCGTGGTGATGGAAAGCAGAGAGAGAGAGATCAAAGGAGGAGGAAGGCCACACCCCCTAGGCCACACCCTGTGACCACCTCCTCCAACCAGGCTTCAGCCCCCAACATCATGTTTAGCTATAAACTTATCAGTGGACTGATGAGTATCATAACACCATGATCCAGTCACTTTCCCAAAATGCCACCGCTGAGCACATGAGGCTTTGGAGGGATACCCAGACATAAACTATAATAGTTGCTCAGTGTGAAGACCTTGGGTCAACCCCCACCCACTACCACCAAAAAGAAAAAAAAGTAACATTCCATAAATGGCGTGCATTATATTTCTCTTGCACAGCACTGATATATAGTATAATATATATGAAGTATTTTAAAAGAGGTATCCTACGAGGAAAGTCTGACACTTATTGCAGACTTTTGCTCTCTGATCTGAAATACGCAACCATGGCATCCCATTTGTTCTTGCACTACAGCGAGTCCCTTCACAGAGAGAAACATGCATCCTACTGAAACGCTGTTATGTTATAAAAACTGTTTTGATCTATTATTTGATTGTCATATTGAGCATCTCAATACAAAAATCTTAGTGTCTAAGAACGCTGCTGAGTGAATAGATGTCAGCCAGTTCTGAGAAGTGTGGCAGTGGATGTAAATGACGACAGTATTTTTTCAGGAGTTCCATTCCTAGTTTGTTTGCTCGGGAGAGGTTATGTTGATTGGGTGTTTTTGGCTTTACGGTGAAGTAGTGATATATTGAGGCAAATTGGTTCTCTCTTTTGAGAAAAAATAAACTATGAGAAATGAAAGTAGAGTGCAACCATTCCCTACTGATATAACTTCAGCTTATAGGTCTTTTAAGTCACTGAATAGGAAAAAGGCCTAATGATTAGACTCTTTATATTCCGAATACATTCAGAGGAATTGCACGACTGGAAAGAAAAGTACTATGTTGTAAAAGTTGATTCTAAGGTCCACCATAAAGAGCTGGAAGCCTGAGAACAGGCCGCACATTTGCCATCATTTTCAGCTGAGGGGGCTCTTTGCTTTCCAACAAATAAAACATGAAACTATAAAAATGCAATGGGCTCATCTACCAAATTCTAGAAACATAAATGTTAGCAGCAATACTGTTGGGTTAAAAAATTCAAAGGAATATTAATGCCTGCTGCTTATACATCTATTACGTTTTTAGATAATACCTTTCCTGTCTTATTCTGTCTTTTGTTCACTTTGAATTATGAGGGGAAAAAAGCCCTAATATTTCCTTTTATTTTCTTGAAGGAGAAGAGAAACAAGACACTCTTGCTGCTTTCAGGTAAAATAATAGGGCCAGACTTCACATGCTATAATTTGTCTCCCATACATGTCCCAAAAGAAGCCAGGTGTTTGGACCCACTGTACCTTAATAAAAGAGGTTGAATATCTCACTTACCCTCTGAATTTCCTCTGGGAGATTTTTCAGCTTGATTAAGACAGAATCGCATTGCCATTGGATTGTAGTTTAGTGAGGCAAGAACGTATTTTGGCCATTTGTGTAAATTTTGAGAACTTGCTTGTTAATTTTTCTTTCAGCATAATGTCCTGATATTCAAAGGTAGAGCCCTGGCATTCTAGCTCAGTCTTCCTGAAGGCTTGAAGGATGGATAATATTGGTTAAATATTTTTTGAATGCGTAGTACATTCCAGGGCAGCTTTCAGTTTAGCAATATTAGAAATGATGCATCATCCACACTTGAAGTACAGAAAAATCCTTAGCAAAGATTGCTCAAGAAAACTAAACAAGGTAGAGAAATGAATTCAAGGCCAAGGTCAGGCATTTTGGGGGGGCCTAGTGTGATATAGTTCTGCTGGCATCTGCTCAAGTAGGAGTTCGCAAGGTTAATTTACTCTATGCTTCTGAAACCCAAAAGAGATAATTTGAGAGTGCTATGAAATATCTTCTCTGAGGTTCCGGAAAGCTTTGCAGAAACAAAGAAAGCTACAGAATAGAAGTGCCAAAGGTGATGAAGAAAAATATTGAGGGAGTGGAGCTGTTGAGCCCAGAGCTTGAGGAAACATTAGCCTTCTGTGTAGTTCAATAAGTATGATGGACTATAGCTGTTTGTTAATGTAGGCCAACAACTGTTCTAAAATAGCTCAAAGAAAATATTTACTTCTAAAATAGCTCAAAGAAAATATTTACTTCTCAGTAATAGTAGGTGGTGAGCAGCAGTTGAGTGGTTCTCCTTCATGCTGTTGTTTGGGGAAGGCAGGACCCCAGGTGCAGTCAGACTCTGCCATCTTCCCCATAGATCTTTCAGGATTATCTCAATTCTGGGCAAGCGCTATAGAAAAGGGGCTCATGGAGACGTTGTCTTAACCTTTTCTGTGTTGCCATAATGGAGTGCCATTGACTTTAATTTATAAATAAAAGAATTTAATGTTTCCCAATTCTGGAGGACGGGAAGTCAGGCATCAGGGTGACAGCCTCTTGCTGTGTCTTTCCCTGGTAGATGGCAGACTAGCACAATAACAACAAAACCAAACAAAAATCAGAAAGTGAGGAAAAGGAGCTGAACTCATCCTTTTATGGGGACCTCGCCCTCATGGTAACTAACTCCCTCCTGTGATGACAATGCTATTCACTTAGAAAGTCCAGACTTTCTTGCTCCACTCACTTCTTAAAGGTCCCACTTTGCAAAGCTGTATAATTGGGGATAAGTTTCCAATGCAAGAACTTCTGGGGGGCACATTCAGACTATCAGTGGAGCATCCCTGGGCCTGCAAATGTGTGTTTTTTTCTCACAGGCAAAATGCATTCATTCCATTCAGCAGTCCCAAAGTTTTCAGTCATTTCTGCACCAACTCAAAATGTCAAAGTCCAGAGCATCATTCGAATCAGATATGGGTAACGCTCAAGGGTTGGTTCATTCCAACACCAAATCCTCTCCAGCTGTGAGCCTGTGAAATTAACACGTTTCGCTACTACCTTCCATAACACAGAAATGTAACAAGTGTAAGATAGATGTCCCCATCCCATCCCAGAGACATAAGCAGTAAGAACGGGATAATTGGTCCCAAGTCAGAGCAAAACACACCTGAAGAAAATGTCAAGTTTTCAAGCTGTAGAATAATTTCCTTTGACTCCATATCCTCCATGAGCGTGAGGTTGGACCGAAAGGCCTCAGGCAGCCCCCACCCCTATGGCTTTGTCGGGCTCCCTCTTCCAGCGAGCCTCACTGACTGAAGACTCAGCAGTAGCAGCAGCAGCAGCTTTCCCCGGCTGTAGCTGCATACTGGTGGGCCTACAGTTCTGGGGTCTTTGGAGTGGGCCCATTTCTACGGCGCCATAGGCTTTGCCTTAATGGGGGAACTTGATAATGGCTCTGTACTTGCAGCAGGTTTCTGCTTGGTCCTGCAGGTGAGCTGATCCACTGTATGAAATCTAGGTGAAGGCTGCCATGGCCCCCATAGCTTGTGCACATTGCTTGTCTACCAAGTTAGCACCCCAAGAATGTCACCAAATCTCCTATTTATGCCCTCTGAGGACATGACATTATTTACACCTGGGCCAGTTTAAGTCACAGCTGAAGCAGCCAAGGAGCCAAGGAGCATGGAGTAGAGGCCCAAGGCTGCATAGGGCCATGGACACTTAGATCCCAAGGGCGCTTCTCTGAAAATCTTGTCCTCCGAGTCCTCCTCTGGGCCTGCGATGAGAGGAGCAATCCTGAAGACTTTTGAAATGTCTTTGGAGTCTTCATTGTATTGTCCTGATGATCCTAATGAATAATGCCTTGAACTCTTTTATTCATGTTAATCTCTTTAGATGAAAGCTGGTTGGCCATACCCTTGGTTTGCTACCCTAATGTTTCCTTTTCCCTCTTTAAGTGGGCAGACCATAAATTTTCCACATATTTCCAATATCTTTTTCCCTCTTTCCATCTGATATCACGTCAGACTGGCCTTAACTATTCATTTTTTTTGACTAACATTCTGTTCATAATGATATAAGTAATATCTACGTTCCTAATTTTGCTGGCATTTGCTCTAGGCCCTCAGCAAAATTGCCTATAACAATCCACTCATGGTGATGTGGGCTTTTTTCTCCCTGCTTCATATTCTTCCAGCTTTGGCTCATTATCTACTTCCTGAGCTATTTCAATATTCCCAAGTATTTGTTACAGCAACAACCTCACTCAGTACTAGTTTTCTGTCTTAGTGTATTTTATATTGCTCTAACAGAATAGTATGGACAGTGTAATTTATAGAGATGGGGTAATGTAATTTCCCACAGTTGTACAGTCTGGGAAGCCCAATATGAAGGTATTGATGTCTGCAGAAGCCCTGCTTGCTGCATCATATTTCCTTGGTGGAAGGGTAAGGCAAGGGTCACATGTACAAGCAAGAGGATGTGTGAGCACATGTGCTCAAATGCTGAGGGCTAAATTTGTCCTTTCACTGGAATTACTTCCATGATAACTGGTGGATTCCCTTAATAACAATATTAGTCCGTGAAGGTTCTGGCCTTACAACATAATCATCTCTTAAAGGTCGCATTTTGAATTTGGAATCAAATTTTCAGCATAGGAATTTTGGGACACATTCAAACCATAGAAATTACTTAAGAGGTTTTTATGAATTGTGCCTGAAAATGGTACACAACACATTTTCTTTATCATTGATAGATCTCAGTTCTATAGCTATACCTTAATTGCCAGGGAGACTTAAAATGTAGTGTGAATGTACAATGAGATGAAGTGAAGAATCTACAATCAGTGATTCATCTAAAATCAGCAAGCTCATCAAATAGTGATGCTAGATTGGTTCAACTGATCCTTGATCCTGTGTACCCCTATCACAATCTGATTTTTGCCTTCAGATCACTTTTGAAAGGTTGACACAATGCTTAGCAGGCCAACACCTGTAACATTTTAGTTTTCCCCAAATACTGTACATATGTTCAGCTAGACCCTTGACTTTGACCTGATATGTAATAGCTCCCTGGGAAGGCATTAAACTAAGTGTAGTATTACTTCATCCTGTTTATCTTATAATTCCACAGGCCAGATAATGAATACGATGCTAACTCTGTAGCTTTAGAAAAGTGTGTTAACCTCTCAGTCTCAGATTCAGGGCTGTAATGAAGAAGCAAAAAACTACAATAGAAACCCTGCCTCCCACAATTATCACAAAGACTGACTGATTTCTAAAATATAATAAAAAAATGTAAATATTAGCACAGAGTCCCAACTTTTGCATCTTAAAATTTCTATGAATTGCGATAAAAAATTTATTTATTTAAAAACCAAGACTGTAGGTTGTTTCCTTAAATGATGTTTTAATATCTCTAAAGACAGTGATATTTTCTCCTTTGCTCATTAATGAAATTAATAATTAAGAATCAGTTATGTCCTTACCAAATTCTGTGAATGCTGCAGTATCTAGGGTCACATTCAGTATATAGTTGCTGGTGTGTACATACTTGTTGAATACCTGACTTCCTCAGATCAATTAACCACCTACACTTGTTGCAAGCTAAATCTCTGAAGATGGTACTATGACAATGACATCCATTTTTCCTACCTCAGATAGGATTGTGACAAGGGAAAGCACTTGAATAGAAGCATATAAATCTTGCCTGCCAAATCACTTTGAAATAAAGTTGGTAACTTCTTTTATTCCTTGGTTTTCCTTTCACTGAGCTAGTTAGTACAAGTGTTTTGGCTGATGGATGTATGGGAAAATGAAAAGCATTTTCTACAGTTCAGTAAGGTTTCACAAGATAATGGTTTACACTCATAGACACCAGCTGGCATGGTGACTATGGTCTTTGGAGCTTCCAAGATCACAGTAAAAGTGTGCAGAACCCGAGAGAGAAAGGGTGAATAGAGAGAAAAGGCACTTTCAGGTATGGCTGCCTTAGCACCTTTCCCACCTAGGGGTTACCTCATTCAAAGTCTTCAAACAAATCCAGGAAGAGACGACTGTGTTGGAACCATGTCTAGTGCTAGATGCCCAGAGGAAACCTTCTCTCCACTGCTGTGCTTCACGAGGAGACAAAACTTAGGCTCTCTATTGTGCATTGTGCCACACTCATACCTCCACCCCGCTATCCTTCTTCCGAGGGAGAGTACATTCTATCTGGGTCAACGGATGAGCCAGCCTTGTTTTCAATTTCTCTACCTTCTCTCCTTCAGTCTGAAAGTATTTACTGCACTCTAAAAATGTAGCATTCCTTTCATGCACTTGTATTGCAAAGAAATAGGAAGAGAAGTTGACAATAAATAGGAAAAATGAACTAGATTATTATGGAGAATGATGGCTGCTAAAAAGTAATAAAAAGAAGATATAGGAGAGGAAGTAAGGGATGAATGTGGAATTTAGTTAAGATCAAGAAATGTCCTTTCATGTAGAGGGCATGTGAGTTGTCAACTGACTTATGAAAGGAGGCCAAGGAAGCAGCCATGCATGGCAGATTCTTTCGGGAAAAGGGAACAGCAATTACCAAGGCACTATGTGAGTACAAGGACAAGATAGAAGACCCTTGTGTTTGGGATGGAGTTGTCACTGAGACTCAATATCCTAAACTCACAACTTAAAGGAGGAGAGGTTTATTTTGGTTCATGATTTCAGAAGTCTCAGCCCTTGCATGGTTGGTTGACTCCTACAACAGAAATGGCATGGCAGAGGAGCATCAAAGATTAAAAGCTTTTCACATCATGATGGCCAAGAAGCAGAGTTAGAGAAGGGAGGAGGAGGGAGGGAGAGTTCCCCTTCCAAATCATGCCCCCAGTGACCTGCCTCTTCTGACAAGACCCCACTTCCTAACAAGTCAGATATATCACCCAGTGATAGAATCACCTTCAAAAGACCTGCCTGTGAGTGCAGGAGGCCTTTGGAGGCTGTTTTCAATCTAAATCATAACAAAGGTTGTAAGGGTAAAGGTGTGAAAAGGAGAGGCGCCAGTTCACTTCTTTCTGAATCTCAGGAATGAATACATTAAGATGTTATTCTAAGTGTGATAAGAAAGAAACTATTTGTACTTATGGAAAGTTTCTCTTACCCCATGTGGTTTACTATTCTGTATTAGTGAAAGTTCTTTGTCTCATGTGTTGAGCTCTGTGGTCAAAATCTTAGTCCCTAAATCTGTAAAATTACATGAGAAATGATGAATCATGAATAGACTTTTAATAAAATTTATTGACATTTCCAAATTGTGAATCGTGAATGATAGCCTTTATTTCCTTGTAATTTTCTTTATGTTTGGGATAAATGGTAGAATCTGTTTTGTGGGATTGTAATGAAGACCTTTTATTTAATGTGTCAGAAATTATACCATTATGAAGGTCTTAATTCCAGAGGGTGGCTGCTAAACAGCTATGTTCTTTCTGGGAGGCATATGCCCCATTTAAAAACACTTATCTTTGAAAGCATGAATGAAAGAGTTAAGGGAATTGGTACAAATTAGGAATGACAGGCCTATTACAAACTTCTGCCCTCTTTTCCTTCGTGTTATGTTTTCTATGAGTTTTATGCAAAACATTGGCATAAATGCTTTCTTGTATATGAAAATACAGATTTCATTTTTTTGTCTCCCTGACTTTTGCAGCTACGTTTGTTCCATTTTTGTCTGTGTATGAGAAGTAAAAGGTATAAAGAAATAGAAAACCACAGGCTATTTCAATTAATTTGTAAAACTCACCTCTAGAAATAACAAATATGTCAGTGTCGGTTTACATGAAACAGTAGCTTTGTGATATACTGTGTTTGAAATTTGAGGTTTGGTATCATTTTGGTTTTATTTTTACTTTCTGTTCTGTCTACTCTTTATCATTTATATGGCAATGCCACTGAGACTCTGGCTACCATATTTTTTTTCCTTCCTAGAATTGCTTGTAAATCAGGATTATTACAGAAATGTTTGGAAGCAAGTTTTTGATGGTGGTTCATAAAATGTCTTGGGAAACTTGATGAGGCTTGTGCTTATTGTTTTGTTAAATGCGCTTTATTCCCATTCTTTATGCATTCTTTTGGCTTTGGTTTTGGCTTTAGTTTTTGGGCTTTGGATGTGATCCTACACTAAGTGGTGCCCACCCAGTAAGTGAAGAAGCGCCTTTAGGTATATTTTCTGGAGTCCAGTCACTTCCATTGTTCATGATGCAAGTGACTGAGCTTGTCATTGTCTACTGAATTTCAGAATTCCCATGACCCTAGGCTACAAATGAAAGCAAGAATTTAAGGTTGACACCCTTGACATGAGTGAGGCGAAAACTTGGAGGAATAAGTGGAAGTTCTTCAGTTGTTACCCCTTGACAAATAAAACATAAAATATATTGGTTAAGGCATATTTTATCATGAAAAATAAATGCAATTTATCCTCTTTCCCCCACAAGCTTTCTGTCATACTTTAAATAAGGACCTTCTGCTTTGTTGCTTCTCTATCAAAATATATGGAGATACAGCAGGGTATACAGGAAGAGAATAAAATACGGGACTTATTTAGTGAAAAAAAGCTGGGAAGGGGAGAGAAATTAAGAGTAAATACAAAGTAATAAAGAGTGAAGTTTTGGAGGGCTTTGGGAAAAAGAGAAAGCAGAGTAGCTACTAGTGGTGTTAGATTTGGGGAACATCAAGCGGTAAACAACTTTAAGAAGGTTTTCTGTGTAAAAAGATAAGGAGGCTTGCTGAATATTGTGAGATGCTATTTTCCATTAATCCCTCTGTATACTTGGAAAAAAATTTAGTAAAAATATCTATATTTTTCTTCATTTCTCTTGGAGTTTAAATTGTGCTTCTTTCTAATGCATCACCATGCTGAGATGAGATCTTTCTATTTGACAGGCTTATAGATCAAGATTTTTGATGGAAGAGCTTAAGGCACTATATCAATAAATTAGGTTATACAGATAAAATAGAATATGCAAAAAAGAATACAACTTTTCACTATTACCCTATGAGAAAAAAGATAACTTATATAATACTCTGTAATCTGCTTTTACCATATATTTATATAAATGTGTGTGTGTGTGTCTGATACATACACATACAGTTGGTAAAGCAGATTACAAAGCATAATGTACAGTATTATTTTATATAAGATTTTTATATTTTATGTATACATATTTTACTTATTGATAATGTAACTGCATTCCATTTGAAAGTTCTAAATATTTTCTCTTGTGAAGAATTAACATTTATTAATTCTTTCTCCTATTTTTGTACAACTGTTTGCTTCCAACACATAGTTTTTTCATAAATGGCACTATAGTGAATATTTAGCCAATGCTTGGTTGTACACTAACTCATTTTGCTAGGACAGGAACTGTGATGATGTGGAATAACTTATTTGAAAAGAAACAGACTGAATCATAAAAGGTATCTAATAATTTCTTGGAGTGATCTACCAAGTTTGTTGTGGCAAAGCAAAGGAGGAATACAAGCAACCAAACAAACTAGAGAGCTTAGAAAAATATGAAAATTATGCAAAGAAAATCCAAAAAGAGTTATAAAGCAAATCAAAGGGTCCACAACTGACATAAACTCTTTTATGAAGTCTGTACTATTATTAAATGAACCAGTGACACGTTATAAATATGTCAGAAGTGGGTTAAAATATACCTAGTGCATATAAATTTAAAGTAATATAGTAATTAAAATGTGTCAAGAATGACTAAAAGGATCTACAAAAGATTCAAGGATTCAGAGAAGGGCAATAAGTAAGCACCATGAGAATCAATTTTAATCTGAGAATGGATTCCCAAGGTTATACTTCATGTTTCAAAAGATGAAGACTAAGAAAAGATTGGTCAAATTTAATGAAATGGTGAATCTACAGTGGAGTACAGAAGTTATCTATTCGTTTTCCAAATATTACAAATCAAAAACAGAAAACACCCTTTGAATTTTATAAGAACAGTTTTAAGAAAACCAAGATGAAATATGGTGGTTTTGCAATCATAACTTTAAGATGACATGTTTTGTGTTTTTCTCCATACGCAATGTTTGCTATATTTTTTCTTATATACAGGATAGTGTCCTTATCAGTTAGAAGTGTATTAAACAACAAGTAAAAGAAAACTCAAATAAGAGAGGCTTAAAAACATAAAGCTTGTATGTACACATATGTGTATACAAACATACAACCCTCCCACATGCACAAGAAACACCCCAGACCTCCTCCTCCTCCCCAACTTCAATATGTCCTACAACTGCTCTTATAATAAGAAATCCAGAGAAATCTAGCTGCACGCAACAGGCAGCTCCTCTGAGATGCCATCATATACTGTGATAGATTCTTCATTTCCAGTTCCCAAAGGAACCTCCTTAGGTGTCTTCATGTCCTCCTGAAGGTCCCTTCCTGTAGATGGGTGCTTATTCTGTGAGTAAAATTTGTGAAAAGGGAGTGATACTGAAGTACTAAAAAACATTATTGTCTTGAATATTCTTATTTAGAATTCCATGGCATCCTTTCTTTAAAGTGATCAATAATCTCTTTCTTCCTCTGTTAGTCCTATCATGAAAGCTGGGTTCACATTGTTATTTAGAAATAAGCATGGACATGGATGAAACTTGAAATTCATAACTGTCTGCTAAAATTCCAGTTGAAAAATAGTCTAACAGCAGGCTGTGACTTTGCTCATGAGATTTCTCTCTCTCTCTCTCTCTCTCTCTCTCTCTCTCTCTCTCTCTCTCTCTCTCTCTCTCTCAATTTATTTATGAAACCATGCTTTCCTTCTCAAGGTCAAAAACATTTCTAGTAGGGTCCTCTCTGTTAGTGATCCTTTATAAGTTTGTGGAAACGACAGCACACTAGAAAGAGACAGTACCTTAACATAAGTCTT
This sequence comes from Heterocephalus glaber, assembly GCF_000247695.1. The sequence continues at coordinate 22,653,850 of NW_004624733.1, read as the reverse complement.
GCAGATGAAAGAAAAATGTGCTAGGTTCATGTACATCAGAATCATCTGAAATCTTGAGAAATGCAGAGAGCGGGCCCCGCTCCTGGAGTTTCTGATTCCACATGCATGGGATTGGGTTGAGAATCTGTGTTCCTAACAAATGGGCAGATCAGAGGGCATACTTTGGTTCCAGAATCACTGTGCTAGAAATATAGAAGACTAAGGTAAAAATTATCAATGTCAACAGAGGTCAAAGAGATAATGTTATTGATGGAACATGGCTGAGTGTCTGTCAATACAGGATTTTGATGAGAGGCACTCTGGTGACATCTTTTGTCTGTAAAAAATAGCTCCCACCTATCTTCTGCAGAGTATATGTCATTGGCTTGGTGTTGCTAGATGATCTGATTTCTAAAGAACAGATTTCTAAAGAACAGTTAGAAATATATGCTTTATACATATATATTATAATTTCCCAATTTGCTTATGTTGAACACAACTGAAATGCTATTTAAATCATGTATGAGTAAAATAAATGTATCCACGGGGCAGGTGCGGCTGTGGAATTATTTGTTGTCTTTGAAGGACAAAGGATAACTCAAACCTTCCCAAAACTCAAACCTGAATTCATGCCTGGTTGAATTGAATAGATATATTGCAGAATTACCTACAGGAACAACCTTAAATAATCCACACATCTAATTTTGTAATGATATTAAGAGAAAAAGTAGTTATAAAATTATGTTATTACTACCATTAATTAATCTTCTCTTTTTTTTTTTTTTTTTGTCTTTTGCTATTATTTTTTCCCTTCTCCTACATTCTGGCCCCTAAGATAATCTTACTTTGAACAAAAATTCCAGTAAATAACCTCATTATTTTCCTTAAATGTAAGGTGTTATAAATGGCTAAAGATAACAGTATTCTCCTAAGTTTAATGTCTAATGTCCCAATAAATTTAAGAGTTGATTCAATTTGGAAGCAAGCAAGAAAGGCTACTGATTTACAGGGATTGCATTTTTAGCCATTCATTTCTTAGCCTTTCATTTCTTGAATCAGTTAAAATATTTTACCAACCATCTGATCACCTACAGATTCAGTACTATACCAATGAATGCCAAAACACACCAAATAATCTTATAAATGTTTTAAATAAGAAAATAAAATCCTGGTCAGTTTAAGTATCTTCATTAATGATTCCAAGCATAATTCTCTCTCTTTTTCCTTTTCACTATGACTAACAAGTATCATCTAGTTATGAGAGGCCATTATACAAAATCATTAAAACATGCTTAACTGTACTGTGTTAATTATGCAATGATAAATTATTCTTTATTTCTTCATTAACAGTATTGTAGCAGTAGAATTAGCATTGTTTGTTCCTTTTTGGAGAAAAAAATCATTAATATTAAAAAATGAAAATTCTGGAAACTTAATGTTGTGGAATGACAGTTTTAATTTGATTTTTAAAATCCTATTTGCTGATCCCCTCAGCTATAAAAGTTTAACCATTATGTCACTGTAATTACACTGGCTGTTTATCTCTTCTTCCATGACTATATCTAGGTTGGTGTAACAAACTGAGGGCTGGCATTAGACTCCAAGTCAGGAGACCTCAGGGATCTTACTAAATCTTCTACTAAATTGAATCTAATAGTATAATTTAAATCTCTTCTAGTTTCATTCTCCACTTCTGATTCATTTCATTATTCATCAATGAACAATTCAGTACCTGCTTAAAGACCACTGTGCTAGGCACTGTGGAAGGCAGGAAAGCACTCTGAATGGATGTATATTTTCTTCCTGGCAGCATTCAAACTTTAGCATGAATGGTAGACATAAATTGTAATTATTATAAGCAAAATGTAATCAGTTGTGGTAGGGCAAAGGTAACATAGAATATGTAAAGGAATTTTTCCTAGATAGATTGTGTATTAAAGTTTTATCGCTACAGGCTAAGAATGCTGCAGTGGAAGAGAAACCTGCTACTTAGAAGCTTCCTAGTGATTCTGATGTTTCCTAAGATTTAACCACCACAGCCTCAGGTTAGGAGAATGAGGAGAGCAATGGGAGGGACAAAGGACATAGAAGCCCTGATGCTTTTATCTTGGTCCTATCTTTGTTACTTTGTACTTGTGTGAGCTTGACTTCATGACACAACCACTTTAAATCTCGTATTAATTATCTCTAAACTTTGAGGAGCAGTCATTGTGACTTCACCACTGTTTCGTGGACTAGATGACATCCCACACATAAACCCTAAATGCAAGTCCAGGTGCAGCTTATGGTAGTTCAACAAATAGTAGTTTTTCTTTTAGTTATTGTTGCTATTGTCATTGTCATTCTCATCATCACCCTGTCCAAGTGAAGAGCAGCGTGAATGAAGACAGGGAGGAAAGAGTGGATGATTTTTCTAGGTTAAAGATTAAGGGGACCAGTTCTCTCTCATGGCAGGAACAAGTTGATTAATAATGAACCGCAGTATTAAAGCCTCAATACTTATATCCTTCCAAATCCCTCTTTGATTAACCTCCCCTGAGGGATCTTTTCCTTGATGTGCTTTCCTTGAATATGAAGATATAGTCTGTCTACTGATAGACATATAACCTGCCATGAATATTCTAATTTTTTTTACCCCATAATTGCTCTAATTTGAAAGCTACATATCATACCTCCCTTGAAAAGACCATCCAGCCCTGGGTTTACTGTTTCCTCCAGTGCTCCAGGGGGACCTAATACCTTCTTTGGCTTTGGACTGGTTTCAATGCCAAGCTTCACCACTCACACAGGAGCTGTTAGACTTTTGGCCAGCAGCCTGGGGTTCCTCATTTTAAAATGAAATTGCTAAACTCAATGTGTCTTAAAAACAAAGGGTTCATTCGGATGTTTAATTCAATTTTTAAATTTAAAATAGAGCCAACTTCAGATAGTATTGTTGGGGAAATTGGAGGAGACAATACAAGGAAGAGCTGTTGATTGCCTTATTGGAGAGTTAAGATGCTCGCCATAAATACTTTGTGTGCCGGTGTCCTTACAGTGAGCCAAACATGGACCCTACACATGGCTTGAGATAGTACTAACTCAGCAAGACAGGGCTAATGTGTGTAATTGCTCATTTCCCCCATTCTTTTCCTAGGTAAAAAAAGTACCTGTGCACTGGTAGTGGAAGGGGAAAGGAAGGAGACAGTTGCTGCAGAACCAGTAGCTGCTTAACTGACCTTGGTGAAGAAAGGGGATAAGGAGATATATTTTCTGGTCTCAAACACTCACTTAGGAAAGTATTCCAGGAATCCTTCGGAATCCAATGCAAAGTTGTGCCTTCCCTGAGTATTATATCCAAACCGATTCTGTTACAATTCCTTTATGTGAATTTTGGCAAGTCATGTTCATTTGCCTTAGTTCACTGATGATGCTATAACAAAAGTGTTGTAAAGTAGGTGGCTTGTACACAGCAAACATGTAGTTCCAATAGTTCTGGAGGTTTGAGAAGTCAAAGATCAAGGCACCAGAAGATCCAGTGTCCGGGAAAGCCTTTCCCTCCTGAAGGTGGCACCTGCAGTGTGTTCTCACATGTTGAAGGGGCAAACAGGTTCTTCCTTCCTCTTTTCTAAGGCACTAAATGGCAGAGCCTGCACAATTTCACCACTCCTAAAGACCCCTCTCCTTAATAGCATCATCGTGAGGGTGAGGTTTCAACATAGGTGATGAGGGGGCACACAAACACTCAGATCATCAGAACTCTGACTACCATTCTTTTCAGTAAAACACAAATGACTTTAGAACTGGTAGCATGCATGAGTGCTTACTCTGATAGGCACTGTGTTAATGTTTTGTGTGAACAGTCACTTTGGTCCTTATAACATTAGCCTTATAAAATGAGGATTATTAATCTCATTACACACAGGAGAAAAAAGAGACCAAAACAAAAAAAATTGCTCTGGATAATATTTTAATTTTGCTCATAGATAGCAAGAGGAGTTCAAGATGGAATTCACAATTATGGGAGGGTCCTCAGAGGTCTTGCTTTGGAATATTACCTCAGGGGGAAAATGAGCAGATTGAGGCAGAGAATGAAGAATGTTTTTACCTCAAAGTAGAATTCTAAGGATTCTACCTACCCATCATCATATATCCTACTTAGATTTTAACCTCCATCTGGCAATTTCCCATATGCTAAAATAATGCTTTCTTTCCCAGGCCTTTATTTCTTATTCTTTAACATTTCTCTATTGCCCTCTTATATGCTTGCCTTTACCATTTTGGTATTTGCTCTTTCAATTTATAAAACATTAAAAAATACCAAGAAATCTTGGTCTTTTTTTCAGCATAGTGTGAAAAAAATTTTTTTCTTAGTTTCCGCCCTATCTATGGTGCCCAAGATGAGGTCAAACCTAGACTTCCAGTAGGCGATGTGCCTGCTTGTGAAGGCCTCATGCTCTTCTGATGGTTGAGCTTGCTGAAAGATTACAGTGACATGGAGACACTATGTGCGTCTAGTTTAGATTTGGAAGAGAGATTTTATAGATTTATTTTGCAGAGAGAATCAAAAGGCTTATAATTTGGCTGTAGGACTAATATGGAAGTTTTAAACTTGTCAATTGATGCCATTAACCCTGGGGGACACGTCCTCTACCACTCCACCCAAATATCTACTTCTCATTTTTCAGGAATCCTGATATGGTAACAAGATGGGGTGCACTTGAAATAATTGGGCTGTTACTCCACATGGAAATATATTCATGAGTGATTTAGGAAATGAGACAGTGAGTAGTTCGTGTTTTGTTCCTAAACTCTGGGCTCTTTTCCCATGGAGTGTGTGTCACATCCTCTATCCTACTCTGGCAGCTGCAGAGAATGTAAGTCCTTACTGGGGTCTTGGAGAATGAATAGCTGCACTGCACAATCTCCCATAATCAAGCCCCCTAAGAACTAAGCAAGATATTCTGACTTACAGACTTCCTCTATGTCTTGCCTTCCTCAAAGCCAGGGCAGCATTTTTGTCATATCTGAATAATATTTCTTCTGCACTTTACACATTATGGGCATTAAACGTTTGCTCAGCAGTTGAGCTGGCAAACGAATTTGTTCGCATCATCCAATTGTACCTGGGCATCTAGATGCCCAAGGTTTGTGCAGAGTCAGATAGAAAATGAGTTAAATACCTTTCAGTGTCAGATTTTATTATTCGAAACAGCTAAGTCTTAGGTGAGCCAAGTACAGAGTAAAATAGTTAAGAGAAATTCCCAAGAAAATGAAGTAATATGGATAAAGCAAAGGACAAGTAGATATGGATTTTGAGGGGAAGCAAATTGGAATATTGGGAATACAGGGCTTTATATGGTATCAGACAATTCTACTGCAAATTCAAGTAACAGAATTGAGCTTTATGGGTTCCAAATATGGGAAACTGACTCAAGTTGATTTAAGTTGAAATGGAAAATTTGTTCTAAGGGTAGAGGCATGCTTTTGTAAATCTAGGTGTAGAATTATATCCAAGCTTCCAGCAGGTCCTCCAAGTAGGGCCTGGAAAATTGTACAGACCCTTTTTACATCCGTTATCTTTGTACAGTTGCTTTAGTTTCCTCTCACTTCTCTCACCCTGTAAACTGGCTTCTTCAGCATCTGCTTATGGGATGGGTTCCTGAGCTCACGTTTTCCAAGCAAATGGAACAAAGTCAGGTTTCAATTACCCCTGTATCACCAAATATTTCCCTATTCCTAGAGAAAATACTCAGGCTGGCATAAGTCAGCTTATGGGTTCACTCTTGCTCCAGTTAAACTTTTAAAACATGATGGGCATGTAGTCCGCTCATGGCACTGTTCTCAAGATGGATTTTTGCAATCTGCTTAGTTCTGTTTTGTTTTTGTTTGTTTTTTTTGGGTTCTGGTGTTTGAGGAGTGGGCAAGCTCCACAATCACAGCCCATGTCTTACTCATCTTTTTCTTCACCATATTCAGCATAGTTCCACTACTTTAGGGGTGCAAGTGGTCATTAAGTAAAAATCCACAGAGCCCAAATGAAGACAAGTCCCATTCATGGAATGTCTGATTCCTTTCCTATTTCTTCATCCAATTGAGTCACTCCTTTCAGCAACTATTTCTTACAACAACCATTTATCATGATTGTGAGCTTCCAAATTGTCACTAATCATCTCCAGAAGAGGTGCTAAATTCTGGAATGAATTTTAATTCAAATTTAATTTTTCTCATATCAGGTAAAAACACTTGGGTGTGAGAGAAAGAGGGTTAGCAAAGAAAGAGAGGTCACAGAATGTAACCTTGATGAAAAGCTGCAAGTTCATTTATTTTCAAGTATCATCTTATTGAAGATAAAATTTAACTTTCAAAAATTTAGATAATGAGGAGAGCTGGTTTTCCTGAAATTAGCAACATAAACTGCTTTCATTTTTGAAATTTTCTCTTTTTTTTGGAATTGTAGAAATTTAGTGTTCTGTTTTTAAAAATTACTTGAACATATGGAAATAAAAAACAAAGAGATGTCATGTGTGAAACCTGGGTTCAAATCAAGGCTCTGCTGTTTTTGTATAATTTTTATGCTTTAATGTAATCTCATGCCAAGGTTATTTTATTTCTTATCTGTGAAATGGGGATAGGAGCATCAAATAATGTGATTATTGTTTTGCTTAAAGAGAAAAGCAAATATCAAGTCCATAGTGGAGCTCAGCAATTGCAGCGGTTTCATTCATATAAATAAAAGGTTTCAGGTACATAGCGTAGATTGATAAAAATTTGGGAGAAAACTCATGCCAAATCATAAGACATGAATGTGTGCTTATAGTTGAGTTAGTTTCCTTAAGTCAGGACAATGTAACTCACCTGCAGTCCCTTCAGTGAGGTTTATAGAAAACATGTTGTTCTGTTTGTTCATCCTTCCATATATTCTGAGTTGTTGCCTCTGCTCTGTGTCATCCACCAATCCTGCCGGCCAAATCAATCTGTTACTTTTTAAAATCCTGCTGTTTCCATAAAGTGTTATGAAGTTGTATTTGAGTCACCATAGAGAATCACTTGTTATCCTGCTGGTGAATCTGGGAAGGTATTTGATAGAATCTCACTGACATTTGATGCTGGTGTGTGCCCTTCTTTTGTTTGTACTTCCATTTGTCCTCTGGGTCTTCAGCCGTTGTTCTCAACAATCCTGACTACTTAGGGTTTCTAGCAGCCTCTTTTGAGGCCCAATATTCATTTGTCAAGCGTGGCTTTCTTTCCCATCTCTGGGTTTTAAAGAGTGTATGTCTTTTGAAAGTAGGGTTTTGATGACTTCTTTGAGCCTTTATTCTTTCTTTCTTCTGTAAGAGTGGCCCTCCATTTTTATAATCAAAGGCAATGAACAAGCCAGATTCACTTTTCAACCAGTTGTACCAGAATACAAACAGTTCAGAGAATGAAGGATGTTGATAATTGCTTGGGGAAGGAACATTCCCCTCTCAAAAATCAGAAACTACCTCTATATTTCAGGCAGTTCATCACAGCTGTCTCCCGCAGAGGCTTTTATCCGCATGTATGGAAGAGTTTACACTGTTGTAACATTCGACACTATATTAGACAACAGAGGGTAGTAGGCAAATGTGAGAGACTTTCATTTCCTTGAACCTCTGAGTGATTATAACATTGTGTTTCTGGTGAATGGCAGTGCTAATGGCTGTAAAAATACAAAGCTATGCCTTAAGGGATCATTAGGAAATGCAAGGATATAAGCACATAATTTTAAGATTGATGTTATCGAGTTATTTTGAAATTTGCACAAAATTTTCTATTGGGTTGCACACTTGCTAATATTGTCTTTCATATCACCTATTGATTTAAAGCTAAGCCCCAATAGTAAACTTGGACTAAAAGGAGTTGTTTTAGTATAGTATAAGTTTGTATAAATGAACTCTTACACTGTTACCCAAATCCTTTGTCCTTACTTCTTGATAAATATTCTTTTTCAGCATGAATGGATGTGAGTTTATTTTTCTCTATTTGTATTCTTCCACATTTGAAATGTGAACTGTCAACAATTTTTGGTTATTTAGTAAATCAGTTATCTTCTTCCTTCTCATGAGTACAAAATAAGATGTAGAAACATAAAAGTAGGAAAATGAGATATAAAAGAAAACATATAATTTGCTATCATCATTTCTGTTTCTATATACACTCACAAACCTCAATGCCAGAAAATAATTGGAAAAATAATAATTAGTAGGAGCATTGAGGCAAGAACTAAATGCACATTATAAAGAAAGGTCAAATATCAAACTTTTGTCACAAGAGCAGTTAAATACAACTATATTTTCTCAAGATGCACAGCTTTGACTTGTAGCTGAAGAAAAGGTATCAGTTTCATACCAGTAGCCTGCTTAATACAAGCAATTTCCTCTAGTTATATTATTATTCGAGTTATTGCCCCCATACATCCTCACCATGAATATCTTCTTTATATTTATTCAGGATTGTCCCAAAGTTTCTGATAACAAAGTCCTCAACTTCCTAATGATTCTTAGCGGGGTATACTTAATCTGAAACAAATATCTGACCACAGCTCCAGCCTTTTTGCTTTTGTTGCTCCCCGTCTATGAACAGCACATGTTGCCATACTGTGGCCTGAACCTCAAATCTAATATACTGCTTGTTTTTATAAATAAAGATTTATTGAAACACATGCATACATATTCATTTATATATTAACTCTGGCTGCAAGATGTGGTGCAAAAAAAGATGTATTGTCTGAATACAGAAAAGTTTTGTAGCTTCTTTGCATATAGTAATTGTGAGGCTTTATAATATATATATTCAAAAACAAAAAGATGTCTTCAAAGTAGGACCTTGATTCTGACTTTGCAGCACATCAGGGAACTGCTCCTACCTTTTGTACTAATTTTAAAAATTCTAAGTACTAGTTTTAAAATTTCTAAGAAGTTGGCAATATTTGTGTTTTCTTTTCTAATTAAGAAACCAGGGGCTACCTTGAAACAGATCACTTATATTGTAATTGACAAGGTAGGGAGGAATTACAGTTATGAAATTGGTGTGAAAGTTCTTATACAAATGCTGCAAATTGACAATAGACCCGAAAAATATGTCCAGGAGAGTTACACATCAAGAAAGATAGTGATGGCTCTAAGCCCTTTTGCACATTTTGCCCACTTCTTTCTCAAGTTGTCTCTTGTAAACACATAACTATTGTTTTACAAAGGTTCCCTGGGTGCTCTTTCATAGTGGGCTCTGTAGCAGCTACTAGGGATAGGTTTGCTGTCAGGACAGGAGGGCCCTGCTGTCATAGAGTATTTTAAGAAGCAAGCAAATGATTTCCTTGTTATCATCCTTTTCTGGGTTTTGCCCTTGAGTTCTTATACCATGTCATCATTGAAGCAAGGTTTCAATGAATGTTATCTGCTTTCCCATAATAATAATCAAAAATATTGACCATACCCTCCCATGTACATATAGGCATTTTATCCTCATTTCCCAGAAGTAGAAACCAAGATCTTTTTTTTTTTTTTTTTTGGTACAGGGGATCGAACTCAGGACCTTGTGCTTGCAAGCCAGGTGAGGTACCACTGAGCTAAATCCCTGGCCCACTGAGGTCTATTTCCTAATCTTTGGTACTCATAATCTCCCTCTCCCTCTCTCTCTCTCTTTCCATTATTTCTGATACATAAGAGGTGTCTGTAAGCATGTTTCCTTATTGAATGGATCAAGTTTGAATGTGACTACTGACATTGATGAGGTAACGTCACTGGATTGGGGAAACAAGGTTCTCAGACAGTCACAAGTCCAGCAACTAAAAGGACATGAAAAAATATTCTAAGATGCCATTCCTCAGTACTGTAAGTCTTGAAGTCAGCTATCAGTCCCAATTCTGGCAAGCTGTCTTTTTAGGTTTGTGGAATTCATAATTCACTTTAAAGAGAGCTAAGGCTGTCCATGTTGCAAGGCTGTGCATAAGTGACATTTACGAGCCTGAGTCAAGGCTTGGAGTGTTATAGATATTCAGGTAATGGAAGCTTGAATTAACAATGATTTTGACACTGAAATTCTGGCTAGAAACCTGTGGCCCAGTGCTCTGTGCTCTGATTATCCGGTGCTGCCTGCAGTCTCATAGATGGCATGGGGTACACTCAATGGGATGGGGAGAGAGCGTTCAATCCTTCCCTTCATTAGGTTTGAGGCTGCAGGCTCATAGGCTTGCTCTTCCACTTCTCTGGGCTCTGCATGATGAAGAGGAGGAGTGGGGAGGGACTGTCTTTCCAGTTACGGTGACTTAGCCAGTGCCTAAGGTACAGCCATCTGTTCGACTCCCAATCTCGGGAGGCACATAGGAAAATGGGAGGAGAGCAGACAGGGCCGGGGGGGGGGGGGGACGAGGAGCCAAGGAGGCAAAGGCTTCGGTAAACTTCCACATTTCATATTGAAATGTTCACAGGAGGTGTAACCGCACTGGCTTCCTTGAATGTTAAACAGTTTGGTCTGGAGAGGAGGAAAAAAGACATGAATTAGACTAAATGTCAATCTGATGTAGGCTTTTTCCTTTTCATTACTATTCACATAAGAATATACACAAACATACACATTTGGACTATCATAGCAGATATCTAGACTTGTTGGGTGCATGCTAGCCCTCCCTGGCTCTGATTGATTAGGACTGTGAGCATGTAGGAATGTCCTTGCATTTAACTATTCATAGTTTGTAGACAGCAGATCCTGGCTTTACTCTCATGATTTCCTGTATAAATGGCTCCAGGGACTCTAACAGATTCTAAAAGGCAGTCACATATGTAGCTTGGAAGCTAGAGAATGAAACACAATGGTGAATTTGCTTATCCTTTCTTGCTCTGGACATTAACCAGTGTTGGCTTTTTATCCCCAGACACGGCAATGTAACAGCACAGGGGAACAGGAAGTGCATTGCCTTTGACCTCTTATTTATCAGTGCATTGAATTACTAGGCCACTATGTTCTACATGCATTTGTAGATCTTTAAACCAGATTTTCTTAGGTCCACTCAGAGGTCACAGGGATATTCTATCTCTAAATAGTTTGAAGTGTATCTCTGCTCAGAATTGTTCTTACATGTTTTTGAGAGACCTCAGAAATATTAGAGAACAAGGTTTCATATCATAGACATCCAAACCCTACTTGGGGATGGAAGGAGGCAAAGTGGAACTCCAAGACCTCCCCTTATTTTAGCTTCCCCTGCTCTTATGTGTGGGGTTCTGTATTACATTTTATTTGGTGCTTTAAAGATTTTTAAATAAAACTCTTTCATGGAGGAGTTCTAATACACAAGAAAGGAATCAGGGGCTATACCAGTTTTAGGTCACCTTAGCATTTTTGCTTTTGGATAACAGGCAAAATTTGCAGAGGAGTAAAGGATAAAGGAGTCATGCATTATCCATTTATATCCTTTTAAGAGAGACATAGGGAACCTGCAATATTTAAGAAACGAGTTGGTAATCTAATTAACATGTTATAAGAAGAAAGAATTTTTACCAGACCTTTCTGATATATATATATATATATATATATATATATATAATCTTCATTGGATTTCTAAAATATATGCAACACCAGATCAAATTAGAAAACAAAAGTCTGATTCACATGTACCGATTCCCACTCCCTCCTAGACAAACTTCCTCAAGGATTTATCATAATTTTTAAACAGAGAAGCAAGGTCATCACTTTGATCTGCATTTGGAATTACCAGATTTCCAGTGCAGGAGGGCACGGGGAAATGTTGTGCTCCCTTGCTGCCACATTTCCCAAGCTCTGTCACCAGCTTGTAAGATAAAAATATTGGAGCACAATAAAACAATGCCTGGGTGTGATCAAAGGCAATTGATGAGGTTTAGGCAAGTTATGAACTGCTTGCTATATTCTTTGTGAGAGAAAGTAGCTGTCCATTGGATGTACCTAATACCCACCGATGCATCACTCTTGATCACATTTATGAACATTTGCATGTACACGCACACACACACACACCTCGAATGGGCTATCAGTGATTAACAAGTCAACCCCCTTAAGTAGTGGGATATTCTGAAAAGTTAATAGTGAACAGTGTTACAGCTCATAGGATTAGTTAATTAGACAAAGGCTCGCAGGCAAGATCTCTGTAGTCTGTTCTGCTAAAGTGATGGAACCCACTTAGGCAACTGATGAAAAAAGCAGTGTGAAAACCATTCAAGGGAGGAAATGTAGAATGTAACAGAATAAAGCCCCTGCATAGCAGTAACGAGCTGGCAAAGGCATTGCTGTCCAATGCTTGCCATTTGTCAGTGGCAGAAAAGGTGGAGGCTTGGGGAAAAGATTTATAATTTTGGTTACCATCTTCCCTACTGCTTCAAGGCAATTTTAATTACTTTTTAGAAACAGCTTCTAAACTTGCATTTCCCCACATGAATTGTTGACCTTAACTTTCAAGGACAACTATGTTGAGAGTGCTTACCCATAGTAGGCAACAAATGTGATAGCTTTTCAAGTGTAATGGAATTAAGACTAATACTCTGTTATTATGGAATTGTCTTCAAAATAAAAAGATTATCTTAATAAAAATATGTAAAGAAATATTTCTTACCAAATCTTGTCTTTAGTGTTGTAACTGGCTCTTTGTGATCCTTTCAATGGCCTCTGTTTTACACAAAACTCGCAATTGTAAGATTTTGGCTGAGGGGTTCAGATAAAGGAGGCAGACTGGCTGTACATCAAATGGGTGGTAAAATAACAGTAATAATATTTTTAAAGCACAGTTCATGTATCCAGTTTAAGGTTGTGTGTGACTTTCCATACTAGGCATTTATTTGTATGATGGAATTTGAGACCAGTTATGCTGCATTGGATTTTTTTAAAAATAAGCCTTTTACTTTGCTATCATTTGTGGAATCCTTAACAGTCTGAAGAAGTAATATGGGGATTATGGCATACCCTCTAGCCAGTTTATGCCAAGAACAACATCTCACAAACTGTAATACCACTATCACAACCGGGACACTGCTATGGCCAAGATCCAGTACATTTCTACCTCCACACGAGTCCCCATGTGGCCACATTGTAGCCATGCTGATTTCTCCCACCTTTCATAACACTGACAAATACCAGTCTCTTCCATTTCTGTTATTTCGAGAATGTTATCTAGAGCTATACTATTGACATATATCCTCTATCTCCCGGCTGTTACATCAATAGTACACTCCCCTTCAGTAATGAGAAAGAGTTCAAGGCACAAGGGTGTCATAATTTGTTTACCTATTCATCCGTTGAAGAACATATGGGTTGTGTCCAGTTTTGGGCTATTATAAACAAATGCTTTTCTGTAAATATTTCTGTACAAATTTCTCTGTGAACATATGTATTCCTTTCTTATAGATAAATGCCCAGGAGAGAAATTACTGGATTGTATGGCAGTTTGATGTTCTTTTATTCTTTTTGTTTGTTTACTTGTTGTTGTAAGAAATTGCTTAACTGTTTTCCAGAGTGGCTGTACCATTTTACATTTAGGGGAGCAATGTGGGAGTTAGCTGTTTTTCCACATGCTTGTTAGCATGTAGTGTTACTTTTTAAATTTTTTGCCACAATGATAGGCTTGAAATAATCATTGTTTATATATATATTATTTTAGTTTATCAGTACATGAATGTACTACATAATGTTTACATTCCTCGTCAAAAGTTGGTACATGCACTAACACATCTCAATTTCCTTTTCTTTCATTCTCTATACTTTTCCTCCCTCTTCCCCCTTCATCTTTTAATACCCCTTTCCTCTGAGAATGATGTATTAAATAGAGGAAAACTGAACACTTTTCCCAAAATCAGGAACATGATAAAGATATCCTCTATTACTACTCTTGTTCAACATGGTACTCAAAATATTACCAAGAGCAATTAAGCAAGAAAAAGAAATGAAACAGATATATAGTAAAGAAGTCAAATTATCATTATTTGTAGATGATATTATCCTCTACATAGAAGATTCCCCCAAAATCCACCAAAAGACTTTTAAAATTAATAACTCAATTCAGTAATGTAGTAAGATATAAAATCAACACACAAAATTTAGTAGTGTTCTTGTACAATAATAATGAATCCGTTGAGAAAAAAATAGGTAATGAATATCATTCACCATAGACTATGAAAAATTAAATACTTAGGACTAACCTAACTGAGGACCTCTACAATGAAAGACTAAAGACCTCTTCAATGAAAACTGCAGTAATCCAAAAAAGGAAATTGAAGAGAACATCAGAAAATGGAATGATATCCCCTGATCCTGCATAGGCAGGACCAATACAATGAAAATGGCCACACTTCCAAAGTTGATACATAGATTTAATGCAATCTCAATCAAAATTTCAACAGCATTCACAGAACTGGAGAAAACAATCCTAAAATTTGTGTGGAACCAGAAGACACCCACAATAGCAAAAATGATCCTGGTTAAAAAGAGCAAAGGGCAAGATATCACAATTCCAAATTCAAGTTATATGACTAAAGCTACAGTGATAAAAAGAGCATAGTAATGGCCAGAAGCAAACACAAGGATCAATGGAGCAGAATAGAAGAGGCATAGCTTTGCACAGTGGCAATGTCGTAGCCAATGAGGTTTATCCGAGGCGCGATTATTGCTAATAGAATAGAGGAGGCAGAAACAACTCCAAGCAAATTCAGCTATTTGATCTTTGACAAAGGGCCCAAAACACACACTGAAGCAAAGACAGCCTCTTTAATAAATGGTATCGGAAAAACTGGCTACCCACATGCAGAAGATTGAATCTAGACCCATATCTCTAGCCATGCACTAAACTAAAATCAAAATGGATCAAAGAATTAAATGTTAAACCAGAAATATTTAATCTGCTGGAAGACAAGATAGGCAAAACTCTCAAAGTCATAGGCAAGAACTTTCTGAACAGAACACCAGTTTCACAGGAAATAGTTCTGAGAATAAACAAATGGGATCATATTAAATTTACAAAGCTTCTGCACAACAAAAGAAGCAGTGAACACAGTAAAAAGATAACCTACAAGGGCAGGGGATTTAGCTCAGTGGTTTTGCCGCCTGCCTCGCAAGCACAAGGACCCGAGTTCAATCCCCGGTACCAAAAAAAACAAAAACAAAAAACAAAAAGATAACCTACAAGATGGGAAAAACATATTTGTCAGTGATTCCTCAGATGGAGGACTCACATAGAACATACAAAGAACTAAAAAATATTAGACTCCCCCCTAAAATAAAAGACCCAATCAAAAAAGAGGCAAGCGAAATGAATAGGCATTTCATAGAAGTATAAATGGCTAATAAATAGATGAAGAAATGCACAACATCACTGGTCATTAGAAAAAAGCAAATTCATAGATTCTGATGTGTTGTCATTGTTATGTAATTGAAGGTGCTGTATGATTTCTTTTTTAATTTCCTCTGTGACCCATTGGTTATTCAGAAGTTTGTTGTTCAATTTCCATGTGCTTATGAAATTCTTGTGGTTTCTTTTGCTATCGATCTCCAATTTTATCACAATATGGTCTGATACTATACAGGGGATAACTTCAATTCCTTTTAAATATGTTCTTTGAGTGAGTATGTGGTCTATTTTGGAGAACGACCCGTGTGCATTTGAAAACAATGTGTATTCTGATTTTGTGGGGTGAAACACTCTATAAACATCTATTAAGTTCATTTGTTCAAGAGTTTAATTGAGTTCTAGTATTTTGCTGCTTATTTTTTGTCTGGTTGATCTATTTGTGACAGTGGGGTATTGAGGTCCCCCACTACTATTGTGTTAGTGCTTATTTAATTTTTCATGTCCCTTAGTATTTGTTTTACGTAGTTGGGTGCCCTAGTGTTTGGTGCATATATATTTATGATTGTCATCTCTTCCTCTTGGATTGTTCCCTTTACAAGGATGCAGTGTCCTTCTTTGTCTCTCATAATCAGTGTTGGTTTTAAATCCACTTGATCTGGAAAGAGGATAGCTACTCCTCCTTTTTTGGGGGGGGCCGGTTCCTGTTGCATGGAGTATTGTTTTCCACCCTTTAACTTTCAGTCTATGAATTTCTTTT
>NW_004624733.1:22583387-22636481 GCF_000247695.1 Heterocephalus glaber | reverse complement strand
AAATTAATTAAAAAAAAAGAAAAAAGCAAATTCAAACAACACTGAGATTCAATCTTACTCCAGAATGAATGGTCATCATCAAGAAATCAAATAGTAACAAATGCTGGAGAGGTTTCAGGAGGAGGGTACCCTTTTACACTGTTAGTGGGTATATAAACTAGTACAACTACTGTGGAAATCAGTACGCAGACTCCTCAGTGTCATATTCATTTGCATTTCTCTCATGGCTGATGAGGAACAAGTTATTATCTGCTTATTTGCATTTGTATGTCCTAGTCTGTTAAATGATATTTTGTGTCTTTTGCTATTGCAATGTAGTTGGTTTCTAGCATATTTATCTTGTATCCTATGCCTTCAGAAAACTCACTTATGCTAGTTCCAGGAGTTTTCTTATAGCTTCCTTGAGGTATTGTATATATATAATCATGGCACTTGTAAATAGGGACAGTTTTTTGTCTTTCTTATCTGTATTCCTTTTATTTTTATTTCTTGTGTTACTGCATTCCAAAATTTCCAGCACCATATTAAGGACTAGTGAGAGCAGACATTCTTTTTTGTTTCCAATTTTAGGGGACAAATGTTCTTTCAATATTGTACTAAGAATAATGTTAGCTACAAGGTTTTTGTTAATATTCTTTATCGGTTTGAGGAAGTTTCCTTTTTCTTATTTTCCTAACAGTTTTTTTTTTAATCACAAGTAGATGTGGACTTTTGCCAGATGCTTTTTTTTGCATTGATACATATTATTATGTGATTAAAATTCTTTAGTTTGTTAATATGATGGATTACATTTATTGGTCTCTAAATATGAAGCTAGAATTTTATGTCCAAGATAAGTCCTTTTTGGTAATAGTGTATAATGTTTTTCATATATTACTGAATTCTATTTGCTAACATAAAGTGTTTACATATATATTCATGGGGGATATTGGTCTTTAGTTTTCTTTTTCTCCTTTCTTTTTTCTTTTCTCTCTTCCTTCTTTCTTCCTTTCTTTCACTGTATTTCTCCAGTTTGGCATTAGGGTAGTAGTAGTAGTTTCATAAAATGATTTAGAAAGTGTTTCCTCATCTTCAAATTTCTGAAAAATTTATAAAATAAATTGGTGTTAATATTTTCTTAAAAATTTGGTAGTGTAAGTACCGAATTATTTCTCTGGTGTGAGAAACTGAAGGTGTAAATGAGGACCAAAATGTATAATAGATACTGTGAAATAGGAAGAAAATGTTCAAAGGGAAGGGGGGACTAGGGTGGGGGGCACTGGAAAAGAAAGAAGGGAAAGAAAGAAATGAGAAAAGAAGGAAAAAAATGGAAACAACATTTTTGTAAATAGGGATTGGTGGAAGAGTTGAAGGGAGGGAAGGGGTTGGAGAAAAAATTATAACCAAGATACATCATGTACAGGTACAAATTCCCAACGACGAATGTGACCATAATGTATACTTAAAATGTACCAATATAATTTATACCTAAAATGTACCAATATTTTAATAAGTAAGAATAATTGGTAGAATTAATGAAAGCATCTGGATCTATTTTTGTGAGTTGTATAATTATAATTTAGATATCATTAATAGCTGTGAGGTTAACCAAGTTGTCTCTTCCATATAGAATAAGTTGTTACAATTTGAGTATTTTGACCAACTAGCCCATTTCATATAGTTGTCAAAGCCATGTGTGTAGATCTATTTGAGGGTTCTCTAGGTATTTTGTTGGTGTTGTCAGGGCTTATGGCAATATCCTTTGCTTCATTTCTCATAATGGTAATTTATTCTTGTATTCGCTCTTTGTCAGAGTTGCTAGAAGCTTGTCACTTCTACTAATCTTTTCAAAGAAACAACTGTGTTTCATTGCTTTTCTCTATTGTTTCTCTTTTTTCAATTTTATTGATTTTGACTTCTCTTTATTATTGCATTTCTTCTAGCTTTGGGTATATCTTTTTCTTAATATGTTTTTCATAGTCTTTGGAGTGGAAGTTTAGATTATTGATATGAGACCTCCTGTTTTCCGGTGTATATTTTTAATTCTGTGAACTTCCCTCTTGTCACTGTTTTAACTTTGTCCCACAAATTTTGATGTGTGGTATTTTCATTTTCATTCACTTTAATATATATGTTAATTTCCCTTGAGAGTATTTCTTTGACCTGTGCATTACTTAGAGGGATGTTCTTTAGTTTGCAAGTGTTTGGAGATTTTCTTATCTTTGTTATTGATTCTACTTTGGTTCCTTTGTTATCACAGAATATAATTTTTATGATCTCAATGCCATTTAAATTTTTAGATTTGTTTTATATTGCAGGATATGCTCTAATTTAAACATCTTTTTTTCTTTTTTTTTTTTTTTTTGGTACCGGGGATCGAACTCAGGTCCTTGCCCTGCGAGGCAGGTGCTGGAACCACTGAGCTAAATCCCCGGCCCCTATATGCTCTAATTTGATATATATGCCCTAGTCACTTTAGAAGGAGATATAATCATCTTTTTAGGGAGAGGTTCTGTAAATGCTGATTAGCCCCTGCTGGCTGATGGTGTTAATGAGTTCTTTTGTCACTATTGACTTTTCGATCCAGATGATCGATCAATTCAGAGGACTCAGGTATCAAAACTTCAGACTATTACTGTGAATTAGTTTTTCTTTTGTTTTGTTTCAATGGTATTTTGCTTTCACATATTTTGCTCTTTTGCTGGTCTCTTTTCTAAAAATTTACTCATTCATACTTAGAATCACCATGACTTCTTGGAAAATTGATCATATATATGTTCATATATATATCATTATATTGATCATGTATATATGAAATGAAAATTGAGTATATAATGAAAAATTGATCATATATATATTTCTTGTGGCTCTGGTGATTTTTCTTTGACTTCACATACTTTATCTCATATTAATATGAGATAACAGATATATCTATATTTTGTACATTAATTTTTTTAGTTTTAATTTCAACATGCCTAGTTATATTTAAAATTAGTGTTATTGGCAATATAGAGTTAGAATTTTTAAAAATTATTTTGCTGGTCTCTGTCCTGTTAATTGCTTTTCTGAGACCATTTACATTTAGTATAATTATTGCTATCTTAGGGTTTAAGTCTGGGCTTTTATTTTTCTGTTGTTGTTTTCTGTTTATTCTCCTATGTTTTTCATTTATTTTATTTTTTCTGTTTTCTTGTGGGTAATTTATATCTTTAGGGTGCATCTTAATTTATCTATAGTGATAATGGATTTTTTTATATTGTTTTAAATTCATTATATTATACAAATATATCAGAGTCTACTATGTTTATGCTTATATCAACTAGAGTGAAGTGTGGAAATTTTAGCTCCATTTAAAAACTCTGTTCTAGTTAAAATGATTAAAATGAATAATTGATAATTTGAAATAGGAAAAAAGGTCCAAAGATGAAGGAGTGAAGGGAGGAGAAGGGGAAAGGAAAAGAGGGAAAGGAAAAACTATAAGAAAAGAAACAAAAAATGGAAATGAAATCTATGTAAATAGGGAAGGGTGGAGGGGGTGAAGGGCGCACAGGTAATGGGGAAAAAAATAAGAACCAAGACATAGCATGTACAGGTACAAACACCCCATGATAAATGTAAATGAACTGTATACCTAAAATGTACCAATAAAATGTACCAATAAAATTAATTTTAAAATAAAAAATAAAAATAAAAACTCTTCTACTTATAATTCCTTAAGAATGTCCTCTACATATTAGAATCACATCAGAGAGTGTCATATTCTTACACTTTTTATCAACTATAAAAATAATTCTGAAAATTCAAAAGGAAAAATGTCCATTGCAGATGTCCATATATTTATCATGTTTTTTCTTCCTTCTTGGTATTTCAGAGTTCCTCCTTCAATTGTTCCTTTTCTGTTTAGAGAACTGTTTAGTCCATTTTAAAATAACTTTCCTGGTAACAACTTTTCATAATTTTCCTTCATCGTAGAATTTCTTGATTTCTCTTTCATTCCAAAGGGACATTTTCACTGGATATAAAGTTATAGTTTGAAGGCCCTTCTTTATTAACCCCTGAAAAATGTTTATTTATTTTGTTCTGGCTTCCAGAAAATTTTCATTCAAATGGCTTTCCACCCAAGATAATTTTTACTGCTTTTTTTTCCTTAAATTTTTTAATTCATACCTTTTAGGTATACAATACATTTACATTTATCATTGGGTACTTGTACCTGTACGTGATGTATCTTGGTTCTTGTTTTTTCCCCATTCCCTTTCCTCCCTTCACTCCCTCCACCCTTCCCTATTTACAGCTTTTAAGATTTTCGTTTGTTTGTTTTTAGTTTGTTAAAGTTGACTATGATATGTTTTGATACGTATACTCAGGTTCGTCCAGTTTGGAATTCATTCAGCTTTTTGAGTGTGTACTTGTATATCTTTTGCAAATTTAGGATCTACTCAGCTATTTTCTCAGCACTTTTGCATTTTCTTTCTTTCCCTTCCTGGGACTCAAATGACATGAGTATTGAGTATTTTATTAGTATTTTATAGGTGTCCTATCCTCTGTTCTTTCCTTTTTCTATTTCACTTTCAGTATTTTTACTCGTATGTATTAGTTAATTTCTATTGGGAAACTTTTAATTTTCTTCATTCTATCCTGGTGTCTGCATTTTACTATTGAGCTTATTTGTTAAGATTTTTAAATTTGCATTTCTAAAATTTCTACTGAGAAATTGACAATTTCTATTTTTAATGATAGTTTCTATATTTTATTTGTTTCAAGTGTGTTCTTAATTGCTTGTTGAACTAATTTCACTATGGCTGCTTTAAAATGTGCATGAGTTAATTCTAACATCTTTGTCATTGACATGTTGGCATCTATTCATTGCCTTTTTCATTGAGTTTAAGATCTTCTAGTTTCTTTATATAAGGAGGATTTTTTGATTGAAACATGGATATTTGACCATCATCTTTTAAGACTTGGTTCAATTTTATTTCTTCTCACACTGTTCTGCTGAGGAAAGAGAGACCCCCCCTTCATTACTGTCAGGTATTCTTCTTAGCTGCTCAGTGGGTATTGATGATATAGATATGAAGGTTCTGGCTCCCACTAGACCTGTGCTGGTAACTTTCTGGGTAGTAGGCACAGAACTGTGTTGTTAGGCACAGAATTGCTCCCCACTGGCATTCATTGTTATTACCGAGGACTTAGAGGGTGGGCTCATTTCTCCAGGAAGATAGTGAAACACCTGCCTCTCTGTTAGATGTTTTTCTATACCACTCTTGGAGAAAAGGAGGGCACCTGGTTAGTGACTTGAAGGAGGGAGAAGACCAGGTTCCTTATGAGGAAGGGGGCTTTATTGTTTCCTGGAAGGAATGAAAGCCCTGCCTCCCTTTTCAGCTCTCTCTGCAAGTGTTCTGGCTAAAATTGAACTACCTCATTGGCACGGAAGTACTGTGTGAACTTCCCACTTGGCCTTTGCTGATGCAGATAGGGATGGGGCCATTATTTGATTCCTGTGCTGTTTAGCTGGAGTAGAGTAGCTGATATCTAAATGTATCTTCCCTTAGTAAGGGATAGTTTTTATAGGCCTTTGACTGGAGGAGGCTTGCTTTCCTTGTCTGTGGCTTGCCATGTTCCTAGGTTGCCGACTCCTTTGGTTCCAAGTCTGGGATATTTAAGACGAGAAAAGAAGAAACTCTACAAAATGCACCACTGTATTTCTCTTCAGCTCCTCGCATCCCTAGTTGGTCCACCTCTTCTTTTCATCTTGTAGACTGTCTCTCTATATAAATATATTTATATACACATATATGTTTATGGACAATGCACAGATATTTTATCTGTACCATGTGAGAAGAGTATTTTGCTTCCAGAATAGATGGAATAGACGTATTTTTTCCTCTTTTTAGAAGCAGAAATTTCTAGACTGATTTATTTTGTAACTGTAAATAAGGGATCTAGATTTTAATGTAAATTTTTCTCTTTTGCCATTTTTAATGTTGGCAATTTTTTAATATGTTCCAGGCTAAATATAAAAATGTCTGTTTGCTAACAGTCTGTGAATTCTGCCTAGCTCCTCAAGAAATTAGGTTTCTCTGACTAAGATTTGTCAATTTTTACCCAGTTATATGTAAATTTCCATCACTTATCCAGAGGTGACACTGCTGACAAATTTAACTAACAAGAGCGGAGCCCAGAAAGAGGAATTTATCAGGGAAAGATCCCTAGACAATGAAAGTGGATGTCAAAATATCCAAGCACTAAAGTTCTTGTACTTTATTAATAGGTAATAAGCCTTTAGGCTCTTATTCTGAGGATGATTTAAAAACTAAAGCTCATGCACATACACCCAGACACACACTGGCAGAAATTCTGCCTATTTTTCTAAGCACAATTCAAATTAGAGGAGATAAGATTTCAACAGTCAGGAACTGATGATATTAAAAAGTAAAAGCTGGTGGTGCAGCCAGACAGAGGCAAATCATAAAATAAATTTATAACACTAAGCCCTTGTGAAACACCTGTGACTCTTCCTTGTTGGTACAAACAATCTTGTATTCTTCCAGCAGGTGCTGAAGGTCTTGTTTTATCAGTACATAGTTTAAGTGCTGAGATTTACAATTAGAACCATGAATTTGGAGGATTTATATTTTGTTTGTTTTAGATCTGTCTTTCATAATTCTATACCTACTTAATTAAGAAGAAAAAATTAAACAGAATTAAAAATAACTCTTATCAAGTCTGGGAAGTTTATTACAATATCTGTTTTTAAACTTTTATTAAAAAATAAACCACAAAGTACATACTATTATTTTTAAAGTTAGAAAGCCCAGAAATAAGGCTGGGGATGTATGTAGTTCAGTGGTGCCACTACCTGCCTCACAAGCACAAAGTCCTGAGTTCAATCCCTGGTACAAAGAAAGAAAGAAAGAAAGAGAGAGAGAGAGACAGAGAGAGAGAGAGAGAGAGAGAGAGAAGGAAGGAAGGAAGGAAGGAATGGAAAGAGAGGAAGAAAGAAAGAAAGAAAGAAAGAAAGAAAGAAAGAAAGAAAGAAAGAAAGAAAGAAAGAAAGAAAGAAAGAAAGAAAACAAAAAAAGAAAGTCCAGAAATAATTCTGACAAAGGTGCTATCTAGTCAGTGGCCATGGGAATGGCATCCCACCTAGACCTCAATGGCCATGTGCTCAAATAGTCTATAAAATGGATTCTAAAACATTGAAACCCTATGTTGGAAACTAGGAACAAGGATTTTTGGCATTTGGAAATTGCAATAATGTGAAGGCAGTTGAACTGACTGTGCAACCGAAGAAGCTTCCATGCCAACATTATTTTTGTTCTCCAAGAAGGTCCTGGGGTCTTGACTGGTGCCTCTCAAAGGTGCTTGTCACCATGCTTCATCAGTAGTGGTAAAGGACAGGAGAGTTTTGTTTTCCCTAAGTGACTATGACAGCAGCACACCTGAGCTTGGAGTTTATAATAGGAGTACCTTGTTTTATTGCCAATTGTCAAATGAAATTTTCCACAATTACAGTATGGGTAGTATGTGAGAAAGCATATAAATAGATTAGGAGGGTCCCAGAGATCCAGAAAGGTCCCTTAGTGTAGAAAGACAGGGGAGGAAACCCTTGACTTCTGGTGTCTGGGGTCCAATGCCTCCCACATTTGTGTGCATATGGGCTAACTCTTCAGAGTGCAGACATCCCATTGCAGTGTAGCCAATGGCCAAGGAAAGGTAGAGAGATTCAGAACTACAGGCAGATCTGATCCCCCAGAATTTCCCTACATATTGAGGAGCCAGTGAGCAACAGTAGCATGGAGAAAAATCATTACCCTGGCTCTGGGTTGTATTTTGCATTTTAATTAAAATTTGTGTTTGTCCATTCTGTCCAGGCCCTGGCCCTGTGGTGTATGCTATTTTGCCTGGCAAATGAAATCAATAAGAGCCTATCATTTGGAACATGGAGGCGCCTAAGCATTTTTTGTTGTTATTTGCTAGGCAGAAGGCTGGTGTTTTCTGAGTGACGTTTGGCATACATTTCCAGGCCAAGGGTATCAAATGACAGGCTGTAGGACTCTTTGGTTGCCAGTTTATATATTAGAGCATTTTCTGCCCACCCACTTACCTATTGTATTCAGAGCTCTTCCTTATTTTTTCTTGTGTGCCTTGGGTGTCCTACCAATGAAGGGGCTAGTGTGGGCTTAGATTGTGAGCAGGTTGTTGTGTCAATTGGACCTTTTGTCAATAAGGTCTCTTGTTGATAGGTGACTAGCAAGAAGTGACTATGTGTGTCCAGACACAGATTTGCAAAGGAGAGAACAGTGACTGGGAGTTTACTGGAGGCTCATTAAAGAAACTGGAGGAAGATGATTTGCATATCAATGTTGCCTTATATTATTGTTCTGCAGACTCACTCATGCCATTTCACGGTAGCTAAATGACTTGGTACCCTTGTGAAGCATAAAGGCACATATCTGTGCCTCATGTATGTAGCACTATGCTTTTTCTTTCCTTTTCTTTCTTTTGCTATTTCTTTTCTCTTAAGCTCTTTTAGAGAAAAAAACAATAAGAAAGAATGTAATTAAAGAAGGATAAAATCATTTTGCCTTTGAACTACTTTATAACAGGATCTTCCATTAGAGTGACAGAATTATCCTATCATCTATAGATAATCAAAAGATGAGAGGTTTTTTGCTATTACTTTTCGCCTAAATCTATTAAATTAAACAGCAACAAAATTAATTTACTGTATCGAGTTCTTCTATTTAGACTGATTGTTTAAATACACATTAAGCTTTTGCAAAAGACATTATGCAGGGCTAACCAAGCTTGCTTTTCTGTGCTTCCATTTGAGTCAGAATTAAAGACAACATTTCCTATTATCACAGTCTTGGTTTTTTTCTTTGATGTTTTTTTAGGTGGGCAAAGTGACAAGTGCCAAAACTGAGGCCTGACTTTTCTCCAAGCAGCAGCTTTTCTGCCCGATCTGAAATAATGGATGTGAAGGACCGGCGGCACCGCTCTTTGACCAGAGGGCGATGTGGCAAAGAGTGTCGCTACACAAGCTCTTCCCTGGATAGCGAAGACTGCCGCGTCCCCACGCAGAAGTCGTACAGCTCCAGTGAGACGCTGAAGGCCTATGACCACGACAGCAGGATACACTACGGAAACCGAGTCACAGAGCTCGTTCACCGAGAGTCAGATGAGTTTCCCAGGCAAGGTGAGTCGATTTGCCCTGCTGACTGGCTCATATCACCTTCCTGACTTGCCCTGTCGCATCCTGATGATGGAGGTTGGTGGAATCCAGGGCTAAGGCGTATTGGCAAGCAGTTGCCTTATAAGACTTTCTTTTAGGGGAATAATCCCTTTTACCATACCCAACTCCTACAGATACGACAGAGATGCATCTTTTATCCTGGACACTGAATTCTTCAACAATTTGGTGTTTGTTTTTTGGAGACCTGTCAGGTGTGTTTTAACAAGTGTAACATAGAGCAGACCCAGGGCTCGATAACAGGTATTTCTGAGATGATAGTCAACTTCCTTCAGAGGAACATGAGATTACCTGTGGTTTTTAAACTCTTCTCTTGAATCCCATTCACAAGCCTCCAATTTCAGGAAATGAGCTTGTCAGAAATGGTGTGTAATCCTTAAAAGATATCTGAGATTATCTATCTATGCATCTATTTATCTACCTATATCTATCTTATATTTTAGAGTATAGTTGGGCATGCACATGTTACTATCCAATTACATTGATATAGTTCTCTCTCCTATTTTCCCCAGGCCTGACTTTCATTATACTGTTATGATTTCTCTTGGGAGAAGAATATTTTTCTCAAAGGCACTAACAATTGCCATTTTCCTCATGTCCAGTATCCATGAAGAATTCTGTTATCCAGGGTTTACTGTCAATGCCTCTGCATGTGGACTAAAGCAAAGGATTTCTGGGAGGCAGAGTGATGAAGTTCATTCACAAACTCCCTGTATTGCACTTTGAGCACCAGCCTTGCCTCGCCTTGTGTGCAGTTCACATAAATGGGGCAGCAGAAATAGAAGTCAGTGCTCAAGCTGCAGTGAATACACTGGGGAGGGTTACTCTGCTGGCACCTAGGGTCGAGACCTGCTAGGTTATTGCACCATTTGTTTTATAACACTGCTTCTTTATTTCTTATTCTATGCCCTTGGCAGCCAGTGTTGCAAGGAGTTTAATTTGTAATGAGATAATACCTTGGAATTCCATTCCTGATTTCTTACCATTTTAAATTCTGAAATGACTTTTACTTTAGAGAACACCTATACATACACACACATATACACACATACACACACATATCTTGCACACACATTAGCATAAAGACTAAAATTTATAAATCTATAATTTGGAGGGTTTTCTAAAAGCATGTTTACACATTCCCATTTTATCCTAGTTCTTCCTTTTATAGTTAACAGAATTTTGAGAAAAATCAACAGAGAAACAGTTAAAATGATGTTATCTTTGCCATTGTAGACCCTTGCAAGAAACTATTTTTATACCGATCCTCCTCTAATAGAAAAAAGGGGCAGGAGCTGCTGGGAACATATTCTGGATCCAATACTTTTAATCTGTGAGTGATTTCAATATGTAGTTTACTCCCTTAAGTTCTCACCTGACCCCTTGTTACAGGTAGTGAAAATTGGGGGAAAAAAATCATGACTTAATTAATGAAGAGAATACTTAAATTTTCAATATGAAGAAATTGGACCCCTGTTATTTCCATCAGTTTCAGGAAGATGAGACTCTGATATTTTGGTAGGGGATGCACGTCCAACATGGTTGAAAGCTTTTCATCTTTTGCTGCAGTTTTTGTGTCATTTGCAGTGTTGCTGCATACATTTGTGTTTCTCGTGATTCTGTCCTGAAATACACACTTTTCCTCCCAAGTCTCATTAAAGGCTCATCCTGACTTCTGGATCATTGTGCACCAAGCTGTGGATTCTAGATTATTGTTGAATTGTGGATTGGCCTGTCACCTTTTTCCTTATTAATATTTACAGAAAATGAAACCAAGTGCTGCATTTTGTTTTCAAATATACCTTTATTCTTCCTGTTTAATCTTGTTCCCCTCCATTGATAATAATGGAAGTTGCTTGGCCATATCAGACTCATAGCTTTGCAATTAACAATTCACACATGCCGCGTGTTGTTATTGAGCCCATATTTGTTTGTGTAATGTGTTTGCATGAATTAAAAACTGTGCAGTCCAAAAGTAGAAATGAAAAGGCATTGGAAAGTATTTGCATATGCAAGTGCAATTCCTTCTGAAGACATCTATGAATTTATGCATGAAAATGTAGTCAGAGTCTGAGTGGATCTACTTTGATAGGTTCTAAAATTGAACTCTGCAGGAAGTAAATAAGCACATATTTAAAGAGGGGAGGAACAGGAGATACAATCTGGCAAGCAGCACGTGCAACTTGAAACTGAGCCACTACAGAGAGGGTTAAAATAAATCTTACACGGAGTAATAACAATAATTTTTTTTAAATGTCATGCATTTCTCATTTTATTTTCTTATTCATGAAATCAAAGAGCAGGATCATCTTAGTACTTATTAGGCTAGAGGTACATTAACAAGGATCATAGCAGGATCATCTCCTGCAGTATTCTTATTTAAAACCCAAGACACTGATCATAAAACAAACATGCTTCTCACATATAAGCAAGTTTGGCAAACACAGTTGGATGGCTCTCTAGCTGGTCAGAGTAGAAAAGAACTGTCAGCCAGTAAACGGATGTGGGGGCCAGAGCCCAACCTTGTGGGCTCGCCCGCCTGGCCTGCAGAAGTATCAAAAGAAAGAACCTGCATTTCCCAGCAGGAGAAATGGACCGACCAGGTATTCCCATGAGAAGGTTGTAAATGCTCCTTCAAATTGTGAAGACTTTGTTTGCTTTCAGCCCAGAATCCTCCTCTACCTTCTCTTATAGTGACCTCTTCTCCTAAGTAGAGACTATGCAAATCACCTGCCTGGCCTCTATTATGCTGGAACCCCCTGGTGTGAAGGGAGAGAACCGCTGACCTTAAATCTGTGGCCACAGGAATAATTAGTAATTAGTAAATGACTAATCTCACACGGAATAACAGCCTCGTGGTCTGAGAGTTAATGCACCTGACAAAAGTGAGCAGTAGGCTGATACCTGATCAGAGCAAGGCCCAGTCCATCCTTTGAAATAGAAGCGGCTCTGAGTAATGGAGGTCGGCCAGGTTCCCAGGTAGGGTGCACAAGCTTATTCTGTTGGACCTTGAGTTAGGATGCAGAACAGTGTGATATGCAGTGTTCTCTTGTGGATTAGGAGCCTGAAGTTAGACAAGAATTTACCTTTTGCATATTTCTTTACCTATGACTTTGGTTTGCACTCTGTGACTCACCAGGACTGGTAGTTTTTAGTTATATTAAACAACAGTAATAACAAAAGAATACTAACATTTACTGGGTACTGCTTAGATTTGTACATAGTTTTTAGTTCTATTGAACAACAATAATAATAACAAAAGAATATAGTAACATTCTAAATTATGTAAGGCCAGAAAAGGTGGAAACAGGTTTCAAAGCAAGGGAATTACTTTCAACAGCTGTGTTTTACACCAGTGTGTTGATTACTCCCTTAATAAATGAGTAAACAAACCAAAAACAAATCACCAAACCCTTACTCGAGTCTAGGAGGAGCCTATAAAGTTCACTTTTCAAGACTTATAATAGGTACTGTAGGCACTAACATTGATTGAAACTATAATGTGTACTGCCATCAACCTTGCTGATTTATCTTCCTCCTATCATCAATTCTCTGCATTCCACAGCCACTCCAGAATAATTCCTCCCTAGAATAATTCCTTCCTGCATCACCTCTCTACCAACCACTCCTGTAGAAAAAGTTCCTAGGGCAGGAATCTCTCCTTGGCTGTCAGCACTGATTCTCTGCCCTTCCCTGTAGTCTTTACCTTTTGCACAACCTCTCAACCTGGAACACTAACTAACCCAGCAAGGTGTCACTATCTAAATGATATTGCTCAGATAAGCAGAACTGGTTGGTTTCTGTGCTGAAGCTCAGTGGGCCAGAGAGTTCAGCCAGGCTCCTCATTCCTCAAAGAGCCCTTCTTTCCAGGTAGTACTTCAAGTCTCTTAAGAGGGGGCTGAGATTGAATTTTTTTGCTGTCTTTTTGGGTCAAGGTTGAAGAAAGAATTGAAGGGAAGATTGGATTTCTGAAAGTATGCTTGCATTAGTTCTCTCAGTCAGTTAGAGCACAGAAATAAATTATATGACTCTTTGTTGTGCTTTTAAAATATGCAAATATACCACATAGACACATTTTAGGCTAAGTTTGGTTTGGGGACTTCATAAACTCATCCTTTCTCCTAGGACTTTTACAATAGCTTTTGGCAACAAATTTCACATAGTACAAATTTAGCCCATGTTAAAGAAAGGAAAACTCATGAACCACTAGTAAGCTAGATAAAGTATGGTTTGTATTGATTGTTGAAATACTTTGGAAACCTGTAAATATTTCTTTTCATAATTGTCTCAAAACAGTTAATGTTTTTACTATACCCAAACAACAGTTATAAAGGGTCTGGGTTGAAAACCACCACTCTAATTTGCTTACAAAGGACAACTTTTAGGTTTTAGTGAAGTTGAAAAATTCCATTAATATTTGGATGAAATGTACTTTGAGAAAATTGCTTTCAATTCTCTTGCCTCTTCATAAGACTTCTTTTCATAATTCAGCTGAGAATAAAGTAGTGCCTCTTAGTCTTTGGTTGACTTGTTGCTTGAAAAAAATCTTTTGAAAAGGAGAATTTATAACCTTAGAGCTCTACGTAACCTCTGATATTCTTGCTGGCCAACTTAAATCCTCATTCTTTCTTATAAGAAGCATATAGTAGAGGGGTTGAATTTTGTGCATATGATAGTGCTGATAAGTACTATCAGTGTGACCTACATCAAATTCTAGAACATAGACTAGGTCTCATTTTTCTCCATCTGTAAAAGTTCTCTCCACCTATTGTTATTGGAATCCTTTCAGTTATCAATTTATCATACTATGGACCTCATCTTTCTTTTGGTGAATGATGAATAAATGCTAGTGTTGGTAATTATAATTATTGCCATTTTAATTTTATTACTAGCAAAAGTGGAGATCAGCTGCTCTCCAACCCTCACAGAAATCGTTTTCCCTTGGAATTGATTTCCATGAATTGCAAAAACTCTGACATCTTCCAACTCAGAATTCTTTTTCAGGTTTTCATAAAGTATGTCTGATTCCCTATACCTTTTGCTCCAAAAGATGAACATAATTCATGCATTATTTCTCTATTTTTAGAAAGAAATGAAAGATACCATCTAGAAACTGTCAGCTGATGCCAACACACCGCGAAAGAGTTGCTAGTCAGACCATTTTACGAGTGAAAAAAAATAGGCTAGAAAAGTGCTCCAAGGTAATGTCACTGGATACAGAAAATTTTTAGAACTGTGAATTCCATGTCATGTAAATAAATATATATTTTAGGAATAAGTTTATTTAAGGGAAGACTTAATCCATATAATCCTGGATGAAAATTAATCCATTGTCATCATTTCACCTGTAAGTGATCTGAAGGCCATGTGATTTTGAGAGTCAATGTTATCTCTATTTCAGTGTTGCTATTCATTACCCTTTTAGGAGCATATAAATATTTTTCAATAGTTTTAGCTACTAGGCAACAATTAAATGTTAAACCCTTCAATTATTTGTATCTATCTTTGACTCTTCTGTTCCCTGCTCGTTTTCAGTGGTAATTCTGTAGACTTTACCCTGTAGTCCTCAGTCCTTCATGGTACTTTCTTTAGAACACTGCTATTCATAAGGCCTAGTAGCCCACCTCAAATTAGCTTGTGCAAAAAGATGTTTTAGGTGATATCTATAGAAAATCTAGCAAACCATCTGTCCTCAGGCTTGCCTTCCCTTGTTTCTCATTATCTTTAAAAGGTTTTATGCCCCAGATAAATATATTTGGAGATGTTGGTTGATAACCCTACTCTCATATTCTCCTCCCCTCTCATATTGGAAAATGGATTTTGTTTTGTTTTATTCTTTTCCTCCTCATCTTCAGTAGAACACTGGAAAGGAAGGAAGATGCAGATAGGCCCAGTGTGTGATATGTGCTAATGATTATTTCTGTCGTTCTGTGACTTATGTTGGCCATATCTTGAATTTAAGCCTCTGCTGTACATGGACATACCTCAGAATGCGTCCCTCCTTAGGCTGGTGAAATACATTCCTACAGAAAAGACACATTCATTCAGAAGTCCATAAAAATTACTGACAAATCTGATACAGGTATTCCCATACCAGTGATGCTAAAAAATAAGTCTACTTGGGGCCGGGGATTTAGCTCAGTGGTTCCACCGCCTGCCTCGCAAGTGCAAAGTCCTGAGTTTGATCCTGGGTACAAAAAATAAATAAATAAATAAGACCACTTGTATATCATCTTTCCAAGCTCTGCTTGTACTTTCCTAATGCCTGTTGGAATATTTCTTCTTTAGTATTCAAGTAGCAAAGTTAATTCCATTCCCCATGAAATCTGTTTTCATTTTTTATTTCCCCAGATTACAAAATGGAGTCACAAATGTAAAATGTAAGCATTTTAGGTAGTGTCCTAAGATTCTTTTCTTTCTTGGTTCTATATATTGCTGTAAACCAAACCATGCCTATTATTCCTGCTTCATTAATTTTGTGTCCACTTTTCCCATTCCATGGGAAGCTTCTAACACTTCAACATGGAACAACTTATTCCTTTTTTAAATCTCATCCTTCTTTAAGGTTTTCCATTGGCATGTTTTGTATATCGTGACTTGTTTTGAGTTTCTAAAACACTGCTCTACTTTTGGTACTGCCTTCAAATTAGTTCCAAAATATTTTGGAGGTTCTTATAAGGCAACTGTAAGTTGTAGAATACAACAGAGAATGAGGTATGCATGGTATCTAACCTCACAAAGCTTGGCAATATTAAAGAGGCAAGATATAATGACAAGTAACTGGGTATAGTATAATAAACACTATAAATAGAAAAACATTGGATGTCTTTGAAGAGACATCAGAACTGAAATTATGTCTGAGGGTTAGCTTACCAAAAATCATGACATCCTTGCATATACTTGCAAGTCAAGGAGGTGGGCCGTCGATCTAGCTAGAGCATATTCAGGTAAAAGGTATATGTCTTCGTCACTTTTGCATTGCTGGAGCAGAATACTCCACACCCACTACTTCAAGGAGGAGAGGGTTTTCTCACTTGTGCTTCTAGTCTATGGTTGGCCAGCTCCAAGACAGAAATGGGATGGTGGAAGGGGATGGTAGAGAAAAGCTGTTCAAACCAGAGAGACTAGGAAGCAGAGAGAAGAGAAAGGAGCCAGAGACAAGAATACATCCTTTCAGATGACACCCCCAGCGACCCACCTCCACCCAGGCCCCACTTCCTAAGAGCATATTTAGCTACTGACTTCATCAATAGATGAATCCACTGATGAGCATCATATCTCCATGATCCAATATTCTTCCAAACACATGAGACTTTGGGAGGACAGCTTAGATCTAAACCATAACAGTAGAGCATATGCAAATGTCCTGAGGTGACAAAGCTTGTTGTACCAAATATTTTTTTTAAAAGTTGAGGTTAATTGAATGAGGAATAGAGACAGGTGAGATAGATTGGTAGGGAGAATCTGAGTCATGAAGGCATTTCCAGAAAATAATGCTGGCATCAGTTTATGGAGAATGTCAGAGGGAAACAATATGGCCAGGAAGGTAAGTTAGGAAGTATGTCTTTAGCAAGCCAGCCTAGTAGCTTACGCTTGGAGAGAGGAGATGGTTTGAATAACAGTGTCCAGAAACAAAAGTTGTTGGCTTTATAGGATGCTCTATAAGGCAGATATATTGTTCTGGGACTCTTGGTCATTGACTGCTTTCTTCCCCTGAGAATATTGCCCTTCTGATTCTGAGTTTACTTAAAGAGCCTGAAAAGGTCAATGCTTGTAAATAATGCGTTAAATAGAAGTACATAGATTGTTACTTCAAATTCTTATACAATGGCAGACCTGATGCTAAGTATAAAAATATAGTCTTATAACAGGAATTTGGATATACTTCTCAGTCTTGTTAAATGCTTGCCTATGCAAAAAACAGCATCATAGGGCCAGGGATTTAGCTCAGTGGTTTTGCCGTCTGCTGCGCAAGCGCAAGGACCTGAGTTCAATCCCTGGTACCAAAAAAAAACAAAAACCAAACAAAAAACAGCATCATAAATAAAGCTCCAGGACAAGAAAAAAATATGAAAAAAAAAATCCCTGCATCTATCCCTCTGTGTAAACAACATTCCTTCGTGCATTCTCTGACATGAATGAATAAAACAGAGATCCATAGCAAATGTGAGCTGTGTGTGAGAGAAGGTGTGCAAGTGAGTGTGTGTTTCATCCCTGCCAGGTGGTAACATTTGTGGGAAAGCTAAAGATGCTTACGAGGATGAGCAATACATTTGGGAAGAGACGAGAAAAGCAGAGCCAAGGATATTGCTGCGCCTTCTGGCTCTGACAGTTGGCTCAGTGCTACTAATAATCACCAGGCCTTGAAACAAAAGAGCCACCGGTTTATGAGTTCAAAGGTATATATAAATGGACTTCCGGAACTTGAGATGCTCTTACATCATCTGTGTGCAGATGTCTAATAGGAGGTTGGCTGTACAGTTTGAAATTCCAGAGAGATGGGTTAGCTGGATAAAAATATAGGAACTGATAGCTGCTGATTATGACATGGGACTTGGTTTGGTCATCCAGAAAAAAAATATGCAAGAAAAATAAGTAAGGCACTCGCATGAGGACAGAGGTAACTAAAGGAAAAGAAAGATGATATTAAAATCGTACTTTCTTTTACACAGTCCATACTTATTTCTTTGTCCAAACACAGAGTTGATCTGCTTTCTATCCCCTAAATCCCAGGTCATAAAGTTAATGAACATGGACCATATTTGGCCCCTACATATGCTTTGTTTGGCATGAAGTCTGATTTAGAAATTTGAATGAAGTACTCATCCATTCACAGTTTGGACTGGTACAGGGTCCATTTCTGTCTTTCTTATACAAGTTCTCCACTTTGGTCATTTATTTTATATGCCAGGCCCCTGAAGGCTATTGGAATTGCAAAAATATCTTGGCTCTCTTTGTCTCCATTCCATCTTTGTAGAATACCTCTCTGCCTGATCCACACCTATTCATCCCATAAGGCCTAACCTATGGACCTTTTTTTTGGTGAAACTTTTTACCTTCTGAATTCCTATATTCTCTAATGGGTTGTTATTGCTGTTTTTATCCTCTTTGTGAGTGACTCAGCATCCACAGCACATGGATTCGCTGACTCCAGTGAAGAAACGAAGTACTCTGCACCTCTGTGCTTTGACTCATGGATGCAGCTATAAGAGAATTTGTTTTTATTAATGGCTACTTTCTTTGTCTAATGTGAAGAATTTAAAGCACAGCTTAGAAAAGGACTCATTTAGAAAATGTAGATGGTGTGTCTGTCCAGCACGAAAATACCAAATCCCACAATGTCAAAGGCCAGCTTGCAAATTCTTTGCAACGTATGTGACCCTACCATATTGAATTGCATAAGCATTTGCTTTTTCTCAATATTGGTGATGCAAGAACACTATTCGCTTTCCTAGGCCAGTGTCACACATTGCAGTTTTGCCTCTAACTGGGACCACTTTGTCTGTTGTATGTTACAGAGGTCTTCAGTGCATACTCAGGCAGATTCATATGGAGAATCAGGCAAATTCAAACAATTCATATGGAAACTTTAAGGAAATTGCAACTTGCAGGTTAGAAGGCCTGCCTGTGCCTGCCTCACCCTGCTTTCCAGTGGGAATCCAGGAGTGGCACTGCCCCGCCCACGGATGAATCATCACTGATATTATCAAAGGAGACATTACATTTTCAATGTCATGTTTCAGGTTTCTAATTTAATTTTCAGCTCTGGCAATTCCAGAAGCATCCCTAGGGATATATGAAGAGAAGGGGGCTGATGTGTCCCCGAAATGGATTCATGTTCATTTCTTGAGCACCTTAATTGGCATGCATAAGCCACAAGCTCCCTCTCTGTCTGCAGCAGCCGAACTCTCTCCCACTACCAAGTTACTCAATATTCCTCCTGCACTGACTTGCTTTCCTTTCCACTCAACCTCAAGTCAGATCTACTTCAGTAATAAATCTCTGTTGGGAGCGATCAGAACAAATACTGAGTGTGCACAAAGATATTAAAACTAAGTGCAACACAGACTTATTTAATAATGTTCAACAGCCTTTTATAATATTTGGAATATTTTACCAAAGTTACTAGGAGCATTATGGTTAATGCATTTCTCCAAGACCAAAAGATCTTTTCAAGAATGGGGCGGGGGGGGGATAAAAAATGTGAAAATCAAGGGAGCTAGGTTGTATTCTCTGTTATCCTCCTTCCCTTCCAGATCTTTTTCTTTGGCCAGAGACACAAAATGTGAAGCTGCTCTTTGTTTCCCCTGATTTATGAATAGTCGGCATTGGGCAATTGCTATCCCAGTGGGATGCATTTTATTTTAAAATAGTTTGAAGCTTTTTCTTTTAAATTCCCCCATGTCCACTGCCACCTTGACTGTATAATACGTGCTTCTCAGGGTGTCCTTGTGCAGCTAAGGTCTGCTCCATGTACCAGGAATTAAAGCACTGAATTTATTTGTAGCACTTTGAACCAAAATGTTGAATTTATTTAGAGAGTAATTCCAGTGGGTTAAATTTGTTTCTATGGATCTATTTGCTACAGCTGGAACACTGGTAGAAGGGAAGAATATTACTTTAATGTCCTCAAAAAAAAAAAGATCCAGGCGACTGTAGGGTAAATATCCACAGGCCAAACAAATCCCCCTCAAAATGACTGCAAAGTCAGGTGACATCATCAGCTTTCAAAAGACCCTGGGCACCTGGCAGCCTTGGGTTCAAGTTCTCCTTAGTTCACAGTGACACTTTATGTAATGCTTGCACTCTGACCCCCATTTGTATGCTTTGCAAAAGCTCTGCAAAGAGATGACCCAGTTAAGACTTTCTGCTTCCCACACCCAGCCGTGGAACAGCAGGGTGGCAGCAGCAAAGTGCTGAGCTGTCCTCGCTGAGTAGGGAGGCAATAGTGGACCTGGCCACTGTCCAGGCCGTTTCTGCCTCTGGACCAGCGATGGTGACTTGGACTCTCCTGGGAAGTTCACCAGCACTCCATGCCCAGGTCTCACCCTCAACCAATCAGATCACAACATCCGAGGGAGGTCCCTAAACATCACTATTCTTAAAAACTGTATTTTTATAGAAATAAAAGGTCTGAAGGGATTTGAGGGATCATGCTTTGGACATACTTCAAGAGAATGCACACCAGAGAATATAACTAATATACCTAGCATAGGGCCTCGTACTTTACATGATGTAAGATCTGATTCTTCACTCAGAAGCCCGTATATTTAAATAGAGCATCCTAAATCGTAGAGAGTTTGGTTAATAAATCCTGTTAGTATCCAAACAGTGTCTCATTATGTAGTATTTCTAAGGCAATAGTGAGTAACCATTTCCCAGTGTATTAGGAATTGCATGTCTTCCCCCCTCCACCATGGTCCACTTCTTGACTCTTGATTCAGAAGAGGCAGGTGGGCTGATTCCTCTAGCACTCCTGATTTTCATTTTACCTTCTCTTAAACATTATATGTGATGATAGAATTGGAGTGCCTCTCTGGGAGTATAGTATGTAATCAATTAATTCTCATAATGGATCCTACATCCTCAAAGGCAGAACAAATTATGATGAATTTGGACTTATACAGTAAGAAACACAGTGGAATTATGTTTCTGCAAAAAGGTGACGGAAACATGGTGTTAACACTGAATCTCTACTTCCTTTTCTGAGTAAATGTGTATTATGACTACCAATAATTGGTCCAATAAATCCAAAAAGTCCAGTACTCACAGGAGCCAGGCAGGTAAGATAAATGGATGAAATAAGCCAAGTTCTCAACTGTGTGTCATGCTGGGGACCATTCTGATTTGGAGCAGATATGTCCATGCAGTGGGCTGGCAGGTTGGTATCACTGCAGAATTCAGGTCTAGCTCTGCTAGATCTTCCAACTCTTCAGGAAAATTGAAAGGCTTAGATTTGTTCATTACATCTCTAGATTTTAAATGTTTCTGTGATGGCCAGTTGTAAAGCAGTTTGTGCAGACTTTGCACAATGTACTGGCCTCATTTCTGACTTTGACTTTTCAGATAATGAGGTGCGAAATGCCCTGGAGGACCCAGGACAGTCAAATACATGCAACCTCAGAACTTCAGGGATTTAACAGCTAGAGGCTCAGAAGACAAAAGATAAGCTTGCAGTGAATGTTCCTTCTCTTCATCCTGAGGTGCACTGCCTAAGACTTCCTGGAAGCCCCGAGCATCATTACCATGAAGTACCCAGAGTAGTGACCAACACTGAAAACCATCATGAGTTGGCTTTCCTTCTTGTCCTGTCTCTGCCTCTGCCCCACATTCTTGCTCCATCAAATCACTTTGCAAACCTTTTCATAGCCCCTGCTTTCAGTGCAAATTGTGTTCAGGCATTTGGCAACTAAATTCATTTTAAAAGTCACCGTGTAGGCCAAGGGGAAGACTATCTGTAAGGCAGATTCCTAAGGCTGTCGGTGTGAGACTTCTCAGGGAATGGTTTGTTGATTGAAAAAGAAGGAAATGAGCTTGACTGACAGCCACAGTTTAGCGCTTACCAAGCGTCACCAAACTTTAGGCTTGTGCTTTGCATTTCACTTTGTTTTACAGAAGACATTTTATGTTTTTTGTTGGTGTATTTGGTTGGTTTTTAAAAAATTTAAACAACTTTTTATTTTAGAATAGTTTTAGAGTTACATAAAAGTGCAAAAATATTATAGAGTAGGCCGGTTGGATTTGTTGCTTTTGTTGTCTTTAGTATGTGTGAAATTTCTAATTGCATGCCTAGAAAATCTGATATTGTTTTCTTCCTTTGAAGCCACCATATCAGATCTTGAAAGTGCCGGATAGGAAGCTGTAAACATTATCTATAAATTCCCCGATAGCAAAGACAATGTCTTGTTCATCTTTCCATCTTCCTTAGCACCAACCCTGGTGCCATGCTCATGGATATTTAATAAATATTGTTGAATGGAAAATTCCCATCATGTATTAGAGTCCTGAAGACGGTACCCAGTCCCAGACACCCCTCTGCCTCTCATACATCATACTTCTCTTTCTTCTCTCTAAAGCAAGGGATGAGGGCATTTGTACTATATGATTCCCGTCCTCCTAGGACAGAATAAGAAGGAACCCTGGAAGGCAAGGTTTTTCAGTCGGGGCTGGCTTCCCCGATCTAACACTCTCTTGTGCACAATGGATGCAGCCATCTTTGTTGCCAAAGTCAGAGCTGTGGCTTGGCTTCCTGGATGCTGTGAGAGCTTTCTAGGATATACCTGTGCATTGCATGCCACAGTGTATTTTTAGCCACACCCTGAGTGAAAGCCAACATGCATTTTGTTTTTCCTCTGGATCCTCTGAATATCTTGCTCATTTACTGGGAGCTTAACAAAAATAATCCTAATGACACAGGCTGTAATTTCAGCCTCGGATTTCAGTACACCTTTAAAAGGTCTTTTTATTAACCTTTTCCAGCTTGTTCACCCTTATTGGCCATTCGACAACTTTCTCACAAAGCCTTAAAGATGCAGTTAATATTTGTGTGCAAAACTCACTTTTTCTCAACCTCAGCATGATATTGTAAACTACTTATTTTCTGTCCTTATTATATTAAAAGAGTCAACATTCCATGACAGGAATTCAGCATATTTTGTAAAGGGACTGGTTTAGGGACATAATGAATAGAAGACATCTTCTTTCATAGAGTGCTTTGATTTTATTTTTTCAAAGATCATTCTTCTCACTGATCATTCACTACCAGATATGCTTCAGTGCATCTCCCATGTTTCATTCTGATATCACCTATTTTAAAAATGGAAAAACAGAAGTACACAGAACATATATAATCATAGTCAAAGGGACTTGGTGTGGAAAATTCATTGAGGATTTTCAGTAAAGAACAATTTAATTCCATTTACATTGTAAAGCAATCACTCCCTTCCCAGTGGGACATAGCTGGGTACAGGGACAGTGGGTGAAATCCATGGAGAATGCTTATGGAAACAGTATCCTAGGTGCTGGAGCCACTTCAGGTGTATGTAGCAGATTTTTAGAGGCCGAGTTCATTCACACACTGAAGGCAGTGTTGTGTCGGACTTGTAAATGCTACAGATCTGAGCAATGGATATTTTGTGTAGCACAATGAGGGCCCTGTTCAGTCAGACTGGAACCCTTTTCCCCGAGTCTCATTCTCTGGAGCAGAACAGCCCGTCCAGTCCTCTCAGTTTGTCTCAGAAGGGGCAACGGCCTCCATGATGATCCACCCCCTTACCTTTGATATGACACAAATGTTGTCTTCTTGCTCCTCGGTCATCCTTCCTTGTCAGTAATTTGTTCCTTGGCTTTTGATAGGTATAACATCTTTTTGTAAGAGAGATTTTACAAAAGAAATTTAAGAAAATAACTAGAAAATCCTGCCATGCATAAACCTCCCCATCACTGGTTGCAGCAAATGTTACAGCTTTTTGTTCCTAGGTAGCTTTCACAGGTAGATGTAGCAATGTCAGCTAAGCCACCTGTTGAGGGCACAAAACACAAGAGCTCATCTAGAAAATCAACACTTCATGTCACTTATGAAGTCTGCAGGCTAATTACTGCTAACAGACAAACCTAAGCAATCGGACTGTTGTGGCTGCTGAAGTGTTTGTTGAGTGACTATGAAACACTGTATGTCCCTTAACACTGTCCAGAGGGAAGAAATCACTGTGTTGAAATATCTGGGCAGCCAGCATCCAGAAAGCAGAGTATCATTACAGCCATTAAGACAATGCAGTGGGCTATTTGGGTGCTCAGATCTGTGCAGCCAGATGGAAATCGTAGTTCAAGCTTAGTGTTGTCAGACAGCAGAGGCTGCGGGCAAAGGGGAAGGCACGGGTGAGTGGTTTTTGACTGTTTATCTCTAATGTGTGTGCCCAGTGTCACTCCCATCTCTGATGGGTGTGATTTATTCTATTATACTGTCAGGATTAAACACCTTAGCAGGAGAAAAATAAAGGGCGAAATATAAATGCTGTGTCACTCATGTGACAGATGCTGTTTCTCTGGACACCACAGATGACCAGAATATGGAGACTCTTGGAAATGCCTCGGGCATCGAATATCAGAACCCGGAGTGTCCTTAAAGGCAGCCTCATCTCTTCCCTAGCCTCACTGCGCTGGCATGCGGCCAAAGTGGCTTGGGCTTCCTAGCTGAGAGTTAAAACCCCAGTTCTCACTGCCCGGTGCCAAATTCATTCAGCTCCATCATGTGCTAGTTAAGTTCATTGTTTCTTCTAAATCCACACAGTTGACCTTGACATGAAGTTAAAAATCTGTTTCTATTTTAACAGGGGCAAAAATAAGTAAGAAACACAAGTAGGAACTTCTTTCCCTTGCTCTCCACTATCCAGCAAGTGCTTTTTTTTTTTTTTTACCTACTAGAACTGTAGGTTTTAGTTTTTCTCACCGTTGTTCTCTTTTTGGCTAGGTCTTTTCCCTTTTCTGAGCCAAAGGAGACCCGTCATCTCCTGGCCCTTGTTAAGTGATGGCGTGCACTGCTCTCTGCCTGCTGCAGCTGCTGGCTCATAGCTGTGTCCTCACCTTCCTTTCGCCCTTAGAGCCGTCTTCCTCCATCTCTGTCTATCTCCTGCTGTTTCCTGGGTGAACGAGAGTGAAAGTCAGCACAAGTCAAACTCCACCTCACCCAGATATTCAGGCACTAGTCTCTCCGCCACATGCTCTTCCCTGCCTGGTCCGCTGCATGGCATTTCTGGCAACTCAGCTTTTTGTGAATTCCTTAAAATCACTACAAGAGCATGGAATTCTAACTCCAAAGACTTCACTGTAATTCTGAGCCCCATCCAAGGTGAGCCACACAATGCTGGGGAAATCTCTCGGCTCAAATAGCCTCTTCTGTGTAGTTGCCTTCTTGGTACCAGAATAAAATTTCATTTTGTTAGTGATGTTCATTAATAACAAAATTCTTTGCAAGGAGTGTTTATTACTGCTAGATTGTCACCATGGCAAGATGCCTAAATTATTAGGGAAACTCTACAACTTTATTTGAAAATTCCCATATGCTCATGTGTGTTGACATGAATCACCTTTGGGATATTATTTGCCGTCCCAAGAAATTGAGCCCAGCAGTCCCCAAAGGTAGTAGTCATTTTAGATCCCAAAGACCCCTGTGTTTTCTTGGTCCACCTTACCTACAAGAGCCATTCTGCAAGCCTGAGCAACAGAGCCAACTTCTTTCCACTCTGGATTCTCCTCACCGCTTGGCAGTGAAGCACCATTGCTTGTGCCCACATCTCAATAAGAACTGCACGTGCATAGGGCATAGCGCTCTGCCTGCGGACTTCTCTCCCTAAGCCATGAAGTTTGCCATGTTGGAGAGGTGGCTGCAGTGTTTCAGTGTCTCTAGTTTCTAACCCAGAAGAATACATGTCAAACACCATCATAAAGAAAATGCAAGGGTGACAGCTATGGGCGGGGCGGGAGAGGTGAGGGCTGGAAAGATGTTCCTGCTTGCTCAGTGCTCAGAATCTTGTAGGACCAACCGAGCCGTTTCATCAAGGTAACTTCAGAATTGAAAGGAGTTTTGAATTACCAGATGTTACAGCAGCTTAAATATTTAT
This sequence comes from Heterocephalus glaber, assembly GCF_000247695.1. Next base: position 22,610,627 of record NW_004624733.1, on the reverse strand, counting down.
CTATATGGAGAGATGGAGTTTAAAGTAAAAACAAAAAAAAAAAGACCTTTTCTAAGAGAATGTTCCTTATTTCCTTTACAAGTTTGTAGGCTTACAAAACAGGAGTAGTGCCTTTTGTAGTGCCACAGTGAAAAATGGAAAGAGCAAAGAGTGTTGTTCCCTCTCTGATCCCACTGGGTTGACACCAAAAAAGAACCAATCACTTTCAAAACTCAAACAAGGATGGGTCCCTCCGAAAAATGGATGTCTGTAAATGGCTCAAAAATCTCATCACTCTTTGTGTTATCCTCACCTCCATACAAACTACAGGGCTGCAAGAGGATTCACAGCCTGAAATCCAGGCTTGTGCTAAACCATAGGAGATCACTCAGTCAACAAACAAGCTTCACCTGAGGCTGGTTTCGCCCCTGCTGCTGTTTGGGAGCTGGGAGCGGAAATGTGAGGAAGCTGTAGTCAAAGCTCTTTGGAAACCCATAAACTAGTGCAAGTGAGACAAAAACAGGCAGGCAGTGCTCAAACTACAAATACTGTGCCACGGTACCCAAAAGCCCGGGATTACAGGAGTGGAAGGCAAGGCTTTCTGGAGACCGTTGAAGCAGTTTCTGTGCTAGGAGTCACAGCCGAATCTGGTGAAGGTTTCCTGAGATCCATTTAGGTTTGCTCTCAGTGCAAACTAGATGACTAAAATAGACAGAGAAAATAGCATCCCGATATTTAAATATATGATTACTCTTTCTTTATAAGTACTTAGCTGGAAGTGTCTTCAGATGAATACTAAAGCACATATCTGTGAATGTAGACCATATTGGAAACAGATTTACTGTCCCAAAGTGTAATGCTTCCTCAGCCATCTGATGAGATTGGAGCACGGAGCAGTTTGAGAGGGATGCAGAGAGCTGCTTTATTACAAGATGCTGCTATGAGTTATAGCAGCTTTCCTTATGCTATATGGCTGTCGCCAAACAAGTTACACGAATATAAGCAGTTGTATTTGCAATTCTTTTGCTTACATTTTCTTTGCACAGTCAGATTATGGTTTCTTGCAGCCCCACTTGTGCTCCTGTGGCAGTCCCTGTCACTGCTTTGTTCGAGCCAAAAGCAGCCTTTAAAAATATTTGGAGAAAGTCTTCCTTAGAGTATGAAGTGTTTGCATTTATTGATGTGATCACCTGACTCTTATTTTTATTTTCACATTAAAAAAAAAGAAAGGAAAAGCAACATTTTCACTCATGTGAATAATATGCTTATGACAGAGAAAACTTCATAACTACATTAATTAGTCTCTTGTTTGCTGTAGTTGCTGTGATTCCGGAATAGGTTTTGTGTTTTTTGGGGGGGAAAAAAAAATAGAGCTTCAAATTTCATTTGATCAGTATTGAACCTGAAACAACTACAGTAAGAAAGAATTAATTTCATATGAGAGATGTACCGGATTTAGTGGTTACATACAAATTATAGGCTGGAAAATTAGTGTTGTTATTTCCCCTTGAATGTATGAAAGTGAATCAGAGAAATTGATGACGTTAATAAAAATGATAATAACAGTAAATTAGTTTATATTAAATGTAAATAATTGTTAAACTGGGACCTAATTGAACTTCACACAGCTAAGGACTTAGTTTAAACCCAGTTTATTCTTATTTTATTAAGCATCTTTAAATGGAATTAATTATGTTATTAACAAATACAATAAATATTTAACACACAGTGTTCAGTACTCAGAACCTTACCTTACCTTGTTTTTTGCGGGGAGGGAAATAGTGTGTTCATTAGAGATTGGATTCGGCTCAGGGTTAAAGACACCGGACTTTGAAAATGACTTTAAACCCAGTATCATCGAGGAGGAGAGCAGGCTGCTGGGTGGGACTGTAGATAATATGATGGATTAGGCTGTAAAAAAAGTCATTTAAATTACTTACATTGAATTTTTTCAGTTATAAAAGCCATTAATATTCATTGTAAAGAATTTGAAATAACAAATATATGAAGAAGAAAATTAAAATAACCCACTATTTTTTCTCTCAACAGCAATTGCTGTTATCATTTTGGAATATTTATTTTCTACTCTTTTAGCTATTGTGTATATGTGGACTGCATTTTTAAACCTGGAATTATGTGTACTATTTATTTAGTACTATTGTCTTGTTTATGCTGTCATAAATATTTTCATTTTTTTGAATATTTTTCTGAAAAATAATTCTTTAATGATTATGGCAGTGTCTTATGGATGTATCGTATTCTACTTTGAATCTAGTATTTTTTCAATGGAATTTTAGTTTATGTACTTTTTTCTTATATTGCTTAATGTAGAATATTATTCAACATAAATCTTTGTATATACCATTCATTTTCTTAAAATAAATGTTCTCATATTTTAAAATTATGCTGATATACAGGGTGAAAGAAAAGGATAAAAATACAGTGAGATTTGTCGTAGGTCTAAATGTTTAAGGCACGCACCTAAAACCTAAAGTGCATTTTGAAACAGTATTTAAATTCTACTTATAAATCATATCACAAATTAAATTTTCAGCCATATATGTAACATTATTTTCATATAATATTTTAAATTTAACCCTATTTTGTAATATTTGGGTAAGCAGTTTTAAATTGTGTACATTAGGGACTACACAATATATTTCTGAGAAGCTCAGTTAAGGAGTAGATTATGTAGAACCTATGACTATACCTCAAACATTAACATTTTCAGCTTCATAATTACAAAATTGTAACAGCTTCATAATTATAAAATTGTAGGATATTTGGAATTGGAGCATGTGTACTGTTTTAATTTTTTCACTTGACTATATCCATATATTATAAACATAGGTGATATATTGTTATATATATATGTGCACAAATATTCACATGTTAAGTACATCTGTTTTAAAAATCACAAAAATATGTATTAAACACATAGAAATGGTAATTATAGATTTATATTCATTCAAATATATAAAAGTCATAATAATAAATGTGTCATGTTATTAAAGTAAGTGATTCATGGAGCCAAGTGATTTTGCTGTTTAGTCATGATGTGTGTTAATCAGGTGACCATTTGAATGATTAATAACAAATTCTGTAGCCCATATAACACTCTCATCTACTATTCATTTCCGTTTGTCCTATGTGTAAAGTGTTGCTTAAGATTTATCTCAAAAGGAATTCTTTCACCATGGTCCAAAATATGCCCGTGCCCCAAAACAGACAAAATGGAGTTAAGAGATAAAAACTGAACTCACTGGATTTTTCTGTCTCATTTTATATGTGTCTGTGGGAAGCTTTCTACCTATACAACAAATCATCCCTAGGGAGGACAGTGTCATGATACGAGAAAGGAACAAAAAAATGAAATGATGTTTGATTCCCATGGGAAAAATAGGTCTTACGTGAAAATTAATCTCAGTGTGTTACAACATTTGCTACATAAACCTGAACAACAGGAGTAGGAAGAAAAAAACAACTTGCCAGAAAATGCTTTTTTCTTCTGAAGTTATGCTTTATAACCATGCCTTTGCTGTAGTTGTGTGTGGTACTGCCCAGTGGGTACAATATAAACTACAGTGTTCTGGGAGAGCACTGGTAGAATTGCCAAACGTGTGTTGCCTGATAGGACCTTGGCCAGGAAGAAGCAAATGGGAGGGCAGCCTTGTCCTTAGGAAGCTTTGACCCTTACTGTTAACTCTTAACTCTTACTCATTTTTCTCTTCTGAGCACCTGAATATTTCAGATCATAATGTGAGAATTTCTTTGGAGATAATTCTGAATTAATACACCTAGGCCGAGTGACGACTATTGACACATGAACTGCCTGTATGGTCCATACTATGTATTACTAAGACTTCAGCACTAACTTGTCTTATTGCCCTGGCAACTCACCCTCTCAACACCTCAGTTATATCCTCTAAAATGACCCAAGAGAGGCATAAGTGACCTAAAGTTCACTCTTAAACTACTCACCCTCTTCTGCTTTTGTGAGACTCAGGCCCAGTACTTCAGCTGACTTGGTAGATCTTAGCATATATCTAATCCTCTTCAACTCCACATAATTAATACCATTGTATGTGAAATCTGATGAGCAAGAACAGCAACTATATTTACATGTACAAATATAAATCAGTCCCATTTGGAGCAAAGAACCTCCAGATATCCCCAAAAGAAGTGTCATTTCTATACCACCTACTTCCTGTGCTGACTATCATTTTTATGTTCTCTAAGATTCGGTACCAGATTATGTCATCTGCTATCTCTGATTCAAGTGGGATGTGTTTATAAATATTGAACAACTGACTTAGCCTCTCAGTGTTGCCCCACTATGGCAAACGGTCTTGTAAAGAGATTGGCCATTTTGAAAAAGATTCATGTATATATAAAAGTCTCTGTCTTTAGGTTTTTACTTCTTACATTCCTATGGAATTGAGTGTTCATTCACCTGTTATGCTTATCAGTAAATTCTTAATTTTGTTAAAGAAAAAAAAATCCAGGGCAAGTGCTTACATTATCACCATCATCTGCTCAAAGCCTGAATTTCATTAAGTAGATTGTTAATAAAATGAGGAATGATATATCACAACTGCAATGCTATGTCTCCCAAAGTTAATGAAGAGTTATAATTTTCTAGACGACAAATTAAAAGGCTGTTAAAATAGTTGGTAAGACTGTCAACAGATTTAGCAACATTCCAATTAAAATAGGGCATTAAAGAGAATTAAAATCTTGAATTGGGAGAAATGAGAAAATATGTTTAATATGTGATTTAATATAGTTAGGATTCCTGGAATCTTTACATAAAATGAGATAGATCCCGTTGAAGATAGATATCATGACTTTTTTTAAAAAGTGGGACATTACCTTCTACTACTATTTAATAAACTTGGTCAATAATTTGGTTGCTTGAAACATTAAAATTATAATTTTTAGTTATATTAACAGAGTAATGATATTTTAATTTACAAATATGTGTACTATGTGTGAATATACTGATAACGTATATGTTCACATATTAGTCATTCCTAACAAACGGAAAGGTTCTCTTTCCATGTTCATTGAAGCTCCCATTTATCTGGATACCTCTTTACCTAGCATACTTACACTTTTCAACTTTTTTTCAATTGTACTTCAGTCTTATCTATTCTCAATGTTTTTCTTTTTAATCACTGAATATGCTTAAATAATTGATGAGCCAAATTTTACTTAGCCATTCCCTGGCTGTTGAATAATTAGGCCCCTTACCCTTTTAATTCTAATAAGCAAGATTCAGGGAATGGTTCCGTATACATTTGGAGTTAGTTTCTAGGAACAGGATTAATGAATCAAAGAGGATTAACACTTTTGTGGCTCTTTAAACATTATCAAATTGCTTACCAAATGACTTCTCTCATTTTACACAATCACCAGTAATTTAATGACAGTTGTAATTCAACTACAAGGTGGGCAGCATGCAACTGCATCATTATTTTATAATCTCCACAAAATGAATAGGTAAGATAGTACCATATGGTTGTTAACTTATTTTTAATCAACGTGCCCTAAGAATTTCACAGATAATTAGATAACATGACCATTTTTCTCTATCAATTTGGCTTTCTATATTTTCTTTTTTGACAAGTAGTAATAAGAAAGGTAGCTCACATATGATGCTGTAATTTTCTTTTAACAAATTTTTGAGATAATCACAGAACTGAGATTAAATTTAGTTCAAAGAAAGGTATTAATGAAATGAATATGCTTCTGTTGCCAGGAGTAATATTTCATATAGTAAAACAAAGTTTGTTTATAGAAGTGTTATAAAGTTAAAAACAGGCATAATGCTAATAGTTTCTTTCAAATGATACTAAAAATGAAAATTGACCCTGCAGATAAGCATTTTAGGAACTATAAAATCCATCTTATTGCTAAAGATGAGGAAGAAACGGAGAAAGGCAGAGAGCTTCAGTGAACAGAATGAATACCGGAAGTGGAAGACTCAATCCTGAGAATCTTCCAGTAAACATTTTATAGAATATAAATAATAGTGGTAAACTTTTCAGGGTTCCCACCTTTGTTAGGTGAAAGAGAAACTGAGGAACAAAACTAGCTCAAGTTACAGCAGTCCCCTGTGTGAGCCTTCTGTTCAGCTCTGCTTGTATCCACGTTTAATAGCATGGAGCATGTCTGTTACCATGGCCTGTTCCCTCACTTCCTGCAGGCCTCTGCTCAGATATCATCTATCTCTGCCTACTTTCCATTAGACATGAAGGCTGCATATACCCCACTTGTCATACATTCCTTATTCCCTTTTATCATGTTTCGTGCTTCATGATCTGACATTTGCTTAATTGTTTACTTGTTTATTCCTCTATACACTGTAAGAACTTAAGCATCATCGGGGTAAAGATCTTTTTATCTCACTTTCTCACCGCTGTTGTATCCTTAAGTCCTGACAGAACAATACTTGGCATAACAGATACTTCATAAATATTTGTTGAGTGAAGGAATAGATGAATGAATTGTGAAATATCACAGACGGAGAAATTTTCTAATCGCTGATTGATAAATCCAACCTGATAAAAATATGCGAACATTTTAGTGTGGAGGTGTGCACACGAGATGCAGTTTGGCACCAAGACACCATGTAATAGTCAAGCTGGAGTTCATGACATAGACTCAAAGCAACCAGTGAAATGGAAGATAATATTGGATCCAGACTAAAACTGTTTTCGTAGTCACACTTGTGTCAGTGTTTCTCCATTTCATTCTAACAATGGATTAAAGGTAGTTTCTGGAAGCTCATTATATAATATTTTCAGTGAGGTGTGATTATAAGTACATATTTATGTATACATGTGTGTATCTATAAACACACATAGTTGTAAATTTATGCACACCCACACACATACACCCACCCACATGTATGTTTTGTGTGCATATTGTTAAGTTAACTTTAGTAAAGTCTATAGGAGGTATCCCACTAAGCAGACTTGGTACACTTCAATTAATATGATTTTTTTTGGATTTTTAAAGTCTATTAAGAATTTCTTGAGTTATTGCAAGGGAAAAAAGCCTGGAACAAGTAAATTTCAGTTGTTAATTTAGTTGGATTTCTGGTGACCATATTGTTTAATCTAGAAGTGAAGAATTCTGTAAAATGTTATATTTTATTGTGACTAATTATGCTTTTCTGGGGATGTTATCACAAAATGAACCCAATAGCACACAGTTGTGAATGACTCAGCCTTCCTCAGTCCATTTCCCGGTGCTAATGGCATCTTCTCTGTCAGTCCTCTACTTATTCCTTGGTTACATTTCAGCCTTTTTAAAAAATCACATTGATGACTTGAAGTGTCATTAACTCTTGACTTCCATCCTACCTACAATTCTGCTAAGCCAGTGAACTTCCCTGGCTTAAAATGGTCTTGGTCATCAAAGGCAGAGCATCTGCTTCCTCTCAGCAGTTGATGATGCAAGTAGAAAGGATCTTTTCAGTAGGCTCATGATTCTTCCTGTTCAAGGAATGGCCTTTGGTGTTTTGCCTTTGAAATCAATTGATTTTCTTTATATTTAATTCTTTTTCATTTTCTAAAACTTTCTTCATACTAAGTCAAATCAGCGCTAAACTGTCTCTGTGGTGGTTATATGTCCTAGCTCTTCTTTTATCCTCCCATAGAATTGGGAACATCATGATAGAAGAGACCAGAGACAGATCAACTCATCAAACCCTCAGGATTCAGCTCCTTTGCCATTACCCTTCTATCAGAAAATGGGCTCCTGAGCATCTTTCTATTATTCCTTCTATGTGTTGTGTTCCATAGAAATTTTCCATCTCTCCATTTCTGCGACTCTGCTGTCAAGGGCAATCTCTTAGGCAGTGCCTGCCATTGTGATTATTGCCAATATCATTGAATTAAAGTAATCAGGCCACATTCATTGCATATACTTGGAGCAGAAGCTGAAACCACAGGTGAAATTGAAATGCCCGGTAATGGCCATTTCAGTGTCGGTTTCCTGCTCTGTTCCTAAAATGCATTTGCTTTTGCTTTGCCTCCTTGCCTGCTGAGATCTTTGTGCAGGTCTGAGTGTCTGAGGGCTTGAGTTGATAAGTTGCAAGAAGAAAGGGGGGAGAAGAGGCCACACAGCTTGAATAAATAAATGCCTAAAAATATATGGTGCTCTAGCATGCCCTACTGCCATGTCTCCATCACTACACAAGGGTGTCTTCACATATTAACTTCAGCATCAGAATTCTGAAGGCAGGGAAGCAAAAGTAGCAGCTGTGGGAGCTCCCCAAAGTGGATCCAGGCATGACATTCTGAATTCTGAAATTGCAAACCTACAGTTCAGTAGGTTGCAGCGACACAGAATGCAGATGGCATGTTCCCTTGGATTGTCACTGTAGTTCTACAGTATGTATAAATGGCTTCAGTTCACTCCTATTGGCTCTGTCACTGCCGTTTCACACCAATGTGTCAGTTAAGCCATGTTGCAGTGACAGTCATTTGTTGGTAATGGGACTCAGAGGAGAATACCTTGGGAAAATTTGAAATTAACTATTTCAGAATGGAGGAGTCTTTTAAATGCGTTTCATGTGTGAGAAGTGGATGATGCCCTAGATCACTGAGTTACAACAATAATTTAGATTCTCTGAGTGGATGTGACACAATTGAAGAACAGATAAAATTGTTCTTTATCTGTTTTCTTTATACAAATGTATCCCCCCAGCATAAATGGAATAAATAAACATTATTCACAAATCAGTAATTAAATGATCTTCTTTTTATCTCTAAATATCCAAAAATAGAGTCCCAGTAAATACAAGACTGTTATTAACTTTAAGGCCTTCAATGATGCTCTGTAACAAGGTCTCACTACTTTTCCAATGGTAACTGGAGGTGGCCACTCACAAATCATGTTTAGAGGCTTCTCCTTTTTCAGGACAGTTCATCCCCGCCCATACAACCTCACTGACCCGTTGAGAGAACTGGGTCCCCAGCCATTTGCAAAGATCTCAAGATTCATCCTGGAGTTTCCAATTTGTCAACTTGTTTGTGACTCAAGGCCAACGAGTGGAATCAGTACATGTGAAGCTTATGCAGAAAGCAGTTCTTTAATTTACACTTTTGAGACTGTCAGTCTAGAGATGTCTTCCACTAAACTGAGAGAAAGAAGAGTAATGAGAGAACAGATAAAATGATATTTTCTTATCACAATAATTAATTATGTGTTGGAAAGGCAATTTAGCCAGGTGAGGCTTCATGGTAGAGGAAATGTAAAGATTTAAAAATTTCTATCTAAAAAAAGAATTTCCACCCATCCATCAACATACAATAAGCCAATTTAGAATGACTTTACTTCTCTAAGGACCTGTCATTGAAAGGACTTTAAAACCAAACATTTCTGTGACGATAGGTAGAATTCTATCAGTCTAACTGTTGTAGAATGTATGCAGAGTAGGTGTAAAACATAATGTATGGAGAAAAGACTGCAGTTACAGACAAAGTGTCCCAGTTCTGATTTTTGTCATATGACTTCGATCCAGTTAATACCTTTGTATAAGACTTGGGGTGGTGTTCATTGCTTCTGTTAATTGGAGATAATACCACTCTATTTTGGCTCATGGCATCATTTAATAAATGAAGGCACTTTACAAGTTGTCTGGCATTTACAAGTCCTCAGACAGTGTTAGCATGATCATTATTACGAAGGTTATATTTGCCTTTATAACTCAAGAAAGCCAGAGAAAGAAAACCAAAAGGCAATTTATTTATTCATCTGTATTTTAAAAAGTCATTTCTAACTTACTGTGACAATTATTTAGAATCATAGATGGTTAATGCTAGAAGAAAAACATGAAAATTAAGTCTAACACTTCTTATTTTACAGTTGGAAAAAATTTTCAGGGGAGTTGAAGTGACTATCCCAGTGACATGCATCTCTTTTGATGATGGAACCACGTCAAGGTGCTAGGTTTTCTCCAATCTAGTGTGATATCTGCTATGTCCCATGGTTCCTAAATGTATTGGATTCAAATTTTAACTTAACTCTATGTCTTGGAAAATATAATTTCAGTTGTTGTTTCACTTTATATGATAACCTACCTAGAACCTATTAAATGCATGGAATGAAGGAACCAGTTAGTACTCATGGTATAAGCAATTGTAATAAGCAAGATCACTACCATGTTTAAACAGAATATGCAATCAGTCTTTGACCATTCATCCTTCCAGTACTTATTAAACCTCTCTTTAATGTATTCCTGTACCCTGCTCTAAGTAATGATAGTTATCATGTGTTGAATACTTAGGACATTCAGACCATAGGTGAAGAACTTCACTCCTGTAATCTAGTTTGATTCTTAGAAAAAACTTATGGAATAAGTACTGCTCTTAGTTCCATTTCATGTTATAAAGAAAAATAAAAATTTAATAAGGATATAGTCTCTATTCTATCCGTACTAGGGCATGATGAACTATATTTCTAAAATTAGTGTTTACATTCTGGCATATAGTTGATGCTCAATAAAATATTTGTTTAATAAATAGTCATATACTGTAAGGAGAATGAAATTGGTATAAAAATATAATAAAATGACTCTAGGCAGAATGGAAACCAACACATTAAACTGGAGTTAGACCTTAAAAGAGGAAATGGACTTAATTTAATAAAGATGTGAATAGATCAGTTATTAAATATGGAAGTGAATCCTGATTTAAGGGACATTTCAAATTTCTTGGTCAGTTTTTTATTCATGGACACAGAAGCAAATCATTCAGAGTCTAGATATATAGGGATAACTTTTCTTTTAAAGATTGTTAGGACACTCGTTTTCAGGTATCCTTTTTTAATAGTGGAGGGATTTCTTCCTGGATAAACAAAGCAAAAAATCAGAAAATGTCAGGAACCGATCGATGTGCCATGGTGATTACCCGTTTAGTTCTCTCAAGTAGCTTCATTAGGGTAAAAAGCACACATTCCTTGAGTACTTAGTGCCTGTAACATAAATTTGGTATTTTCAAATTACTTCTCACATTTGGCATTTTCAAATTATTTGCAAACAAGAAAGAACTAGAAAATTATTAGGTAAGTTGAAAGGATTTTTCTTGTAAAAAATGGTTCTCTTCTTTTTACTGGAAATTATACTGCAGTTCTAGCTGTGATCCATATTCACAAAATGAAGAAATGTTAACCTAAGATAAGAGGCAAAACCCATTGATTTGACCTGTGTATCTAAACAGGCAAAGGAAAAAAAAAAAAAAAAAGGCCTTTTCTGGACATCCAATTCAGGGTAGGCAAGGAATCGGGTGTCATTCTTGAAGTTTCTCTCTCTCCCACCTGCTTTTCCCTTTTCTTTTTAGAGACAGACAGGAATCATCCAGAAGCAGTCTTAACGTTAACTTTATGTGAGATGGGAATATATTTTTTTTCTTTCTACAGGCCTGAGCCTTGCAGGGTTTATCACCAACTCCCAGGGTGAGAAATTTTGGCCAGAAATGTGGTTCCTCAGGCAACAGTTTGGCCTTTGTTTCCAGGCCAATGATCGGGCGGTTTGCTAAGGCAAATGAGGGAAGGGACAGCACAGGCTAAGATGACCAAATCACTCAGCTCCCCAAGCCTCATTTGGGTTGTGCTTCCTTTGTGTATGAGTTCTATGTAGGATCTATGTACGCTTAATCTTGTTTTTGTGTTTGTTTCTCCTTAATATTTGCCTAGACTTTGAATCTTTTGTTTTCTTGCCTTGGTTTTTATATCCTCTTTGATTGGGTTGTTTGTGATGCTCCATTAAATGACACAAATCCCTGGGGTTTTTTAAGAGCATCAGTAAATGGCCCACTGTGTATCATATCTCACTCAGCCTCCAGTAGACATGGAGTCAATCTCACTCTGTCTCTTTTACCCACTACATCATGAAGAGAGAAACTCTGCATTTCCCTCTCTGGGAAGCATGAAAACACTTGGGCTCTAGGTTCCAATGGATCGCACCCGAGACCTACTATATAGCTACCTGACGGAGTAACTTCAGCTTTGGAACTTTCCTGTATCTTTTTTCAGCTGCAAAATGTAGATAATATTTCCTTGTTCTGCAGGGCTGTGAAGATCAAATGTAATGGCTTATGTGAAATGCTTAACCTGCTGCTCAGGAAATCTTAACATCTTTTCCCCTCCTCTTTCTGACTCTCTCCATTCTTTCTTGAAGATGAAAATAATGCATTGCTGCTCAAAAGAAAAATGAGAGGAAAATCAAGAATTGAATGATCAAAACCAGAATTTTCCTTTTATGTACTTAACCAATGGGTCATTCAAGGTACTTCACAATTTGTTGAGAAAACCATTAAACATCATTAGTAGGTCATCTGCCACTAACTTCAAAACTATAGTCCTTAAAACCCAGCCAAATATGGAAATCATCTTAATAGCTCAGATCACTTTGATTTGAGCCATAAGGCCATAGTGACAGATGCACTATCTCATAAATACTGTGGTGTTTCTTTTAGTGATTTTAATTCACAGACTAGAAATGGTCATGTGCTTTCATTATGTAATGTGATATCATTTAAAAATGTAAAACTTAAGCAGGGGCATTTTGATTAAGTGGTTCTGCATCTTTAACCACCCTGTTGGACAGAGTTCAGTTGATCTGTTCTCATCTAAACGACCCTCACATCATAAAGTACCTGCTATTTGGCCTTTGTCGCCTCTAAATCCTGAAGGATATTTTATACTAGTACAACATATACAGCTGGAATGAACTTTTGAGACTGATATTTTAAAAGTCCTCTGGCTTTTGTGTGTATGGTTCTAGCACAATCTTTTAAATGTACAGAGAGGTTCTACCCTCCCCACCCTCTCTTCCGGATGCAGAGACTGGAGGGTGTGCCCAGAAATGGCACTAGAAAGGAGAAAAGGAACAAGAAAGAACAGGCCCTCACCACTGGACCTCAGGTGGCTGAAGGAGAAACTGTGGTGTCTGCCATATTCCTGCTTCCCTCAGTTGTACATTTGTCTGGCAAAGAAACCACCTGTCATATGACAGGTGAGGTGGAGGTGAAGAACTGCCAAGATGAATCTTCCTCACATACTGCCATGTTGGCAGCCAGGGTTTGCCCAGAGGTGCAAGTTGCTTGGATCATTGTCCTATATACCACACTCCCATTCACTGGAGGAAGCATCACCAGAACTTCCAGAACTGGGAACCATTCAGCGCTTAAACCCTTGTCTGCTTCAGTATGAAGATAGGATGGTTGAAGATGTGACCCCTCTTTTCTTCCTGCACAAAGGGCAGTTGCTATCTCTAAGGAATCCTCAAATCACTGTCTTTTTGCTTTGTGTGAACTAAAATAAATAGACAAATGTACAGATAACAGCAACTGAGATGTAAAGCAGTGAATTTACTTGGCATATCTAAGGGAGTGTAAAGCCAGTGGTTTAGTATTTGAACTCAGATATCCCTATTTAACCTAGATTAAGCTGAAAAATATGGGCTTTGTCTTTTTCTATATTTGTGGATGCATGTGCATGGCGAATTATAAATATATGCAATGTACGTATGTGTGTGTATGGATCAACAGGAGCCAATGATAAATTTTGCAAGGTTCACACATTTGTACATACATAAATATGTATTGTGCATTTATATATAAATATGCATTATATGTTAAAATATATAAATGTATATATTTATACCTCAAGAATAAATTTATATAACATATAAATAAGATTTATGAAACCATATTTATACATTAGCACTATGTATTATTATAAAGTTATGTTTATACATTAGAAATTATATTTGTTATAGACTTACATGTTATAAGTAGATGATATTAATATAATGACTATATTATGTGACATATAATATATTAATATATAATCATATTCATATACATTTATAATATTTACTACCCCCTGTAAAAGATGCTGAGATATTGTGACCTCTGTAAGTGTAACATTTCTGAACCTTTTTGTTTTACATTTTTCTAAAAGAAATTCACTTTTTACTCACCAACAATAAAAGTATATGTGCCTGATTTTTAAAAAGGAAATAATACAAGAGTCTAAAGAAAGATAGAATTGCCTAGAATTACAGAAATAACATCTGTAAATATTTTGATAATTGTTCAGTTGACATACTTGAAATTACCTAAAAGTGTACATAAAATTTCTGGAGAAAAATCAATATTTTGTTGTATTTACTATAGGACTTATATTTTGCCAAAAGCATGGTGCAGAGACAATAGTTTTCGAAGTGTAGTCCGGGGAGAACAGCCTTAATATCAGCTGTGAACGTGAGAAAAATACATAGTATCAGGTCCTACCTGAGACCCACTGAGTCTGAAATTCTAGAAATCTGTCTTGTACCAAGCCCACCAGACTATTGTCGTTTACAGTCAAGTTAGAGAAACTTTGACTTAACGTATTGTCTGAAAAATTTGAGTTCAAATTCATCTTAGCTGTGACCCTCATTGGATTGTGACCCTGAGTATGTTTTTCATGGTGTTTCTCATCGTGAAGATATTTGCCTGGAAGAGTTATTGTGGAGATTAGAGATAAATTATGAGAAAAGTTGAATACAATCACTAGCCCATTGGAGCAGCTCAATTGATTATTCCGTTATAGGAGGCCATTGTAGCTTTCACCAGCAGTTCAGATCTACAGCAGTTTTGAATGACATAGTAGCATATGCTTTAGGAGAGCAGCACTGTTGTTAATATTTAAAATTTGCAAATAGCATTGCAGCTAGAGAAACATGATCCTTGTCCACTTCAGAATTTGTACTCCTCAGAAATAACATATAGTTCTTCATTGCCAATTAGGTCTGATTTCAAGGGAGGCTAGATGATTTTTTCAACATATTTTAATCTATATAAACGGAACTAATAATTCTGGGCATGAGATTCTCCAAGGAAAGCTAGATTTTGATTACAGAACTCTGGACTGCAAATGTGAAATTCTGCCATCTTTGCCACCTATGAGAATGATACACAGGTAGTAATTAAACCCTTCCTTCAAAAAAGATTTACAATTATTGGGGCCACAACATATTTGGATAGCACCAAAGAAAAAACAAGAAAAATAAATGTGAAATAGACACAAGGATAAATGTAACTGTGTTTTTAGTTGTATTAATATTGCCTTAAGATATTAATCATGTAAGTGTTCATCATTCAGATAGATTTTTTGCTGTTGTTGTTGGGTGTTTTGGGGTTTTTTTTTTGTATTTTGAGACAGAGTCTTGCTATGTAGTTCAAACTGGTTTTGAATTCATTAGGTAGTGTATGCTGGCCTCAAACTCTCAGTGATCCTTCTGCCTCAGCCTCTCATGCACTAAGATTACAGGCACCCCTCACCATGTCTGGCCAGATGCATTGATCTTAAGGAAGATGAGCTGATGAAATTTACATGGTAAAGGACATATGATGGACTTAGTATGGTGCCACCTTCCAACACTTATTCAGTGTTCACATGGATGGAATCTGCCTTAACTTGGCCCAGAACAGCAAATACCAAGAAACAGTGCTCTTTATTCTTACCTAAGTGCAAGCTCTGTTCTTGCATCCCAACTGGCACTTAGGTATAGTGCTATTATGTTAAGTCTGTGGAGCGTTTCCCTTCCATTTCCACTCCATGTGTTTTAATCACCTTAAATTGAGAATGAATTGCTGTTAAAAACTTGCGGTGATTTCAGAAAGATTTTAAAAAATAAACCAATAAAATGAAATAACGCAATGACAATATTTAAGTAGGAATATTATGGCAGATAAATTCTTGGAGGTTTACTGCTAATGGCCACTTGACATTTTAAAATAGAACATTTCAGTAAATCACTGAAAATTAGCCGACAAGAATTTATATTCATCTATTTAAATGATACTTATAAATAAGTAAATATGGTTTAAATATAGTTTGAGTGATGCTGGATTTTCCAGCAGTAAATGTTCTACTGTAGGTTTTTGTTCTAATTTCAGGTCAGTTCAACAAGCATCTATTGTAGATTTCCCATAAGCCCAGTGGTGTTCCGGTACCTGGAGACTCACAGAGAAGATAAGTCACTTCTACAAACATAGTAACTCACTACCCACATTAGAGTCTGTAATCCCTTACCTGGCAAAACACCTCTCTTTTCTGTATAAAAACCCATGCAAGGGGACTTTTATTTCTTGCAGGTTAAAATTTAGAACAGCTCTTGATAATGCCTTGTGGACTCTGGCTGACACACTGTTCAAGAGCTATACATTGGTCAAAGGTTTATAATAAATACCAGTGGCATAGTTTAATTATGTATGCATTAATTTATTCATTCCACACATATTTATTGTGCACGTTCTATAGCCCAGCCATTGTTCTAAGCAGAGAAGATAGTAGCTGTGACCACATCAAGATCTGTGATGCGTTGAGCTTATATTTTATAGTAGAGAGATCGGTGGTGAATCTATGAATAAATAATTTTTAAAGTAAGTTGTTAATCAAAAATAGAGCAATTGAATAAAAAGTAACCTTGGTGCAGAATAAGGAAAACACTTTACACAGAGATTTCTGAAGAAACCTCTTTGGAAAGGTGTTATTTAAATTTGAACTCAAGTCTCCCGTAATTGTTCAGTTTAGGTACTATAGAAAACCCCCAAATTATATTCAGCCATCAGTTCAATTCCAGGAGGATTCAGAGTTCAAAAACAAAAAACTAAGAAGCCCATGCAGCCTTTACAAAGACACAATGCTAGTGAAAAAGAAATAGTTTCTATCTCAAGTAAGCTACAAGCTATTGGAGAAAAAGAGCTATTTATAATTTTCTCTGATATAAAATTTTAATGGAGGAAATTCTATATTGGAATCTTAAAGGAAAAGCCAGCAAATTCTGACAACATTAAACATTTATTGTACAAGTATTTTTGATTGCTTGCTACATATCAGAAAGGATATAATAGTAAATGAAACAGGGCTCACCGTCTTGTGGAGTTTAGTGTCCAGTCGAGGAGGCCAGAATTCAATATTAAATATATTCACAAATAATAAACTCAAAAGGCAGGAAAGAACAGCATTTAAGGTCCTATCTGATGCATAGACACTTAGTTAATATCAGCTGAAGAAATGAATGGATGAGTGAATGGTTGGTCTACTACAGAATAACAAAAAGTGATGTACCTTAGATAGCTGGTCAGAAATGCCTCCAGGAGGATCTCCCATTTAAATTGTGTTCAGAAGAGAGTAAGGTATTATCATTTCACAAAATTATGAGATAAGGTGGCTTCTAGATAGAGAATCAAGTGTGTGCAGACCCAGAGGTGAGAAAAAGTTCTAGAATGTGTCATAAAGCCAGAGAATGAATGACATTAGAGAGAAAGTAGCGTAAAGGGATAAGGTATTTCAGATATAAGGAGTTAAATTATTTTAAGTCAATAACTAAGACATTGCAGGTTTTAAATGCTTTAAAGATCATCTTAACGTCTGTAAAATGAATTTATCATTGGTGAAGTGGGAATAAATGATGTTTATGATGTTCATGTATCAGATTATATTTTTAAGAGATGGTGGTTTAGACTAAAACAGTGGGGATCCACATGGAAAAAGATGGAAGCCTCTAATGACAGTCACTAGATTTAGTAGAATGATATATTTTTTTTCTTACAGTTGTCCAAGCTAAAAGAATGGAGTTATCTCTAACTCTTCACAGCATGAAGTATGCCTTGGTAAACAGAAATCAATCTTATGTTCATTGCTCTTCAAATGGTCTTCCACGTCATTTGATGAGTTGAAATTTGCAGTATGACCTTCAAGGCTTTAAGTGCTCCATCTTGTTAAATTCCTGAATCATTCTCCTGTTAGCGTACTCCTGACCTAATCTGATCTGGCCTTGCCATTACATTGAGGCAAGACACTCATCCTCTACCTGGTCCCTTAGCTGGATATTTAATCTATAGGCACTCAAACCAGCCTTCACTTTTTTTAGCTGTTGGCTCAAATATCTTCGTCTTTGTCTTAATCTATGTTGTTCAACAACAAGAGAATATCTGAGACTAGGTAATTTGTAAAGAAATTTGTTGCTCAGAGTTCTGGAAGTTGAAAGCCCTAGATGGAGGGGGCTGCAATTGTTGATGGGCTTCTTTCTGTGTTGTAACATGGTAGAAAGGCAACATGTGGCAAAAAACCAGAAGCCCACAACCTTGGGTTTTTGTTCCTCTTCTTTAAAGCTACTATTGCTATCATGTGCATCCTATCCTCATGCTGTCTGTCATATAATCCTAATTGCTTTACAAAGACTTACTCCCACATACCATCAATATACGAGGGTTGGAATTAAGCTTCCAACACTTGAATGTGGGGAATGCACATGTAAACCATAACATTTCCCCTTGTCACCTAAATATTCAAACCCTCCTTTTCGATAGATTCTGTCCCTCCTCTCTCTGCTTTTTTTCCTTCTCAATATTTATCAGTATCTAACATCATATCTAATTTGTTTCTCATTATTTTGTCTTCCCAGTAAAATAAAAATGCACCAGGAACTGTATATATATATATATATTCTTTTTTTCATTTTCATATACATAGTACCTAAAACAATATTAGTGCATTTTGATTGAATGAATAAGTACATGACAGTAGTTGGAGAATGGAGGTAGTATCTTCCAGAACAAATGTTGTTATAGTAACTGAAGTTTATTGACAGAGTAGTATATGTCAGATAGTGCTTATTTACTTTTCCCAACAGCACTTGGTGTGCAATGAGCCTAGGTGTAGACATGGGTCAAGTCAGAATCTTGAAGAAGTTGCCAAGAAGCTTGGACTCAGTCCTAACATAGTTGAGGTTCATCTGATTTTTAAATAGGTGGCATACTTTTCTCATGTTTCATGTTGATAATTCTAGCAATACTGTGGGAAATGTGTGAATGAGTAGACATTGAAATTAGGGAAAAATCTGTCAGAAAATTACTGAATTAATCCAGCTATGAGGTGTATGACACTTATCTAAACTTTTTAATTTTTAATGTGGAAATAACACAGAGATAGGGAGGAAGTCATGTGTTGTTTACATTGTGATTACTGTCGGTTTATATGAGCTGCTTTTCTTTAGAACATTTGCTTTAGTTTTTCACATCCCTAACTCCTCATAAAGCATTTGGATCACTTGGTTGTCTGAAATATTAAAATCCACCTTGAATTCTTTACTACCATTTACTTTAGAAAATAAAACTATGCCATTATCATGACTAAAATATGTACAACTTTCATGAAAGTTTTCATAATGGGAAGGTCTCTAGATTTTTAGAAAAATCTCAGTGCTTATTATGTTTCTGTTACTTACTAGGCATGTGACCTTGAGCATGTCACTTAACTTCTCTAAACACTGTCCCCTTTTGGTATAAAAGATTATGGGAAGAGGCCACCAGAGATTTGTCTTCAAAAATCTGAAGTGCTTCTGTAATTTTAATAGCCAACCTTAATTGAGTATGTACTTGATGCATGGCAGGTTTTGTGCTCATCAAATACTCTCAGTTTGGTATTGTTGGTAACTTCTTCCTATTCTACAAATGAAGACACTGAGGTTTAGATAAGGTGTCTGTTTACCAGCAGACACTTGGTTATCCATGAGATGTGGAATTGAATCCAGGGTGTCTGTCTCCAAATGCCATCCTTTGACACACTGAGGCACAAGCCCATGCTCCTGGGTAGCAGCACAATGTTCGCAGCACTTCCAAGTCCATATAAGAAGGAACTTTCAAAGTGCAAAGCAATGATGAGCTGCTATGACAGGAAGTGACCTCTCTAAAGAGCATTTAAAAGGAGAGACTAGGCATCCATGGCCAACCAGTGCTTCAGTTCACCTGGCATTCAATGAGCAGATCTAGACCTGAGATGGTAGCAGAATTAGATGGCTTTGAATTCCCTCAAGCTATAGATTAAATTTCCTAAATCTAAGAGCCCAGGAGTCAGTAGCACTGCAGTTTTTGTCTATCCCCACCATCATTTCTATGGCTTATTTGCTACAGCATTTGGCATCCATGGCAGCTTTCTGACATTTCTCAACATTCTTGTTTTTGTATTCACCCTTCATCTAAAAGTTGAGGGTAGCAATTTTTTGTTTCATTTTCCCAGTTTGTCTTCCATATGTAAACTTAAGTTCTTCTCTCAGTAGGAATTTAAGTCATATTATGTATTTTTATCTATTGAAAGATATTATGAAAACATAATTTGATTCTTAGATTCCAACTGAAATAAAAAATATATTTTTCAAAAACACTATGAAAAGCTGAAAAGTCCAATTAATTTGTTACTTATTCAAAAGATAAGTAAGCAGTTCCTATGGAAATAAGACCATCATCCTTGAAATGTCCTTGGCCCCTAAGTGGGTCCACTGAAGAGCCCACACAGGAAGCCTAAACCTCCTCAGCTTACCTGGAAGAAATTTAATTTCAATGAAGGAAGTTCTGTTACCTTAAGATGCCTTAAAAAAAAAAAAACTTGCCTTTTTATTGGGAGCAAAAGAAGGGGAACATTTTCCCCTTGAACAATATATTTTGAAAGAGTCTGGGTAAACATGGATAATGAATGTCTTTATATTAGGGACCCAGCCTTGAAATAAACATGGTTAAAGTGAGACCTATTAAATGTAAGCACCACTGAGTCAAGCTGGATAAAATTATTACAGAAGACGGGCCGCAAGTAGAGAATGTAGTTAATGATTTGTCAGGGCCCGAGTGGTGTGGAAAACAACCCAAAGTACATTTACTCCTCCTTTTATGGAGCCCATCACAATGTAAAATTGAGGGGGCACCTGGCATTAAATACTGTATTTACAGAAATGTAGTAAAAAAAAAAAAATCAAGATAGCATTTAGTGTGTTATTCTTATACAAAAGAGAGAGAAGGAAAAGAAATTGCCTTTATCGACCAACATATTCCAATTATGATGTTTTATTTAAATAATCAAAAATGGGCAATTAGTTCAAACTTATTTCTGTGTTCCCGGCATGAAATAATCCCCTCTCCACTCAAGTTTTCCTATGAATCTCAGATGGCATAAGTAGAACCATAATTACAGGAAAAAAATTTGGACATTGCAATTGCAGTCCAAAGTGTTGGGGCCCTCGCTCTCACGGTCTCTGCAGTTCAGCTTGTCTTTGTTGAGGCTCTATCCACCCCCCCTCCCCCGCTTTAGCTAGCGTTTCCTCACGGTATTTTAAATTAATTATCAATACCTTTTATGCCTTTTTATGTTTTTGTTCTACATTTGTATGGACAGCTCTTGCTATTCTTTGTCAAAATTGCTTCTTTTGCCTTACGTGCGTCTGAACTACGTTTGGATCATGGCGAGGGTTTCTGTGCACCCGCCTCAGCTGCAGCAGGCTTTGTTCCCCAGAGAACAGCTTTATGACAGCTGAACCAGAAGCTTCTGCATTGCTGGGAATGGGTCAGGGGATGAGAATTCATTCTGCTCGGTACCGGATGCTTGGCTGTGCTCCAGTTTCATCACCATAAGTAGCATGCTCTCCTTCCTTGGGATTCTTAATGTGACCTATCACTTCAGGAATATCCTGTGCAGTATCTTATTTGCTTGTACTAGGTTAAGTTCATAAACACTAATCACAAAAAAACTAATTAGCTCAACAATGAAAATTGAAGCACGGAACATCTGAGTACTTATGAAGAGTCTTTCAGAGTTGTTGATTCAGTGAGTTATTGTGTATATTTTATGTCCTACATATTACAGTAAAATAATAGTATTCTATAGAGACTCACTTATCAAAGAAGCCAGGAATAGAAGGTACTGGATGTTGGCATTATGGCTGAGCTCCACATTGAGGAAGCAAACTGATCCTCAGAATTATGTGCAAATGTAAGTGCTAAACCAGGTAAGGAGTTTGCTTAAAAGATAATAGAAGATTTTAAAAACTGATAAGAGTTTAAATCTGAAAAAAAATAGTGCATGGAATGGTATTTCTAAAGTGAATCCATAGCCATTTACACAGATAAAATAAATATAGCAACCATGGTGTGGGCGTTAAATAAAATAGATGAGAAGAAAAGTAATTGGAGGAAGTCTTTTCAGAAAAATAGGCTGAATACCTAATACATTATTAGAACAAATCAAAGAATGGGAGGGGTGGACATCTTCATTGCTTCTGTGCTCTGGCTTCCCACTCCCAAGATGAGAAACCCCAAGAAAGTCTCCCTTCACCACTTAGCTTCAATTTCCACATGTATGAAGAATAATGATGGTATCACTGATAATAATGTTATCAAATGAGAGTGTTTACGTAAGTTTCTTAAAACAAGATCTGCCATATACAAAGCAGAAGCTATTGTTTTTTCTTATTATTACAGAAATAAATACTCTAGACAACTGGAATAGGGAACCACTTAGCTCCCAATGTCTTTCAACTCTAAAATAATTGCAAAGAAAGTGTATTTCCTTGGGGTGGCTAATAGGGAGCACTTTATTTTGAGGATGAGCAAATGGTGGGATTTTAAATGCAAAGAGTACTTCCAGTGGATTAGAAGACCCTAGAGTTGCTTTTGCTCTCCAGTTTTTCATTGGTGTACGTGTGTTTCATTTTCTTGCCCCTTTTCTGCCATGGGAAAGAAAGTGGACCAATGAGCATAACAGGGAAAGTATGTCTTTAAGAGTTAGATCTCTAAACAATGAGGATAGAATAAAGTTGATTTTTCAGAAAATCAAAGAGATTTAGAAAATCTATGACATGTTTTTCATAGTCCTAAGCTCATGAATCCAGTGGTTAACTCAGATTGACTCTATATGGTAACAGTACTCAAGAAAAGAGCTTCAAAAGAATTATAATGAAAACATTAAATCAATAGCATTGGTTATAGGATGTACATCAGATTATGAATTAATGTATGTACTTTGCAAAAAACAATACAGCCCCTAAGAAATATTGAAATAAGAGTGTACTAATAGATACATATTCTATTTATTACTACGTGCCAAATATTTAAGTGCTTTTATGAGTTGCTTTATTTATTATTCCACCAAACTCTGCTAATATAGGATATTTTCCTATCTCAATTTTGGCAATGGGAAAATTGAGATCGTGAGGTTAAGTAGCTTGTTGAAGTTCAACAAATAGGAGAAAATAGTAGAGTTGGTTTCTAGCCCAGAAAATCTGGCACTGGTTCCATCATCATAACCAATTTATTTTTATTTATATTTTTATTTTTATTCGTCCACGTTTGCAGTGCACAATGATTGCATTCTTCATGGGGAGTTAATGCATGTACATAATACATCTTAATTTTTTTCCCTCCTTTTTTTTCCCATCCCATTTCCCTTCTTATCACCATTCCATTAAGTTTAAAAATCCCACACTTGAAAACTGACTTAAAGTGTATCAGTGGTTGCCGAATAGATTTGATTGAAGGATAATGTAACTTAAATTTCCTTAAGGTATACCTGGTAATATTAAAAGAATTCACCCATTGAAAGAAAATGATATGTTTTTAGGCACACAGAATACTATAAACCATCAAATACTATCTGCATAAGCCCTGCCCCTTTCTCTGAGAATTGAAAGTTAAGTGACATCTTTTATTTGACCAGACAGACAATGGACTTGCTATTCCAATAATTCTCACATAATAATAGATTTTTCTTTTTATTTCTTTTTCTTCTCTTCTTTCCCTTGCCTTCCCATTTCTTCTTCTCCTTTACTTCCTTTTGTCCAGTTCTTCACATTTCATTCAGGCCTGACAACATTGTGTTCGCATGCCAGTGTCCATTATACTATTTTATTAATGGTAAACATGTTAAAATATGTTGCCTGATTTGCAGGTAATATTATCTAAACTGGCAAGCTCTGCGCTCTTAAAAGGATACTAAATTGAAGCTACAATCTGCAAGCATTTTGCAAGTTGTCACCAAAGCTGCATTTGCTTTTGAAGTCAGAATTTGTGATGGTTTAAATTCTAACAGAAGTTGAAAAAAATCAATTTTGATACAAATTCAACTAAAATTTGTTGCCAGTTTGAAGCTTTATAGGTTCATATGAACAGAGCTTGAGTATTTTAACTTAGTTGACTGGCACCTATTGCCACATGATATATAATAGAATACTTGTCCACCATGCCTTTCTGACTTTCACCTCCTATTGCATACAGAATCATAAAGACTAGTTTACCCCAGAGATACTTTATCAGCACTATAATGAGACCCATCTTTTCAAAGTTTATGTATTTAAAAGATGAGGAAGCTAAAGCCAAATAGAGTGACTTGTAAAAGGTGACACAAATGTGTAGAAGTTGAACCTCACTCCGAAACTAATCTTCCAAATTCCATCCCAGCGATTTCCCCAATATTACCTCACAAATCAAACCAGTCAAGCTATTGTCATTGCTATTATTATTGCTAGTATAATGCTAATGGTTATTAATAATGGAGGTGCCTATCCAGTGTATTATTCTCGGAGGCCTAATGACTAAAAGTGTAAACTCACTGGAAATCAGATACTGAGCCAGCTGCCCCATGCTATGCTTTGCACTTAGCAGTGCATCATTTCAACAACCCTATTAGGGCACTATCATGAACCCTTGCTTGATAAACTAAGAAACCAAGGCTTAGCAAGTTAAGTAACTTCTTAAATCACACAACGAATATGTGATGGAGTTTCCTTTCAATCCTTTTTCTTACTGGTGCTAACCTCCATACAGTACTGCCTCCTGAAGTGCTTTGAATCCTAAAGTGCTCTCTCCCCTCTCCTGAGCTAGAACTAACGTGAAAAAATGCTGCACACCCTCCACAAAATGTGCATCAGTTTCATCTGATATGATTCTTTTTAGGTTTCTCCTTTCTTTTTCAGGGTAGTGGTCCAGGAGAAGGGGAGGGTGCAGGAATTTGTACTTTCTCTGTTTTTGCTGGCCACATGCTGTAGCCTGCTGATCTGGACGAGCTCTACTTGGGAGAGCCCCCTGGAGTGTGTGCCAAGCTCAGGTGGCCATAGGCTTTGATTAGGAGCATGAAAAGGCGTCTCTAGTCCACGGCTGGTTTTTTTGTTTTTGTTTTTGTTTTGTTTTGTTTTGGTTTTTTGCTTTTGTTCCTGTCCACAGGAGTGGTAGGGATGGAAACCGAAGAGGCTCAGTAGGCTGACTGTGAAGAAAACTGAAGAAAGGCTCTCTATTACCTAAGGAATATAAATCACATTTCAGAAGTTTGCAAAGAGAAATGTGAAAAGAACTGTAGAGAATTCCAAGGCTCCTCATTCTTTCTAATAATCAGATGCTACATACAGGCTACAAACAAATTTAAATATTAACATGACAAAACTCCCAGGGTTATAATGGCACATGTAACACATCCACCAGGACCAAGAAAAAGAAAAGCAGGTAGATTTAGTTAGTTCCCCCTCAATAATTGAGAAAAAAGTAAACATTATGAATATATTATCTACTTTTATTAAGTATCTAACACTTTCATGCAGAAATACCTCATAATTTGACATTTTCACTTAATCATTCAACACGTGTATTTTAACCATATAATACTAATAAATAGAGGTTGTTTCCAGTCCACTTAGAATTAAAATACAATGAACGGACATGTTAAGAAGTAAATTATAATTAAGAGAAGTAAGTGCTAAAATAAAGATATCTGTAAAGTGATTTGGGACCCTAATAGAGGCAATAGTTTTCTCTGCACACATTGGCTAAGGTTTTGCACAATTGACCGGAGAGGTGGGTCTGGTGTTATACACAATCATTTTCCAGATGGTGAACAGGGTAGGATCTCAGAGGAAGCATTTCGTGTGGGGGCTTGCTATGTAAGAAGATATGGCCCAATGAAGGAAAGATCCACTGTCCAAAGCAGTGAGTAACACCAGGGAGTCAGGCAGTGGCATGACAAAAGAGACTTCAGAATGTAACTGAGATTGTAATGCTTCATGCCAACGTATGACCAACTTCAGATCTCAATTTTAATATGTATTGGGGAATTCATTATAAATAAAGTAAGATTATTGTTCTTTTTTCCACTTCACAAGAAAAATACTATCTATGGTGTTAAACAAGGTTAGATGAACTCAAAAAGACAACTCTAACATTATCTTGGATCTGAGTAGCTACCTGTAACAAAATCTTAAACCATAAGATAAAATTTTGTAATCCTTCAGATTACTAAATCATTTGGAGAGTTTTGTGATTAAAATGTCCACATTGTAATTTTAACACTCTTTTACTTACTATTGTATCGGTAATATATGCCCAGTATAGTTTTTCAGTGGGTTGTAGCAGACCATTACATGTTTATTATTGTTGTTTGCTTCTGCTTTTCAACCATTCCAGGGAGCACAAAAGACTTTTTCTTGCTTACCTGCTTGCTTTACTTTGTTTGTTTATTTGTTTGTTTCCCATCTGAAACTTAGGTTGCTAAACCAACCTTAAGCATGGAAGGTCTCAGTGACTTAAAATAACATGCATTTCTGGCTCACATGTCCATGTGACTTGGTTTTGCATGCTATTGTCCTTACTCAGATGTTCAGGGACATGAAGGATTCACTGCCCGGACCACCATAGGTGGCAGAGGCAAGTAAAACAAAAGATATTGAGAATTACACTCTCTCTCATTAAAGACTAGCAGTGAAAGTGAATGTTACTCTTGGTGACATTTCACTGGACAAAATGGATGATGTGGCTTTCCCTTCTGCTTTTATGGTAACTCCTACCATATCTCTTGAGGTAGGCTACCTTAAATGTAGCATAAGGTTTCATTTCATTTAAAATTATGATCTCAACTTGCATTTATTTTCTTACAGATGACTCAAGTTAATCCTTCTTGATGGCAAAGTAGCACTCCAGTGTGTATAAATAGCACATTTTCTTTATCCATTCATCTGTTGATGGATGTATAAGCTGTTCAAAGGTTTGGCTCTTATGAGTTGTACTGCTATAAACATGGATATGCATATATCACTATAAGATGATGTATTTAATTCTTTCAGAAAAATTCCTAGAAGAGGAATAGCAGTGTTCCTGGTTAGGCAGAACCAATATTGTCAAAATGGCCAAATCAGAGAAGCTTAGCCAGTTCCAGCACCTGGAAGGAAGCTCCCCGCCTCCACCCCAGGCTCCTAGGGCAGAGAAGCTGAGCCCGTCCCAGCACCCGGAAGGAAACTCCCTAGGGAAGGTGGGTCCCTGTGGGTGCCAGAAACAACCCCCCCACCCAGGGAAATGAGAAAACACATAAGCAAGCCTCAAAAACAGACTTCCAGATCACCTACAGCAACCCCAAAGGGAAACGAGATGGAACAATCTGATACTCAACCAC
>NW_004624733.1:22556556-22574417 GCF_000247695.1 Heterocephalus glaber | reverse complement strand
TATTAAATTTATAGCTGGGAAAAACCTTTTAAATTATTACCTCAATCTGAGTCATCCTAATTTTGAATAAAATTACTTATCTTTGTTCACTTATTTACTAAAATGCCAAACCAAGATGAAACTTCAGGTGTCCTGAGATGCAACCAAAAAATATATACACATTGCAGGAAAATAAAAATAATAAATGTCTGGAAGTTAATGGCCACCACTTTGAATGCCTCTTGTAATTGCAGAGGTCAAAGGTAACTTGTATTAATCATGTGATGTCTCAGTAAAGTTAGTATTAAAATACTTATACAAGTTTTTCTTTTCCTGAAGTATAAATACATTTTTGTGTGGGAAAAAAATCTATATATATGAAACTGGCTCAGTAAAGCATTTTGGTGGCTGAGGGTATGATTATCTGAATTATGTTTGATCTTTTTGGCGGGGGGGTACTGGGGATCAAACTTGGGTCCTTGCGCTTGCGCAGCCAGCGGCGAAAGCACTGAGCTAAATCCCGGGCCCAGTGTTTGATCTTTTTACCTGAGATCCACTGGCTATTTATCTCTGGTTGGAACCATGTTAACTTATGTAAGGGAGAAAAATATATATTCACCTAACAAGGCCATTTTGGATGATTCATCAAGAGTATATCCCTTTGAATAATACCAAAAATGACAGCAAGAGTCTCCTAAAGAAAGTCATTGAAATGACTGTGTGGCCATCACCCTTTCTACTCATCAGCCAGAATTTGGATCTTATAGTTAAGTGTCTCATTGCTTTTACCTCCATCTGATTGTTGGTACTGGTGACAAGAAAAGACATCACAGAAAGCAGGACACACCCCAGAGTCCGATGACATTAAGATGTCTTTCTGTTCTTTGATTTCCTGAAGCCATGGGTTCTGAACACCTGGAGCCAGCAGAGAGCAGGGTCGTGGCACCTGTTGCCACCTGCACATGATGGGAAAAGATGGGAGAAAGTTGCTTGTGTAAGCACTTTCACAATCAGCCAGTTCCAAGTCTCTTCAGTTCTCATGATACCCCAGCCATGAAATGAGGGTGTGGAGAGACAGGAGGAATATTTGGATGTGAAGTTTCCTTTGAAGGGAAATAGAAATATCTCAGCTTCTTCAGCATCTTTCTGCTGTATTGCTGATCACCATTTTACAAGGGACATAAAGGACTAGTTCTTTATCGTCCGCACCCAGGTTGCCTAAACTGTGTGTTTTTCTCTTCGATCTGGAGTCTATTGAAGAGCAGCTATCAGAAGGAATTGTAGGAGCCGAGCCCATGGAAGCCAAAACTGTGTTAAGACTCACCTCAGTCATTTGTTATTCATGCATTGACTATATTGAGTTTGGGAACTGTAAGTATGTAAGGATAACAAGAAGAAAATTGGTATTAAACAGAAAATATTTTATTTAAATTATGCTTAATTGTTGTTTTTAATTTGCTGAAGATTTGAAACTGATTCTTTTCTGGGGAAATGGATGCTTCAAGAGATATTAATACATATACCACTTTTGGTAGAAATAAGGTTTATTTCACTGGCATTAAAATCTTTTATTAATATTATGTTAAATAACTGGCATAGGTCCCAGTATTGGAAAGGACCTAATATTCCTTCTTTCTTTAAAAACTATATTTGGACAAATCAAAAGAGGATGAATCATAGAAATTCAATCTAGCAGGGGATGTTATTTGGTAACCTGTTGACCTGCATTTATTTTTTTGAGAAGGAACATTTTTCTTCTTATCTCTGAATATAATCTGATTAGCTCTGATCACTTAAATCAACTGAATAACACAGAATGAAAAGCACGTAATCAGTAAGAGGAAAGCATAAGATGAGTTTTACTAAATATCTGGTTCCTAACTAAATTTTCCCAAAATAATGCAATAGTAAATGTGGTTCCCAGAAAAACTTTATGAAATTTTGCCAAGCATGAGATAGAAAGAGCTTTCCCAGTAAATTTTACCCAATTTGCCAATGAGTTACCTTGAAGAAGTCATTGGAGAACACACTGTTCTCATCTCTCTTTTAAAAGAGGGCTTTGGACTAAACAAACAATCCCAACAGATATTCAAATTTTTTGAACCAAATACTTTAAAACTTGGTCACTAGGTGCTGGAGATGCAATGGTGAGATCAAATGGGAAACCTAATGGGGTATAAGGAAAAGACAGATTAATTTTTCATCTTTCACCCTTTCTTTCTCTCCCTTCATTTCTTGCTTTCCTCTGTCAGTCCACTTGCATTTATTTATGAAAAATCCTCTATCTAACACCCAGGATAGCTCTAGGTGCTGAGAATACAGAAGTAAATTAAACAAAGTATTTCCATTTATAGAAGTTGAATACCAGTAATTGGCTTTCATATGTGTAATGTACAAGACTATGGGGATTGGTGCAATGCACACTACACAGAAGAATCTACGAGAGGCAACCATCCAACATTTTCTAATGCCCTTCACTCACTCTGAGAAGAGAGGAAAGGGATCTCGTCCAAAACTCTGGTCGCAAGGCAATGTTTCCATTGCCCTTTCAAACTGGACCAGGGGGCTTGTTGTTCATGAACATCTCCATTATACTCTTCCTGCCTAGAGTTTGGGAAGGAATTGTTCAAATCATATGGGAAATGATTCATTGAAAGGCCCAGCTAACATTAAAAGAGAAAACAGAACATTTACAAGCCGAGGCCAGACTTAATAATACATAACGAATTGCAGCTCTGTTTGGGAATCCCCTCAGGTACTATTCCTAAGGATTCCAAGTATTTAATTGAAATTTCTTTTGGGACAGTAGTAATCATTCACTTAAGCATTATATTTATATTTTTGCATGAAGGGAGAAAGTCAAAGGGCTAATAGATGGAGGGAGTAGAATGGCTGCTTTTCAGCTGCAGGCCAGGAGGAGCTGGCAATTCTCTGAGGAGTGCTTATCCTGGCGACAGCTTGCTTAGCTTGGCCTCCAGAGACTGTGGGAGGAAGACTGTGATGTGACTGACAGCTGTTTCTTCCTAGACTGAGACAGAATACATGATCCCGGTGCAACCTGTTAATCAAACTATTTTCAGTCTAGAGGATTAAAAACACCTCAAGTTGGAAAATTATTGTAGGATAGATTTACTCTTAGAAAGGCTATTATTTTTACTCCAGTGGTTAACATGGAGTGTTTTAAATCCCAGGGGACCTGCACCTTTATGCTCTTTCAAAGCAAACTCAGTGAGTAACTATATTCTAGGAATATGTTAGCCGCAAAAACTGGTAATGGAATCAAAACAAAAGTCATGGCATTGTAATAATATTGTCTTCTAGGCACCTTCAGATTTCCCACTTTCTTTCATTTCATGATATGAAAGAAGCTGATGAATTTCAAATTGCTTATGCCCCATTTTGGACATGTTAAGTGTTGATCCTGTTGTTTTCTGGGTGCTGCTACCTGTAGTTTTCACATGCATGCAGAGAAGTACTTACACACAAACTTAATTTTTTAACAGCTTGAGGTATAATTTTAAAATGATAAAGCCCCTCTGTTAAAGTGTACTACTGCATGGAGTATTAGTAAATTTCTGAGCTGTACACTCATCACTATCATTTGATATGAGCACATTTCCTTCACCCTCAAAGATACCCAGGCTGATTTTTCTCACTTCCAGCCACTGCTTCAAATCCAACTTCATACCATAACAGTTAATGCTCAGCACCTAATAGGTCTAGTTAAGTTTTTCCAAATGTGACTTGTGTTCTGCACTTTTCAATACAGTTGATATTATCATCCTTATTTTATAGAGGAAATTAAGATTCAGAGAGGCCAGGAAATTTACCCAAAGTCCCAGAGCTAAGAAGCCTCAGGATTTGAACTTTGTTTAGTCTGATTCCAAAGCCCCTTTGCACTGTGCTGCACAATCCCTCCTAGCTCGAAACTGAGCCAGTTGTGGATCTTAATAGAAGTTGGAGATTATTCAAAGATCATTCTTGTTATTCTTGTGTATGTGTGTTTGGTACACACACAGTGATAGCATTTCTCTTTTCTCAATTCTGTTATTGCTATCATTATATGAATGTGTGTATATATGTGTGTGTGTGTGCTACATTCACATGTATATACCTACAAATTTACATTTATATATTTATAAATATGTATAACAAATATATCTATGTATACATCTTGTTTCTTATTTTAGAGGTTATGTTTGGATTTGATGGCTGATATAATTCTGATACTAGTATGATATATATATATATGTCTAGCTATACTGATATGCTAGTATCGGAATATATATATGTGTGTGTATATATATATATGCATATGCTTTCATGTTAAAAATTATGCCACTATCTTTTTTCTCATTTGTATAAAAACAACCCATAAAAATTTGTCTTTCGTTAGGGAGTATGGCTTATGTTGAAAGATAATACAGTATTCCATATTGCTCAGCTAATTCTTTATGTCAAAATAATTATTTGGGTTACTTGCATTATTACTTTTTAAAATTGCAGTACAAATAAATAAAGGCCCAAAAGCTGAGACATATCATAATGGTACTAACCTATATCAAGTTATATTAGTAAAACTTTTAATAAAAATTCTCTGGCCCACTACTGACCCTGCAACCAATGGCAGAGCAGGGCCACGAGAGCTGTTTTGGAGCTGCCAAGACCTGAGCTTGGGCCTCTGCTCTTCGGCTGAACACTTTCATGTTCTGCAGTGGGTCACATAATTCCCCAGATCCCCATGATTCTTTACAAAACACATCTGACTAAATGGCACTTCTTGGCATGCACAAGCTCAGGGCAGTATATCTTTGGATGACTTTGTTGTGTACATTTCCTATAAACCACATCTTCAAACATTCAATACTGCCTGCAATGCTTTGGATAAATTTAGATGATATACATATACACATATGATATCAACCATAATCAAAATATAATACATATAATACCAACCATGTATAGTATCTGTGTCTATATTAATATTAACCACAATCAAGAATAAATGTCTTATTCTTGAGAAGTCTAAAAACAGTAATGCAAATGATGGGGTGACCCAGGTGGTGACTCTGGTAAGCAGGCTTCCTCCTTCAGGTGAACTCCACACTCTGAAGTCATGACGGCTGATGTCTTCTGGGAAAGGGCACTTGGAGAAGTTCTGTTTGTTTCATAGCTCTCTGGATTCTTAATTACATGCATCACTTCTGCCTGAAATGCTGGATGGGAACTAGACATATAGCCTCTCCTAGATGCAGTGGGAACTGGGAGCAGTTCTTGGTCTGGCTGCTGTTTTGTAGTGGTAGGTAGGTTCAGTGTCATCAAAGGGGAAACACGATTTTACCTCAGCCTCCTAGAGTGCTGGGATCGCAGGGATTTTTTTCAATTACATTTGTGCAATCATTAAAAAATAGGTAAAGGTCACATAAAATATAGAGCTCAAGCTTTCCTAGAACAACTGCAAAATGGGACAACCTGAGGTCCAGTTTCTTGAATGGCAGAAATCTCGCCACCTCCTGGGGAGGGACTCATCCTCTCTTCCATTTCCCCACAGGTCCCACTACTCCTTCATGCTTTGTGCTCTGCTTACTTTGCTCCTTTATGTTAACTGCCTAGCTTTGAACTTTTTTGAATTTGTAAAATGTGATTTAATGAAAAATTGGATGACCCTATTGAAATTTGAAATTTTTATCTTTGTTTAGACAAGCAGATAATTTTTAAAACTTATCTCTAGTTTCCATTGTTCTTCAACCTATTTTTCATAGAAAGTTCTGGCATGTGATCTTTTTCTTTCTGGAAGAAGTTATTTATACGATGAGTTTTCCACAATAATTATCCTCCCTTGCCTGTATTACTCCCTGTAGCCTTTTAGCTTCCAGGATTTTAGGTTCCTGCTCAGAATTAATTTATGTGGCAGTGTTTCTCTTACCACATAAAGGATCTACATAGCGACAATACATATGAGAAGAGAGATGATGGTACTATTTATTTTTTTATTCAGGGCAATCTTCTTCTTAGAATTGTAGTTAATAATGTCTTTGTGAGGATGTGTAGTCAAACTTTGACATATGTCATGGTTGTCAAAGTCAGCATTAATGCAAAATAATAAGTTATTTAATATAGGCTCCAACTTTATTATTTTTTCAAGTAAGCTGTCTGTCACCAAGTTCTGAAGTGGATTTCTTTAAAGTCTCCCTGTCTCCAGAGAAAAAGGGGAAAAGGCAGTGTGTCCCTGGACAGGATCTATGACTCATTATGTCAATCAAACCCCACTTCAGAAGGGAATAAAGAGATTTGTATCTCAAAGCTGCGCATAACGACTTCTTGGCTTTTCATTTCATATTTATGAGCGGTTTACTTTGAAGTGTTTATCAGCCAATGCACAGAAACATGAGGGAGGCTTGCCTGAAACCATGCTCATGTCTAATCTGTGTGAGGCTTGGTGAGCAGGCTGTCTCATCAGCACACGCCATGCAAAAATAAATACATAAATAAACTTTTTGTTATATAAGGTCTTAGAACCATGTCTTTATATGAACTATAAAAAAGAGATAAATAGTGCTGAACATTTTGAAATCAGTGTAACACGGGAAACCTGGCTCTATCATATGCAGAGGAGTGAGGTAGATACTTGTTTGGTTAAAATACAACCTGGTAGCATGTAGAAAAATAAAAACACATACACATATATTTATTACGTATTTCAAAGCTTTGAGTTCTTCAGTGAGCACATGATGGCAGTGAATTATATAAGGTTTTTTTCCTTTTAATTCTTTTGAAGATATAATGGTTATATGGTTAGAAGATAGCAATGCCCAGATGTTGAAACCTCTAAAAGAAGCCTGTTTTACATTTGTATCTGTATTAAGTCTCTGTACCTATTAAAAATGCATAGAAGATCCAGCACCCATTCATGATAAGAAGCCTACAGAAAATTGCAATAGAAGGTCTTTATCTCAACCTGATTAAGACTATCTATGAAAAACCAACAGCCAACATCATACTAAATGGTCAGAAACTGAAAACTTTCATGCTAAAATCAGGAACAAGACGAGGATGTCCAATATCACCACTCCTGTTCAATATAGTTGTGAAAACATTGGCCACAGCAATTAGACAAGAGAAAAAACATGAAAGGAATAAAGATAGGAAAGGAAGAAGTTAAACGCTCATTTGCTGATGATATGATACTCTACATAGAAAATCCAAAAAACTCCGCCAAAAGACTTCTAGACTTAATTGACAGATTCAGTAGAGGAGCTGGATACAAGGTCAACACTGAAAAATTAACAACCTTCTCCTACACAAATAACAGACTCACTGAGATAGAAATTAGGGAAGCAATTCCTTTCACAATAGCATCCAAAAAATTGAAATATCTTGGAATTGATCTAACAAAGGAAGCAAAAGACCTCTACACTGAAAACTATAGCACTCTGAAAAAAAAAAGAGATCAAAGAGGATATAAGAAAATGGAAAGACATGCCTTCTTCCTGGGTAGGAAGAACCAATATAGTTAAAATGGCCATATTTCCAAAACTGCTATATAGATTTAATGCAATGCCAATTGAAATCCCAACAATATATTTCACAGAGCTAGAGAAAACAATACAAAAGTTCATTTGGAACCAGAAGAGACCTAGAATAACAAAAGCAATTCTAGGCAACAGGGACATAGCTGGGGGTATCACAA
Source organism: Heterocephalus glaber (assembly GCF_000247695.1). Next base: position 22,566,748 of record NW_004624733.1, on the reverse strand, counting down.
TCCCAGACTTGAAACTACTACAAAGCCACTGTGATAAAAACAGCATGGTACTGGCAAAGAAACAGACACAAGGATCAGTGGAATGGATTAGAAGATGCAGAAACAACTCCAGACATACTCAGCTACCTCATCTTTGACAAAGGAGCCAACCATCCTCAATGGAGGAAAAATAGCCTATTTAATAAATGGTGTTGGAAAAACTGGATTTCTACCTGCCAAAGATTAAAACTAGACCCATATCTATCACCATGCACTAAACTAAGATCAAAGTGGATTAAAGATCTAAATATTAAAACAGAAACACTAAACTTGCTGGAAGAGAGATTAGGTAGACCTCTTGAAGACATTGGCATAGGAAAAGACTTTATGAACAAAACCTCAGTAGCATGGGATCTAGCACAAAGAATAAACAACTGAGATTTCTTCTTATTAAAAAGCTTCTGTACTGCAAGAGAAACCACCAACAGAGCTAAGAGACAACCTACAATGTGGGAAAAAATTTTTACCAGGTGCACCTCAAAGGACTACTATCTAGAATATATAAAGAACTTAAAAAAAATCAGACCCTCCAAATTTAAAGACCCAATTCAAAAATGGGCATCTAAAATGAACAGACATTTCTCAGACAAAGAAGCAAAAGCAGGGTGTGAGGGGAGAAAGGAACCCTTCTCCATTGTTGGTGGGAGTGCAAACTGCTGCAACCACTGTGGAAATCAGTATGGAGACACCTCAAAGAACTAGGGCTAAAGATCCCATTTGACCCAGCTATTCCCCTGCTGGGGATCTTCCCCAAAGAATTAAAAGAATCTTACCACTGCGATATATGTGCACCCATGTTTACAGCGGCACAGTTTGTAATAGCTAAAGCTTGGAAAAAGCCCAAGTGCCCATCAACTGGAGACTGGATAAAGAAGATGTGGGGTTTTTTTTTTTTTGTAAAATGGAGTACTACTCAGCCATAAAGAATGACAAACTAGAGATATATATATCTAAATGGATGCACATTGAGGCCGTACTTGTAAGTGAAATACATAGGACAAATGTGTAAATACCATATAGTTTCTCTGGTGTGAGAAACTGAAAGTGTAAATAAGGATTAAAATGAATAACTGATGATGTGAAATAGGAAGAAAAGGTGCAAAGGGGAAAGGGAAGTGGGAGGGGAAGGGGAAAGGAAAGAAGGGAAAGGAAAAAATATGAGAAAAGAAAAAAATGGAAACAAAGTCTTTGTAAACAGGGAAGTGTGGAGGGAGGGCAGGGGGATGGGGAAAAAATTAGAACCAAGATACATCATGTAAAGGTACAAGTTCCCAATGACAAATCTAACTGTATTGTATACCTAAAATGTACCAATAAAAGAATTTTTAAAAACACTTTGAAGAAAAACATTGTGAAGATGGAGAAAAATGCAAAAAATAAAATAAACTATATATTTTTGATTAATACAATTGGGACGTTTTCTGATTTTAATATTCTTGGTTGCCTTTGTTTAATTAATTCAGCCAATATTTATTGGGCACATGCTATGTACTACATCCTGGCTTTACAATGATTAAGGTCAGCCAGAATGTTGAAGGAGGGGCTGATGCTGGATAGAGGGCAGCTTACAAACTACCAAGTCTCTGTCCATGCTGCTTCATATCAATTACTTACTGAGACCAAAGGATGTTTCATTTCCTACTTCTTTACATTCTTTACTTTCTATGTTTCTATGCTCATTACTCACTTATTTATAATGAGAAAGATGCTTACGTAAATATGCATAGACCTGGGGATATAGCTCAATGGTAGAGCACTTACCTAGCACACAGGAGGCTCTGGGATTCCATCCCCATCTCTGGGAAAGATAGGATGCAAGGAAGGAAAGATTAAGGAAGTTTAATTCACTTTGACACTTTGCAAATTAATTCTGTTGATTTCAACAGTTGGAAGAAAATAAAGCTAAGGAGTTCGTGAGCCATTCTGTAAAAGAACTTCATTGCCATTTTGCTGTTTTTCCATGAACTCTTTCAGGAGCCTTTCCTTTTGCCCCTCCCCAAGTCCAGTATCTTAGTCAGGAGATGGGTGCTGTGCTTGTCTGTCCACAGTCACAGAAGTTTAATGCTGCAAGTCTTTAGGTCCAACTAGAAAGCATGCCTTTTGAGAGAGTGCATATGCTTTGAAGTTTAACCAAAAAGAAGAGATAAATACTTGAATCACAGTTTTTCTATCTCCTCTTCACATGGCCTTAGGAATATCATTTCTTTCTTTTGCACTTCATACTTTTCTCTTAGCTTTGCTCTTAGGATTATATGAGATTTTTGCATGGAAGGTATTATAACCCAGTATTTACTTACACATAGCACACTATCATCAAATATTAAACCATTAATGGTTGAAAATGAATAAATAAAAAGTACCAACTTTCTTAACTTTTTCTTTTATTTTAGAAGGACCTGAAGACTCAGACTTAATTAGAATCTCCAAGTTACATGTGCATCATCTAGAATCAGGTTTTCCAAAGGACAAAGAAATAATTACTTCTACACTACATTCCCCTCTCACTCCTGCCTATGGATGTGGAATGGAAAATAAACTTATCAGGAACAAGATAGTATATTGTAGTTCTATATTTATATGTTTATCTTACTTATTACACTGTGAGATCTCCCAAAGCAGGAACACAGCTATTCCGACTGTGTATCCCTAGTTGATTCTTAGCACACCTTTTTGTCTATTTGTAGGAATGAATTGAACTAATCAGTTTGAAACATGAGCAATGCTTGCCCTTGGGGCTATGTGTGCAGTATAATGGCAGCTATTCTTGGGGGGACTTAAGTACAAAGATACCTAAAACCTGCCAGATATGCAGGAAAGTCTAGGAAAGCCTTTGTGGGATGTGTTCCTGATAATGCTGATGGATAGGTTTTCTGAAAGGACTATTTTGATTTCCTTATCCGAATGGAGATTGAGCACACTGCACACAAGAGAAAGTGATTTGGTGCCAATTCTAAGAGAGAGGAAATTGAAGCAAGAAATAAGTGTTTGAAATAATAATCTGCTGTTGATCCCTAACCAACCTGAAATGAGAGCACAGGAATTAATGAGGCTCCTAACCCTGTGTGACATGGGAATATCAGACTCGGGCCAGCCACACAGCAATTTCCCCAGTGGTCTGTTCATGTGCTATGAGGAAACCAACAAAACCACTGTCCCCTTTGAAAGCAAAGCTATTATGATATGGGAAATGTGGCTTCTCAGATGAAGACTCATAAAGTGCCAGGTAGCGCAAATCTTTTTCATAAAGCATCTGGAAAGCCTCAGCAAGAAGAAACATCTCAACAGGGAAAAATTGTTACATTGGATTTCATTGCCTGTCATTCCAGAGGCATGGCAGTTTTGCTAGGAGAAGTTGGCATTTTAGAAAAGAAACACTGTATCAACAGTGACCCATAAGTTTTGTTTGTTTGTTTTTTAAAGTACTGAGATACAAAAGAGATGCATCTGAATGCTCAGCTCCGTCAGAGGTATGGCTTGTTACATCTGGAAAACTCAGGAAAAATCCTGTTTTCTGTGTTTCTCAGGACAGAAGCACTTTTCTTGATGCTATTGAGTCCTAAGTTTGCATCCTTTGAAAAAAAAAATCTTTGATAAATGTCTTCTCTGAATACCAAATAGTAGGAGCTGGTAGAGTCATTGGATTCTGGGAGATATTTTGGGAGAATGTGAAAGAGCCAAGGAAGTTGCTCGTAATGACTGAACAGTTGTTCCACTAATTAGAAGAGGCAGGATGATATTAGCACTGGGCCTGCCTTGCCAGAACACTTGACAGCAGAGACCAGGCACTGTTCCTGCGCCTCTGAAAAGCCAAGTAGCCACAGGATTTGATTTTTGTCAATAGAGAAATATGTTATTTTTGCATTCCAGGATGATCACAATATTAGAACACAATCCACATTTCTTTAAAATTTTTTTTTAGGAAATAGATGTTTTGATTCCTGGTGATTTGGGCCTCCCATATACATAAGGATTCCATGGGAGACAGGGGACTCTGTTGTAGCCCACGTAGGTCCTAGGCATTTTGCCCTTTGTCAGCCCCTTCCTCCATAAAAATATTTCATATTAGGGCTGGGGAAGTAGCTCAGTGGTAGAACTGTTGCCTAACACATGTAGTGTGCGAGGCCTTAGGTTCCATCTCTGGCACTGAAAAAAAAATACAGCTGCATTGTTTAAAAAAAATTACTGTTCTATATGAAACATTCCCTATAAGCCACTTTTTTTCTGATTTTTAAAGAACTTAAAGCTTTTTAATGACGATTGTGCCTATTATGCCCAGGGGTTAGTTGGCTCTAGGAGGAAAACACCATTGAAACTGACATATAATTGTTCTCTGGTCTATGAATTCTCTAACTCTTGTAGATGTCAACTTCATTCCCTCTGCTGTCCCCTAAACTTCTAAGAAAGTGATAGCAAACCTTTTAGAGCTTTCAGTGGTACAAACAGCCCGCTATGGCATGTGTGCCATAGGTTTGCCACCACTGCTCTAGAACCTTCTTTTTATGTTCAAGTAGAAGCAAGTTGCCACATTACACCTACCATCTGCACATTCAGGTTTCTACACCCTACTTCTCTACCTTCCTGTCTCTGTAGATGAGCAACTTTTACTTTATCCAGAACCCTAACTTGTGCACAATGACACTGGCCTCCTCTAGATCATCTGTCACCTCTGTCTCAAATGAGCCAGTCTTCCATTGCTACCCGCACACAAATAACCTGCTATTTTCCTTATCTTCACCCATTTTTTCTACTGTGTTCCCACATGCTTTATTACTCTTTGCACCAAATCTCAGATTTGTAAATCTTGTTGCCTCTGATTTCTCTCCCTCATCTTCAAAATAGCCAATCTAGTCAGGCTATTACCTATGTCCCTCCACATGATTGCTCTTCCCAAGGTCCCCAACGATTACAACACTGCGATGTCAAAATTGTTGGTGTTTGGTTCTCATGTTGATGATATATTAGTAGCATTCAAAACAGTCAGGTGCTCCCTCCTCTTTGATTCTTTCTTCACTTACACTCTATTCTACCATACCCTTATGGTTTTTCTCCTTCTACACTGGTTGCTCTTTTCAGACTCTGTAGGGAACAGGGGAAGGGGACATTACCAGAACCTCTGCAGTAAGTCCTAGTCTCCTGTGAGCCACGGCAGCACACGGCGAATTACAGGAAAGGTAGAAAAATGAGACTGAGAGGAAGCTGAGCTTTGGGTCTGATCAGTGCTGCTCTGGGCGGCAAAGACAAAAGTCCCCAGTTTACTGCACCTTTTATTCAGTACATCGGGAGAAACAAAGTGTAACAAGTAACTTGCAGAGAGTTCAGTACATCCTGCGTAAATAAGATGTAACAATCCAAGATCAAGGAGGAACTAAGTAGATGTTTGTTCCTCCCAGGATGTTTTCAGCTCCCAGGATGTTTCTTTTCCTGGAGAATCCCAGCATCACCGGATCACTGAGGTCTCAGTTGTGACCGGAGGCCAAAATGCAATTATGTCTCGGAATTCCATAGCTGGGCTGTAGGCAGAACTAGGCTAACCAAATGATTTTTCCCTAAAATTATGTAGCATTGCTCCCGACAAGACTCCTTTTTCATTTTCCCCTCTTTGCTCCAGCATTTTAAATTGCTAAGTGCCTGGGAGGTGCATCTGAGCCTCTCAGTGTGCAGGTCTCAGTTCTTGGTATGCTTTTCTGTCTATACTTATTCCAGACTTGTGATCTTGTCCAGTTTCCAATCAGCATCTACCTGTCAATGACTCTAAAGCCCTTCTCTCTTATATTAGACCTCTTTCTAATATATCAAGCTACTGGACCAGCATCTCCACTTGTATATCAAATACGAAATTCAAACTCAACAGGCCTATGAGTCCCGACCTTCTCTGCACACACACACACACACACACACACACACACACACACTGTCTTCCCCACACACTTATCAGCTCATCTTGCTACTTTGCCCATCTCATTGATGGCAACTCCTCCTACTAGTTTTTGGTCCAAAAATGTTAATGTCACTTCAGGCTCCTCTCTTCATACCAAATCCTATGTGCATTTTATCTGAAAATCCCACTTCTGCCCACAACTCCAACACTTCCATCCAGATGGGGTATAAGCATTGTTTATAAATTCATTCTACATGATCTCTTTGGTTCTATTCTTGCCTCTCCATTCTTTAATATTCTAAGGGAAGGATCAAAGCAGTCCTTTTTAAATGTAAATTAGATGATATCGTTCTTCTCCCCCAAATAGTGCATTGGCTTGCCATTTCATTCTGAGGAAAAACTGAGGTTTCAAATATCTACAGGATCGTGCTCTGTCATTCACTCTTTGATACCTTCTTCTAAGGCTCTGCCTTTTCTTACCTCATTCCAGACAAAAGAAAAGTCTACCTTCCCATCTGTAGAACATGTCAGGCATGCTCTTTCTTGGGTCTTCTGCATGGATACTGGAAAGGCTGGCATTCTCAACTTCTTTAAGACTTTGCTTTAATATCTCTTTCTCAGTGAGTTTTCCATATCACATTATTCAAACTATTCACCAATGGCGTTATACTGCTATACTTTATTTTCCTATCACAGAACATATCACCTTTTAAGATCCCATATATCTAACTTTCCATTATGTTAACCATTTATTGTCTACTAAACCTAAAGTATAAACTTTATAAGGGCAGAGATCTCTATCAGTTTTGTATGCTGATACATCTTCAGCCCTTAGAATAGGCTTGGCACTTAGTAAGCACTGGTAAATATTATTTTAATGAAAGAATGCACACAGGAATGAGTAGGGTTCTTTACCTTTGTTCAGCTCACCCTAGAGTCACATTCTTTTAGAGTTTACATCCTATTTATTACGTGTCTGGCCTTAGGTAGTCAGCTGTCTTTCTACCCATGGTATCCCCACCTCACTAATGAATGTTAATTACAGAAATGAAGATGTAAACATTTTCACTGATGTTGCTGCTTCTACTACAACTGTCACTTGGCATTATTTTCTAAAATGTTTTATTTAGTCTCTGCTGTGTTCTACCCACACATTGGGAAGAGGCCTATGGACATAGATACCTTTTAGTTTTACAACCTTATCAGCATAGATATTATTAAGGTTATGTTGTAGATGAGAAGAGTGAAGGTTGGCAGTAGGGAGTTAATTAAATGCATGTGATCAAACTAGAAGTGGTGGAGTAGGAATTCAAATTTTGGGTTACTTGCTTCCAAAGTACACTTAACCACACAGACACAGAATCACTCTCTTAGGGAGAAAGGTGCATGCTCTTCCTGGCAATATATCAGTCACAATGATTTTGTTACACAGACCTTTGCCTCAGAGCATTGTTGACCAGAATTTTTAAAATATGCAAATAGATGTATTCCTTTGTAATTTAATTCAAGATATGAATGTGGAAATGCTCAGAGATGTGACAAATAGAAAAAAATATATCACAAATATCTTAAAACATGGCACAGAGATAAGTGATCTAAAGGTTTTATTTTTTAAATTTTAAATTATTTAATCAAAAACTTGAAGTGAAAGTACAAAGAAGTCAGCAATACCACTTGCAATTAATAAATGTTAATATTTTGTCAAATTTACTTCACATCTTCTTTCTCAATTTTATTTTTCTCATCTCCAAAAATAATTATCTTCTTTTTTTTTTTTTTTTTTTTTTTGGTACCGGGGATCAAACTCGGGACCTTGTGCTTGCAATGCAGACAGCGGAACCACTGAGCTAAGTCCCCGGGTAAAAATAATTATCTTTAAGAGGTTGAATGTATTTTCCAGTACAGATATATCCGGTTATGTACAAATACCTAAACTAATATACAGCATTACATTTTCTTATTGTATTTTTAACCCTAGCACTTGTAATCTAATATCTATTTTTACTGAAGGCCAAGTATGTTGTTTCTAATAATTCATTATGCATAAATTGCTATTTTGTAGCAAATGATAAGCCACACTAAAAATTTGTGTTTCTTTTTTCCACTCTTTCAGGTGACATTTCTTTCAAAAGAATATTGAGATAAGCAGTACAAAACTGAAATCACTTAACACATCTAACTTTGGTGACACTTTCAAGTAGGTAGCGTGAAGACTTTGTTTTGTAGAAAGCCATTAGCTGATGCCTCTGATTCTGCTGGAATATTTCTGAAGCTGTGGTCTGCATTACCTGTAATTTCACCTATCTTATGTTGGTGGTGACGGTCATAAGGTGCCTTAGTTTATAGTTCTAACCACATAAGGAATGACATATTTCAGCGGAGAATTAGTCTCTGGCATTGTGAAAAGTGATTGGTCACAGTATCACCCCATAACACGGATATAGCAATGCTGAAGGTGTCATATTTCAGCCGTGATGACAGGATTCTTTCACCCTATTTAGCTAGTTGCTACCTTCTATTCCTGAATTCCTTTTGACTCTGGCTTAATGTGACTCAGCAACTCTCTGGAAGTCAACAGCTGCCAGATGCTAAATGTAATTAAGGCTTTACATGTATTTCAAACCTACGACATGTGTTTGGAACCCAGGAAGCAAGGTGAGAAAGAAAGAGAAGGAAAAGTCTTGACTCAGTTGCAATTACTCTCTCCCTGTTTGATGGATGTGAAGAGGCTCTAGGAAGCTATAGTCTTGCTATTTTCTATGAGCTCCATGGCTGGATGCTTAACATGATTTTAGAGAAGTATCTCAATCCTAACATAATTGGTGGGAAATTGTTTTGTGAACAAGAGTATATCATTAATATTTTTCCCCAAAATATTTTTGGTCACAATATAGAGTCCAATTAGTAACTGAGGCAAAATATCTCCTATACATATGTTTACCTGGTGGCAGACTGTGATCTATTCATCTGCATAAATGTCAAGATTGCAGATGAATTAATTAACTCTTAAGATCTAAAATAATCTTTCAATGATGAGAAAGTCAAAATGTTTTTAAAATACAAAGAACATGATGGAAATGGACCTTGATTAAGTGTTAAAGTGCAAATATTATTTGCCTTTGTGAAAATTTTATTTAATGTTTCATTTTATGTTCTCCACTGATACAACCTTTGGATTGCTTTGGAGAAGGTAGGATAAAATGTTCTCAGAATGCTGAGACCGTACATACCTAACATAGAACCTTAAACATATATAAAACAAATACTAATAAAACTATAGGAAAACATCCCATCATAATGTGAAATTTCAACATGTATTTTTCAATTATTGATAGGAAAAACACATAGAAACTTAGTATTAATGTAAAGAAATATATAGACTAAAGTGCTTGTAACAATGAACCATGGCTGAAATAGAGTCATAAATGATCAAATTTTAAGTATAGAAAAAAATCCAACAGAATAAACTAAAAAAATTGGGATGATTCACATACATAAGGGCCAAAATTAGCAAACTAAAAAACATATACAGACAGCAGACATAATCAGAAAAGCAGAATTTAGTTTCTTAGAAAGAGAAAAAACAATCATTGCTTAAAAAACCAATCCAGAAAGTGACAGAGGCTCAAATACATAATATAAGGAATGTAAACAAAGATATCATTCTATAAAACTAGTAGAATAAGTTAAAAACTCAAAAATACATGGATAACTCTGTGCCCACCCATTTGAAACACAGGTGAAATTCTGCACACATTTCTACACACGTTTCTTGTCCAATAACTTTCTAAATCACATTAAAAAAATAATAGAAACTGTTAGTACTTCTATAATGAAGAAACAAGGTGGTGAGGTCCCGGGGGCGTCTTGCAGCCCCATCGCCATCCGACGCTCTCTAAGCTGTGACCAGCCGGGTGAGACAAGCAGCTTGAAGCTCCGCGGCCATCCCGGGCCCCGCCCACGGCATGGTGAAGTCCGATTAGCCGCGCGGGAGCCTCCAAGGTCCAGTCCCGTCAGTCCCCCGTCCACCCACCCACCCGGCCGTGCGCCTCTGGCCGTCTGGCTTTTCTGCTGCTTGGTCCCACACTACAGAGATACAGGAGATTATAAAGACCCTTGTCTTGAGCGCCACAAGATAGAGCAGAAGTTAATAACAGAAAGAGGGCTTCTCAGGCTCCTGGATGAAAACTGAAGCCCAGCGGAAAAGTAAAGAGAATCTCTACAATAAAGGCACATCAGACCACTGTACTTGGTCTGCTGCTGGCTTGCTGAGAC
>NW_004624733.1:22512556-22550962 GCF_000247695.1 Heterocephalus glaber | reverse complement strand
TTTATACCTAAAATGTACCAATAAATATATATATATATAAATTGTTAAAAAAGAAAGAAGGCACTTTTCTTTATTTGTAAACTGATGATCATCATAACAGTTACGTGCGTCATGCAGTGACTGTAGTAAGCAAGGTTCTAATAATTTCACAGGCTTTCTCTAATGCCCTGTGGCCCCACAAAGGTGTGTGCTGTTTTATTTCCACTGTATAAATAAGCAAATGGAGACTCAGTGGAATTAGTTAATTCTAAGACTATTATTGTTAACAAGTATTTTTAAAATGACCATTCTAACCCCCTCTTTCTAACCCTAGACTGTATATACTAGCCATTTTATAGGACTGGTGTCCTCAGTAATTAAAAAACTGCATATACAAAGCTTAAAACTTGTCTGCCCTATTATGAAGCCCTCAGAAAGTGTGAGCTAATTTTGTAGCCACTCTTAAGCATGGGACAGTTGCCTACCACAGCTGACTCATGACTGTCTTTTTTCTTTCTACCTCTGAATTAAAAAATAATCATTTGGAGAGGCAGAGCCTCATGCAGTCAAATGAAAGTAGCCATTTGTGATGCTCTCACATAGGATAATGATTGGTATAGTTTAAATGCTCGAATTGATTTTCCATCTTGCAGGGATTTCAGTCAGCTGGAAAGAGTCTCCAGGTACCTAGGTTCCTGGGCATTTCATTTCTATTTATGAACTGCCAGTTGTTCTGCAGGACCTTTTGTTGTAAGTGCTTTGGGGTTTTCCAAATTGGGTTTTGTTCACATTGGAACAGGAAAATGCCACCACCTCTCAGCATAATGCCACATTCACCTTTCTCTTTGAGAGTTATGCAGGTTGTGGAAAAACCTAGCATATTGGAAACTTCTCCTGTCTTCTCCAGCCATGTTGATCTGTCCTTGACTTGTGATGTGTTCACTTGCATTAGAATGTGGCAAACTATAAAATTTTTAACACTTAGAACTTCATACAGATTAAAATAATTAAACTAAAACTTTACAAACACAAAACATGAACATTTTAGGTGTCACAATTAAAAGAAAATTGAGATTCTTGAAGTACGTTTTTGAAATATGAACATTTGTCTTAAATTTCTATGAATAATAATGCATGTACACTTACTCTGTAGTTTTCAGCTTGGGATTTTTGGTGAACAGTATTGTCGACATTTGGGAAAAATATCTGAATGTGTTAAAGCAGATGAACTTTAGAAGGGCATTAAAAGAGAGTTTATGTGAAGAATTTTTGTATATGCAAGTATTTAACATTAGAATTTATAAGTAGTTTCTTTAGTGGCATTCAAAATTGTGATCCTTGCATATACAAATACCTAGTTATTTGTCTGAAAAATTTTAGATGTTGTTGGTTATCTTAGATTATTTTGTATAGCTAATACATACTGCAATCATTCAATACCTAAATACATTTATATAAACATAAAGTAAACAACATGGCAATATGTTTTGACTAATCAAAAAGAAATGTTATGTCTTATAATTGCCACATTTTTGATAGTCTTTGTGGCAAAACCTAAGGTATCCATTCAAATTACTTCAGTCACTATGAAGGAAAGAACTACATTATGATTTTTTTTTCTAAAAAAACCTTCTAGAAAATTTAGAGTCTGCATTTATACCTGACTTTAAAATGTAGACTCTAACATTTGCTCAAGAAAAGTGACCCATGTTTGTTTACAAAAGATTCTCTTTGTTTTAAGATGAATGATCTTGGAAAAATCTCCATTTTAAAAAGGAATTAATATTTAAACAGCCTATATTTCACATTCAATAGTAAAAATAACTTATTGCAGCTTTATCTTCAAAATAAAACTGAAAACAATGTATTGTACTTTATGTTTAATAATATTTACTATTCCAATTATGTAATATTTTTTGAAAAAGATGAAGAATAATTTGGGATTGAGTATAATATATATTTTAGAGCTAAATTATGTGATTATATAACATTATATTCGTAACTTTACGCTTACATTTTCCAGGATGAATTTTAGGTGTATATATATATATAATTATTTTTTATGGATTCATTAGTTTTCCTAGGGGCTTCTTGTTAACCTCTAGTTTAAATAATTATCAGTCCTCATTCAAGTTGTTATTTTCCTCACTCTTGGTATGACCAATGATTTTTATTGTTTGCTAACTTACAAAGAAGTATTATGTTATGAAACTGTGGATCTTATTAAAGTCTTCTGTTTTAGTAGGCCTCCTCTAGCACTGAGCCAATGGGAAAAGTAGGACATTGCAACATGTTTGTCACACGTAGGTGAAAGTCCCCCTGTTCCATTTATCTACTTCCACAAGGCAAGAGGTGAGGGTGGAGTGGAAGAGGGACACATCATTGCTGCTGGGTTAAGTTTGGTTTTCAGATTCTCCAATAGGCCTTTGTATGTACCACCCTGGTTGAGAAAGAGAGAGCAACTTCCTAACATTTCTCCATGAGCCCTCTTCCGACCATAATGTCGAAATTAGACTCAATACACAAGATCTCTTCTTGGCCTCTACTGACAGTAGTGTGAAGAGCTAGAAAAGACTTTGCTACTAGGTGAGGATGAAGTTCTGGCTCACCATTTGACCATTTTCAATTCTACCACCATGTGTTTGTGGAGGTGTAGGGGTGGGACTCCTTGTTATATCGGCTGTATTTTGGGCTTAGTTTGTCTGCTCCTATTAGTGTTTCCAATTTGCAGGTTTCTCTACTACTAGGTCTTGGAGCAGGAGGTAATATGAAAACTCAGGTCACACACAATCATGTAGTTCCTTGGGTCCCAAGGCCTTAAAAGATCTGATTTCTTTCTCCCTTTCACAATTTTATATGGTTTTTATATGTAATGTCCAAGAATTTTAGCTGTATTAGTGAGAAAAGAGAAATAGTACTTTCATCTGTGTACAAAACCAGAAGTTTGTCAAATCATCTTTTAGTTTCTCAACATCATATCAACAATACCATTTATCTTTTCTCTTGTTAACATAACTTAATTTTGCTTGATCTAGATTCTGGGGCCTTTCTTATGATCCTGGTGTTTTCTTTTCTAGTTATCTTCACAAATATCTGCATTTTCACCAGCTTTCCAGTTTAATCTCACACTGGTATTATTGTGCTCTCTGACATTAGTAAGGAATTGAGGAAGTAGACATTGATAAGGTGGTTGATATGAGAAGAGATATTATCAGTAAATGCATAAGATGGATGAGGATTCATTTTGTGAGTGGTCATTAATGACTGCCTTGATGATATAACAGCTTTTACTTCCCTGTGTAAAATGTCTTCTCTTACATTCAAGGGGCTTAGTAGCATTTAGATAATAAGAGTTTTCTATATTGCATACTACCCCTTACTACAGTTAACTTTTATCTTTTTCCCCTCATAGTAAAAAATCTGTTCAAATGCTGACATTTTCAGTGCTATTTGTATAACCTGGTATTACCATGACATGATAATTCTGACTTAGCTACATATGTGCTTCTCCTAGTTAAAGGTTATTTCAAAGTGTGAGAAGTTGGCAAAAACTTAGAAAATAAAGCCATGATCACAATGTGCCGAAATATTTTTCCTTGGACTTGTATCCTCAAATAGAACTGTGGGTCAAAGGACAAATCATGGTATCTATTGCTAAATTACACTCTAAAAAAACTCATGAAGAGGATCTGAGTTATACACTGAGGTTATGATCAAGGAAAAAGCAATATAAGACCAAAGAAACTTCTCACAAGAGTTACTTTTAAAGACTTATGTTCTCCTATCCTAATCATCTGTTATTAGACATTAACATTTTGTCCCAACACCTGAAATTTGGGTAATCATTTATTATAAAAAAATGACTGTGGCCTGGATATCATAATATGGGACCACACTGAGCAACTTACTGGCAACAGCCATAAAATATATACTTGAAATGAAATAAATTAGAGCATCTTCTACATCTACTTTAATCAGCAATATCAGGAAGGCTGGAGCCAGAGGGTAAACATGTGTTCCATGAATACTGAAATATTGTGCCTCCACTTTGTATTTCTATAAAGATAGTAAAGAAGGAATGAAGTGTTGACTGCTTTCCACTAGACATCTTAGCTTGGAGAATCACACAGTGACTGGTCTCTCTCTTCCATTCAAAGCTGCCATGGAGTTTAATAAAGACATAAGTACACAAGATGAATTAGAGCAAAATCAGTCTTCTACCAATGAGCAAAGTAAGTGCAAAACAATAAGTTGATCTAGTATTAAAATTTCCCCTATAGTCTTTTATATTCTAAGTGAGTATGTAACATGGGTTTTATGCTGTAAGATGAACCACCTGAAAAATGATTGTCTGAAATCAATTCATAGAGAGGAATGTTTGGAGAAACACTATGTTTGGAGGGGCAGTGGCGCTTCCCAGAGAAGTAAACTGGCAGGTGCTCTGGGTACTCACCTGCCCTAGATGCACACCTCATAGGCGAGCCATGAAACCATGAAGGGTTTGACCCTACATGGCCGCTTATGGTTCCCTTTCTTTTTCTAGGGTATTTATTACTGTATAGATTGCATTTTGTTTATGTAATTCTTTGATTAATGCCTCTTTCCCAATTAGGCTGTAAATGTCATAGACTGTATTTTTTATAATGCTTCCAGTTATATCCCAATGCCTAGCATATCACAAGGAACGTGTGTGTGTGTGTGTGTGTGTGTGTGTGTGTGTGTGTTGAATGATTTAATCAATGATAGGCCAGCTTTCCCCTCTTTACTCTATGGCTTACCAGCTCCCTGTGGTGTAAGCCAGCAAGCCAGAGCAAGGCTTGGCCCCATCTGTGCCAGGTAATTAGATTGAAGTTTCTATTTGTTGTGTTAGTTGAGAACAGAAAGATGGGAATTAAGAATTCTGGAGAACATGTGGTATTGGAAAGATGAAGATGAAGATGAATTTAGAAGATACTTTTTGTTGAAAGATGAAAATGAATTTAGAAAGTAATTTTTTTAGGAAATGATTTCAGTTTTGGAGAAAAAAATCATTTTTCACTTGCTTTTTCCTTGTGAATTCAGCGCAGTATTTCCAATTTTCTTTTTGGCACTACTCATTGGTAGCTTGGAAGCTAAACTTGAAGTTGAAACTATTAAAGTGTACTTTTGCTTTGACAATATTTATGATTGTTTTAATATTTATGCAGTTTTTACTTAATCCATGATAATTTCACTTTGCTTTAACGTAGAGATAACAACTTAAATTTCTTATCATAGAGCAGTAAAAAAGGATACCATGTTTATTCCATTACTTCTCATGTCCTATGTTTTCTATTACCTATTATCACTAGTACTCACATCAAAAAGTATGTAGGGTGCCCTGTAAATAAGCATTCTCTAATCCAACATCTGTTTTTTCCCCATAAGGTCTTTCAACCTTTGGCTAGATGAGGAGATGAGAAGAAGCTATAAGGGAAATTGCATTAGTACATACTCACTCCATTTTAAAAGTATTGTATAGCTAAAAACTATAACATATAGAATATGTTTTAGTTTTAGTTTGGCTCATTTTTATTTATCTAGGGAAATGCAGCAATAATATTTCATGAACTCTATATATAAGATGGGAAAAATTGAATACTAAACATCTTTTTCCACTTCTTTCAGAGTAAGGAAAACACCAACATAGAAACAGGTCATATATATATATTTTCAGCACTTTCTCTTTTGTAGACTGTGAGACAGAAATAGCATTTTTAGTGTACAATTATGAGACAATACCTAATTATGAGGGAAGCAGAGCAGAGTACACCAGGCAGAGAGTTTCAGGCCAGCCTGATAAATGATGACTAGAAAATAAACAGCAACATTCAGCCCTGTGCCAAAGGCAGTAACGACTTCTCTCTTCCCACACATGTAGTTGGTGACCACCCCATGCCCAGAAGAGTATGTACTTGGGTTAGATCCTCAGTGAATAAGTCTCACATCTCAGGAACAATTATGTGCGGAATTGGGTTCATTCCATGCACACAGTTCAATAAGGTTGTGGGAAGATCAATGTACAGTGAAGAAAGAAAATTAAAAACAGAATAAAAATACTTGTACCTATTACAAATTAAAGTCCCACTGAGTTACTACAAATAGTTTAGTGCTTTTTAAAATAAAAGTTGAAAAGTTATATCTCATATATGGATTATCATAGAGTGTAAAGTTTTGTTATTAAATTTTGGAGAGATGAATGATCAAAATGACTATAAGGTAATAAAAATACTGTATATATAGAAAGCTGCCCCTTGGCTTTGGTGTTATTTATAAGATGTTCTCCACTTGCAGCATAGAAGTGCATTTCTTTAACGGATTCTTTTCATCATCATAAATTGGTTAAAGACAAAAGAAATCAGCTTTTTCTGTCCATAAATAGAGTGGACCATGTGATTTCATCTAATTTGCATTGAAGCCTTAAAATATCTTTTTATGAAGCTGAATGACACACAAATAAATAGAGCATTTAGGTGCAAGAAAATGTTACCAGGTTGACTTTTCATTGAGACTGCTTGACACTGTGGGAAGAGCACAGAATAGGGGTCTGCAGAGACACAGGTGAATCATGGATCGGCCACTGGCTCAGGTGTGAGGTTGGACGCAGTATTCAAACTCTCTTTGTAAAGTGCTGATGGCAACAACATAAGCTCCCGAATTGTTATGAGATTTCAGTGAGATAAAGCCTATAAAGTACCTCGCCCAGCTTCTGATACATGGTAATTGAAGTGTTCAATAAAAATGCCCTTCGCTTTGCTTCCCATCAACCACTGGGTGCTGCTTTGTGTGTCCCTCATATGCACACATTTATTTTCCATAGGGATAGCCTACTGGTGGTTTTAATTGTTAACAAAGAGAAATTATTTGATATTATGTTTAAACTTGCACTTCATCCTTTATGTTGACTTCAGTAATATGTTACATATATTTTTTTAAAAAAAATAAGTTGACATGAAGCCCATAATGATCCTTAGAGAAATTTAACTTAAGGGGTGGATACCTAGATTTTACAAAAATACACCAGGGCTCCCAGAGACAAAAGACTTGGCACAAATAAGGATGCTACCAATGGACTAGCAGGACAGGCTTCCTGGTCTTCTAGCTGCATCTCCTACTTATTAGAGGGCCAAGGCTGTATAACAAGGAGATAGATTGAAAAAGGATCAGGTTTAGGTTTTGCTACAATCTAAATGGGTGCTTTTGGATTAATCTTTGATTAGTTGCTTCGTCTATAAAATGATTCCAGCAATGTATTATCTTCATGACGTTATAAATTTAGAAAGATATTTTTGAAGTGTACAATGAAACTTGCAAATAAAAAATGCTTGAATAAGCACTTAGTATACATTGGGCATGGTAAGTCCAGTGTCATTATTTGTTTATTTATTTTTGCTACACAGTACTTCCTGGACAACAGGGTCAAAATGCCTCAAAATCTCTGAAATTAAATCTGAACAGTCTGGGCCGGGGATTTAGCTCAGTGGTTTCGCCGCCTGCTGCGCAAGCGCGAGGCCCCGAGTTTGATTCCCGGTACCCGCCCCCGCCAAAAAATCTGAACAGTCTATTGGAAGACTGGTGTTTGCCTTTGTTCCTCACTCTCATGTCTTGAATGGTTTCATTCAAGACCTGGTTCTGTATACAGTGCCGGGCCAGTCCTATATACTTGCTGCATGACAAAGAAGTCTGTCTGCTTTCCTGTAAGAATACAGAGAACACGAATATGCACTCCACGCATTTTAATCTCTGTCTCCACTGCTGTCCCTCTAGGAACGAACTTCACCCTTGCGGAGCTGGGCATCTGTGAGCCCTCCCCGCACCGCAGCGGCTACTGCTCAGACATGGGAATTCTCCACCAGGGCTACTCCCTGAGCACAGGGTCCGACGCTGACTCCGACACCGAGGGAGGGATGTCCCCCGAACATGCCATCAGACTGTGGGGCCGAGGGATCAAATCCAGGCGCAGCTCTGGCCTGTCCAGTCGTGAAAATTCAGCCCTGACTCTGACCGACTCTGACAACGAAAATAAGTCAGACGATGAGAACGGTAGGCCTGCTTCTTAAATACTTTGAATGTTCTGTGCACTGCTGGACATGGGGCTTGGGATTTTTTTTTTTTTTTTTGTCTTTTAATAAAGAGGCATAATAACACCATCAATTTTCTTTTAAATCGACCTTGTCTACCCAGGCTGAGCTGGGGGAAAATAAACCAGCAACTCTCAAGCACAGGAGAAATGAGAAGAGAATTTTAAAATCACATTTTGATGATAACATAGTATTCGGGTATAGTCAGTGGGTCTTATTAGCAAGTAAATTACATGGCAAAAGAGGCAGCTTGATAAACTATGACCTATTCCTAGAGAATGTCCTCTCTGCACAAATTTCTAGGTCTTTGTATTGATTTCTCCTTCTCAGTAAATGGCAACCTGGGTTATTTTTTTCATGAAGATCTCTTAAGAATCCTACCTTATCTTGGACTTTCATTTCCAGGCACATCACCTCATATCCGTATGGAAGATCAAACTTGGAACACATGCTCTGGAGTTTAATAATGACAAATAGGGAGAGAATTGTCTTCAGAAAAGTCTTCTCTTCCAGGTTTACTTTTCCTCTTGGTACCCATGTAGGTTAATGGCTCGCCACATCTTCCATCACAAATCACTGTTGCCTACCCATCAGCTTTGTAGGTGGCTTTTAATGAAACTTTGAAAATTAAATGCCTCTGATCATTAAGCGGTAAATACAGGGAAGCCTGAGCAAGTCATTTAAGAGATAAGGTGCTTATTTGTGGATTTTCTAGCAACTCGGAACTGTGTTTAGTCAAATACAGTTTTTAAGAGATAAATTGCAATAGGTACAGCTGATTTATGAAGAAAACATCAAATGCTGTGCAGTTTGTTATGAATAGACTGTGTATTTGCTAAAAGAATTACCATTAAAATGTTTACAAATAGATCAGTTAAGAATGTTTATATAAAATATTATAAACTTCTGCTAGAGCAGCTTTAAGTATCTTCTTTCATTGAAAAAAGAAAAAGAAATTTACAGGCAGACAGCTTGTTGTGAATGCAAAAACATAGCTAAATACTATTTAATCTTGAAACTGTTGAAAATACATCATTTTCTGGGCAAGTCGCATATATTCAAAAAGATGTCCCTGTTGCATTTAAATCTATCTTTAATTTTGAAATAATTTATTCTCCAGTGGGACAAGGGGATGTGTCTTACTTAGCCTCCATTCCTGTAGCTAATCAAGGTATACTCTCAAAGAAAAATCTGCACTTGACTCTTTTTGAATTTTAACAAAATTCTTACACTTGGCACATTCAACATTCTTAGGTGCTTATTTGATAGGAAATTACTTTTAGAAGTTTCCATGAAGGCATACATTGAATTCATTTACTGGTGTCCTTTTTCAGTTTGTGTGTGTCAGATACTATTTAAATGGAGGCAGTTTGATTGCCTAATAAACAAAATCACTTGTGATCCAAGAATTTATGGTACATTTTAAATAAGGCATTTTAGCGAATCCTCCATGATTGCCATTCTCACCTCTCCACAAAAAAATCATCTCTATAGGGCTGTTTACACAGATTTACAGTCTGCATTCTCTCCTTTCTTTCAAGTTTTATCTCTATATATCTATATATGTATCTATAGATCTGTATCTATATCTACATCTTAAACACAACCAAGAAGAAGGGAAGGTTTCTGGAGAAGCCAAGTGAGAAAAGAATTCTTGCCCTGAATTTACATAAAACTGGTTTTGATGGGAAAATGTTATATTTAATCATGTATTTGGTAGGCTAATACTAGTGTCTTTTTTTCAATATTATGTGGAACATATTTGAACAATTTCTACTTTGTGAGAGTATATATATATATGTATATGTATGTATATATATGTGTATATATATATATGTGTACATATACATATATATATGTGTGTGTATATATGTGTATATATATGTATGTACATATACATATATATATATATATATATATATATCCTGCATTTAATAGGCAATAAACCCTTAGCAATAGTATCTGGATTTTCCTGTAATCTTCCTTAAAATACAATCAGAATTGTATAAAGAGTTGGAAGCTCTATCCAGCTCTGTGGGTAGATGCATCTGGCAAAGCCTGTGGGAGATATTGAAGCCAGAGTCCAAGGGAGGTAATAGTTATTTTTAGATATCCAGACAGAATATCTTACCTTTCCTCTTTTTAAGAAATTTTCAGTATGCCATTTATGCAAAATATGTACATAATGCAGGTTCTGGTCTCATTTTTGTCAAGAAAGAAAAATTTGAAATTTAAGTGTCTCATCCTAAACTCTTTGAGCAAACAGCAAGTAAGGTACAAGCAACTCTGCAACCTGGGGCATTAACTTCACTAAACTCTTTGCTCTTTTTCTCTGACAAATTCTGTTTAGCTCACAAAGAAATCAATGCTTTTTCACATTGTTGATTTTATGAAGTTTGGGAATGCATTATCATATAGATTGACAGTTGCCCCACTGGTTCCACACCACAGCATGGACACTTACAAAGCCATCATTAATTTCTCACACTTGTACCCAGCAATGCCTGCCTCTGTAATAAACACTGTGTCCTTCAGAACCAAATCAATAGTCTCCTAGGTATTCCTCTCTTGAAGGGGAAGTCACAGAATCTATACTTTGAGAAAGAAGCTCTTCAATTCAATTTTGAGGATACGTGGTCATCAAATGAATCTTTTCTGTGGGATTCAGTTTATGGTAGAATCATTTGACACATAGATTTTTCACAATGTGCACTTAAAATTTCTCTTTAAAAAATCTGATTTTGATTTTGCTAACCAGGGTAAGCAAGTGAAGTCCGATCTCAAAAATCAACTTTTCTTTCTGGAACCTAAGTATACATGCAGTCTTCAAAATTATGTGATGAAACTCTTGATTTGATGTTGCCAATGTTTCTTTCTAGATCCTAGCTCATTGTTGATCAGACATCCTGTTTGCTTCTGTGACAAAAATGACCCACCGACTTGACAGTCCCATCATGCTGAACACATAAATAAATTTGCTTTAGTTTACTGTATTTACATTATAGACAGGCCAAAGATATTACTACTCACAGCTCTGCATCTTACCCTCTCTGCATGCCTGCAAAATTAACATTGTACTGACTGGAGTTGTGTTGCTTTGAATAGATAAAATTCCCAGGTTGGGCATATCTTATCAGGTTCTTTATCTCTGACTTTAAGCTAATGATGGCTTGGCTAGAAATGACAATGAGAACTGAGAGCAGCTTGACCAAGTTTTTGCTCCTTGAAATTGGACTGCATCAGTACAAATGACTTTCCTAATGACTTTAAATTAGAATTGTACCTTTTGTTTTAGCAATAAATGTCCCACTTATAACATGTCCTTGTTGAAGCCCTTTATATCACCTAAATTACAGAAAAAATGGGGCAGTCACTAATACACAAGAATAACTAATTGCCTCCTTACAGATGCAAAATCTAGTCTATGTATTCTTGCCTCCCTTAGGTGGTTTGTTCACCTTGAGGACTTAAAAATACCTGAGAGCTTTTTTCCCCCCAGTGTATAATCCTAGTTTCAATTATTTTATTGGAAATCTAAAAAAGAAAAAAAAAGAGAAAGAAATTAAGCTTGGCAATGGGATAGAAAAGCAGAAAATACAGAGAATTAAATCTGGCATTTGTCAGAGTTAGGAAATTTATTCTTTGTCTTACCTCTCTGTTTTCACTCAAAGTAAAGAAGAACAATGTACATTTTCCTTTGTTGTCAATTAAGAGTTTTATAATTCTCATGATATTCTTTGAAGTTGAAAATATAAACTTTGGATTAATTCTACTGCATCTCACAAAATGTATTTATACAATTAGCTGAGTCTCAACACATAATGGATTTGTATAAAGTGTTATTTGTGGAACATGTTTCCATTAGATTATGAGTCTTTTTGGCAGAGGTCTGCAACATGTCTGTGTCCTGGGAAAAGATTCCGCATGTCCAGGTTCTTACCCTTTGTTAATCAAGATAAGAGGAATGAATCCTAGGGTGGGAAGAGTTTTATTTAGTACTAGGGAAAATGTAAGTTGTTAATGCCAACCAAATTTCTTAATGTCTTCTTAAATTCTTTTTAAGAGCGCCTTCCCAATTATTTAGGTGGTGGTTTGCCCCCTTAAGTAAATGAGTCCAAGACTTGACAATGAGTTTCCACTTTCACACGTCTTTACTACTGTTACATTCATATAAATTTATTTTATATTTTATAATCTACTTCTTTCTTCTACCCTGTCTCACAAGTTAAAAACTGCAAAGAATTCCTAAGACAAAGAAACTATTAGCTGCAAACATAGTCAAGGATTCACAATTTTGCTCTTAAACAAAAAAATTAAGAATAAGAAAAGTAAAATACTTAGCTACAGAAAACATACATAGTATTTAACTGTATTTTTGATGTTGATATGGGATATTTCTTTTCCAGTCAAAATTATAGAAAAGATTTCTGTGGAACCTAAAGAAAAAATGGTCTCAATTCCCTAAAAATAAAATAAAATTAAGAACAGGAAAAAACATGGACACATTTTCAAGGCATTTTGATAACAATTACATCAAATTGTTTTAAAGTTTTTTTATACTTGCAAATTTGACAGAGTAACATTTATAAAAGAAGAATGTTGGGCCAGGGATTTAGCTCAGTGGTTTCACTGGCTGCTGAGCAAGTGCAAGGACCCCGGTACCAAAAAAAACCAGGGTTTGATCCCCGGTACCAAAAAAAAAAAAAAGAAGAGTGTTAAGTGGGTTATTATGGATTGACAAAAAAAGGAAACAAAATGTTATGGGTCCTCAGCCCTGTCTATTCCCAAATGAAATGATGATCTCATCTTAATGACTCTACTTCAACTCCCTAAAAAAATCCAGGGAGTAGAGGTTTTAAAGGCACCTTATTTTTTAACACATTTATTGATGGGAATCTGAAAGATATGATTATTGCAGTGCTGAAAAACAGCTGATAAGAATTACTGCCAGAAACACAATGTGAGACTCTCACATGGTCACGTGGCAGGAAATCTAAACAAGAAGTGAAAGGACTGATATTCTGGGGTGGGCTTGTATGATACTTGAGAGGTTTAGGTTTGGGGCAAATTAAGCAGTGCTACATTACTTGAAAGTAGAACAGAGTGCTTCAAAGAATTTAAGACTATGTGCCTTGTTTCAGTACTGCACGTTCCAGATTATAAACTTTAGTGGCATGGTCTTTAGTTATTTATATATTTCTTTCTTTCCTTTGGTGGTTTCTTTCATGTTTGTTAATGCTCCCAGGGGCTATCAAGCAATGACTCCTTTCAATAAATACAATAAATAAAATGAAGCACTAAGCTTCACTTTTGGCAAGGGCAGTCTGATTATTACACGTGTAATCTCCAGGCCCTCAGGGAGACATTGGGCTTGGTGGATAATCATTTGGTTTTAAGCTCCTGAGTTCCTGATATCAGTACTTTAACTTTCACTGCAGTAGCAAAAGCAGTGTAAGAGTAAGAGGCAAAATGTGTTTGTCAGTTCACTCTTGGAAGCCTCTGCAGTAAGAAAACTAACATTCTTCCTTATTGTTCAGGCATATTTTTAGTTTGACTGTTGTTGGTCAAGGATCAAATTAAATTTATGTAAGAGATAGATGTGCTATGAATCAATTACTAACATCCTAAATAAATTGAGTTAAACCTAAGATAGTATACATTTTCTGCGGACAACTGAATCAGGATGAACCTGTACAGAAGAGAATACCAAACTAAAAAGGATCTGAGAAGAGCATAAGAGATACAATAAAACATTTCAATTAACCATTCTGCAACTGGCACAATTGGAAGAAAATTTCAAGTAACACGTTTGTACACAGGGCAGGAATTACAGATAGGTAGGTATTATATATATATACACACACATATGTATATATTATATATGTGTGTATATAATATATGTATATATTATATATGTGTATATATTACATATATGTGTGCATATATATATATATGATTTAATTTGAGTATTATTTAAAGCTAGCTGAAAGAACTGCCTAGGAAACTGTACTTTCCAGGTTTCCCTAACCATAGTGTGAGTGATGCTGAAGGTGTCATAGATGGGATAAGAGATTCCTGGGGCAGCTGTCAATAGCACAGGTTCTGAATCCAGCTCATCGAATTGTTTTATTTAGTCAGCACGGTATTTACTAAATTAGATCACTAACACTTTAAAAGTGTTAGAGTTCATATTGGAATTTCTATCTTTGGATCCTCTTGAATCATAGGAAAACTCAGTGATGACGATTTAGGTTTTGCTCCGCACAAATCTAGACCAGAGGAGAGCAGCCAATCAGAGCACATTTAGGTGGAACCCTGACCAAGGTGGGGTTCGGTTCAGTGAGCGCCCTTCATGCTGGCCCATGGGTCTGATTGAGCCTTGCTATGTACTTGATTAACCACCGTGACTGCCTTAAACTTTCAGCAAATCAGAGATAAACATTGTAGCAAGAAAGCTAGAATCCAATGATTTTATTTTAATTAAACATGTGTTTAGAATAATATTATTTCCTTTTTATAAATTTAATTCATCTGCAAAATATATTTGCTGTACCAAATTTCTAAAATGTTTTGAAGTCATTTAGATTTAAATGCTTCAGATAAAATTAAATCAAATTAAAATCAGTTTAATTTGAGAAGCAATAAAATAATTATATATTTGTGGGGGGAAGGGTTTAAATGGTTGATACTTGATTTCCATCTTCTCAAGAAGATGCCCTGAAGTACTGAAAAATTAAGGTAAAAAAATCTATGATTTCATATACACTTGAAGCCATTTTCACGTGAATGTACCTATGTGGGCTTTTACAAAATAGATGAAGCCAAAATCTCCTTAAAAACTTGAGCTACTTCAACTGATTGAAGAAAAACCCAGTGCTTTACCAAAGGAAGCCATTAAAGATGGTGAAAATAACTAAGTACTAATTACGTTCAGTTTGGTTCCAGCAAGTGGTTTAGGGAGTCTGTAACATTGAAGTGAAAGATACTAAAACCTAGGCTAGGAGAGGAAACAGCAGTGATATGGGAAGAACTCAAGCTCCCCAAGGGAGAAGGACAAAAGACAGGGAGCAAAATGGGGTGACACTGAGCTGGGAACAAGTAAGAGTGAGCAACAGTATGCCCAAGCCAAGAAACATTTTAAGGGGAATCAGCAGGGTCCCTGCATTATGCGGGGAGATCTCTCATTCCCTGTGATTGGTATTCCCATTATCCTACCAATCCAGGGATATTTGTGAAAAAGAAAGGGTAACTGAAGTATAAGCATGTTTCCTGATGAAATGCAACTCAGTTGTTTGAGTTACCATTCTTTAGAAAATAAGTGGTTAGGCCTTAACTTTGTGGAGGTTTATATGATCCTGACATTACAGCAACTTTTCCGTGAGTGTTAACCATAAAAAAAGGGATATGAACTTACACTAAGAGAGCTAGACTCAGGGAGAAAATTCAGAAAGATTTCATTTTAATGCATCTGATGTAAGAAATAAACTAATACACATGTACTCATCTAAAAGGATCTTTGACATGAATAAAAAGCTTGGTACTTGGTATGTATATTGGTTAAATAGACATATCTAATTAAGCAAACAAAACTATGTTTTGTTTAATTTAGTACTGAAGAAAATGGTACTCTCAAATAAGGAGATTCTTTAATGTAGGAGGTTCTTTACTTCTGAAAAGATTTAAGGCCTGGCTGCTCATTGCTGTGCATTGTACACAGCTATTCTGTGTGTGTCTCTGTATGTGTATATCTGTATTCTGTGTGCATGGTGGGAGAGGTGCCTCTGGGAAAAAGAATGCTCTGGAGAAGGATAGACTTCAAGAAAGTGAAGTTGCCCAAATTCCAGGTAAATTTTAGTGTACAGTTGCAAGGGAGGAAGGAAAAAGATGCCTGTGTTGACCTTCTTTGACTTGAACTTCTTTCATCCCCTCACACCAAGAAGCATGCTCTTTAAAGTCTCAGATACTTTCAGCCAATTATGCTGGCCAGTGCACATAGGTCAGAGTCCACATAAAGGAGCCCACTTTCTCTCAAGTCCAACCTAAGGACTCTTTCCTCTGGGGAGCCCTGGATCACTATGAGTCTGACAGAGAAATCACTTTGACTTGGTGGGGCGTCTAGATTTTTTTTCAATATCTAATCATCTTTTCAGTATCTAACCATCTATGTTCTTCTGCCCTTCCCGCCCTCATCTCTTCTTCCAGAACGTTCTTACCCCCTACCCTGAATCTAACAACCTCTGGTTACCTCATTGAAAACTAATTTCTCTAGTATACCATCCTACTCTTAAAATCAGTAGGATCATGTCTCCAAAATATGGTTTAAGTATATACACTTCACTGGGATGCAGGAAAGATATTAGGAATTTAATATAAGCATTTAAAAATTTTTCTCCATTAAAATGTCCATTTTGATTACATTTTATAACCCATAACATATTGTATATGTACACATAGACATATATAGGACAGATTACACAAGTGCAGACATGTATTCATTGGAAGTGTGACCACCAGTTTTAGATGGATATAGGTACATCATAGAATGTTGAATGACTATTATTTTAGATATTATTTTTTCCTAGGAGAAGAAGTCTAAGCAATCAGTGTCCTCCTGGAATATGTTGATAATCCATTGTCTTAAGGCAACCTGTTAGATTGTTATATTGTTCATGATCTTCTCTGCCGACCATGTTTTACTATTTTTGTGAAACCCTTCCTTCCTTCTCTCAGTTTCCTATGCTGACTTTCACTTCTTATGCAGATAGCTAAGAACATTTACTTTGTTGGTTATTGAAGAAAGCAAACACCCTTATTCATTTATAGAGAAATCCTGCCTGTTGTCAATAGAAAAATAAAAAATAACTGTTTTATATGGCAGGAAACTAGTAAAGGCAGCTTTGAGGAGATACGGTTTTATTTAGGTTGTAAGTGTGAGTTGGGGCTTCTAGGAGTAGAAATGTGATGCTGGATATTGCAGATGAACAAGAGCTAGTGTTTGTGGTGCTCGAGAAAGAAAGTGGGGTGAAGGTGATGATTTTTCAGGGGCCAGTGTCTTCCAGAAATTTCAAGGTCTATTCAGACTAATTGAAACACAGTGATTTTATTGGACAGCAGAATTCCATCAATGAACATGTAGCAACTGAATGACTAAGAACAGCATTTCATCCTAAGGAGCTAAAGTCTAACGGAGAAGATTTTAGAGAATTATTAAAAGAGAATTTGACCAGAGACTGTTCAATTTTGCAAAGCCACTGATTAAAACACATGCGCGCACACGCACACACACACACACACACATTTGCACAGGAAGGTACCAATATAGACGCTGTGCTTCAGATTTGGAGGCAATAATCCAGGTAGAAGGACTCAAGAAACTTCTAGATGACAATGAGTCTCCCTGCTTCTTGGCATTTGGGTAGGAGAAATTAACCCTTGAGTAGCATATGAAAACTGAATATTTATAATTAAGATATTAAAATTTGAAAAGTATCTAATTTGAAACTGTAACAGAAAGATAGGAGCAGGTACATATTTTCATGCTCACCCAGTACAGGGAGAATTCCTTACAGTGTAACAGTATCTGCCTACATAGAGAATATAACATTACAACAGCTAGACTCTGGTGATTACAGCATTCAATCAAATGATTAATAAAATAATACTGAATATTACGATGTACAAGGGAAATGATCACAATATTATTTTAAAGAAACAGTTAGTGTGATGTAGGTGTACATGAGCTAGAACTATTCTAGGCTAATATTTCTTGGTGATTCTATCTGCTTCTATAGCCTTGCTGCTTCTTCAGAAGTCATATTCTCATGTAATGCTTAATTGCTCCTGTAACTACAATTATGTATTCCTTTTTCTCCCCAATCTTTCATATTTTTGTCTCTCGTGTTTTTTAAAAATCAGGCTTAAAAGAGATTTATGTCTCAAGCTTTCTACTTGTCTCTATTATTTACTCTCATGTTTTTATTTTTCATTAAGTTTATCTTTGTTATATTTTTAATTCCCTCATTTTAATTTTGGAATGTATTTTGTCTCTTTTCTAAATTTTTCGGATGGGTACTAGCTTGTGGCACTTTCAAATCTTCTTTAATAAGAATGACTATAATTACCATGCCCTAAACAATTTGATATGACATGTTTATCTTTTCATTGCTTTATTAAACAGTTTCAGCTCCTCTAGACATTCAGAATAAAGCAGAATCCTAGAAGTACCACTTTTTTAGTTTATTACTAACAAATATTGAAGAAAGCCAATATTGTATTGTTGATTATTTATGGTGTCCAGAGTATGGTGTGTGTGTGTGTGTGTATATATATATATATATATATATATATAACATATACACATTTACATTAACATATATCTATAGCTATGATCTACAGTTATGTGAAATATATACTATATAAAATATATGTGTTTATATTCAAACATAGAAAAGCAAAATCACCTGTAGTTTTGTCAGTCATAACTGTAGTTCATATTTTTATGCATATCTATTTTAGTCTTTGTGTTTCCGAGAAAGAGATAAAAAGAAATATTTTTATACACTTGGCATCTGTAGTTACAAGCGTTTATATACCTTTATTTTTTGAGTAAATACTCTAAGCGTTTTTCCATAGCATTAAACAGCTTTTCCGGTATTTAAGGGATGCATGTCACTCATTTAACCAAAGATATTGTTTCAATATTTTTCATAAAGCATTTAACTTATTTTTATTTTAGTGGCAGGAAGAGCAGTGTGGTAAGTAAAATCCACACCGATAAATTCCTCTGGTTACCCCTATTTTCTTAGGCTGCTTCCTAGGGTAGTGAGAACATGCACAGCTATCTTCCCCTGTGACCCTTACAAAGCCCTTCGCTACGGGAGCAGCCACTCTTGCTTGCACCAGCACTGCGAGAGAGAACACCCGGCACACTTTCCAAAGGTGCTCAGCAGTCTCCAGAAACAGACATTCACATCTGCCAAGTTACAGGTGAAAATATTTTCATTCTGCTTTTATTTATTTTAATGCTCAGGAAGCTGAGCAACTCTCTCTACATTCACTGCCTATGCAATTTTATTTTATGATTTGCAGTTTATCTCCATATGAGAAGCTATTAGAATGATTTTTCTCATATTTTAATTCATACTAACTTTTGATAATGCCTTCAGTATCCTATCCTTGAGTAGGTCTGGTGTCATTGTCTATACATATCCTTTTCAAAAGTCCATTTAGAGATAAGAAAATCACTTAGCTACATTTTCAAAAGTATATGCCTTTTCTGAAGAATGGAGCACTGTGTATACATATATTTACACATACACACATACAACAAAAAGGCAGATTTGGCTAGCTGAAAAGCCATTTAAAATGGTTGTTTTAACCAAAGAAGAAAAGCTAGCTGTGAGTAAAATAGGCATTCTTTTTCCATATTAAGTATTTCAGCTGTTGTTCGAATGCAGGACATTATTTCAGATTGTTAATTTATAACTAAGTAAGGGTAGAATTGCATCCTATATGATGAAAGAAAATTCACATCTACTAAGATAATCCGCAAGGCACCTCAAGGAGACAGTATCGAGTAAATGATGTATTAAATATTCTTAAAACTTCCTCCATCTATGGTGTCTTTGATTCAATGAGGTTAGTAATCATAAACACAGTGGTATCCCTGCTGTTGGTATTTTTACAAAATAGGTAGTTCTGCATGCAAGATAAATATCTCAGTACATAAGAAAATAATCTGAAAATAATCATGTAGAAGCAATTACTGTTATAATAAGCATATGGCTCTGTTAATATACAGTGTTGCTTAATAATTGATGTTATAGAAAAAAGAAATAGAAAAATGTCTGTATTCTCGGGCATCCTTTTGTACATTCAGAATGGAAAAGACCCCAGTGAAATGCAGAACAATTAACTGAATACAGGTTGTCTTCCATTTCCGCTGATACACATTTATGACTATGAACAACAAGGCACATTGGGAAGGCAGGAAGTATACAAATCAACTTAATCTGTCCCACTGTGGTATTTTAGGCCCTCCGCAATATAGTCCAATTTTATGTTTTTAGCCCTTGCTCCCACTTCTCCTCTAAATATATTTTCAGCTCCAGCCCAACTGGGCTACGTATTTTTCTGCAGAGAATAGTCTCCTCTGCCTTGGTCTGTGCCTTCATAGCACATTTCAAACATCACAAAAGAATTATCCCAAATGCAAATCTTCTGTAAAGTCATTTTGTCATCCTAAATTGCATGTGAGCTACTCCTCCTTTCAATTCTTTTGAATTTTTTCTATCCATTTCTTCTAGAACCGAGGAAAAAGTATAGCCTTCAACAAGGTGAAGAACTAAATTATTTGAGGCATTTAAGGGAATAGAATATACAAAACTTGATGTCAGTATGAATGGAGGAACTAATAAAAAAGAGGTATCAGGATTTGTAACTTTAGCAATTGGATGGACTTCTAAGCCGAAAGATGGTAAAGGCATGGAGAAGACAGGTATTGCAGGCTTGTTCATTTTGCACATTAAATAAGACAACCAAGTATAATAGTAATGTGGATAGTTGTGTGATTATGAAGAATGGAAGCTAGAGGAAAGCTCTGGACTAGAGCCAATAGTCTGAGAATCAGCAGCATAACTTTGGTGTGTGTACATACGTGTGTGTATGTATACATGGAAGTAGACCAGCTAACCCAAGGAGAAGGGAAGAGAGAGAAGAGGAGAAGGCAGGAACAAACTCTGAGTAGTGCTTAAATGTTGAGTAGAGAAGAAGGAGCATAGCACAGAGCACACACTGCTGTGCACAGAGCAACTCTCAGTTCATTCTTGGTTTGTGATTATCATTAGGGTTCCTCGTGGCTTTCAGTTTGGATGGAGACTCATAATTTCTCCATCCAAAGTCTCTATTTCTACTCCCTTCATGACTTGTTATTTCAAAAGAGGCAGGATTGTATGAGTCTAAACACTGTAGGTAAAAGAAGGACATTTATTTAAAAAGAAACACTGGTAAAGGACTATAAATATGCTGGGCTTTCTCATGGACTGGCAAACTAGTGATAACTAATTTTATGTGTCAACTTGACTAGGCCACAGGATGCCATAGAGCATAAACATTATTTCTGGGTATGTCTGTGAGATTTTTCTAGAAATGTTTAGCACTTATGTTGGTGGACTAAATAGAGTAAACAGTACTCCATACTGTGGGGTAGACTCCATTCAACCCACTGAGGGCCTAAAGATAACAAAAAGGTAGAAGAAGGTTGAATTAACTCTCTTTTACTGGGGAAATAAAGTTTTCTTCTGCCTTTAGTGTTTATGGTTCTCCAGTTTCCAGAGCTGAACAATAATCTATATCATAAGCCCTATGGCTCTCAGGGCTTTGAACTACACCAGTTGCTTTTCTGGGTCCCCAGCTTGCAGATGATGAGTGTAGGACTTCCCAACTATAACAACGGGAGCCAATATCTTATAATCAATCTTTCTTATCCTATAGTCCTGTTTCTCTGCGAATCCTGACGAATATGCCTGAGTAATCTCAAATGTATTAAGTAGCTAGAGGCAACTAGATTTAGCTGTAAGATATTCCTTCATTTGAAATATCTATTAACCATCTATTAGATACTTGCTTAGGTGAACAGTGTTTTTCAGTGAACAAACTAGAAAAAGATTCCTGCCTTGTTGGAACTTAATTCTTTGCGGCATAACCATGAGGAAGACGGAGAGAAGGAGAGTGAATGCTATGCTAGGTGATGATAAATGTAATGGAAAAAAGAACTGTAGAAAGTAAAGATCATTATGAACTTGTGACTATGTGAATTTTGCAGGAATTACTGGTGGTGGAGGGATGGGGAGAGCTTCACTGGAATGTGGGCATTTTAGCAATGACTTAAAGTAACAAAATTAGCTAGCCAAGGGAATTGACTCTGGTGTTGGTGTGCACAGATATGCACATTTCAGGGATATAGCATTCTAGTTAGGTGGAAGAGCTAGAATAACACTGTAATACAGAATATACCTGGTATGTTAAAAGAAGTCAGTGTAGTTTCTGCCAAATGTGAACTAGGAGGGACAGTCAGAAATGAGGACAGACCATAAGGTGGGTTCAGGCATGTAGGGTGTTATAGATAATTTAAAGTGATGGTCTTTATTCAAAAGGAAAGAGACAATGCTTTAAGGTCAAATGGTATGATATAACCTCCTGTGAAACAGATTATAATGCTAAATGGTGTAAATCAGATACACAAGCTTAAATATCACATGATTTCACATGATTTCTCTTGTACGAGAAACACAAAATATAAAGTGTAAAATAAAGAATAGATAACAGGAAGGAGGAAAATAGATCTTTCTCAGGTGGAAAGGAGATCAACAGATGGATGGAAATCAAAAAACAATCAAGATGTGTTATGTACACATACCAACTCCCCACAAGGAATGTAATAATTAAGTACTGCTAACATGTACTAAGAAACATTTTTTTAAAAAAGATCATTCTTGCTATTGTGTGGAGAATAGAATGAGACAAGAAAGGGAGAAGGAGAAAGTAGAGACCATTATAGTAATCAAGACAGATGATGGCAGTTTCTAAGACCAGGACGGTGATGAGAAGTAGCCTGGTTCTCAAATTACTTGCACATATTTAACTGTTTGTTTGGTTTGGTTTGGTTTGAACTTTACTATTAAACTGAAGGATTTCTTTATATATTTTGAACATAATACCTTATCAGATATATGATATGCAAGTGTTTTCTCCCGTTCTGTGGGTTCCCTTTCCCTGTGTTGTTTCCTTTGCTATGCAGAGAGTCCTCTCACTAGTCTATTTTAGTTTTTGTTTCCTGAGCTTTTCGTATCATATTCAAGAAAACATTGTAAAAGCCAGTGTCATTTATATTTCCCCCTATGTCTTCTCTCACCGGTTTTACAGTTTCAGGTATTACAGACAAGTCTGCATCATAGTTGATTTTTGTGTGCTGTAGGAGATAAAGGTCAAGTTTCACTTCTTTTGCATGTTTATATCTAGTTTTTTTTCTGATACTATTTGTTAAAGAGACTACCCTTTCCCTTTGGAGCTTGTTGAAGATCACCTAACCATGTATGTGTGGGGCTATTTCTGAGTTTTCCATTTGATTCTGTTGGTCTGTGTGATGTATTTACAGCGCTGTTGTGGTTTGATTACTGTAATTTTGTAACATATTTTAAAATCAGATTGTATGATAACTTCTAGCTTTGTTCTTCTTGCTCAAGACTGCTTTGGTTGTTCAGGGTTATGTGTGGTTCTTACGCATATTAGGAAATTTTTCTATTTTTGCAAGAAAAGTCATTGGTAATTTGATAGGGATTTTGATGAATTTGTAGTTTGGTTAGTGAAGAGTGACATTTTAACAGTATTGTCTTCCATTCCACAAACATGGGATGTCATCCCATTTTGTGCCATCAAGCATTTTTTTCATCAGTTTTATAATTTTCATACAAGTCTGTTACCTACTTGATTAAGTTCTTTCCTAGGTATGTTTGGGAGGTACTAGAAATGGAATTATTTTCTGTTTGCTTTCATTATTAGTGTATAGACATGTGACTGATTTTTATATTTTTACTTTTTATATTACAACCTACTACGTTACTGAATTTATTAGCTCTACCAGGTTTGTGTGTGTGCGTGTTTGTACATGTGTGTAGTCTTTATGATCATTACATATAAGATCATATTACCTCGAAATAGAAACAATTTTATTTCTTTCTCTCATACTGGGTACCTGTTATTCCATTTTCTGCCTGTTGCTTTACTAGAACTTGCAGCAGTACGTTGAATGGAAATGATGCAAGTGAGTATCCTTACTGTTTTTTCCTGATCTTAGAGAAAAAGCTTTCCTAAAAAAGTTTCTTCCGAAGAAGACACACAAGTAATCAACCAGTAAATGAAAAGATCCACAACATCAGTAGTAATTAGGGAAATGCAAACAAAAACCACAAGATAACAGTTAAAAATTGTCATTATCAAAACAAAACAAAAACAATAACAAATAAATAATATTGGTGAGAATGTGGAAAAATTGGAATTCTAATATACCGTTGGTGAGAATGTAAAATAATGCAATCACTATGGAGAACTATATGAAAGTTATTAAAACTTTTTTTAAAAGTAGCATGTAATCCAAAATTTCTACTTTTGTGGATTTATTTGACAGAATTGAAATCAAAGACATGGAATCAACTCCCATGTTCATTGTAGCATTATTCACAATAACCAAGACATGGAAACAACCTGAATGCCTATAAACAAAAATAAATAAAGAAAATGTGGCACTTACATACATATGTGGAATATTATTCTGGCATAAAAAGTAGTAAATCCTTCCATCTGATACAACATGGATGAATCTTGGGATCATTCTTTAAATAAAGTAAGCCTATCTCAGAAGGCTATACACTGTATGATTGCACTTATATGAAGTATCCAAAATAGCCAAACTCACAGAATTAGAAAATAGAATGATATTTGACAGGATTTGGCAGGAAAAGAATTGAGGAGAGTTCGATGCTCATAAAATTTCTATTATGTAAGATTAGTGAGTTTTCATGATCTGCTGTATAATTCTGTATTTATAGTTACCACCCCTGTGCTATACACATAAAAATATGTGGGGATTGTAGACCTCATATTATCTGTTCTGACCACAATTAGAAAAAATATGTCCCCTGAGGCTTTGTCCTAAGTATCTGGAGATACGAATTCCTCTCAAACTAAAATACAAGTTTCATCAATTGGAATCAATTATGGGGCAGAATATGCAGATAACCTAGTTGTAGGAGGATTAATTGAGATGGAAATAACATGACTTGGAAACACAAATAAAGACAACTATGTCCAGAATTTTGCTGCAAATGCAGGAAGGGGAGTCAAGAAAATGTTTTTACTGAGAATTGTACATTTGTGTGCTAGGAAGAATAATTTACTAGAGAAAGAATGATCGGTCGATGATAGACAAGCTTAAGGGATCTATTCCACAAGTACAGCAGCTTAGGAAGTTCATCTAGTATCAAGGGACAGAACAGATGATAGCAGGTAAGAAGATAGGTAATGCAAGCCCCTGATATTTCTCCATAGATCACTCCAATTTTCTCAATGAAGTGGAAATTATGGTCAGCAGCTGAACAGCAGGATGGAGGAGCAGGAGTTGTTAGAAATTTAAAGAGAGAAAAGAAATGTGGAGAGCAAGAATGTTATTTTTTGTGGTCAGGTTGTGTGTGTGTATTTGGATTCATACTCTGGTAGGTAATGTAGGAATAAAGTAGAGTTTGATTTATCCATGCTGATGCTTTTGCCAATCCAGTGTCATGAACCACTAGAGGACCAGGGGAATGAAGAAATAAATACAGTGATTTCCAATGAAATACAAGGAAAGTTAAACCAAAAGTAAAGATGGAGACGAAGACATCAAAAAGTGGAGGTGCCAATGAGTGGGCAAGAAGATCATTTCATGCCTTCTCAAGAAAGATGTGTGTTCTAGCATAGAGTGCAAGATAGCGTTTTTACTCCTGCTGAAATGGGTTAAGAAATGGTACTAGAGTAGCAACTTGACTTTGTGCACTTTTGTGTCTTACTGAAATTTCGATCATGAAAGAACAGTCTTCAAAATGAATGAGGACTATTTTTTTTTCCTAGACTCTATGAAGTTTTTAATGCTTTAAAAGAAATCAAAGGTTTCTCCTCTAGGTAAACTGTGCCTATTCAAACTATAACCTTTTCTCAACTTCCAGTTTGAGCCTATGAAGAAAATCCAAGAAGTGTACACAGTGCCTACACTATGATAGTGTAACATAAATGGGAGAGCCTGTTAGGCTTTATAGAAAAATACTAGAGACTTGGGTTCTTGTCCTAGCTCTGACACTAACTAGCTCTTTGGCTGAGGGCTACAGACTTAATTTCTCTTGGTGTCAATATTATTATTCTTGATATGGACACAATGAGTCTAGCCTGGCTTGTAAATTAAGTGCATTATTTTTGATTCAGGCAATTTTTGGAGTTTTAGCTCTGTCATTCATTGGTTTTGCGACATTTCTAAGTTATCCCTAAGCTCTTATAATACTATTTTCTTCCTCTACAAAATGGGGCTAATACTTGTACTTCATCCTCATTCCTTCTGTGATTCTTAAAGTATTTCCAGGTCTTTGCAAAGTGAGTGGCACATGGTAAGCACTCTATGCATAGTATGGATTGTTTTTTGTGCTATTGTTTTAAAAATAATTGTCTTTGTTCCATATTTAATCAATTTAGACTGCTTTTAGAGTTGATTGGTTTATCACATGCAAGTCATTAAACATGGTTTTTGTGTCTCCTTCAGAGCCCTTAGCTATCGGGTCCTTTGACAGAAAATGTAAATCCTTGTTGTTGCATTGATCCTAGAGTCAGGTGAAGGGGATTAGGTCATTTTCACTTACAGTGGCAATCCTCTTTTTCTGGGATCCTGTCACAAGCAGAGTGTCTGCCTTGTATATCAAAAAGGAATTCTAGAAGGTGACTTCATTTTAGCTTTCATTTTGTTCTTCAAGGAAAGGATGTTAAATATTAATTAAGAAGTCTAATCCGGTAAATATAGAGAAGTAAGCATCCCAGCCTCACCAAGTTTATGCTAAAAGGAACTGTGATAAGGGTCAAAGCCAATAATGAATCAGCAAGAGTAGACTGAGAGATGGGGAGTCAAAATCTGCAGGAAACTCAATCGCAGTCTGCAGTGCAGAGTGCTGTTGACTCCTGGAGAACACAGCAGCATCATTCATTCTGAGCACAAGTCATCAAACATTTATTGACTGTCTGCAACATGCTGAGAACTGGAAATATAAAGATAAATTTCACATAATCCCTGCCCTCAAGTAATTCACATCCTAGCAGGAAGAAAGAGAACAACATGGTGGTAGGAGATAGAATAGCACAATAATTAAACACATTACTTTGAAAAGAGACAGTTCAAGTATAAAGCTCAGTTTTGTCACTTCCTAAGCTTTGGGATGTAGAAAATTACTCTGAGTCTGGGTTTCTTCATTGTTAAAATGGAAGTACCTACTCCTGGATTTCTTGTGAAGAGTAAATGAGTAAAGTGTTTAAAATGGCCTTGAAATAATAGCTACTACCTAGTATAGGCAACATTCCATATATTATTATGTGATTAAGGATTGTACAAGGAGGTTAATATTTGGGCTAAGCTTTGAACTAGAGGAAGATTGCTGCAGGTAGAAAGAGAAAAGGTGGCATCTAAAGCTCAGGATGTAGCAATGTTATGACTTCGAGCTAAGAGTGTGCGGATATGGCTGGAGGATGAAGAACAGTGAGGAAATTGGAAAGGGTACCTAGGCCAGGTTTTGGAAAACCAAAGAGTTTATTGTGTGGCAAAGCATTTTAACTTCACTATGTAAACCAGTGGGAACCACTAAAGTTTGTTAGCAAAGGAATGATTTGAGTCAATTTACATTTTCATCCCATCCTAAGTTTGGGATCTCCATTGGGAAAAAGGAAGACTTGAACCACAGAGGGAAGTTAGAAGTTAGAAAAGTTGATTATGATCCCATTGAGAGCGATGAGAAGGAATTGAGTGAAGGGAGGTTTTAGCAGCCAGTTGATGGCTTTAACAGTTAGGCTGAGGGGAAAGGGTAGGTTCCTAGGGGAGAAGGGGATTCCACTGTGATTCTAACAAGTATAAGTCAAATGAATTGATTAGAAAAAAGCCATGTCAGTAAATGAGATAGAGGTGAGGGAGAAGGAGAAAATCTGGCAGGGAACCAAGAACTTTGATTATGGAAAATATTGAGTATGGTTGTGTTTACTTCCGTATAAGGATGTTAAATAAGCATTTGCAAATGCTTTAATGGAAATAAGACAGAGTGTATGGAAACCATTGCCCATAGATTGTAACTGGGGCTATGTCAGGTAGTGAGTTGGGTGGCAGAGAGAAGGTGAGGAGATCAGGCCAAGGGCAGGATGCTAGAAACACTGCCTGGTAGGAGACAGTCTAAGGAAGATGAGGTCACAAAGGAAATGGGGAAAAGATACTCTAGGAAAAGAGAGGTAAATTCATACTTTTCCTGGAAGAAGGGACTGTGAAGAGTAATGTCAATTATGCCATAAGCTGCAAACTCTTTAATTAGGGTATAGAATGAGGAGCGGGCTTAGGATTTGACATTGATAACGTTTGATGGAGCAGTCCAGAGTGAGGCCATGGAAGACGCTTGATTAAAATGGCTAATGCAGAGGAAGGTGTGAAGAAAATGAAATTGGACAGCCAGCTTTGTATCTAATATATCTGAAAAGACTCTCCATTCCTGTACTACTGACTCATATATAGTGGATGACCTAACAGTGTCTCTTACTGCATGTATTTGGACATTTCCACAGTAAAAGAGAGAGGCCGGGGAACCATTTTCATCATTTTCTGCCTAAGAGGAACTTGATCCAAGTATACTTGTAGAGAGAAGCTAACGCTTAGAATTACTCAAATTAGGATGTGAAGAATTGTGTTTGCTGAGAACCATAGATGATCAGTGAGATTCTCATAATTTATGTAGCATTTGAGGATTATTATCAAAGAGGAAGTCTTAATTTTTTAAGAGGACAAAATGTAAAATATTCTGAATAATAGACTAAAGCACTTAACTTGAAAATGTATCCCCCTGCAAGTTTTAACACTGAATTTTAATTAAAACCACGGTCCACTATTAATATAGTTACTCAGAAGTTCCACCAGATTTTTAAATAATAAATAGGTTCAGTGACCCATTTAAAGCTAAATCAATGTTTTTCAACCCGAGAAAACCCCGAAAATCCAGGCTTAAAAGTAGGAGGGAATTTTTGTATCAGAACACAGATATGCTAAGTTTTGAGAAATCACATACAAGTCACTGACAATATGAGTTTTTGTGGTCCTTTGTTAATTTTCATTGTTCTTATTCGTAGCTTCAGCTTGTCTTTGTCATTTCACTAGTGGTAGGGAGACCAACAGAAACTAGGGTGTACGGAGTCCTTCCCACTCCGTTTCACCTCCCCACCCAGCAAATGCATAGTTAATGGCCCTTCCCTCCTTTCTTTTGATTCTTTAATAGAATATGTCATATAGTCCAGTACCTTTTAATAATCCCCATAAAATAAGATGAGATTGGCAGTACCATTTTTTAAAATAAGAGAACCATTTAAAGCTTAGGTTTTGGATTCTGATAGATCTGGATTTGAACTCCCTCTCTTTGATTTAAATGCTGGGTAGCCAGCCAGTTTCTTAAAATGAGACTGTTTTTGTCACCAGCAACAGGACAAAAGAATATAAATAGCCATTCTGACAGGTTGTTGTGGGAATTATATGAGCTAGTGCATTATATTAGCATTGCATCTTTCTTTGTTTCTGTACTCAACCAAGACATAGAATTATAATCACAGACTGAAACAATCGGCCTTGAAAACTCGCTGAATCTGGCCCTAAAGTAGAGAATGCATGGGTTTGTGCATGCACCTCCACAGTAAAAGGTGTGTATGAAGACTTAACGCCTGCAGTAATGTATAGTACGTAGACCGTCTATCAAATGAGGATGTCTTTAGGGTTTTGAGACACACAGACTGTGAGAGTTAGGGGGAAATGACACAGCTGACTGCTGAGCAGATTCATGTCTCCCACCCCACACTGTCAGGGAAGCACGGATGCTCTCTCCCTCTCTTTCCTGTATCTCCTAATACAAGGAATTAAATTCCAGTGCGCATACAGTAGAATGTCATACCGCAGTTCTTGGTGTATCACAAATATACAAAACATAGCAGTTAGTATTTTAATGTCCTTTCTTCCCTAACAGAAAGAATGTTAAAGCAAGAACTGTTCTGTAACTTAAGAAGAGTCTGAAGAGTCTTCTTTGGAGCCAGCAGTGT
Organism: Heterocephalus glaber; assembly: GCF_000247695.1. Next base: position 22,520,987 of record NW_004624733.1, on the reverse strand, counting down.
CAGAACTCTGAGACAGGCAACATTGTTACCTAATCCACCCTTGGGTGATCATACTTAGATGATGCCATGATGCATTGTGATCATTTGAATTAATTTTGATCTCTCTCTCTGTAGTCCTCTGAGGGGCCTATAAAAAGAACATATGCTTAAAGCTAATGCATAGGAAGGCCCAAAAGCTCCAAATTGTTCAGCTTTTGGTGGATTTGAGGTAAACCCTTTACAAGGAACAAGGGAGAATGGATTTGGTTTTGGTTTTAGTTTCTTTCCTCAAAGATTTGTCAGCTTAGAAATTGTGTGTTTATATGTGTGTGTGTGTGCATGTACTCACATGTGAAAGTATGTGTGCATAATGGTTTTTAATTTTACTTAGAAAAAAATGCCTTAATAAATCCCTAGAGTAGAGACAATAATACTAGTACATCAGGATGGTTTGGGACTGCATTCTTAAAGATGCTCCTTTGAGATGCCAAACCAAGCTGAAATCTCTGCCACTCTCAATTTTTGATACTAAAATAATGGTTTGAAGTAGCCTGAAGATAAAAACATAAATCAGTGTTGTTCATAGCTTACTTATGCTATGCTAATACATTTGCCATAGGCAAGAAATAGTTCTAAATATTAAACTGATTTTAAATCATTAAGTGAAATGTCTGGATATTCCTAATGACTCTCTCATTTTCGGTTTTGTCTCAGTATTTCACAGGTATTCGGATTTTGCCCCCAAAAGTATGTGTCATGGTAGACAGACACAACAAAAAAAATTTCATGAAATTTTTAAAAATGAGATTGGAAGATCCTAAAACTTTAGTTGAGTGTTCTACTGTTGATTTCTCCGAGGAGTAAAATATACGTAGCAACTTCTTCAGAAAGAACTTATTAAAGTTGAAGTATAAGGATTTTTAGATCAAAAGGATAATGATTTTTTAAAATCTTTACTATGTGATAAATTATTCTGGAGGCATTATAAAGATGTACAAACTTGCACCAGGGAATAACACAGCAAGTTGGTGGTGACTTTGAAATTAGTATAGACATGATACTAACTTCCTTCCACCCTTGGTCAAGTTTTTTATAGCATGATGACATTAACATTTCTGAAAGGTAATTTTCTTATCATCAGAAGACTTTTCTTGTCATTTAAAGGGCTATGCATAAGAAAGCTGCATGTTTTAAAACCTGTGAGGTGCGATGCCCTCTCCAACAGTTTCCTCCTGTTTAAAAATAATGGTTTCATGGAGAATTGTAAATTATTTCCACCTTTTACTTACCTTCCTTGAAGAAAATGACACCTAAATTTTAAACCAATTTAATTCTCAAGATGTATTATCTTGCCTCTCCTCCTGTCTCTAGTCCAAGAGAAAGTCATTAAACTTGAGGATTTGTAGAAGAGTAGCAGAGAAAGGCACTGTCGTGGTGAGAGGCATGAGGAGCAGATGAAAGGCCTGTGAAATTGGAGAATTTCCTGGTACACTTCCTTGAAATAGAACTAATGATGGTGATTTGGAGTTATAAAGATGACTAACTGTCCACCAGGACAGGGTAAGATCAGAAGATCTTATTGCAATAGATACAGGATTCCCGAAACCAAATATTATGATTACTGTCACTTTCCTCTTGTAAGATGATTTCAAGCTGGTGAAAGTGATAAAGCACTGGTATAGCCCCTTCGAGAGAGAGAGAAACCTTTGAAGGGATCCCTTTTAACCATTTTTGTCAACAAGACACCAAGCAACTCCCTTGGAAGTTTATCACAATAATTCCTGCGAGAACTGTATTTTTCACCACATTCTCCAATGAAGGCGAAACTAGCATTATTGACCATTGAAATCTGTAATGGCGTGCTCTGGAATGTTGCTTATTTCCTTTCATTTCCTAGTGTCCTTTAGTGATGGCCCATTTTTCAATGGCTCCAATACCTTTATTATTTGTAATAGCGAGGTTGAAATATAATTTATATAGTATGCAAGTCATCTCTTTAAATCACACAATTCAGTGGTTTCTAATATAATCAATCATAGGGTTGTGTGATCACCAGCACAATGAATTTTAGAGCATTTTCATCCCCTTGTAGGAAACCCAAATCCATGTAGCAATCATTTTCTTGTCCTCCCCAGCCACCTGTGGCCATGCCAAGCAACCATCAGTGTATTCTGTCTCTCAGTGTATTTTGCCTGTTCTGGACATTCATTTAGATGAAATCATGCAGATGTAATCTTTGTGACTGACCTCTTTCACTTAGCTTAATGTTCTCAGAATTCACCTCTGTTGCAGTGTAATATCTCACTGTGTGGACGTACCATGTTTAATTTTCCATTCATCAGTTAATGGACATTGGATTGTATCCATTTTGGACTTTTCCTATAGTTTTTGATCCTTGACATCATGTATCATTTCTCAGTGAATGTGGGCCAAAGAGGACAGGTTGTGGAGTCATCTGCGTCTGAGAGCAAACCTCCATTCTGCTGGTGATGAGCCCAGGAACTCTGACTGAGCCACACTGTTTTCACAATCTTCTTTCTGTATAAAAGGGTTTACTGTGGTCCTTTTGGCTTGATGTAAGGATTACATGACATAATAGTTGAATAGTTTCACAAGTGTTGAGGAGGTAGCCACATCATATGAGCCTTCCCATGGAGCTTTTATACATTGTATGTAAAAGTAATCTGAGTAATGCCAGGCTATTCCACTCTATTTAAAATCAACCAAGTGAATACTGCAGAGGCATCTCCTTGTATTGACAATGTGCTCTGCAGAAGACTCAGCAAAGCACTGTGGGAATTGTTTCTGTTCATCTTCTCCTAACTCGGCCTCACCCTGTAATCCCATGAAGTAAACCCCACAGACCTTTGTCTTAAATATTGTACAATTTTTAAAAAACCAAAATTGATGCTGGTAATCATTCCACAGTAGGAAATGGCACAACCTTCCCATTTCATGGTATTGTCTCTTTTTTTTTTTTTTGGTACCGGGGATCGAACTCGGGACCTTGCACTTGCGAGGCAGGTGATGGAACCACTGAGCTAAATCCCCAGCCCAAGGCATTGTCTCTTGAGGTAAAAATACTGTCATTGATTCATCCGATAATACAGGATTTTAGAAACCCCAAAACAAAGCCTTTTGTATCTTTGGACCAGAAGTGTTGTTTATCGTGTGCTGTTAAAACTTTCTTATTTTAATTTTAACCAGAGGACAGGTGGAATAGAAACAAATCCCCCCAGCGAAGTCAGAGTACGCCTGAAGTTTCCTTAGTAATCGAGTCACAGAGAACAGCTAACCAAATCCTTCAGTAGAAATACAGTGCCTAAGTGAAGGCTTCTAAATGAATTTGCAAAAGACGAATAGACTCCTGCTTAATTAAACTTACTTGTAAAGTTTGCTTAGAGTTTGTAGTAATTCACCTTGTCAGTTCTCATCCAGGATGTTTAATGATGGGTTTGCTTTGCTTTAGTATCCAAATCAAAATCAGCTTCTCCCTCTTTCCAGCCTGACATTAGGCACCCCATGGAAATTGCATTATTCTCCACATGCATATTCATAGAATTAAGTATTATCGATGGACATAAAGAGCTCAATTATTTTTTGCAATTGGATGCTTAGTTGCATATGCTGAAGTAAAGTAGATTGAATATTTCAGAGTCTGGTCAAATCCTTGAAATATAAAATGTGAATGAGTGTCAGCATGAAACCACCAGCCTTACCATATCAATTAGATTTTTAAGACAATCATCATCAATATTACCCCTTCATTTATAATTCATGAAATGTCATCGATTATAATAAGCACAATTTTTCCTCCCAAAACTCTGTGAACAGAAAGCATTTTAACAGATGAGGAAACTGACTGAAATGCAGAGAAATGCCTCATCTCCGGCCATGAAATTAGTAAGTACTAAAGCAAGATTAGAATTGAGAAACTTCTGACTTCTAGTTCTTTATTACATTCTCTGCATCCTCTTGTATCTTGGGAATGATTTGTTTCCCTGTGTTTGCAAGTGCACCCTTTCTTTAGGTTCTTAATTTTGCTGTGTATATGACATGGTGGCATCAGTTTAATTTCCTGGCCAACTCCCATGGACATTCACTGATGGACAGAATGCCGTATTTCCAGATGCCAGGATAAATGTAATTCTCAATTAATAATTTAATAAAAAATAAGGTGTTTGTTTAAAATATTAATTAAACATTCAAGGAAAACACACACCAGCGATTCGAGAAAACACTGAATGCAAATAGAAAAAAAAAGGAAATGAAGATAGCTTAATTCTATATGCATTCATAATATACCACCTGCTTTGTCCTTGCTTCTGGGACATTAGTTCCTTTTTCCCCCAGAATCCTTGTCACATGTTGAATTGTTAATATGGTTTGTGGAGCAATAGGGATGTTAAGAACAGTGATCTCCGAATCAAATGCCGACAGGAACCAGATAAAGGGCATAAACACCTGTGTATGTGGTAATCACACATGCTCATATTTGTGCTTTGCAAGAGATGGGGAATGTAGAAGGCTGGGTCATATCATTAAAGGACAGGTACTGTGCTCCGGCTGATTGCTGTTACCTTGAAATTAGCCTAGAATTTTCCCAGATCATCTGATATTCCAAGTAAGTCCAGAAGTCAGTACATATGCTCCTGAACTTAACTGGGGTCCTGATAAACAGATCCTAAATTGAAAATATGCATTTAACAGAGTAGCCTATTGAATAGTATAGCTTAGCAGCAAAATACACTGCACAGTGCTGGTTGCTTTTTCCTCATGATTACCTGAAAGCTTCAGCTTGTCACTGTCTAACATCACAAGCATATTGTATGCTTCTTGCTGGCCGAGTAAAAGAATTCAAACCATGAAGTACAGGTCCCCTGAATAAGTGTCACCTTCACACCATTGTAAAGACAATTCATAAACTTTTTTTGGCAAGTTAACTGAGGATGGAACCCATGGCTTTTGCACTGAACTGTAACCCTAGACCTTCTCTTTCTATTTTTTATGAAGTCTCTTAATATTTGACTGAATTAAATTTAATGAAAGAGGGTCTTTTGTAAGACAAAAAGTACAAGCTGGCAGGAATTGGCCTTCAAGTCATTTATTCATGTATTTTCCACTTTCACTTTAAATAGGCCTTCTTCCTAGAGAGAAAAGAAACCATTTCCACCTAAGATTGAGGGACCCAAAGTGAAAAACACTGTAAATATTTACATTCTGGTCACATCAATACTCAGCTATGTATCCAGTGAATTGCATTTTAGCAAATTCTCATTCTTTTTCTGGGGAAGCACCAAAACTCCACTGTGTCACCTTATTCCAGCATTACCCATTAAGGATGTTGTCTCATATCTGAAGACATCAATTTTAGAGATTTACCATGAACACCAAACATACTGAAGACAAACTGAAAAAAAGGCAATAGATAACATAAATAGGTCTATGCCAAAACATAATCTATGAAATCATTTCAATTCCCAAAAGCATAGGATAGCTTAGCACTAGACGTGTTAAGGGATTTACTTGGAAAATGCGATGAAGATATTATACCTTTCTCAAGGAAAAAGCTCTCTGTGTATGTGTGATGTCCTTTAGTGTTGCAGTCTGGGTGTTGAAAGAACTCGAGATCTTTTGGGAAGAAGCTTTAGTAGATGACTAATCTTTACCTTCCCTGTGGTATTTAAGGAATGTCCCCTACTTTTTGATAATATTTCTGAGGTGTCAGAGATTCAGGTGACAAATGACATTTTTATTCCTGACATGCTACTTTTTATTATATCATTGAGAAATAAAGTTCAATAAGTGACTTCTGATAATACTTTTACTGCAGTCTTTATGAAAGATCGATTCCATTAAGTAGGTACATTTCAGTTGCTATTACTTCAAGTGATGCCATAATGTACTTCAAATGCAGTCTTTAGTTAATAATAGCAAGCTTATTGAGTGTGTTAGCAGTGTGCTAAAGTACTTACTTTTGGACCACACATCAACCAAAAAATGGTATTTTAGATCTGTGTGCTTTTTGCATGTTTTCTTCTCAAATTTAATGTATAGTTATATACAATTTTAAAATACAAACATATGTGCTATTTTTTATAGCATGCTTTACCACTTAATGTCTCAAGTTACTACATTGAGTATAACTTGAAAGTTTACTCGATCATTTAGGAAATATTGGTCATGCTAGTCACAAAAATTGAACTCAAGTCTACTTGCCTGGGAACTCAGATGTCATGTAAAAAGAACCCAAGAAACAGGAATAAGTAACTAACACAATTATATCCTTAAGAGAGATTTATTTTTATGACAAGGTACAAAAATTGTGTATGGTATAGAGGGTGTTTATTAAGTAAAGACAGGAGTTCATTTTCTTTCAACTTTTAGTACTCGAAAAAATATGGCAATTCCTAGACAAATTGAATAGGGAAACTTATAAAAAATTTTAAAAACAGTTCAAGAAACTTCCGTATCCAAAAGGGACAATTTCAAAAGTAATTGTGAAATTTTAATAACATAGAGAAGTATTCATCTATCTATTGTTAAGTTAATAAGCAGTTTAAAAATTGGCCTACACATTATAGAACCAACTAAGCTTCAAAAAGTAAAAAGATAAATTCAGATAAAAAGATGGGGAATGTGTGTTACAAATATTGACAGTGGCATGCATGCATATATAATAAGATTATAGATGATTTTGTGTTTGTTCTATTTTTCTCATTTAAAAATAAAAATATATTTTTTGTAGAGAAAAAATTTCCAGTGCAATTATAAGTCATAAGCCATTTTTATTCAAGAACATTTTTGTGGGTTTTTTAATTTTTAGTACATTAATAATACAGGAATACCAGTTGCATAATTAGTCCTTATAGAATTTTTAATACTGATGGTGGTATGTCATAGTAGAATTTTCTTATAGTTTTGAAAACCTGCTTATACTAGTTTTTAAGGCAGAAAAAAAGTGTAATGAAAATATTAATGAAAGATTTGAGGCACAACTGGTTAATTAATTTCATCACACAACAAAACATAAAGTATGTTTTCCTTATGATATAGCTGTATTGCTTTAGGCGGAATTTCTGAGCAGCATCAAAAAGTTAAAGTCCTACATGTTCACCATGGATTGTATAGAGATATCTGTGGCCAGCATGACATTCTCACAGTGAAGATACTAGCAAACCTCCAAGATATATCGTGAGATCTGCTTAAACAGTATATTAAAGTATATTAGAATTTGTCTTGATTAGGAAAATAGCAATCAAAGCATTTGAATCTTTTTACTTGTTGAGACAGATGGCCTATCTTTATAAAGGCAAATATCCAAAAACAACAACCCACTACCTTATCTTTCAAAATATGGTGCTCAGAATCATCTTGGAAAAGAGCTATTTAAGCCTAATAAGCCATATGCTCAATGAATTGATTTATTCCATTCTGTGTTGTAGACATAAAACCCTTTCTTGCAATGTCTTTATCATATCTGCATTCTCCCCGACTCATTTATGAAAATTAACAAAGCTTCCAAATGAGGAGTAAATTTTTATAGAGAACTCAGCTTTTGTATAAGAAACATTAAATAAATATGCTTAAGTGAACAGTCTCTGATTTACCAGTGATTCTCCCCAAAGTGTTCACTGTGTGTTTGAAGATCAGATAAACTGACAGACTCCTTGGTGAGCATAAAGCAGGTCTAAAATCATTCCAGAAAGAATGCCTCAGAGGTATGTAGCTTCCCTTCTATTTGTTCTTATTTAAGTTAGAGATGGACAATGGGCTTGAAGAAGCTTATAATATCTCTGAGTCTGTAAACAAGAGTTTATTTAATTTGATGTATTAAGGTATACTTCAGTTCATTGTATTTGGTACTGGAAAGAATATGCTATGAAAATTAGCAGCTTCATGTATGTATAATATGATGGAGACCTGAATTAGGAAACTCCAGGCACATCTAAATGACCCAAAACATGAAATTAAACATGGGATAGGCATTCTTTTATTTTAAATATTGTAATTCCCTAAAGAAATTCTTCATAAGTATAAATTCCATGCAAAGAGAAACTTATTTAATCAACTTGTGGAAACATACTGGTAAGATGAGGGAGCATAGTCTTTTTTTTTCCATATAGATGGACTCCAAACCTAATTTCATGCTCACTTATTTGAGTGATAGTTGGCAAATCACCTAAACTCTCTGAGGTCGAGCGAGTATAGGAAAGCATGGAGACATAAGTAATCAAAACTAAATTGAATTTTAAAAATAAATTATATATTTGTATGCATTATACTTACATCACCTTTCTGGAGAACACTGAATTTTAACTGAGAGATGTAGTACAGTATCATTATCAGAGGTAAGATCAAGAACATGATTTAAATTATTAGATTCTAAAAGTTATAGTATTTCCTAGGCAATTTGTATATGTGTCTGTGTGTGTGTTTGAGAGAGAGAGAG